>JANUWF010001486.1:0-1245000 GCA_026120185.1 Voacanga thouarsii
AAACTCCTCCAATTTTCTGTACAATCTTCCCTTAAACAACCATGAACTGAACTCCATTGTCTTCCCCAACCTTCTGCACGAAAATCCAATCATGGCTGCCCTAAAAGATTTCCAAAAAAATTACTGCAATCATGCTTGATTAGTTACCAAAATTTCAGCCACCATAATTTAACAACCTTCCATAAAATATCCCTCAAACAACCAGACCTTCCCTTCACCATTATACTTCTTATTTTCGGCCACCCTTAGCCTCCCTCAACCAGCTTTCATCCAACCGAAATACTGCACAAGCAGTCGGCCATGGCAGCATTCCAAAAGCTCCCCAATAATCAAAGATATTCTTGTATATTTAGTTTCCAAATTTGCTTCCCAAAAATATTCTTCAAGGATTTCAACAACTAGCCTTTCCTTTTCCCTTCCAAACCAGAAAATCATCTTCCAAAACCCTACAAGTAATTCGGTAGCCCAAAACCCTACAGAAATTCGGCAGCCTCCAATCCCAAAAGCTCTCTATTCTCTTCAACCTTCAAGAACACATAGCACACCAAGAATACCTACTCCTTCCTTTCACCTAATACCTCTCCAAATCACTTCAAACTTCTTCTAAAAATTCCAAATTTCATTTATACACTACCGTGAATCCATCCATACCATTTTTAACATCAAACTCCAAAATCCAACTCGCACTTTTGGAAAAAAAATCAGAAATTTTGTGAAGGCTCAAGAACACCTTTAAGGTAGGTTTATTCAATCGACTTCATCTTCTCTAATCTTCAATCTCTAATGAACATATATGTGTTTAAGCATGCTAATGGACTTTCTTCTTCTCTTCTCTCTCTCTCTCTCTCTCTCTCTCTCTCTCTCTCTCGATCGACCGAACACTCCCTCTTTCTTGGCCGAATGGCTTCTTCTCCATGGCCATGCTTCCTTTATCTTCTTTGGACAGATTTAGACATCTAGGGGTTGAGATTCATTCGAAACTCCTTCAAGGTATTCATCAATCAAGTAAGTCTTTTTAACCATTCTTTTAAATTCTAGATTCATGTCTCTAAGATGATGTTGATAGAAGATGAATCATGAATAGGGTTGAGTATATATTGTTGTGATGAGTTGAGATTGAAGCATGAATATATGTATGAATATGTTGGAGATGGGATTTATGCATGGATGGGTTATCTTGGTTGATTGTATGATGTTTTGAGGTTTCTTGCATGTCTCCATGATCAAGTATGCTAGAGATTATATCATCTATGATGAATAGGATTTATATTCTTGTGTGATTATTAAAGTCATGATTATATTTATGCTAGTAAAGGTTAGATCATGCCTTAGTAAGTCTAGATCTATGCTTATATGCATGATTTGGATGAGTTGATGAATTGAAGGATTGTATATGTTCATGATTGTCGCTAGCCATAGAAATATGATCATGACCTAGTTGTCCCTAAGCTAATTTTTATTTCATGAATAAAATATTTCATAATATGATTTTGCTAGTAATTTTAAAAAAACCGTAGGAGGGGTAGATTTGGATTATTATATATAATAAGAATATTTTAGTCAAATAAATAATAGCTTTTGCTAGAAAAATAATATATATATATATATATATATATATGTAGATATTATATAAAAAAAATGAAATCAACTAAAGCCTTTTATAGAAATAATCATAATTAGTAAAATATTTATTACTAAAAGTTTAATTATTATCTTTTAATCAAAACACATTAAAAATTTATTTATTATTTTTCAAGCAAGACTCATTAAAATTTATTTTCAACTAATTTTAGTTATCAATTATTTTCTAACAACTAGATTATTAATAAATCATTATTTTACCTAATACCACCTAGGACTCTTCATCAAATAAACTCTAAATTTGTCTTAGCAAGATTTAAACCTTCAACTTATTAATACTTATTTCCCAAAACCTTAATTATTTTAAATACCAAATTAGGCTTAGCTTATAAACCTATTTATTTATTGTTTGGCCTTAAAGCTTGGGACACTAGGATCATGGTAATAGTGAGTTGAGTTGTTTTAAATTGAGAGAGTGGATTTTGGCTTGAGTTTGATTGTGGTTTGTATTTGCCCATGCGGGGTTAGGTCAGCTGTTGGAGACCTTTTATTGTAAACAAGGATCAGGTAAGCTCCTGCATAAAACCTGATTGATGTAAAATGTTTATTATGGCAAGCCAAATGTAGAGTGTATGGACACTCAGTTTTGCAAAGGCAATTGAGGATTAACTTCTTTCTTTTTTCAAACAAACAAATTATTTGAAAATCAATAAGCAAGTTTACTCAATCTCAAAACTCTTTCCAAAACTGAATTTGACAAAGACTTTGGAAACCCTTAATTTTTTTTTCATGTGGAACGGTATTTTATTCATTTTCTCCCAAGTGGGAAACGTCATTGAGTACTCAATAAGGGTGGACTGCTATGACTAGTCATTGAAGGGTTAGGGTGAGTCTCTCAGTAGGTGGCCACCTTTGAAGGGTGAGTCCTTCCTGGATAAGATGTTAGTCCAGTAGGTTGTGCTGGTCCGAGCTAGCAGTTGTTTATTTTTCAATCAAGTGACTGTGTTTTGCCGGAATGGACACCCGGTTGTTGTTTGGGTATAGAGAAGGAGGAGTATCTTGCCCGGTAGGCCAATCACCTACCTTTTTTGTCAGTTTGCACAAAGTGTCGACATTCTGACTGGTTATGGGGCCCAACGTGTGGTAACCCATGATCATTTCTTTTGAGTAGTTGATTGTATAGATTATGTATGGTTGAAAAAGCCAAAACACCACTCTTGCTTTTGACTAATGTTTATTGCTTGCCAGTATTTCTCTTATAAAGGTTTTATACTTTGCATTCACAAACTATTTCCACTGGACACTCAAAGCACACACGGACTTACTGAGATTTCTGTCTCATCACTTTTTTACCATGATTTCAGGTCGATCCTGCTGTGGGGATGAGTAGCTAGTGTTATCTGCCTTGGAAGAGAATGTTGTCGTTTATTTTTATATGTTGCTTTGGAGAGTTGAGAGTGGAGAATTTTACTTATGGATTTGTTTTGGGAATTCATGGATTTATTCTTGGGATGTAATAAATTTTAAGTTAAAGTATTATTTTTATTCCGCTATTTTATTTGTGTGACCTAGTTATAAAGACCCCTTGTCCTTTGGACGGGGCGACATCCCCGGCCCTGGCGGGCCTAGGTAGCGGAGTGTTACAAAGAGATAGTGATTCCATGGATTGGGAAAAAAGTGTAGTCTACATAACTAAGTTCCTAACTTGGAAAACGATTGGATCTTACTTAAGTTCCTTCATAGTGCCAAAATGATAATTAATTGTGATAAGTGCTGATCAATCATTGTTATGTTTTTGAAGATTTCTATCTATTTATATGTCTTTTCTCCTTATTCTTCCTCTTTGATAATCCTTGTGACCTGTCTTGTGTGAACTTAGTCTATTCTCTAGTATACTAGGTTAGTGTTTTGTTCACCTCTTCTTATTTTATTGGCTAAGAATAAAGATTTGAGTAAAATAAGGTGAAAGCTTAAGTTCCTATGAATTCGATACTTGCTATTCCCTATGCTATATGATAGGTACACTTACCCGTATGTGTGGTTTTAGTGATTTGGATTTTATTAAAGCTTGATTGATTGTATAATTTGTTAGTAATATTTTCTGCAGTAAAAAACACACATCAAGTTTCTGGTGCCGCTCGGGGATGGGTACTATTGAAAATACTCGAATCTTGTTGATTTAGCCTTTGTTTTATTTGTACATATTACTAACTTTTGTGTTTAAGTAATTTATGAATATTTCTAATTTTAATAATTTTTTTTCTTTGTTTTTCTATTATTTTTTTTGTTTTTGTTTTTATTTTCGATTTGATTTTTGTTTTTCTTTGAGTGCGAGATTCAAAATATCATCATGGACAATTATTCATGGGCTTGTAATATCAAAGGAGTTATAATGATGATATGTTAGCAAGGTTGCAAGCTCGGATTAACGCTTTTAGTGAGACGTCACTTAAAGCTTCAATCAAGTTAGTGTTTTGTTCACCTCTTCTTATTTTATTGGCTAAATAATAAAGATTTGAGTAAAATAAGGTGAAAGCTTAAGTTCCTATGAATTCGATACTTGCTATTCCCTATGCTATATGATAGGTACACTTACCCGTATGTGTGGTTTTAGTGATTTGGATTTTATTAAAGCTTGATTGATTGTATAATTTGTTGGTAATATTTTTTGCAGTAAAAAACACACATCAAGTTTCTGGTGCCGCTCGGGGATGGGTACTATTGAAAATACTCGAATCTTGTGGATTTAGCCTTTGTTTTATTTGTACATATTACTAACTTTTGTGTTTAAGTAATTTATGAATATTTCTAATTTTAATAATTTTTTTTCTTTGTTTTTCTATTATTTTTTTTTGTTTTTGTTTTTATTTTCGATTTGATTTTTGTTTTTCTTTGAGTACGAGATTCAAAATATCATCATGGACAATTATTCATGGGCTTGTAATATCAAAGGAGTTATAATGATGATATGTTAACAAGGTTGCAAGCTCGGATTAATGCTTTTAGTGAGACGTCACTTGAAGCTTCAATCAAATCCTTTGTTGCCAACGCAACACGTCTATTAGGTGGCATGGATAAGCATCCCATTGAATGAGCCATCAAAGAACACAACTAGCCAAGTTGGTTGAAGATGCCATAAAGGCCCATACATTTGCACAAGAGGACCCCCAAGTAAAGGAGAGAGGATATGAGGAACAATTGCCCAATGTGATGGGAGAAAATTTTGATTCTATTCTATGCTCTCATATTTCTAATTTTTCTTTGTCACATGATTTTTTAGGTACCTTTCAACTCATGGAGTCGAATGAAGCCATGGATGATGTGTTGAATTTACCATGTCTCAAGGAGTTTGATTTTTCAATGCTCCATCATATGAAGTCCTTGGAAGATTGTGGTAATTTTTACCCTTAACCCAATTCAAAGGAAGGTAACTTAGTTTTTGTAGACCATGCATTGAAAAGTAAGGATTTCTTGATCTCATATTTGAAAACTCAAATACTAAGTTTAAAGAGGAATTTTCATTGTAACAAATCTTTTGAAGGGTTAAATGGTGATTTCAAGTTTGATGCATTCTTTAGAGACCATGTGCACTTATATATTGACAAAAATATTTGTATGTCTAGAGAAATGTTAGAGAATGAGGTTCATGTATTTTGCTTTGTTGAGAAAAATTGTTTTCATAAACCTTTTATTTTCCAAAAATCTCTCTTCTTTCTACTTTCATCAACCCTACCTTTTTCAATGAGCTTTAATTTCATTTATAAATGTTTGATGAGGAAGCATGATGAGTGGAAAGAGTTTGTATCTTTGTTTTGGGTTTGATTTTGTTTAAGTTGTTAAGTGTCTTTTACCCCATCATAATAAGGAACATATTTTCCATCTTAAGTATAGGGGGAGTGTGTCACGTCCTTATTTACTTTCTTAGGATTTTTAAATTTGTTTTCTTTTTATTTAAGTGTGTCTTTCTTTTGTTAGTATTTTCCTTGTGCTTTTATTTGTGTTTTCTTTTACAGGTTTGAATAAAGTCTTTTTGAACAAACTCTTCTATTCTTTTCCAAGTTCATATTATTTGGAACTTATTGCACTTGGGGAGTATTGCTTAACTTTCTCCATCCTTTATCATTTTTAGTCCATTTGGAGATACTTTCTAATGTTTATTTTTAGCCAATAAGAACATTGTCTAGTTTAAATATAGGGAAGTGGTTTAGTAATATTCTTTGCCCAAGGTTTTATCAATTATCTTGGTGTTTTCTTCGTATCAAACAATTTTGTTGGAAATTTTGAAACTTTTGAAAATTTGAAAATTCGACAAACTTTGAAAATTTGGAAATTGTGGAGCTAAATTGAGCTTATTTGTTAATAATGAAGTTTTGATTTTCTTTTTAACTTTGGATATGGATTTGTCATTCATTATGATTGGATTTTACTTAAAAGGTAAACATGTGTATTACGTTAGATTTTGCTAAGTCTTGAAAATTTAAGTTAACATTGGTTATATTTGGTATTTGAGTTTTGTTTTATTCTTTGAGTTTGAATGTGGATGATATGGTGAAATGTGTGAATAGTTGTTGATTAATTATTGTATTATAGATTTAAAATTTGCTTGACTTTAGGTTGTGAATAAGAAATGTGAAAAAAAAAAATTGAGTGAAAAGAAATAATGTGAGATGAAAAAAATTGAGTTGAAAAAAATGCTTTTATCTTTGAAAAGAAAAGAAAAAGACCTTTTGCTTATGGAGAAAAGTAGGAAGTATTGTTTGGTGCATTTTCTTGAGGTTATCTCGAAGGTAAAAAAGCAAGAATGAGCAAATAAAGCATTTGTTGAGAAAAAAATGATGAATGATGACTATAAGGGGGCAATACGGTGTGTGAAAAGAAATCCATTCACTTAAGGCTATCAATTCCCTAAGTCATTAAAAAAAAAAAAAAAGAGTGGAGTGTTTCCTTGTTTCAATAACTTAAATTGTATAAATTTGAGTTTATAATGTTGGAATTGGTTAAATGGCTTGACTTGTATGATTTATATTATCTATGTTTTTGCTTGAGTAGGATGATTTTTTTGTACTCGATATAAGCTTGTTTAACTCAACTTTGATGGCCTTGGGATTGTTTGATTTAATACATGAGTTTACAAGATTTTGAAAGGGTTAAATGAAAAAGGAATTTATGTTGAAGGTTGGAAGAAGATTATGACTTCATTATGAATGAATTTGTGAAGGAAACATTTGCAAAATTGTTTTGTCTTGTTCTAAATGCTTAGTATCTAATTCTTGTTTGCTTGAGGACAAGCAAAAGTTCAAGTGTGGCGGTGTGTGATAGGAGCTAAAATTATCACTATTTTTCTAGTTATTTGAGGTTAATTTAAGATACATTTGTTGTAATAACTAGGCATATTCCTTCCTATTTAATATTTTACTAGTAAAAAGTGTTTCTGACAAATGTGTAGATTTAAGTGGATTTCGAGTAAAAAGTGAAAGATTCTAGATTGGACCAGGTGCCAAGTATAGTTATGGCACCAGGTGCCAGGTCGCCTATGGAAAAGTAGCAATTTTGAGGAGAAACAAATTGGACCCGGCGCTAAGTGAGTCAAATGGACTCGGCGCTAGGTCCATTCTGAACAATGTTGGTGAGTTTTTCTTTTTAGAGCAGATTTTGGCAATTTTAGTTTGATTCTTTTGGAAACTCTTTCAACCACAAAAAAGGACTCTTGTACACACTTTTTTGACAATTTGAATTCCTATAAATACAAGAGAATAATACTTCTAAATCAGTTTTCACCTTTGGAATTGGCAAACCCATAGGAGACTCCTAGAAAAACACCAAGATTTAGGATGATCAAAAGAGAAATTTTGGAGAAGAAGAGAAGGTTGCTCAAGCAGGTTTCAAGGAAGAAGAAGAAGTCTTACTTCTCTATCAGTGATTTCTTTTTCTCTTCTTTATAATTTATTGATAATTTGAGTTTTAATTATTTTAATTGTATTTAGAGGATGTTTTTGGATTCATGACTTTGTATGGATTTTAGTTCTTCAATTAATTGATTATTATCTTTGGTATTTGATTACTTGTTATCATTGATTATTGATGCGGGTTCTACTAATTGACTTGAGAAACGATGTTAGAAGTTTAACACTAGTTTATTTACTAGCAATAATACTCATAATTTATTATTTGGAACTATAGCTTATTATTATTTATTTTATAACCCCTATTTATTTTAACTTATCAAATTAGATTTATTTTATAAAATACTTTATCGACTAGTATTAAAACCTGAGACATTATAGTTGTGGTTAGTTATGGTTGTGACTAGTTGAATTAGGAATTATTTATGTAAGGCAGATATGGTCTAAATGTTATCTTATACCTTGTGTTTACCCCAGGCGGGGTTAGGTTGACCTTGGAAGACTTTTGAATCCAAAAGATCAAAGGATCAGGTAAGTTCCTGCATGAAATCATTTGAAAACCAAAGTTAATGTAGTAAGCCAAACTCAATGTATATGAGTATTTGTTCTGTAAAGGCAATTAAGGACAATTTTCCTTTTTATTTCAATCAAGCAAACCATTTGAAATTGAACAAGTAATTTTACACAAAAGCGCTAAACTTTTTCTAAACACCGAACTTTGGAAAGAATTTTAGAAACCTTAATTACTATTTTCAAGTGAATCATTGTATGATCATTTTTCTCCCAAGTGGGACAAACAACGTTGAGTACTCAATAAGAGTAGACTACTACAACTAGTCTTTGAAGGGATAGGGTAAGTCTCTCAGTAGGTGACCACTTTTGAGGGGTGAGTCCTTCTGGGATAGGATGCCAGTCCTGTAGGTCATACCGGTTCGAGCTAGCAAGTTCAGTTAAGTGGACTGTGTGTTTTTGAAGTGGACAACCGGCAAGGTTAGGTGTAGAGATGGAGGAGTATCTCACCCGGTTGGCCGTACACCTACCTTGTGTCAGTAAGATCAACGTGTGGCATTCTGATCATTATATTGTCATGGTGCACAAAGTGTGGTGCCATGGCTACATCTTTTGAATGGTTGTATTTATTGTGCACATGTATGTTTTGGAAAGTAAAAAATCACTCTTCATTTATGATATTTATTTAATGCTTGGCAGCACTTTCTTTTATGAAATTATTACAACTTGCATACATGAACTGTTTTACTTGAAACACTCAAAGCACACACGGGCTTACTGAGATTTTATCTCACCACCTTTTATACTATGTTTTCAAGTCAATCATGCTATGAAGGTCATTAGCTAGAATGTTGCCTATGTTATGAAGACTCTTTGTTATTTTTCCTATGTATTACTTTTGAGAGACAGTAGCAGGCATTTATTTTTGAATTTATTCATGTATTGCTGGGTTGTAATAAGTTAAATTTTGAAGTATTTCTTTTCTTTTCTTTTTTGTGTGTCCTAGTTATAAAGACTCCTTGTCTTGTGGACGGGGCGACATCCCCAGCCCTAATGGGGCATAGGTAGTAGGGTGTTACACACAGGCCAAGGCATACTGTACGTTTTCAATAAGAGATGGACTATCAAAATGAAAGGCCTCTTCCAAGATGTGAGAATTGTTATCAAGAGGACGTTATAGACGAAATTATAACAACGCTCAGTTTGAACTTGGAGAATAAATTATACTAGATGCACTTGTATTGTAAAAAAAAATAATTTAATGATAAATAATTTATTTTGCAATTGTCTTCGTTCTATTTTTTTATTTATTATTTACTACATTTTTTCTATTATATTTTTTAACTTAATACAATTCCATCTGGGAACAAATTAAAGCTAGATGAATGGATGCTCTATCAATTCTTCATAATGCTATTATAGGACACATTCTAGAAATATGTCAATAATGCATTCATTGAATGCATCCTTAGATAGAAAACGCTTACTCTAAATACGTCGTATTAGAATTTTAAAAAATTCTAAACTATTATAATTAAGATACATTCATAGAATGCATCCAGGGCACTTTAAGACTCTTCTATAGCTGGGCCAATTGAAGTGGAATGGCCCCAAATGGGGCCATTTTGATCAATT
Organism: Voacanga thouarsii; assembly: GCA_026120185.1. NCBI lineage: Eukaryota > Viridiplantae > Streptophyta > Magnoliopsida > Gentianales > Apocynaceae > Voacanga > Voacanga thouarsii. The sequence continues at coordinate 9,630 of JANUWF010001486.1, forward strand.
CCCCTAGATGTTGTATACGCTTCGTGTGTCAAGGCATAGGTGTTTGTATCAAATTTGCTCTTTGTGTTTTCTATTGAATTCGTGTAAGCCTCGTTTTGAAAAGTATAGGCAATTGTGTATTGTTCTTAAATTCAATCTACTAGAATATAATAACAATGGCAGTGCCTAGTTGATCATAAAGAACATCCCATGAAGAAAAATGAAGGAAAGAAATGTAGAGCTCAGGTTTAAGGGGGAACTGATGTTGGTTTTGATGCAAGCTAGGGCCGGCTTGGCTTGGTATGAACCAAAGCTAATCCCTAGCTAGAACAAGCTAGCTGCTAGCTTTTATGAAGTAAAAGTAAGGTCAAACCGGCTACCGGCTAGGCAAAAGAAGAGTTGGCGTGTGGCTTTGAAAGAAAGTCGATGACTGGCTAGGTAAAACAAAAGTCAGCCCCGGCTTTAAAGCAAGGTGGCCATGGCTTGGCAATAGTTGAAGGCTAGCTTGGCTAGTTTTGTTGAAGCAGAGTCAACGTTGTATCTTGTGTACAAGCCTGCGACCAGTTTGGACTGGATAAGAACTAGTTTATGTCTGGAAAGCACTAGTTTGGGTCTTCCTGAAGAGGTACTGTTTTTCTTTATAATTTCTTTTTTTCTTTTGGAGTCACATATCACACGAGATTAATTTTCTTACAATGACTATTTATTTATGATGAATATTTTGCATGAAAATGGTTAGTAAGGAGGAACCAATCATAGGATTAAATAAGATCATTTTATTTTATGATGTTTAATGCATTATTTGATCACTTACAAATTAAATGATAGTAAGAGCATATAAAATGTTTATTTTAAGAGTATTCTATTTCATTAATTTTGTGATTAAATGCACAAGTTCTTGAGATTTAATTTTCTCAAGATAGGACAACAATAAAAACGTTTTCCTTAAATAAAAGGAATTTAAGAGTTTAAAATAAAATTCATGATTTATTCTCTTAAAAGGTTTTATCCTTGACATGGAAAATAATTTGAATTTAAGTATTTTAAATTTTAATTCCTAGAAATGGTTATTAACCAAAGTAGTAGAAATAAAACTAATGATTTATTCTTTTAAAGGTTTTCACCCTTAACATAAAGAATAATATTGAAATTTGAATTTTTACTAAAAGTTAATAGAACCAATATTTATTAAAGGGAATTATTTTTCAAAAATCTAATTTAAAAAAAAGATTAAATGGGAGAGGGGTTCAAACAGCCCCATGATTTTCATCACAAATTCCTATTAGAGATTGTGGTTATCCTCGTATTGTTCTAAGCACAATCCCCTATGGGATGGATTTTTATAAAAATCTAGATCTAACTGAAGAATTATAATTAATGCCTTGGGTATATGTTGGTATCGGCTAGTTGACATTGGAGGTATTAACATTAGATTATCCGTAGGTAATGTGAGTAGTGACCTTCCCAACGATGGAACTATTTCTAGATTATTACTTATGAAAAAAGTTTAATTAGTGATGATTATACACTTAACTTAAAAACTGTTAACCTTTCTACAAAACTATGTTAGTTCTTCGAAGAGCCAAACTTTTCATACTGTTGATAATGATTTTAATGGGTTAACTATATTATAGATATAATATGATATTTATATGTACATTTAGGTGTTTTTTTAATTCAAACAAATTATTGAATGAATATTTTCCTTTGCGATCAATAGAAATGTTTGGTTTTAGTCTATTGTCTATATTTCTCAAGAAGAATAAGTTAATTGGACCTAATTATGTGGACTAAAAGAGAAATTTGAGTATAGTACTTACTGCCAATGAGTACAAATATGTTCTCATAGACCCTGTTTTGAAATTGGGAAGATTCCACTGACTAAGATTATGAGGCTGAGAGGGCATGGAAGAAAGCTGATGAGATGGGTAAATGCTACATGTTAGCTTTCATGTCCAATGTGCTTCAATTGAAGCACGAGAACATGCCCACTGTATATGATATTGATGTATTGTCGCGAACTATGTTTGCAGATAAGAACCAACCCACAAGGTAGGAAGCTCTCAAAGCAATCATGAACACTAGGATGCTTGAGGGAGCATTAGTTCGAGAGCACATGCTCAATATAATTGCTTACTTTGAGAAAGCTATGGTCTTAGGGGCAACAATTAATTTAAAGAATCAAATTGACATGACCGTTGAGACTTTGTCAAATTTATATTTTTCGTTCAAGTTAAACTATAACATGAACAAGTTGAGCATGACTTTGACTGAGTTGATGAAGGAACTATAGGCAGCTAAAAAGATAATGAAGTATTTCCCAAGGTTTTAGTTACTCGTTCCACTTCATCTTCTAGAACTAGGCCTAACCTAAGAAGTTTAAGAAGAAAAAGGCATAAAATCATACAAAAGCCCAGTCCAACGCGTCCAAGCCTTGTTAGTCCAAGTCTAATGGTAAAACTAAAGGCAAATGTTTTAAGTGTGGCAAGAAGAGATATGGAAGAAAAATTATCCAGAATTCTTAGCCAATTATTTCTTAGGTATTTCTTTTTATTTAGGATCTATATTGATGGTTGGATCATCATCTACTAAAATTGTTAACTTTAGAGCCACTGATCATATATGTAACTCTTTGTAAGGGTTCAACAATATAAGAAGACTCAATAGATGAGAACTTGGACTTTAAGTAGGTAATGGACCATAAGTATGGGTGGAAGCAATAGGAGACCTAGAGCTCTTATTTGATTGTAATAATATCTTAATTTAAAATATATTTTATATGTTTTTAGTTTTAAACAAAATTTGATTTCAGTTTCATGATTGATTAATCAAGGTTATTATGTTTCTTTCCATTCTAGTTTTTCAATTTGTAGAGATGGAAATATTTTTTGTTTTGGAAACGTGTATGCAAAATCTTTTGTGTTAATCCTATAAGTCATTAAATGAATAATACTCAAACCAAAACTAACAATAAGAAGAGAAATGTTACATCAAAAGACTTGTGTTTATGGCACTTAAGATTAGGATATATAAATCTTAATCGGATTCAGAGGTTAATTCAAAATGAGCCTTTAGGCTTATTGTTATTGAAAGAATAGCCTGAGTCTGAACCTTATCTTATGGATAAAATGACCAAAATGTTCTTTACATAAAAGGTAGAAAGAGCTAAAGAAATACTTGACTTATTTCATACTGATGTTTGTGGTCATATGTCTACACCAATTACAAAAGAATATTAGTACTTTATTATTTTCACAGGTGATTATATATATTTTGGTTATGTTTACTTGATGAAGAATAAGTTTGACTCTTTTGATAAATTTAAGGAGTTTAAGGCTGAAGTAGAGCATTAAGCAAGTAAGCTAATCAAGAAGTTAAGATCAAATCGTGGTGGAGAGTACCATCTTTGTGAATTAAAGGATATTTGATACATTAGGTTATAGTATCTCAGTTAACTACGCCTGGGACTCCCCAATAGAACAGAGTAGCTGAGAAAAAAATTGAACTTTGATGGAGATGGTCAGAAGTATAATGAGTCATACAACTCTTATTATTATTATTATTATTATTATTATTATTATTATTATTATTATTATTTTTTTTTTTTTTTTTGATATACTTTGGAAATAATAACATATATTCTAAACTTAATTAGTGCCTACTAAAATAGTACCTAGAGACCTTATGAGATGTGGATTGTATTGGAAGTAAGCCCAATCTAAATCATCTCAAGGTTTGAGATTGTTTATTTTATGTATTGACTAAGGAAAGTAAGCTAGAGCTAAGATTAGAATTACGCTACTTTGCAAGATATCCAAAAAGAACACGGGATGAATACTTTTATTATCTCCAAAAGCATAGAGTACTAGTTAGTACTCATGCTAGATAATTGGAAGATGAACAAAATGTGTCTATGAAGGTTTTGAATAAAGTTAAATTAGAAGAGAAGTTGCCTAGTACTTTAACTTCCGATACCCTAATTGAAGAACTTAAAGAGACACAACCAAATGTTTCTATACAAATTGAGCTATATTGTAGTAGGAGGATATCTAAAGTTCTAGAAAGATAGATTGAAAAAGTTTTTGATATAGTTTCTGATTGTAAGGAACAAAATCCCACTAGATACGAGGAGGCAATCTTTGATGCTAATGCGGACAAATGACAAGAGGCAATGGATACCAAGATCAAATCTATGTATCTTAAACAAGCCTAGAATCTTGTTAATGCATCTGAAAGAATTAAACCCATAGGGTGTAAGTAGGTGTACAAGAGAAAAAATGATATAGATGAAAAAATAGAAACTCATAAAGCAATATTGGTAGGAAAAAGTTATACTAAAAAAGAATGCATCGATTATGAGGAGACCTTTTTACTAGTAACTATGCTTAAGTCCGTCCATATACTGTTAGCTATTGCATGTCACTATGATTATGAGGTATGGTAGATAGATGTCAAGATAATATTTCTTAATGGCTATCCTAATATAGATGTCCCAGTCTGAAGGCTTTATTGCTAGAGTCCAAGAACGTATGGTTTGCAAGTTCAAGAAGTCTATTTATAAACTTACGCAAGTATTACAAACATGGAACATACGTTTTGATGAGACTATAAACTCTCATAATTTTATATAAATATGGATGAACCATATGTTTATAGGAAGGTAGATGGGAACAATGTGTTATTTTTGGTACCTTATGTGGATGGCATTCTTCTCATTAGAAATGATATAAGGATATTGTCATCTATAAAAATTTGGCTATCAAGTTAATTTAGCATAAAAGATATGGGAGAAGCTTTGGAAATGATATAGGGAGAAGCTAGCTACATTCTTGAGATAAAGTTTCTTAAAGATAGAAAGTAAGGAATGTTCAACTTATTTCAATCTGCTTATATTGACAAGATATTGGCTATCTTTAGCATCAGTGCAAAGGGACAATCATACCCTTTAGATAGAGATTGACTTTATCTTTCAAGCAATATCCTCAGGCATAGGAAGAAAAAGATAGAATGAGTAAGATTCTCTATGCTTCGTCTATGGGTAGTCTTATGTATGCCATACTTTATACTAGGACAAATATCTGCTTTGTTATAGGTATGGTTAGTAAATATTAGTTAAACAAAGGGGATGCACATTGGCAAGTTGAAAATCATATACTCGAATCCTGAAGGGGACGAGAGATTATATACTAGTCTGCAGAACTGATGATTTAGTTCCTATCAATTACACTGACTCAAACTTCCAGACAAATAAAGATGAGAGAAAATTTAATAGTAGATATATATTCACTTTGTCTAAATAAGCTATTTTATAGAGAAGTGTCAAGCAATCTTGCATTGTTGATTCTACCATAAGAGTTGAGTATGTAGCAACTTTTCTAAGAAAACAGCTTGGCTCCAAAAGCTCCTAATAGAATTAGAAGTGGTGGCATAAATGGATAAGCCCATCAGGATATATTGTGATAATTTTAGAGTTGTGTTACAATATAAGGAACCAAAGAATTATAGGAAGGACAAACATATCAAAATGAAGTATAACCTAATCCGAGAGTTCATCTAGAAATGAGAGATAACGGTTGATCAGATTTGTTCTAAAAATAATCTAGTGGATCCCTTTACCAAGTCTTTGACAGAGAAGGTGCTTCGGACACACCTAGACATTATTGGGGTAGGCACATATAAACTTTCATAGTCTTTTAGAGCAGATGAAATATTATTAAAATGTATGCCTAAAATAGACTGTGTATATTGTGAATTGCAATAAAATATTTCATTCATGAATGATTATTTGTTTACATATACTTGCACATGAAGGTCCAAGTGTGACAAATTAATGACCTATGTATTGGATCGTTCTTCACAATAAGGTATAAGTTATGGACCTTTGACATATAAGAAAAAAAAAAATATATTATTCTTGATTTGTTGATGAAACTGGGCATTTCATCAAAATAAGATTATTATATTTTGATTTCTAAATGAGGAATGGTTTACCTTTAATCAGTGAGTTATTCTCTCATGTCATTAGTAGAAGCATATTTGGAATACGTAAAACTGGATCTGTAGTAGTGGTTTCTAATAAAGTACTATATTTAAGTGAACCAAACTATTACTGCTACAGTGTGGATGAATACCCTAAGATTTGATTATGAATTAGTGGTCTGGTGATGCTGAGCTCATGCACTTTGATGTATGATGGGTGAGGTCTTTATGTGATATCAATAACCCTATATATTGGATATATAACTCTAGTTAATTAAGATAGAATTGTACAATAAAGTTTCTATACTTCACTTAATGGAGGTAAATCACTCCCTTATGATTTTCTGGGATAATCTAAATAATCCAGGGCCCTAGAAACGTGACTTATAATTATATGCTTTAGGGTAGCTCCTAGAGATAAGAAGGTACATACTAGAAGTTATAGAATATCAGACCAAATGTCTAAGGATGGTAGATATCATTGAAAAAGGTGTTAGGACATTTTTCCTATCTCAATGATGAGTATTACGTAGAGGGATACTTTCATCATTATACCTATGGGTTGAAGAAATTGCATTTGCAATATTATTCTTGGTATCAATAGTTCTATATGGTGATAAATGAAGTATTTAAAATAATAAAATATAATTATTTGTTAGTAGAGGTATTTTAGTCATTTTGGTAACAAAAAATAATATGTCTTTTGGTTCTCAGAATAACTCAAGTAACCTTAGTAATTTATTTACTGTGTGGGCTTGCTGGATGAGATTATTATTGGAAGAATTATTCAAATAGTCCAATAATTATTTATTTGTGCTAGAATAATATATTATGCCAATTTAATATATTAGTTTATTAATTAATTATCTTGGATAATTTTATATTGGACCCAAAAGGGTCAATTAATTAATAATAGAGTTGGATATCAGTCTTGGACTGATTTTAAAAAGCTGGGTCAAAACTGTGGTCCACCAGGGTATGCGAGAGACAACCCCAAGGTTTTGGAACCCTAAGTAACCAGTCTTCATATAAGAAAGGAGGCACAGGGATTCGAGGGTTAACTTTAGTGATTTTTCATGTAATGAAAAGTATAATAGCCTTCCCTGAGTTGTTGTTGTCTTTTCTCTTTAAAAAATGCTTCCTTGTACTTCTATAATTCTTCATCTAGATTCTATTCTCATTGATATACAGCCTACATTTGGTCTGAGAATACTCTAAAAACTAGAAAGTGATTTCTTAGTGCTTGTTTAATGCAAAGAAGTAGTTGCTTGGTCGGTATCCGCGTGAAACAAATTTCTATTACAAACCAAGAGGAAGACTCGCTGTCAGAAATTCATCTTACACACAGAAAAAGTAAGTGTTCCTATATTATTGTTAGGAAATAAATTGTTGAAAACCTAGTTTCTATTGCGTTTTTTAAATTTTCCATGATTCTTCAAGTCGAGGATATAATCCCCAAATCTAAGTTGGATTTTTCTACACATTACTTGAACTTAAGGTAAGTCCTCATATTTCATAATTTTCTAAATCTAGGAGTGCATGCATGATATTTCAATCATGATAAATGCTTTAAATGCATAAATATTTATTTACAAAATTATTAATTATGAAACAAAATGTTTATTTGAGAAATATTGACTCATAAAATTAATTATTTATACAAATAATATTTTGTCAATTATTTATATATGATCCTTGTTTGGGAAATTATATATTGGAAGCATGTTGCTCTATTGCAAAACAAATAGCTATTTATTAATTATGAAATATCTAAAAATGCTTTACTATTGGGAAATACATTTACACAAAGTATGTTGAGTTCAAAAGCTTGCATTTATTTTGTTGAGCATATAGAATTGCGAATTGTCATACATAAATGAATTGTGAAATATATAGCGTGTTTTAACTTATTAGTTTCATATAACATGAAATCTCATTATAGTATATATGAACTATGTATATTTGAAATTATAAGATTTTTATGAAATCTTGGAACGTTTATAAAATATTGTGTTGTGATTTTGAATCTACAAAGCATATTATTTAAACTTGGGAGTATTTTATATATCAAATTATTTCTGGGAAATTGAGTTTGTTTTTGAAAATACATTCCATTGATCTATTCATGAAGTTTTGTGTTGTGTTGATTATTGATTACTCAAAGGGACTTTGAACTTGTACTAGCTTGTACAGGTTTGAGAATGCTATTCGGTTGGAGGCCTCCTCCGAGTAGTAGTTTCTTTCTTTGTGCGGTGCTAATATTTGATATTTAGTGGTCCTTAGCTTGCAATAGAAAATAGAAGATGGACACAAGATATCCAAGCTGTAGGGCCGACTATGATAATAGTTACTGTATGATTAATTGTGGTGTACGCACTGGGTTAATCATATATTTATATTATCATGTTCATAAGATTGGAATCCTATGGTGTAGATATTTTTAGCTACATGAAGATCCTTTTGAGTATTATTGTTGATAGGACTAGATCTTATTGTCAAATAATGTGAGATCGCAATGCGTAATTTAAATTTGATATTCAAAACGTGAATTTCGAGATTTGTGTTGCTATGTTTGATCGTAAGTGGCGATCATGATTGTAAAACTCAATATGAATAATATATTTGATGTGGACAAACTATATTGATGAAAAATAATCTTTTTTCCTAAAGATAATGTAAATAATGTATGTATATATCTTGTTCATTAAAATTCTCCCATAGATTATCTTGTGTATTTTATATTGGAAATATGATATACTATTACTCCATATCCAAAACTGATCATGCATAAGAAAAAATCTTTTACTTGAAATTTATGTTTTATAGGAGATTATGCTTAGAAATAAGATTGCAGGAGTTTATGGTTATTATGTTGGCTTTGAAATTTTGTACCCGAATATTATCTTTACTTTATGGATGATGTTTGAGAATGATGTAGTTGGAATATTGAGACGTTATTTTATATTTGGGTTTTGATGTATTATTCAAAATCTTGTAAGGTTTTAATTTAGTATTCCTTTTAAGTCTCGGTTATTTTCTTTATTTAGTTTCAATATAAAGACCCCTTGTTATTTAGATAGGGTGACATCCGCAATTATGTGGAGTGTTATATTTGGAATCAAAGCACTAAGTTGAATCTTAGGATGGACTATCCTTAGATAATTAGACCTCTTGTCATTTATTTGAACTTCTTCTTTTTCTTTTGGCTTTGTACTTAATGGTCTAACAAAGTTTTTTATCTATCTTGAATGCTTTCAATGGTATAATAATACAACATCTAGAAATTTTTATTACTTGGCAATCTTGGAGCATATTTGATTTGGGAAGTATTTGCTTTTCCTTTCCCTTTTATCTTTTTCATTCTTTATGGCTATGCTTCTTGTTTTATTTTTTGTCCATTAAGGACAATGCACAGTTTAAGTATGGGGGTGGAATTTCACATTTTTCCACAAACAAAAAAAATTTCTAACTTTTTGAGGGATTTTGAGCTTAAATTGGCAGAGCTAATTTCTCTTCTTTTGACTTTGAAAAATAATTTGATGTTTATTTGACAAATTAATTTTTTGTTAAACTTTCATATTAAGTTAAAGATAACTAAGTCTTGTGAATTAAGTTTTGACTTGTTTATTTGTTGTTAGATGTATGAAGTTTTTTACTTTGCAAAATCCATACAATTGATATGATGAGTATAAGTTTGGTTTATGTGCTAATTCTTGTTGAAAATTGTCTACACTAGTCCTAAACTTGGATTTAAGTAAATAGGATAGAATAGGTGATTCCCATATGCCACCTACTAAGTAAGGATAAAATGTCCGAGAATGCAAAGTCCATGTCCTTTGGCAAAAAATAATGTGTGAAAAAAAAAGAGAGTTGAAAAAAGAAATAGTGTGTGAAAAAAAAAATGGTGTGTGTGTGTGTGAATGAAAAAGGGGCTAAAACGGTGAGATGGAGCGAAAGGCACTCACTTGTGGCTATAAATCCCCAGAATATATTTTTGAGTTCAAGGAAAAGAAAACAATTGATTGAGAAATCTGAGTTTACTAATCGATTTGTAGTAGTTTGGACAATAAAAACTTGAATTAGTTACGTGTGCTTCACTTATATGATTTGTCTCATTTATATGTTTTGATCAAATGAGAGAGTAGAATACATTGCAATGGGATAAACTTATTTAAACTAACTTTAATGGCCTTAGGTATATTTGACTGAATATGTAAGTTTTCTAAATCTTTTTTATTAAATAAAGGTTAGAATGTTTTTTATTTTACCAATTTAGCCTTTCTACCACAGAAAAGTTAGCCTTTTTATTTTTTTTATTAGATAAAGGTTAGAATGTTTTTTTATTGTAAAAATTTAAGTAAAATATATTAATCCTTTTCGAAACAAATTGTTTTGCTTGAGGACATGCAAAAAGCTAAGTGTGGGATATTTGTTAGGCATGAAATAGTCACATTTTTATAATTTTTTTTCTTAACTTTTATTCATGTTATTGTATAATAATGAATGGTTTTCTACTCGTATTATGTTTTTTGGTGTTTCTAGGTCACTCTGATAAAAAATGAGTACAACATGTACATAAATGCTATATTTCATACTAGGATCGATTGATGGTTGTTTGGAAGCCTTGGAAACATGTTTTAAGGGTTTACATGCATGCATGACTTGGTGCACGGCATGCATCAAGTCATGCAAAAATAGAGAAGCTTCCAAGAGGCATGCACGAGCATAATGCATGCCCATGCATCAACTCGTGACTAACAGGGGAGAATTTTTCAGCCTTAGAAGTTTGTAAAATCGAGAAAAAAAGTCGCTCTGCAAGATGCACGGCCATGTGCACAACTGTGCATGATCCCGTGTAAGGTGCATGTCCGTGCATCTCCCCGTACTACCATCGAGCTATTTTGAGTAAAAATTATGCACACCCATGCCTACTAGCTATGCAAGCTTCTTGAAGGTTTTGAAAAGTCCTAAACAAGTCTAATAATGGTGTTAACTCCCTAAATTCAATCAAAGACAGTTTTGGGACTTTATATAAAGGTAATGGACATCTAAATTCAAGAGATATACACATATATTTCACCAAAACCTAATTCTCTTAGAGAAAAGCATCAAAAGAAGACCAAGGAGGAAAAGAAGTTAGGTGGCAAGAAAGATTAGAGATTGTGGGCTTCCAAGTTCTATCTTTCATTAATTCTCTTGTTCCTTTCTTGTTTCTAATCTTTTATATTCTTAGGTTTCTTTGTATTTAAATAGTTGAGAATTTGATCTATGTTTAAAGACTATGTTTTGATATTACTTTTGATCATTTGAGATTCATAATTTAGAGATTATATCTTTGATATTGATGAGATTACCTCTTGAGTATTTAATAATTCTGGCTTTCTTTTCTTACCAATTATGTTGAGTTTCTTGTGTTTGACCAATATATGTAACTTGCATGATTGAATAGCTAAGTTACTCGATCTTTTAATTGATTTTCTAAGTAGTATCTCTTAATCTGATTAAATTGAAGCTTATGGCTTGATTAGATTAATAGGGGATTGCATGATTTCAATTGCATGTATTTGAAGCTTATGTGTGTGATTTGATGTTGATGATGCCTTGATATACTTGTCAATTTAATTGTTAACCTAAAACAATATTAATCTAAATGGATGCTTAGTCATTAGTTAATCGAATTGGCTAGGTTAATAATTGATTAGAGATTAGTTTGCAAAGCTTAGCAGAATTAATCTAATTTGGCAAGGATAGGGATTTGTGGTGCTTAGCGGAATCTTAAAATCAACTACTCAAAGTAACCAAATCAATGATAAGTTTCTTAAATTAATTTCATGACATATGATTAAGAATCAGCTAACTTCTTAATTGGTCTTGAAGTTTTCTTTTTCTTTTTTTTTCTTGTTTCCTATTTTGTTTCTTGGTTCTTATTTTGTTTACGACTAGTTTTTAGGTTGTTTCCTATTTTGATTTCTCCCCATTTATTTGTAAATACTTGTAAATAATACATTATTAGACTAAATAAGGTTAAGTGTTTACAAGAAGATGTCATAAGAATGAGTTGATTGATTTTTTTTTTTAATTGAGTATACATCTCATGTTCCTTGTGGGATCCATACCTTACTTGCTAATATACTATGCTATACCTTTAGGAGTAGAGTTTAAAATTTGTTGCTGCATGATGATTGCATTTTAATAGATCCATTCTTTTACATCATAATCTTGCACTAAACTACACTTAGAAAATTTAATTTTGCTCTCAAGTCTCTCCTCCCTCAATCATCCCACTCTCTCTTCTTGATTCTTTGATTTTCTTCACTCAAACTCTTTATATTTTGCTTAATTACTGAATATTGAAGCATTTTAAAGCTAGATATTGAAGTGATTTTGAGTTATCTTCAAGAAAATAAGAACTTTGAACTCATTTCTTTGCAAAATTCATGTTTTGTGTGTGTGTGTGTGTGTGTGTGTACACCTTGTTGGATAGATTTTATGTTCTTGAGCAAAAATAGATTTTGATGACTATGATGGTGGGAAATTGCTGTGGATTTGATGTTAACATATTGTATTAAAATTGTGTTGTGGATTTTGGGTAATTGGAGGTGAATTGAAGGAGATTGCAAATTGATGCTTGGGAGACAAGCTTGTACAATGTTTTTACTTTATTTGTGTAGTTTTGCTCTCAATAACAAAAATATATTTTAGGGATTTTGTTATACTCTATTTCTATTTTATTCTCCTATATCTTAGCAATATTTGCTTATTAAAATAACGTAATTTTCATATTTGGTTGATTTTATATGATTTTTCAAAATTGCTCTATACAATATTTGCCAAAGACTGATTTTTTTTTTTGGGGGGGGGTGGGGGGGTAAATTTGGACCCCGATTTAACCCTTTATACTTTGAATTTTAAACTAAAATTTTTACACATAAAAACTAAATTGTTTTAGGAGTAATCAACCACTAGAATCTCCTGATTTCTCCAGGCAAATTGTTCTTAGCAATTTTTACAAAAACATTGTGAAAATAGAGTTTTATAGTTACTGAAGTGTTACTATAAATTTGAGAATTTGGTTAATGTAAAAATACTTGTTATTTATTAGATTGATTAGTGTCTTTATTTGATATTTTTTTTATCATTAAAGTCTATATCTATAGAATCCGCTATGACATAGAAATCAAATTAGTGGAGTTTGACCTTAATAATATAATAATAAAAAAAAAGAATCCAACCTTCCATTTTCATTTCTTTTTTATTAACTGGTCAAACTCAGGGAATGTGGTAGGTTGAATTTGAAAATTCAAAAAAAAAAAAAAAGAATTACTCTATTTTATATCATTTGACCAAATGTGTACTTAGACAGCTTGGATTTTGATGAAATTTTTATAGTAACTCCCCCACATGTTGAAGTAATATTTTGTAAATTTTCATGGCATTTTGAATTAATTGTCTTGGTGATCATATTGCACAAATTTATACCCTATTCTATCATGTTTCCTAAAAATATTGATTTGATTAAATTTTAAGAAAACTATATTTTAGCTATGTAATATTCTTTATATCAATTCAGTTAGTAATAATATTGATATAGGAATGTTATGAAATGATTATTTTAGTATGTTGATGCTTCTATGACAAGATGATTATATTGATCTCTATATATTATATATACAATATTTTCTACTTATCTAATGTGATTGTGTCTTGTGTAATTAAATGTTATATGTACTAAAGTGAATTTGCTGAGTATATTTATGTCTTGATTACCTATTATTTGAGTTTGAATTTTGAAGATTAGGTGTTGTTTGATATTGAGGATTGATGAGAGTTAGATTATGAGAATAGGATTGCCTAAGTTCATGATTATCTTGGAGGAATTCTATTAAGTGTGAGATTTATTATAAGAAATCGATTATTATTTATTTGTATGTTAGATTTAATTTGTTATTGATCAAGGATATAATCCCCAATTTAAGTTAGATTTTGCTATGTCTTGCTTGGACTTAAGGTAAGTCTCCACATTTTATGATTTCCTAAATCTAAGAGTGCATGCAAGATACTTCAATCATGATAAATACTTTAAATGCATAAATATTTATTTATAAAATTATTAATTGTCAAACAAAATTTTTATTTATTCAAAAAATATTGATTTATGAAATGATTTATTTATGCAAATAATATTTTGTCAACTATCTATATATGGTTCCTTGTTTGGGAAATTATATATTGGAAGCATGTTGCTCTATTTAAAAAAAAATAGTGATTTATTGATTATGAAATATCTAAAAATGCTTCATTATTGGGAAATACATTTATCCATGGTATGTTAAGTATATAATCTTACATTAATTTTATTGAACATATAGAACTATGAATTGTCATGCATAAATGAATTGCAAAATACAAAGCGTGTTTTGAATCATTAGTTTCATATTAAAACATGAAATCTTATTATAGTATATATGAATTATGTATTTATGAAATCATGGGACGTTTATGAAATCATGGAATATTTATGAAATCATGTAACGGTTAAAATATTATGTTGCAATTTTGAATCTATGGATTATATTATTTAAACTTGGGAGTTTTTTGTATATCAAAGTATTTTTGGGAATGTAAATATTTTGGAAATGAATTTTGCAAAGGTATTAAGCTTGTTTTTGAAAAGGCATTGCGTTGATCTATTCATAAGGCTTTGTGCCATGTTGATTATTGAGTTCATAAAGGGACTTTACACTTATACTAGCTCACGCAGATTTGAGAACGCTGTATGGTTGAGGCCTCCTCTGAGTAGTAATCACTTTTTTCATAGAGTGACAATATTTGATGTTTAATTATTTTTAACTAGCAACATATTTTCTATTACGGAAAATAGAGGGCAGACTGTGACATCCAAGCAATAGGGCTAACCATGACGATGGCTATTGTATGATTAATTGTGGTGTATGCGTTGGATTAATCATATGTCTATATTATCATGTTCATAGGATTGGAATCCTATCGTATTGATGTTTTTGATTGGACGAAGATCCTTTTAGGTATTATTATTATTAATGGGATGAGATCCTATCAGCAGATGATGTGAGATTACAATGCGTAACTTAAATTTAAAATTTGAAATCTGAATTTTAAGATTTGTGTTGCTATGTTTGATCATTTGTGGTGATTATGATGGTAAGCTCAATACGGATAATATGTTCAATATGGGCAAAATGTGTTGATAAAAAGTAATCTTTTTTTCGAAAATAAAGTAAATGATGTGTGTATACATATCTTGTTCATTAAAATTCTCCTATGGATTATCTTGTGTATTGTCTATTAGAAATATAATATGCTATTACTCCATATCCGTTTTGGTAAACTTATCATGCATCACAAAGAATGTTTTACTTGAAATTTCTAGAAGTCACATGCAGAACTTACTAAGATTTTATCTCACACATTTTTAATTCATGTTTTACAGGAGATTATGCATAGAAGCAAGATTGCAAGAGTGTATGGTTATTATGTTAGCTTTTGTAATAATCGGTATTTTAATCTTTAGCTGGCTACCACTTTTGATAGAATGAGTATTTGTATCAATGGCTAGAACAATAGAAGATCGTTGTAATGAGAAGAATATTTTCGTGCAATAAAACTATGTTAGGACCTGGACGTAATTTTGAATTTATTCTACCTGTACCTAAAATTTTTAGAAGGCTACTACTTTTAATAAAGTAAGAGATTGGGGGTACATTTAGAACAAAAATTAGTCAGCACGATAAGACAAGTGTTTCGGTATAAATTAGGCTCTTCTGTGTTCTAGGGGCATTTTTATAATTTTAACCACGAATGGGATTTTGACCACGAATTTTATAAAATTGAGAAAGAATTGAAGATTTTGAATGTTACCATTGAATTCAATGGAATCTATAGAATTTATTGGTGAAATAAAATATTTTTCCGTAACGAACCCGAATTTGGTCATTTCTGAAAAAAAAAATTGAAAATGTGGTAAAAAATTTGGACGTGTGGCTTCTTGTGATTGGTGGCCAAGAAAATGAGTCAAAATATGAGAGGATACATAAACAATTCATGCATGCAAATATTCTTATATAAGTTTTGCAAAATAATTAAGAAATACACGAAAAATCGAGAACAGCACGTGTAAAGTAGCTACTATTCATTTAATTGAGCAAAACCTTATTGGCCATTATTTTGACCAAGAATGGCGGTGGAATTAGGGGGGAAACTAGGAGCTATAAAGGAAAAGAAGAAAGGAAGAAATGAGGGAGAAAAGAAAGGAAAAATCAAGGAAAAATAGAAAAAAGAGAGAGAAAGAAAAAGTGTGTTTCTTGGGGTCTTCTTGGTGTTCTTGGAGCAAGATCAAGCCAAAACATCCTACATATAAGGAAAAAGTCTATACTTCAAGAATTAAAGTTATAGATATTATTATGATGATTATTTTGGTATTAGTTTTTGACATGAAAACATGAAATTCATGGTTGAGATTTGGATTAATTGTGAACTATGTGAACTTTTGTGTGTGCAAGTGTGTGTGTTAGTTGGAAGAAGGTTTTATATGTTGTGTTTATGTGGTGTATAAAGGTATTTGATTGGCGATTTAAGGGGTTATACATGGTTGATGAAAAAGTGGTGAAAATTGAAAAAAGGAAGCTTTAATGGAAATAAAACTATAGCTATTTTTAATTCATGTTGGTGATTGCATATTGTTCAAAGCATGAATTTGGTGACTTGTTGGGTCTAAAAACATGAAGAATTGAAGATGATTTGATGGGGAATAAGGTGAATTAAGGGTTGTATAGATGCTTTAAATGAAGAAGAACAAGATAGTAATGTTATTTTGTGAAAATGGAATTAGAACATAAAACTTCTGGGATGTTTTTGGCACAGTAGTTTCTGGGTGGTTTTAGTTTCTGGACGGTTTTGAAGATGTGGAAAAAAAATCCATAGAAGCTTAGTTCAAGGTCTAACGTGCATTTTGATATAAAATGGAACCCGATCGGACTTGTAGATCAAAAGTCATGTGCAAAGCAAAATGGTGTGTCTAACAAGAAAAATGCAGAATTTTAGTTTTGATGTAAGTGAACTTTAAGGAATTATTTGCATGACTTTGGGAATGAAAATGGTGGGGAACATGAAGAAGATTTCATATTCATGAAGAAAAGAAAATATAGAAAAGGGAAATAGAAGAATTGAGTGTGTAATATATGTATGCGTACATGTTTTACTCAAAGAAGGAAAAAAAATGAAGAAATAAGGAAATAGAGGATTTCCTTATATTTGTATTGACCAAGTATTATTTTGAACCTTAGCAAACCAAATTAAGTATAAAATGATGTTTAATGTAGGTTATTCATATTAAACAGTCAGCGACGGGTTAAGTACAATATTCAAACGACATAAGCTATTTAGGACATGAGGTGAGTGCCATTGAATATCTAAACTTTTTAAATGCTAGTATACTTTCCTTTTGTGAAATAATACATTATGTACCATTTTTGAAATTCTTGGTTTGATTTAAGGGTTTTCTGAGCAAGAAAACAGTGTTTTGCCATGTTGAGATGGCATGGATATCATAATTGGCTTGGAAACCTTAAAAGATGACAAAAGCATGTATTTTGCAAATTTAATCCTTTTGGGATTAAATAATTGGGATTTTCAAAATATGGTAATTTTTAGAATCGGTATTCGAAAAATGACCAGAATGCCTTTATTGGAATATTTTGTGGAAGCATAATTGGAAACAATGAATCTAATCCTCTTTTAAGGTTAGAATTCTGGAATTCTTGAACAAAATTCTTTTTGGAATCGGGTATGGATAAAATGATCCGGATACCCTTATTGGAACATTTTATGATGTGAAAAGGACTTTTTATCCTATTTCGCTACAGATTTTGGGAATGATCTCTCGGTATGAGATAAGCTTTTGAAAAATGATATTTTGGCCTCACAAAATGTTTTATTTATATTCCTTTGAGAAGAAATTATTTGTTTGGCCTTGTGAGCTAATAGAATTGGTACTGGTCTTGTGAACTAGTGGAAACGCTGAATATTCAGCAAGGGCTTTGATTTTTGTTTTAGCTCATGTTAGAGATAGATGACTCTAAGTAATCTAGTTAGTTTTGGGGATTGTCTTACTTTAAACAGGGCAACAAGACATTGAAATGAGTCATCCTTGCTAGCCGTTTAGTGCTTGGAAATTGTTGTGCCTTATGTGCACTTTAATTTTGGTTATTCATGAGCTGGGCCAGATGCCGGCGTTGTTCAACCCCTTACTACCTTGATGGTGATTGACATCAGGATTGGGACCCCTGAGCTTATGGTAGCAAGTAAAATATTTTGAATTACTCAATATTGTGCTTGTTTGCACTTACCCTTCTAACAGTACACAGTTGAGTACTATAGGCTTGTGTCCTTAGTACAATAAGACTGTGATATCGAATGTGAAGCCTTGTGAGCTTTGCATGTAGGCCAACCTTCTGTTAAGAGAAGTGCCTCCATTTTGAAAATTGGGGCAATGACTACGTAATCAAATACAAATTTCCAAATATGTTTGAAATTAAAACAAACTCCCTCTTAGTGAGCAGTAGAATTCTTTTCAACGGAAAATTATAATATTTTTTCCGTGATCAAATTTTGAATAAAATTCAAAAATACTCGTGTCAATTTAATTTATAAAGCACTAGCACACTCATGGGACTCAGTGGGTGATTTTCACTCACATGTGTCTTTTATCTTAATTTAGGACTTGGAGCTGAGCAGTTGCACAGATAGAAGTGATACCACAATATAGGTCCAGTTACTTCCTCTTTTGCTTATGTATTTTATATTACCGATGTAGTACTAATTACCGAATGTATGGGATCTCACTCTTGATATATTACATCACACCCATATGGTTATATTATATCAGTATGGGTTTTATTTGTTTATCAGTTGTCATCATTATACAGATCCCTTGGCCGTGTAATTGGACGAGGCGACACCTGATTTATAATATGCTTCCGTTGCTATTTACGGTAGGGGTGCTACAAGCTTTGATATTTTGTACCTGTCTATTATATTTACTTAATTTATGGATGATTTTTGAGTCTAAGGTAGTTGGAATATTTGAGATTTGATGCATTATTTGAATCCTTGTAAGGATTTAATTCAGTATTCCTTTTAAGTTCTTATTATTTAATGTATTTAGTTTTCATTATAAAGAACTCTTGTCATTTAGCTAGAACAACATTTGCAATCATTCGGACCCTATGGTTGTGGGGTATTACATAGTTTGCTAACCAAGAGCTCAAATTGACTCTTGTGAAGTCCTTTGGTAAGAACATTTGCTATCTGGTTCGTGGTTGGGACATAGGAGAGATAGATTATCCTACTTTCAATCTTTTTTTAAAAAAATAAATGCTTGTCTACCTCAATATACTTTGTTCTATTATGTAACACTAGCTTTTGAGAAATTGAGACTACTACCTTGTTGTCATAGTAAGCTTTCATAGGAGACGATTATGGTATCTTCAAGTCTTCAACATTCTTTTCAACAATATCGCCTCACTTATCCTGTGAGCAAGTGTAGCGCCTGTAATATTCATGCATAAATATAAAAATAAAATGATATTTCATGAGCATATTAGTGGATGGGTAATTATGTGAATATAATATGGGAATACATTTGCATATTTTTATGAACATTTATTTAAGTAAACTAGATAACTACTTTTTATGTTATTTGTTTATGAGTGAAATATTCATGTATAAAATTTACATACACTTATATGATTATATTGCAATAAAATAGTGATTAATTTTATGTCTAGAATAAGGAATTATTTATTAGAAAGTATTTTATGCATTTATTTAGTGAAAAAATAATGTTTTTGGGGCAAATATAAGAAATTAGTTTTTCAAGGGACTCAATGTTGATTTTTATTCAATTAAAGCCATATTTCAATATTTTGACCACTTTAATTTTTTCATTTAATTAATTTTCACTCTTAATTGACCAAGATGTAAACATTTTGAATTTATGCTCATTATCTTTTACACAAGATTAATTTTTTCTGATTTAATTTTATTTCATTAAACCTTAGTGCTCCTAAAATGTGTGAAATTCTCTTAATATCCTTTATGTGTGCTGCCACCTCCCTTTAAATATCAATCATTATTAATTTGTTTTAATCTCCACCCTCCAATCATATTAAATCCTAGCTATCCAAAACTACTTCTTGTACAAGATAATCAATCTAAACCTATCATTCAACACTTAAAATAAAATTTTCTTAGACTTAAAAGCTCCCATTTTTTGCCACTTTCAATCCCACACTTACAAATTTTTTATTTTTCTCTCTATTCTCTCCCTTCTTTACTGCCACCCCTCTCTCTTCTTTATTCTCTAATTTTCTTGCGTAAACTTAAGAATACATATTTAACTATTGAAGACTGAAGTTATTAGAAGTTGTAGATCAAAGCAATTAAATGTATTCTTGAAGAAGGTGAGAGCTTTTAGCTCATTTCTCTTTGAATTTCATGTTTTGGAATACTAGTCCTTGCTGGACAGATTTTTGTGTTCCTGAGAAAAATCAATTTTGGTGATTTCAATATTGGGAAAATACTATGAAATTGTTATTAACATATGATATTGATGTTATGTGGTTGATATTGGGTGATTTGTGGTGTATTGAAGGAGATTTGATGGTGAACAATTGCTTGTGAAGCGAAAATTATGTGCTGGGTATGTTAGATATGTGAGATTGTGACCTTAATGCCAAAAACATAAATTGGGGGTTTTGCTGTAATCTAATTCTATATGATTCTCCTATGTCTTTGAAGTAATTAGACATTAGATTCACTTCACGTGTATGCCTGGGTGATTTTATATGAATTTTTGAAGATGTTCTATTCTTTTTCTGATGAAATCTGGAATAGCTATGAGTTTAGACCCCTTATTGAACCCCTTACCCTTTGAGTCCTGATCTGAAATTTTTATACAAGAAACCATATTATATTACAAGTAAATACCAACTAGAATCACTTGATTTTGACTTGTAAATCGTTCTCAATAATTTTTGGAAATTCGCTGACAAACCAGAATTTTAGATTTATTGTAGTGTTGTATCAATTTTGAGCTTCAAAATAACATACTTAGACACCTGATCTTTTGATAAAATTTTTGTAGTATCTTTCCTATATATTGAAGTTTACATTTTATAATTTTTTATTAAATTTTAAATTGATTTTCTTAGTGATTTGATTACCCGAATTTATGCCATGTTCTGCTCTATTTACACTAAATCACTGTTTTGATAATGTAATAAGAAATCTGAGATTAGCATCGCTTAAGATCATGATTATCTTGGAGGAATTATATGAAGATTAGAATTTAATATAGAAAACTAATATTTATTTATTTATATGCTAGATTTAATTGGTGATCAAGGGTATAATTCATAAACTTAAGTTCAATTTTGATTTAATGTAAGTCACCACATTTCATGTTTTCATACTTGTAAGTTCCCACATTTCATGAATTCATTAAATTATATATGATTGTTGTTGGACAATTGTACATTAGAAGCATGTTACTATATCATGAAGAAAATAGTGATTTATTGATTATGAAATATTTAATTATGCTTCATTTTTGAAAAATTATATTACATGATATGTTATAAAATCTCGCATTATTGTTAATGGGCATATAGAATTGAAAATTCTCATGCATAAATGAATTGCAAAATACATAGCATATTTTTTGAATTATTAGTTTCATATAATATGAAATCTATTTATGGTATTAATGAGCTATGTGTATATGAAAATTTTTAGAACAGATAAAATTTTATGGTGTGATTTTGAACTGATAGAATATACTATTTAAATACTTGGGAGTGTTTTGTGTATAAAATATTTCTGGGAATATTTGTGAAGTTTTTCAAAGGTATTGAGCTATTCTGAAAAAGGCATTGTGTAGATCGATTCATAAGGTATTGTAATGTGATGATTCTTGAGTACTCAAAGGGACTTTGCACTTACACTAACTTGAGCAGGTTCGAGAACCCTATCCGAATGGTGGCCACCTCCGGATGTGATCTCTTTTTCGTGAGATGTCAGTATATGATGTTAAGCTATCCTAAGCTAGCAATACATTTTCTATTGGGGAAAATAGAGGACGAACGTGGACATCTGAACCTTAGGGCATACCATGACGATGGTAATTATATAATTAATTGTGGTGGATGCATTAAGTTAATCATATATTTATATATTGATAGGACGAGATCCAATCAGTAGATGATGTGAGATTGCAATGTGGTTTTTGAAATGTGAATGTTATGATCAAACTTATATTTTGAGAAATACAAAGTGGTAAAGGTATGAAAACTCAATACAAATGTTGTATCTGACGTGGATGATCTATGATTTTGAAAAATAACTCAATTTCCTAAAAAAACTATAAACATTGTCTCTATTTTTTGTATTTAGTGGATCTCCTAATGTACTATCTTGAGTACAATATTTTCAAAAGCATGAGATAATCTTTATCCCTCTATTCCATTAAAGTATCATGTATCATGAAAATGACTATTAAAATATTCACAAGTCATACACAGAACTTATTGCGATTTTATCTCACACCAATTTGGTTTATGTTTTATAGACAATAATGTTTAGAAGTAACAATGAAGAAGTTTTGTGGATATTTGTTGTAAGATGATGTTTTGTAGCCAAATATTTTACTTTATAGATGTTATTTGAGGATTGAGTTGGATATTTGAGACGACTGTTATTTGACATATCATTTTACTTTGGGAGACGATGTATTAAGCTTTGTAATATGTTTATTTCATTATTTTATTTAAGTCTTAGATATTTTCTTTACTTAGTTTTTCGTTATAAAGACTATTTGTCATTTAGAAGGGGCGATATCTGCAACTATTTGGGCACTATGTTTGTGGGGTATTATAATTGGTATCAGATTGTGAGATTCACTAGGTTTAGTGTTAGAATAAGTATTAGGATGGATTATCCTTAGATAATTAGAACAGATTTTGGATAAATTCAAATTCTTTTACTAAGTGAACTTATGTTTTGTGTAGGATGGTTCGCATGAGTCAGATTGCCTGTAACACTCTTAATCCTTCGAGACCTGTAGTAACTAATCTCGAGCCATCAAATTTAGACTCATCTTCGAAGACCCTAGGACTCAACCCTAATACTTGTGAGACCAATGACTCTGAGGATTTGGTCAACTTTGAATCTGAGATAGAAGAAGAGCCTGAGGTACAGCTTAAGATGGTAATTGCACTCGAGGGTGAAAGCTTGGGAGAGCTAGAGTTTAAGGATCTGGAAGCCAACAAGCCTAGAAAGAAGATGAGATTTGAGAATTTCAATAGTGACACTAGCAATGCCTTTGGATATTGTAAGATTATAGACCTCACAGAGGATTCTAAAGAAGAGAAAGAGAACCCGTATGAGAGAGAAGATCCATATCTCTTTGTTATAAGATGTTCGATGATGAATCCGATTAGGATAAGATATTGCAGAGTTTGTCTAAAAAGAAGGGACCAAGAGGTGAGCATGAAGCATTGGAATGCTTTCTAAAATTTTAACCCCAGATGTTCATAGGTACAAGATGTAACACCCCAATACCTACGCCCGTTAGAGTCGGGGATGTAGCCCCGTCCATAAGACAATGGATCTTTATAACTAAGTCACATAAAATAAAATAAAAGAAATACTTCAAAATTAAACTTGTTACAACCCAACAATATATGAAAAAATTAAAAAACAATTGTCTGCTATTGTCTCTCAAAAGCAATACATAAAATAATAATAATAATAATAATAATAATAATAATAATAATAATAATAATAATAATAATAATAATAATAATAATAATAATAATAATAATAATAATAATAATAATAATAATAATAATAGAGAGCCTTCAAAATTGTAGGCAACATTCTAGCTAATGACCTTCACAGCAGGATTGACCAGAAAATATGATATAAAAGGTGATGAGATAAAAATTTCAGTAAGCTCGTGTGTGCTTTGAGTGTTTCAGGTAAAATAGTTCATGTATGTAAGTTGAAAAAGTTTCATAAGAGAAAGTGCTGGTAAGCATTAAATAAATGTCGTAAATGAAGAGTGGCATTTTTCTTTCCAAAACATACATGTGCACAATAAATACAACCACCCAAAGTGGTAGCCATGGCACCACACGTTGTGCCCCATGACAATATAATGATCAGAATGCCACACGTTGAGCATTCTGACACAAGGTAGGTGTACGGCCTACCGGGTGAGATACTCCTCCATCTCTACACCCAAACTTATCGATTGTCCACTCCGAAAACACACAGTCTACTTGACTGAACTTGCTAGCTTGGACCAGTATAACCTACTGGACTAACATCCTATCCGGGAAGGACTCACCCCTCAGAGATGGCCACCTACTAAGAAACTTACCCTAACCCTTCAAAGACTAGTCCTAGTAGTCTACTCTTATTGAATACTCAACGTTGTTTTTCCCACTTGGGAGAAAACTGATCATACAATGATTTACTTGGAAATAGCAATTAAGGTTTCTAAAATTCTTGCCAAAGTTGGGTTTTAGAAAGAGTTTAGCATTTTGTGTAAAACTACTTGTTTAATTTCAAATGGTTTGCTTAACTGAAATAAAAAGGGAAACTGTCCTTAATTACCTTTACAAAACAAACGTTCATACACATTGAATTTGGCTTACCACATTAACTTTGGTCTTCAAATAACTCCATACAGGAGCTTACCTGATCCTTTGCTCTTCTTGAACTCAAAAATCCTCCAAGGTCAACCTAACCCCAAGCATAAGATAACATCTGAACCATATCTGCCTTACACAAATAATTCCTAACTCAACTAGTTACAACCACAACTCACCTTGACCATAGTGACTTAGGCTTTACTACTAGCTAATAAATTATTTTATAAAATAAATCTAGCTTGATAAGCTAAAATAACTAGGGGTCCTAAAATAAATACCAATAAATTATAGCTTCAAATAATAAATTATGAGTATTGTTGCTAATAAATAAACTAGTGTTAAATATTGAATAATATTAAGTCCCAAATAATATTGGTAAATGGTAAAGTTTAAATATTGTTATTATAAATAAATAAACAATAAATTACACTCAATTTTTAATTAATAATTAGTAGATAATGAATGGCCAATAAAATTAATAATAAATAATTTTTATTTAATTTTTATTTATTAAATAATAAATAACTCTTAATATAAATAATAGTTATGGATATAGGTAGAAGTTTTAGTTATGGTCTACAAGGTCATTTGATATTAATTAATTCTATTATTTATATATATATATATATATATATATTTTAATAAAATATTTTATTTATTATTATATATTTTATTTTTAATAAAAGATATTATTTATTGGACTAATAAAATATTAATATGTTAATTAACATTCTAATCCAAACCTTCCTAGCCAATTTTGAATTTCATAGAGAAAAATATAGTAGTAATTCTAATTAAAGTAATAAAATTTATTAATAAAAATAACATAGGATTAATAATAAAATAATCTTTCACCATGATTTCCCTATTGCTAGAAAAGATTCATGAACACAATCCCAAACATCAAATAATAAGCTAATCCATTCATGAACATATACTTGCATTAACACATACTATCACAGGGCTAATTTCCTACTAGACATAATCATCATCAATGACCTCAATGAAAAATAAGAACATAAAAGCCTAATCACTTTTGGTGTCATAACATCTAACATGCCTCAAACATCCACAAATCTCACTAATAATGATGAGCATACATTGATTCAAAAGAAAAATCCATAAAGCTTAATCATATATATCAACCATCATTTCCTAACTCTATCCACTTCATCCACATACATATACTTAATCCCCCATTCATATCCAATCTTCCTATTAACATCTAAGAGATTTGAATTCGGAAATTAAAAGGAGGATTTAAGAAGAAATACTTGATAGACAATCACTTGATGAAGATTTCTTGATTAGTGAAGGTCCACACGATTGAGAGTCTTGTGATGTCGGAAAAACAGCCATGGTTGGCCATCATCATTTCAGTTGAGAGAGAGAGAGAGAGAGAGAGAGAGAGATGGAGATCATTAGAATGAAACATTAAAAATTGAATAGAAGAGGAAGAACAAGAAGGTGGTTCTTGTTTTACCTTTTGATGTTCTTGGGACCTTCAAGAAAAAAAACTAATTTTGATCCGTTCGAAAATTCTAGTTTATGTGATTTTGTGTTATAAAGACTAGAAATGAAGTCTAGGGATTAAGTATGAGTGATCTAGAGTATTTGATAGTGATTGGAGATGTTTAGGATAGGTTTAGGCTTGAAGAGGGTAAGCGTGTGTTCTTGGTATTTTGAGAGAGTTTGAGAGAAAAATGGCTCACAAATTTTTGGGATTGCTGCTGACTGAATGGTCTTGTGCAATTAGGAGTTTCGGCCTTAGCAAGAAGGAGAAAGAGTGTTCAGTTTTTTTTTTTTAAATTCAAATGGGGGAAAATGAGGGGTTATTTGAGGTAGAAGATTATTTAATGGTGCTTGATCATGGGAGGTCTCTTTTCCCTTCAATAGTGTAGGCTAAACACACTGTGTTTAATGCCAAGAATGGAGACTGTTCAGGTTTTAATGCTGACTGAAAATGGTCAATGATAGCAGAGAAATTTCTGGTTAATCACTTGCTACAAGAATGTTTTAATGGAGCAAAAATTCTGGAATTATTTTGAAGTTCAAATGAGTTTTGGATAGAGTGATCTTTGGAGCTTTTTAAGGTGTGATCATGGAGTCCAAACACTCAAGTTTAGTAGAGAGGTCAATGGTGTTCAGTCCATGGCTGGACAAGGTCCAATTTTCAGAGGTTTGAATGGTGATTTTTGGCTTTGGCCTTGAGAAACCAAGCTGGAAATTTTTCTAGTTTCAACTGTTCAAGAGCTTCGAATTATGATGGTTTTTTGTGCAGAATTTTTTGCATTCTTTGGTCCGATTTGTAGCTGGTTTTTGAGGGTGTTTGAAGGCCTTCTAATGGTGGTTTTCCAGCCTTCTTTCTGGAGAAAAATAGAGGATGTTCCAACTGATTTGACGACCAAAAGATGGATTCAATTCCAGCTTCAAAAGCAGTGAATTGCTGCAGGAAATTTTCTGGTTTTGCAAAGTTTATGCAGTCCAAAAATGCTCAGAATTTTCAGCCTTCAACCTCACACGAAGTGAACATTTTTCTGGTAGCAAATGGGGTAAGAATGTTGGCTGAAATTTTCAGAACCCATTCTGCAAAAATTCTGGAAATTTTCCAGATTTTCGTTTACTAAAATCATGAACAAAATGAAGGTAGGATTGAAGGTATAACTATGGTGATTTATTCTCTTGGGAACCCATCCTAATTCTTCTCCCTATTTTCGGCAATCCTCTATCCTCAAGAGCTGATTTTCGAATTCCATTGCTAGAGGATTATCATAGAATTTTTGGGATTAAAAAGGGATTAGTGAATTAAGGATAGTTTAAGTTTCAAAAAGGTTAGGATAAAGCTAGAAAGATTAAAGGGGATTAGAATGCCCCTAGAATTTTTTTTAGGACATGATCATATAATCAAGACATTATCTTCATGTCTCCCTTAAGAAAATATTCCTATCTTTAAGGAATGTAAGAAAATAAAAAATTCAAACATAGTTAAAATAATCATGAATAAAACTTAATTGATCGGATTTGAACTCATGACCTTAGAGATTAATTCACAAAGCTCTAACCATTTAACCACACTAACTCTTGTTATTATTTTCTTACCCAAATATCCTTCTTATCTAAACCTCAAGCCGTCTTTCTATTTTGACCTCAATCAAAATTACATTTTTACCCTTCCTAGCCAACAAGTATAAATAAGCCATTTAATTTATAAATCACAACTCTAAAGCATATAAAATCATTCAAACAGTATATTTTTTATGCAGAATGACATGATATGCATTTCAACCCCCTTACTCTAAGGTTGGTTTTAGGTGGGGTTTCACATTCTCCCTTCCTTAGAAGAATTTCGTCCCGAAATTCAGGCATACCTTTATCTCAGATCGGGATACTTCTGTTTTATCCACTCTTCCGTTTCCCATATGGCATCTCACGTGCCATGATGCTCCTACTGTACCTCTACCATAGGAATCTGCTTGTTTCGGAGAATCTTGATGCTTTGGTCCAAAATTTTCATAGGTTTCTCCACATAGCTCAAGTCGGGTTGCAATACTAACGGATCATCATTCAAAATATGTCCGGGGTCGGCATTGTACTTTTTTAGTGGAGATACATAAAACACATTGTGTATTCCCGTCAACCTATCTGGCAAATCCAATCGATATGCCACCGGCCCAATTCTTTCCTTTATTAGGAACAGTCCCAAATACCTCGAATTCAACTTTCCACCTTTCGGATGCTTCAAAATTCCTCTATTCGGTGTCAATTTTAGGAACACACTGTCACCTACTTGAAATTCTAACTCTCTTTGCCTATTGTCCGCATAACTCTTTTGTCGGCTTTGGGCTACTTTCAACCTTTCTCTAATTAGCTTGACTTTTTACAACATTTCTTGAACATAGACTTCTCCAGACCCTACTTATGTGGCCGTCCTCCGACCAACTCTAGTATAGAGGTACTTGACACTTACGTCCATACAATGCTTCATACGAAGCCATTCCAATCGAAGGCTGATAGCTGTTATTGTACGCTAATTCTACATACGGTACACATTCGATCCACTTATCCCCGAAATCTAATACACAAGCTCTCAGCATGTCCTCTAATATCTGAATAACCTTTTCTGACTGACCATCGATTTGCGGATGCGCCGTTGTACTGAACTTTAGACTAGAACCCATTGATTCTTGAAACTTGACCTATAATCAGGATGTAAATCTTGGGTCTCAATCAGACACAATACTCGAAGGCACTCCATACAGTCTGACTATTTCTCGCACGTAGGTCTGAGCCAACTTCTCCATTGAATCCCTTACATTTACCGGAATAAAATGCACTGACTTGGTCAATCGATCTACTACTACCCATATGGCATCCTTTTAGGTCCTTGCCATAGTGAGTCTGGTAACGAAGTCCATGGTCAACTCTTCCCATTTCCATTTAGGTACTGGTAACGGTTGCAACAATCCTGCCGACTTTTTGTGCTCCACTTTGACATTCTGACAAGTCAGACACGTCGAGACATACTTAACCACGTTCCTCTTCATTTTGGGCCACCAATAAGCCCTTTTCAGATCTTGATACATTTTTACCTTTCCCGGATGAATTACATACTTACTTTTATGTGCTTCCTCTAAAATCCTATCTTTCAACTGGTGCTCATCGGGTACACACAGACAATCTCGGAAATACAAAACTCCTGCTTCGACCTGTCAGAAATCATTGCCTTGCCGTTTAAACTCTTTGTCCTTGAAAAGTTGAAATTCAGCATTACTTTGCTGAGCCTCGATGATTTCCTATTTTAGGTCTGGTATTAATTTCAGATTGCTAACAATAATCCTCTCTTCTTACACTTCTGCTCTTCTATCCAACACGTCCTAAACTGCTTGAATCTCTTGTACTCTCAGCCCGGCCATTTTAACTTTTCAGCTTAGGGCATTAGCAACAACGTTAGCCTTCCCGAGGTGGTAGTTGATAGGGGAATGATACTCTTCCAAAAATTCTATCCATCTCTGCTACCTCAAATTCAAATCCTTCTGAGTGAAGATGTACTTCAGGCTCTTGTGATCAGTGAACACTTCATATTCAGCTCCATACAAGTAGTGCCGCTATTTTTTTAAAGCAAATACAATGGCAGCCAATTCTAAATCATGTGTGGGATAATTGACTTCATGAGGCTTCAAATTCCGAGAAGCATAGGCGATTACCTTCCTATCCTGCATCAAAACTGCCCCCAAACCTTCCTTTGAAGCATTAGTATACAGTGTGTAAGGCTTATCTTCCTCTAGCAAACTCAACACAGGTGCTGTCATTAATCTCCACTTCAGCTTTTGAAAACTCTTTTCACATTTCTCATTCCAAACAAAGGGTAGGTCATTTCTCATCAGCCGGGTCATAGGCGATGCTAGCATTGAAAATCCTTTGATAAATCTCCTATAATAGCCGGCTAATTCTAAGAAGCTTTGAATCTCTGTGATGTTCTCTGGTTGCTTCCAGTCAGAAACTGCTTCAACTTTTGCTGGGTCCACCTTGATTCCATTCTTGGTTACCACGTGGCCAAGAAATGCCACACTATCCAGCCAAAACTCGCACTTGCTAAATTTGGCATAAAGCTTATGCTCTCTTAGCTTCTCCAATATCATCTTCAAATGTTTTGCATGATCCTCCGGACTCTTGGAGTGTATGAGTATGTCATCGATGAAGACCACCACGAACTTATCTAGGTAGGGTTGGAAAACCTGATGCATCAAATCCATAAATATCGTTGGTGCATTGGTTACCCCGAAAGGCATCACCACATCTTGTGTTGAAGGCCGTCTTGGGAATATCCTCTTTTTTTATCCTCATTTGATAGTATCTTTGCCTCAAATCCAGTTTGAAGTAGCAGCTGGACCCTTGCAACTCGTCGAATAGCTCGTCAATTAACGGTAGAGGATACTTATTCTTGATGGTCAGGTTGTTCAAGCTTCGGTTATCGATACATAGCCTCAAGGTCCCGTCCTTCTTCTTCACGAATAGCACTGGTGCTCTCCAGGGTGACGTGCTAGGTCTGATGTAACCTTACCTCACCAACTCTTCTAGCTGCTCCTTCAATTCTTTCAGCTCCGTCGGTGCCATCCAATATGGAGTTCGGGATACTAATTTTGCTCCTAGAACTAGATCAACAGTGAACTCAACTTCTTGGTTGGGAGGTAGAGAAGTGAGTTCCGCAAGGAACACATCGGGAAAATCCCTTACCACATCAGTATCTTCGACGGTGCACTGATCATTCGACTTATTTATCATATAGGCCAAATATCCTTGACATCCTTACTTCAACAATTTATGGGCTATCGTTCTAGCCATAAAAAACTTCAACTCTTTTACTCTTTTACCGTTGAACTCTAATACATTGCATCCCGGCCTAATGAACTGAACCGACTTATTCTTATAGTCTACTTTAGCCCCATGCTTAGCCAACCAATTTATACCCAAAATCAAGTCGTAGTCATCAATAGCTAAGACTATCAAATCTCCCTCCAAGCTTTCTCTCCCCACTTCAATTTTACAATTATCCACATATCGATTTGCTTGCATCATTTTCCCCAAGGGCGTACTCACCAACAAGGTAAAAGGTAGTTCTATTCCATCCTAACACAAATGATATGCACAATTCTTGTTTAAATAGGAATGGGTAGATCCAAAGTCTATCAATGCATTAATGGAACGACCTTGGATAGTAAATGTACCTTCTACCACCGCTGCATCTGCTCCAACTTCCTCCCTGTTAAGAGCAAAAACTTTTACTTTCACCTACGGCTTCTGAGTTCCACTTCCGGAGGCTCCTACAATCTAAGCCGGGTTTTCTTGCCCGATTCCAAGAAGTTTAGGGCAGGCATTTTGCAGATGATTCGGGTCTCCGCTGTGGTAGCATTTTCACTCAACTCCTCTGGACTAACAAATTTTCTCCATATGGCCCCTTTTCCCATAATGTTGGAATAACAGAAGATTTTGCGTAGGTCCAACTGGTGCCTTTTGTGCTTGCTTTCCCCGGTTCTGCCATTGCTGGATAGAAGGCCGCTTATTAGGTTGCTACCTCTGGAAAGGTCTCGGTGATTGTCTCGGCGGCAGGAAAGGTCTTGGTACCATCCTACTGCGATGCTCATTCTCAGTTCGGGTCGCTGCATCCACGGCCCCTGAATAGGTCGTTGGTGGAGAAGGTGTCAACGCCCTTCTTAACTCCTACCTTAATTCTTTGACAAACTACCTCATTATGTTCTGTTTGGTAACCACCAGCCTTTTGCAGTACTTCGACAACTGAGTAAAATGTGCCGCATATTGTGCCACCGTCATTCCTTCCTGCTTTAGATTCTGGAATTCATCTTCCCTTTTTTCCACTATCCACTGAGGGATATATTCAGCTCTGAATGCTTCCACAAAGTTGGCCCATGTCTAGTCCTGATCGATCATCTCCCAGTGATCCTGGACTCGTTGCCACCATGCCCAAACTAGGCCCCTCAGCTGAAATGCAACAAATTTCACCATTTGCTTCTCAGTGTACTAAAGCACAGGGAAGATGTCCTCCATCTGTTCCACCTTCTGGTCCTACTCAGCTTCTCCCAAGAAGATGGGAGGTTGAAATTTTAGAAACCACTCCAGCGCTTCATCTTCCCCCTTCGGATTCCTCCACTCAATCAGGGTTTGCAAAATCTCGATCATTTTATGGAACACTTGCCCCATCATTATGCTGATAGGTTCCTCTGACCCCATTTCTAGATTCGGTTTGTTCTCATCCCCTCGGTTTGGTGATGGCATTTGAGTCGTTTTGATCTCCGGTGTCAGGGGTTCTGCCTCAAAAACCCTTCTGTTGGATGTGGTTGCACGACGCTTGGGTGCCATTCTAAACCATGTCCTAAATAATGAGTTTATGCATTAAAGTTTAAAGCATTTAAATTGAGCATGCATTCACATTCAGGTTTAAGTAAAAGAAAATCATATGCAAATTTTGTCTAAAGAATTGCATATAAATGTTTCTCAAGATTTAGAGTACTCCAAGTACTCTTATTTGCATAAATTTTGAAATAAAGCAGTAAACATGCATAGACTCCTTAGCACAGGAGTTTACTAAAAGCGACAAATAAAACGTCCTAAGCATAGCAGAACTTAGCCTCTCTAATCCTTATCAGAGTCTTCAAAGTTAGCATCATGCAACCATCTCCCAGAATTCCTAGAAAAGTCTATCCCAGCCCCATTCACAAACCCATAGTGCATTGGCTCATTCTTGGGTCTCCTACATCTTTCCCCGGTTTCAACTTGGTTAGGTGGGGGTATAAAAGAAGGTCTAGGTGGAGATTCATAATCTATCTCCTCTTGGTCATCACTGTCAATAGTCAAATCAATCACAGGACTAGGTGGGAGTAGGACATATTCCATGTCAATTTCCTCATCTTCACTATCAATAACCAAATCTATTACAAGTATTGGGGGTGGCTCAATAATCTGAACCTCATCATCACTGCCCTCATCCAGGGGTATGATTGGTTGAGGTGCGGGCTGCGGTGCAGGCTAAGGCATTGGTAAATCTTCCAAGTGGATAGGGATGGGTGGATGCCATTGCTGCCCTTTCCTCACGATTCTAATCATTCTAACCATCCTACAGCAAAAACAAGTCAGGTTAGTCAAAAGATTTAATCTTAATAAAACAAATCATATACTATCAATATTTGCTGAAACCTTATCTCTGATACCACTTGTAACACCCCACTACCTAAGTCCATTAGGGCCGGAGATGTCGCCCCATCCACAGGACAAGGGGTCTTTATAACTAGCTGACATAAAATAAAATAAAAGAAATACTTTAGAATTCAACTTGTTCCAACCCAACAATACATGAACAAATTCAAAAACAATTGCCTGCTACTGTCTCTGAAAAGCAATACATTAAAAAAATAATAGAGAGCCTTCAAAATCGTAGGCAACATTCTGGCTAAAGACCTTCGCAACAAGATCAACCAGAAAACATGATATAAAATGTGGTGAGATAAAAATCTCAGCAAGCCCATGTGTGTTTTAAGTGTTTCAAGTAAAATAGTTCATGTATGTAAGTTGTAAAAGTTTCATAAGAGAAAGTGCTAACAAACATTAAATAAATGTCGTAAATGAAGAGTGGCATTTTCCTTTCCAAAACATACATGTACACAATAAATAAAACCGCCCAAAGAGCTAGCCATGGCACCACACGTTCGACCCCATGACAATATAACGATCAAAATGCCACACGTTGAGCATTCTGACATAAGAAAGGTGTACATCCTATCGAGTGAGATACTCCCTATCTCTACACCCAAACTTACCGGTTGTCCACTCCGAAAACACACAGTCCATTTGACTGAACTTGCTAGCTCGGACAGGTATGACCTACTGGGCTGGCATCCTATCCAGGAAGGACTCACCCCTTAGAGGTGGCCACCTACTAAGAGACTTACCCTAACCCTTCAAAGACTAGTCCTAGTAGTCTACTCTTATTGAGTACTCAACGTTGCTTGTCCTACTTAGGAGAAAATTGATCATACAATGATTTACTTAAAAATAGCAATTAAGGTTTCTAAAATTCTTGCCAAAGTTGGGTTTTAGAAAAAAGTTTAACGTTTTGTGTAAAACTGCTTGTTTAATTTTAAATGGTTTGCTTGACTGAAATAAAAAGGGAAACTGTCCTTAATTGCCTTTACAAAACAAACGTTCAGACACATTGAGTTTGATTTGCCACATTAACTTTGGTCTTCAAATGACTCCATACAGGAGCTTACCTGATCCTTTGCTCTTCCTAAACTCAAAAATCCTCCAAGGTCAATCTAACCCCACCTGGAGTAAATACAAGGCATAAGATAACATCCAGACCATATCTGCCTTACATAAATAATTCCAAGCCCAACTAGTTACAACCACAACTCACCTTGACCATAGTGACTTCGACTTTCCTATTAGCTGATAAAGTATTTTATAAAATAAATCGAGCTTGATAAGCTAAAATAACTAGCGGTCCTAAAATAAATACCAATAAATTATAGCTTCAAATAATAAATTATGAGTGTTGTTGCTAATAAATAAACTAGTGTTAAATATTGAATAATACTAAGTCCCAAATAATATTGGTAAATGGTAATGTTTAAATATTGTTATTATAAATAAATAAACAATAAATTACACTCAATTTTTAATTAATAATTAGTAGATAATGAATGGCCAATAAAATTAATAATAAATGAATTATATTTAATTTTTAATTATTAAATAATGAATAACTATTAATATAAATAATATTTATGGATATAGGTAGAAGTTTTAGTTATGGTCTACAAGGTAATTTGATATTAATTAATTCTAATATTATATATATATATATATATATTAATAAACAAATTTATTTATTATTATATATTATTTTTAATAAAAGATATTATTTTTTAATAATAAAATATTAATATTTTAATTAACATTCTAATCCAAACCTTCCTAGCCAATTTTGAATTTCATAGAGAAAAATATAGTAGTAATTCTAATTAAAGTAATAAAATTTATTAATAAAAATAACATAGGATTAATAATAAAATAATCTTTCACCATGAATTTCCCTATTGCTAGAAAAGATTCATGAACACAATCCCAAACATCAAATAATAGGCTAATCCATTCATAGACATATACTTGCATTAACATATACTATCACATGGCTGATTTCCTACTAGGCATAATTATCATCCATGACCTCAATGAAAAATAAGAACATAAAAGCCTAATCACCTTTGGTGTCATAACATCTAACATGCCTCAAACATCCATAAATCTCACTAATCATGATAGCATACATTCATTCAAAAGAAAAATCCATAAAGCTTAATCATATATATCAACCCTCATGTCCTAACTCCATCCCCTTCATCCACATACATTTACTCAATCCCCATTCATATTCAATCTTCCTATTAACATCTAAGAGACATGAATTCAGAAATTAAAATGATGATTTAAGAAGAAATACTTGATAGACGATCACTTGATGAAGATTTCTTGATTAGTGAAGGTCCACGCGATTGAGAATCTTGTGATGTCCGAAAAATAGCCATGGTTGGACATCATCATTTCAGCTAGGAGAGAGAGAGAGAGAGAGAGAGAGAGAGAGAGAGAGAGGAGAGAGAGAGAGAGATCATTAAAATGAAACATTAAAAATTGAATAGAAGAGGGAGAACAAGATGGTTGTTCTTGTTTTACCTTTTGATGTTCTTGGGACCTCTAAGAAAAAAACTGATTTTGATACATTCAAAAATTCTAGTTTGTATGATTTTATGTTATAAAGACTAGAAATGAAGTCTAGGGATTAAGTATGAGTGATCTGGAGTATTTGAGAGTGATTGGAGATGTTTAGGATAGGTTTAGGCTTGAAGAGGTTAAGTGCGTGTTCTTGGTGTTCTGAGAGAGATTGAGAGAAAAATGGCTCACGAATTTCTAGGATTATTGCTGGCCGAATGGTCTAGTGCAATTTGGAGTTTCGGCCTAAGCAAGAAGGAGAGAGAGAGTGTTCAGTTTTTTTGAAATTCAAAAGGGGGGAAATGAGGAGTTATTTGAGGTAGTAGATTAGTTATTGGTGGTTGATCATGGGAGGTCTCTTTGCTCTTCAATGGTGTTGGCTGAACACGCTAGGTTTAATGCCAAGAATGGAGATTTTTCAGGTTTTAATGCTGGCCGAAAATGGTCTATGATAGCAGAGAAATTTCTAGTTAATCACTTGCTTCAAGTGTGTTTTAATGGAGCAAAAATTCTGGAATTATTTTGAAGTTCAAATGAGTTTTGGATAGAGTGATCTTTGGAGCTTTTTGAGGTGTGATCATGGAGTCCAAACACTCAAGGTTAGTCGGGAGGTCAATGGTGTTCAGTCCATGGCTGAATTGTTAGGAATATGTCCTCTTAGACTAGTTTTTCTGATGAAAATATCGAATACGTTAATAAAAGAATTTATTTGTCGGAAATCGTTTGTGAAATAATTTTCTTTATTTGTGTACATTTTCGTTTGGAACAAACCCATTATGTGTAAATAAGTGATCCATGTGATTGGAGGTCTTTCACTGTAAGGTATGGATCATAGGTTATTTAAATACATAAACAGTTGTTCTTAACCGATTGATGAGAATGGGAATCTCTTCTTGTTTAGGTTATTATGTTATGAATTCCAAATGGGGAATGGCTTATCTTTAACCAATGAGTAGTCCACTCACTTTATGACATAAGCATATTTCGAATACGAAGAACAGGACCTGTAGTAGTGGTTTCTAAAAAGTACTATATGGTAGAAACCTAGACTATTACCGCTACAGCGTAGACTAGTACTCTATAACTTGAGTATGAGTTGGGGGTCTAGCGAAGCTGGAAGCATATGCTTTGATATACTATAGTTGAGGTTCTATCGGAGGGCCAATATACTTGCATGTTGGGTATGTGTGACTAGTTAGTTAAGACAGACTTGTACAAGATAGTTTCTACACTATATCGCCCATTGTGGTTGTCCGAGTGATCTAAATATCCAGGGCCCTGGGAAACGTGACTTGGATGTTTGTTTTAGGGTCGCTCCCTTGGAAAGCGGAAACATTTCAGGAAGTCGTGGATCATTGGACTAGAAGCCTAAGGATGGTAGATGTCTTTTAGAGAAGTGTTAGTACACTTCTTCCTCTCTAAATGTACGGCGATGTGTAGAAGGGTATTTTTTTCATTTCACGTATAGGTTGAAGACTCTGCTAATGCAGCAGTCCTTGGGGTCAATATTTTCTTATGGTGATATTAGAAAATATTTAAAATGTAAAATACATCTATTTATATAGTAGGGGTATTTTGGTCATTTTAGTAGCCAAGGCGATGTGTCTTTTTGGTCCTCGGAATAACCCGTAAGTCCTAATTAATTTTTGGGTTGAGAAAATGATCTGAGTTGAGAGAGTTTTATTTTATTCGAGAAGTCTAATTTATTATTGGACTGGAATAAAATAAATGGAGAGAAATTTATTATCTTGTTTAATTGGTTAATTAATTATTCAGAACCTGTGTCCAGTTTGAATAATTAAAAAATTAACCGGGACTTAAACTAGAGGAAAATAATTATTACTTAATTATTTATTGGGTTATTTATTTAATTAAATCCCAAGAAATAAATAATTAAAGTTTAATTATTTTTTGGTTCATTTAGGTTCATTAATTATTTATTGGGTTATTTATTTAATCCCAATAAAAATAATTAATGTTTATTATTTTGGACTTTTCGGGTCCAAGAAAAATAATAAATATTATTTTAACCCAATAGCCTGGACCATAGGATTTTTCCGGACACAGTTCAGAAAAGTTTAAGGTGAAGCCAATATTTATTTGTAAATAATATTCGGGTATTAAATCCCGGGAATATTATTTTTATCAAAATAATTATTTTTGGTTTCATGACTCTTGGCTTTCTGTGTGGAAAAATAAAATAAAAGAAAAATAAAATTAATAAAAATGTTTTTCCTGAGACTCTTGGCGCTCTCTCTCTCTCTCTCTCTCTCTCTCTCTCTCTCTCTCTCTCGTGGCCTTTTCTTTCCTGACTTTTGGTTTTCTTCACTGGCCTTTGTATTCTGTGAACAAAAGAAGCCAGAGAGTGAATATGAACTGTGAGTTTGTGGGAAAAATTGAGAAGCTTTTCTCTCCCAAATTCTGTGCTCACCAACTGAATTTAGGTTGTGGTCATGTTCCGTGAAATGAAAAGCTAGCATTATTCATTTTCACTGGAGGAGGAAAGCAGCCAGAAGAGGAAGTGCAGTGCACTGGTGATCATGGACGTGCAAGGAAGAAGTTGTTCTTGAGCTTCAATTGATTCAGCCATGTTCTTCAAGTTTTTAAGGCTCCAAGAGGTATGTTTTCATCCCACCATGTTGTGCCAATACTCTGCTATAATGTTCTTGGTCTCCATTTTTACTGTCCCGATTGCATGCTCTGTGAATGTCAATCCTTCATGAACAAGGTCCAATTTTTAGAGGTTTGAATGGTGATTTTCGGCTTTGGCCTTGAGAAACCAAGCTGGAAATTTTTATGGTTTCAACTGTTCAAGAGCTTCAAATGATGATGGTTTTTTGTGAAGAATTTTCTTCATTTCTTGGTCCGATTTGCAGCTGGTTTTTTAGGGTGTTTGAAGGTCATCTAATGGTGGTTTTCCAGCCTTCTTTCTGGAGAAAAACAAAAGAAGTTCCAGCTGATTTGATGACCAAAAGATGGTTTCAATTCCAATTTCAAAAGTAGTGAATTGCTGCAGGAAATTTTCTGGTTTTGTAAAGTTTTTGCAGTCCGAAAATGCTCAAAATGGGGTAAAAATGTTGGCTGAAATTTTCGAAACCCATTTTGCAAAAATTTTGGAAAATTTTCAGATTTTCCTTTACTAAAATCATGAACAAAATGAAGGTAGGATTGAAGGTATAAATATGGTGATTTATTTCTCTTGGGAACCCATCCTAATTCTTCTCCCTATTTTCAGAAATCCTCTATCCTTAAGAGCTGATTTTTTAATTCCATTGCTAGAGGATTATCACAGAATTTTTGGGATTTAAAAGGGATTAGTGAATTAAGGATAGTTTAAGTTTCAAAAAGGTTAGGACAAGGCTAGATAGATTAAAAGGGACAAGAATTCCTCTAGAATTCTTTTTAGGACATGATCGCATGATAAAGACATTATCTTCATGTCTCCCTTAAGAAAACATTCCTATCTTTAAGGAATGTAATAAAATTAACTTAAGTGATAGGATTTGAACTCATGACCTTAGAGATTAATTCACAAAGCTCTAACAACTTAACCACACTAACTCTTGTTCTTATTTTCTCACCCAAATATCCTTCTTATCTAAACCTCCAGTCGTCTTCCTATTTTGACCTAAAGCAAAATTATCTTTTTACCCTTCCTACCCAACAAGCATAAATAGGCCATTTAACCTACAAACCATGATTCTAAAGCACATAAAATCATTCAAAAAGTATATTTTTTATGCAGAATGACATGATATGCTTCCCAACCCCCTTATTCTAAGGTTGGTTTTAGGTGGGGTTTCACATAGGACCAAAAGGATAAGGCATGGCTTGAAAGTCTTGAAGACATTTTCCAAATCCTACAATACTATGAAGAAAGAATGATGAAGTTTACTACATTTCACTTGCAAGGGCCGGCACATAACTGGTTCACTCTTATTCAAAAGGCTTAGGAGTAAAGCGGGATGGATTGGAGTTGGGAATCCTTTGTGATAGTGTTCTAGCCTGAATATATTCCACAATAGGTAGTAGAGAAATTTAAAGACGAGTTTCCAAATTTGATGCCAAGAAATATGTCAATAGCGTAATATGTTGTTCTATTCAGCTGCCTATCAAAATACTATTGATGTTTGTTGGATACTAAACAAAACTGAACCCTACAATTTGTGAAAAGATTAAGGCCAGAGTTGAGGTGAGCACTTGCCCTGTTCCCACAAGTACCTATGCCTCTGCTGTGGACATTTCATCAATGATAGAAAATGAAACATAAATCATTTTGTAAGTAAAGTTGCATCTCCTGTTAAGAAATTTCCGGTGAAGAGGCCATTTGGACAGCAATGGAATAATAAGGGAAGCAAGCCTGCACCAATAAGAAATGTTCCTAATGAGATGAGCTATCGTGCATGCTTGTGGGAAGAAGGGACATTTGGAGAAAGACCGTTGGAGGAAGCAAAATCCAAGAAAATGTTTTAATTGTGGAGACCAAAATCATTTGAGGGACATATGCCCAAAGTTGAGTCAATTTGCTCCAAAGAACTCTAATCCACCTAGGAATCGAGCTAATGAAGGAAATAGGGCAAACAATGGAGTGCATATTTTTGAAATCTCAAGTCAAAGTAAAAGTGTTGGCGCTAGACAGAAATGAGTTGGGAACTGACCTTACAATTGTTGAAATTACGCTTACTATCCAAGATTTTAGAATAAATGCCTTGATGGACATTATAAGAAAATGATTTATTAGCAATAACATTTTAGTTATGAAAAAAAAAATGTAGCTAAAAGAACCATTTTGCGACGAAAATTTTTCTTTAGTAACAAAAACTTTTTGTCGCTACTAATTAAGACCTTCGACTACAAAATTTTTATTTTCTAACTAAAATAATGACTTTAGTTAGGAAATAAATGTATTAGCAAGAAAAATTTAAGTTTCCTCTCTCATGATGCATTATCAACGGCAAAAATATATTTTCTAACTAAAAATATTAACTTTCATTACTATTAATTATATCTTTAGCGATAAAATTGCATTTCCCAACTAATACCAGTCCTTAAATTTTAAATATTTACATCATGACCTTAAAAATTTATAAATTGATCTTTAAATTTTATATAATTGCAAAATGACAACAAAAAATTTATAAATTGGTCCTTGTATATTAGAATATTTACAATATGACACCACAAAATTTATTTACTCCCTAAGTTTTTAAATAGTTATAATATAATCCCAAAATTTTGCAAATTAGTCGTTAAATTTTATAAAATTAAAAAATGACTTCCAAAAATTTATAAATTGCTCCTTAAATTTTAGAATATTTAAAATATATGTTGTGTGTGTGTGTGTGTGTGTGTGTGTGTACTATACACACGCGTGCACGCAAAAGTAGAACAAAAATTTCACTCCAGATAGTAATGAGTTGGTGTTGGCTCAGATACTAGAGCCGGCACTAGCTATCCTCTGCTCCAGTGTCGATTTGCCATCCTTTTCAACCTAGATTTGTAAATTGCTGAAGAATTCTTTTGGAAACAAGTTTGTAGATAGGAAAAGATATATGTGGATGAATTTTGGCAACTAGAAAAGTTGTATATACAAGGAAAAACACGCTGCAATCATGAATTCAAGGAGCTACATTAAATTT
The DNA here is from genome assembly GCA_026120185.1 of Voacanga thouarsii. Classification (NCBI taxonomy): domain Eukaryota; kingdom Viridiplantae; phylum Streptophyta; class Magnoliopsida; order Gentianales; family Apocynaceae; genus Voacanga; species Voacanga thouarsii. The sequence continues at coordinate 51,259 of JANUWF010001486.1, forward strand.
TATGGAAGAAAATAGTGAATTCATCAACAGGAGCATTATGTTAGAAGAGTTCTTCATTGGGAAAGAATGAGTGCTTTTCTATGAATTCCTATCTCTTTTCTTTGTTTTTCTTTTCTAGAAAATATTGATTTCATTAGTTTTAATTGTATATTAGCTAAATGTTTTGAAGTTATGACTATGTATTGAGTTTGTATTTGATCAATTGATTTATCTATATCTAGTATTTGGCTACTTGGTTTTATTTGGTGAATTGATTAATTGTTTCTTCCTCTAATTTGCTTATGAAAGAAAATTAGAAGAAAGTTTAATTTAATTAATTCTATATTTGTTTTCTTAGATAACATGGGAAAGGAGGTTAATAATTGAACTTGAGCAATTAAAGGTTAATTTTTGTCACCTAGAGAATAGGGATACTGATTCATTTCATGCTTTAATATTACCTTGAGATGGGGGTATTTTTTAAGGAATTGTTCTTTATGCATCTTTTTGGTTGCTTCAGTGAGATTGGGAAATCTACTGAATTAGTTAGAAAGATATTGAATCCATAACTTGGGGAAAAAGTGGAGTCTACACTCTATTTTCTTTATGATGCTAGAATGATAAATTGGTTGTGATAATTGATATTTGATCATAAGTTATTTCTTTGAAAGAAAAAAAAATCTATATAATTGCATGTTTTCTCTTCCTCATGTTTGTATATATTATGCTTAGGATTTATTTTATCATTTCTAGATATTTAGAGGTTAGTATATGGATGAAAAGTGATTAGTATATACTTGTCTCTTGAGGATCGATACTTGTTAATTCTCTATAATATATTTTACGATAAGTGCACTTGTTCATATGTGTGATTTGAGATTAGCGTTTTAATTAAAACTTGATTGGGAATGGACTTGAAAATGAATGCTTTTATTTACCCAAATCTAACGTATAAAGTTTTTGGCACCGTTGTTGGGGATAATATCATGAAAAGTTTGAATTATATTGATTTAGCCTTATAAATATGTATATTTGTTCTTTGTGTTAATAGATGCCATATCTTATTATGTGTATGATTGTGTAATTTGTACATCAATTTGATAATTATTGTATTTATTCTACTAATTAATCTAAGTCGATGCTAATTCAATTACTTATTTTCTTATTTTCCATTCAGGTTTAGTCCTTAGTTTATGACCAGACAAATTGGAAGAGAGATAGAAGACTTTGATCAAAAAATTGAATAGACTTTAACAAAGATTCAAAGGGCACATAGGTAAAGGATTAACCAACTTAGTGAAGGCATAGAAACGGAAAACACAGGGCATGTAGTAGAAGCTAAAACAAAACAAAACTAGAAAAACTCAAGAACAGGGGAACCGAATAGAGTCGGCGCTGGCTCGGCAGCCCTAGCCGGCGCCAGTCTGCCCTGTGCAGATTCCGAAGTTTAAAAAAATGCCTCTTTTCCTCGTTCTAAGAATTAGCTGAGCCAGAATGTGTGCAACCAAGGTAGGTGTGTTGGTAGAAACCTCTGGTGTGATTCCTACAAGTCTCCTACTCTGTCTTTACATGTAGGTGAACGCCAAACTCTTGGTCTTCCAGTATATGGGCTGCCTAATTCCATTTGGTGAAAAACTTACAAGGCTATGGAACTTTCTTGGAGAAAAAGAGAGACGTCTGGCAATTTTTCCACAGAGAAGAGGTCGTCAAAAAACAACATTATATCCAATCCTCCTGTTTAACCTAAATAAAAACCTTAGGTTAAACTGGATTGGGCCATTGGACTCTTAGTTTAACCTTTTGGGCTTAATTAATTATTCTAATTACAACCAAATAAATGGCCCAATTAATAATTAATTTTTCAGTCCAAATAAACTAGTCCAATTAACAGGCCTATATTAGTTTAGTCTCAAGTTAATCTTTAATTATTCAAATTGGGCCAAAGTCCTGAATAATTAATTAACCCACCAAACTAATTTAATTAATTCTCTTTCTCCATGGACCTTTACTTTATTCTAGCCAAACAATTAAATAGGCTACTTAAATAAAATAAATTCCATTTAATTTAAGATCAATTCCTTAACCTATATTTAATTAAGACTCACGGTCTATACTGGGGACCAAAAGACACACCGCCTTGACTACTAAAATGACCAAAATACCCTTGCCATATAAATAGCTGTATTTTACATTTTAAATATTTTCTAATATCGCCATAAGGAAATATTGACCACAAGGACAATGCAACATTAGCAAAGTCTTCGGCCTACAAGTGTAATAGCTAAAATATCCCTCTATACATCGTTGTACATTTAGATAGGAAAAAGTATACTAACACCTCTCTAAATGACATTTACCATCCTTGGGCCTCTAGTCTAATGATCCACGACTTCCTGGATTGTTTATACTTTCTAAGGGAGCTATCCTAAAGCAAACATCAAAGTCATGTTTCTCAGGGCCCTGGATATTTAGATCATTCAGACAACCACAGGAGGCGATATAGTATAGAAACTATCTTGTACAAGTCTGTCTTAACTAACTAGTCACACATACCCAACATGTAAGTATATTGGCCCTACGATAGAACCTCAACTATAGCATATCAAAATATATGCTTCTAGCTTTGTCAAACCACCAACTCATACTCCAGTCGTAGAATACTAGTCCACATTGTAGCGGTAGTAGTCTAAGTTTCTACCATATAGTATTTTAAGAAATCACTACTACAGGTCCAGTTCTACGTATTCGAAATACGCTTTTATCATGAAGTGAGTGGACTACTCACTGGCTAAAGGTAAGCCATTCCCCATTTAGAATTCACAACATAATAACCTAGGCATGATGAGATTCCCATTCTCATCAATCGGTTAAGAACGAATGTTTATGTGTTAAGTAACCCGTGATCCATACCTTACTGTGAAAGACCTCCATTCATATGGATCACTTTCTTAAACACAATGGCTCTTTTGCAAATGTAATTGTGCATAAATAAAAATGTAGATTCACAAAAATTTCTAAAAATAAATTCTTTTATTAAAACATTTGATATTTACATAAGAAACCTAATCTAAAAGGGCGTATCTCCCAACAATCTCCCACTTGCACTCTAAGACTAAGTAAGTCCATAGGTGCCCACCCCTATGGCATCTAAGTGTCTCTTGAAGACTCTCTCAGCCAAAGGCTTGATGAATAGATCAATTAGATTGTTCTCCGAGGCAATCTGTTCCACCATGACTTCCCGTCTCTGGATGAAATCCCAGATCATATGGTACTTCCTCTCAATGTGCTTCCCTTTCTTATGGTTCCTGGATTCTTTTGATTGTGATACTGCTCCAGTGTTGTCGCAATGCATCACAATCGGCCTGTCCATGTGTGGGACGACTCCAAGTTCCTAAAGGAACTTCTGGAGCCAGACTGCTTCCTTGGATGCCTCCTAAGCTACCACATACTCAACTTCCATGGTTGAGTCAGCAATGCAAGATTGTTTGATACTTCTCCATGAAATAGCACCTCCAGACAAGGTAAAGACATATCCACTAGTGGATTTTTCTCTCATCCTTATCCACCTGGAAGTTTGAGTCTATGTATCCTGTAGGAGCCAAGTCATCAGCTCTATAAACCAGTATATAATCTCTCGTTCCCTTGAGGTACTTGAGAATATGCTTTACAGCTTGCCAATAAATCTCTCCAATGTTTGGCTAATATCTGCTAACTAATCCTATGGCAAAGCAGATATCTGGCCTAGTACCTAGCATGGCGTACATGAGACTTCTCACAGCCGAAGCGTAGGGAATCCTACTCATTCTGTCATTTTCTTCTTGAGACCTAGGATAGTCCCTTGAAGAAAATGGCAACCCACGTCTGCAAGGAATTAGAGCTTCCTTGCATGAGTCCATGCTATACCTAGCCAACATCTTGTCAATATATGTCGCTTGGGATAATCCTAACATTCTCTGCTTCTTATTTCTAAGAAGTCTAATTCTAAGAATATAGTTGGTTTCTTCCAAGTCCTTCATACTAAATTGACTAGACAGCCAAACCTTTGTAGATGATAATGACCCTACATCATTTCCAATGAGTATAATATCATCTACATATAAGATAAGAAAAACCACATCAATGCCTTCAAATTTCTTATACACGCATAGTTCATCCTCGTTTTGAACAAAACCATAAGACTTTACAGTCTCATCAAAATGAATGTTCCATGCCCTTGATGCCTACTTAAGTCCATAAATGGACTTCTTAAGCTTGCGAACCATATGCTCTTGGCCTTTAGCAATAAAGCCTTTCGGTTGGGACATATAGATGTCTTCACTAAGATAGCCATTTAAAAATGCCGTCTTGACATCCATTTACCAGATCTCATAGTCATTACGACATGCAATGGCAAGGAGGATACGGATGGACTTAAGCATGGCTACCGGGGAAAAGGTTTCCTCATAATCGATACCCTCTTTCTGAGTATACCCTTTCGCCACATGCCTAGCTTTGAAGTTTTCCACCTTCCTATTTATTCCCCTCTTTCTCTTGTATACCAACTTACACCCTATGGGTTTTATCCCTTTAGGTGAAGCTACAAGATCCTAAACCTGATTGTGATACATAGACTTAATATCGGCTTTCATTACTTCATGTCACAGATTTGCATCGGCATCAGCAATAGCCTCTTCGTATCTAGTGGGGTCTAGTTCCTGATGGTTAGAGACTAGCTCGAAAGCTTCTCCAGTCCACCTTTCTGGAACCCTAAACACTCTCTTACTACGACGAGGCTCCATTTGTACAGGCTCTTGAGGCTGTGCCTCTTCTTGTTCCACTATTGGGTCAGAAGAAGTTACTTCCGAAGATAACTTCTCCTCTAGTTCTAACCTAGTTGAACCCTTCGTGGAAGTACTTTGATCATCCTGTAGCTATCTAGCATTGGTACTAACCAGTACCTTCTGCTCCTTAGGATGATAAAAGTAACCACCATTTGTTCCTTTTGGATACCTAACAAAATAGCATAATTCTGATCTTAATTCCAATTTGTCTTCCTTGACCAGTACCTAAGTTGGACAAACCCATATCCTAAGATGATTTAGACTTGGCTTATGCCCAGTCCACATCTCATAGAGAGTCCTAGGTACTGACTTGGAAGGCACCAAATTCAGAATATATGCCGTTGTTCCCAGGACATATCCCCAAAAGGACACTGGAAGAGTAACAAGAGACATAATGTTTCGGACCATTTCCATCAATGTCCTGTTCCTTCTCTCAACTACTCCATTTTGCTAAGGTGTCCCCAGCACAGAGAGTTGGGATACTATCCTATGATGTACCATGTAGTCCTTGAATTCACCAATGAGGTACTCTCCACCACGATCCGATCGTAAGGTCTTGATCAATTTACCTGTCCGACATTCCACTTCAACTTTAAACTCTTTGAACTAGTCAAAAGAGTTAGACTTGCACTACAAGAAAACAACAATTTAGCGACGGTCAAATCCATCGCTAATTGAGTTTAGCGACGGATTTTTACCCTCGCTACAACTGGCGTCGCAAATAGCAAAGGAACAAAAATCCGTCGCTAACAGTGACGGATTAGCAATGGATATTAAGTAATGATATTTATAATTAAATTTGTAATTAAGGCCGTCTCTAATCCGTCGCTAACAGCGACGGATTAGCAACGGATATTAAGTAATGATATTTATAATTAAATTTGTAATTAAGGTCGTCGCTAAATTTAGCGACGGATTAGCGACGGCCAATAAATTTTATTTTTAAAAAAATTAATTATTCAAACCTCGGCCTAACCGGTTCAACCCGACCACTGACCCGACCCGACCCGCTAGATAATTTTTTGAGATTATGTCAGACATGGGGCTCGAACCCGCGTCCTTGTTGTGGGGGAGCACGGCTCCACCATTAAGCTATTGATATTCTTATGATTTTTTGTTCTTTATATTAATTATATAGTATTTTTTTAAAAAAAAATTAGCGATGGCTTTGCAAGGGATTTGTGACGGATTAGCGACGACCTGATTTGCCGTCGCTAATTAGCAACGAATTTACAAAAATCCTTGGCAAATTAGCGAGGAATTATGACCGTAGCTAATCCCTTGCTAATTAGCGAGGGATTAGCTACGGCATTCGAACAATTAATTAGTATTACTATTAATTACGTACATCCCTCCTAATCCCTCCCTAATTAGGAGGGATTAGCTAAGGCATTTGAGCAATTAATTTAGTGTTAGTTTTAATTACGTATGCCATAGCTAATCCCTTGCTAATTAGCGAGGGACAATAAGCCGTAGCTAATCCCTTGCTAATTAGCGAGGGATTATCTACGACATTTGAACAATTAATTAGTATTAGTGTTAATTACATTCACTGTAGCTAATCACTCGCTAATTAGTGAGGGATTAGCTACGACATTCGAACAATTAATTAGTATTAGTGTTAATTACGTTCGTAGTAGCTAATCCCTCGCTAATTAGCGAGGGACGATAAGCCATAGCTAATCCCTCATAATTAGCGAGGGATTAGCTACGGTTTCTGACAAATTTTAAAAAAAATAAATTTAAATTAAAAATTTTTACTTGCCGTCGCTATTCCGTCGCAAATTAGCAACGGTAACAAAGTCGTCGCTAATTTCCGTCGCTAAAGTGCATTTTTCTTGTAGTGTTGCATCTCATCAGGTAAATGTAACCAAACCTTGTACAATCATCTATGAAAGTGATGAAGTACTCAAAACCTCCTCTAGCTGGTGTAGACAAGGGACCACACACATCAGTGTGAACAAGACTCAATACCTCATTGGCTCTATTCGCCTTAGGGGCAAATGACATTTTGGTCATCTTTCCCATCAAGCAGGACTCACACTGAGGCTAATTTTCCAATCTCAATGAGCCCAAGGGCCCATCATAGATCAACCTCTAAATCCTGGTTGAGTTGATATGACCCAACCTTAGATGCTAAAGATAAGAGTCATTGACATTAGTCTTTCTCTTCTTTGTTAAAGGTTCAGATTAAGCGTTATTTAATTGATTGTTAATAAGGTTTAAGAAAAATAGATTCCCATACATGTGCCCAGTACATAAAATTTCTCCATCTCTACTGATAGAAATACCAGAATGGAAAGATACAAAATATCCTTGATTTATTAGTTTTGCAACCGAAATCAAATTCTATCGAAATCCAGGTACATATAAAATATCTTTCAAAACTGCTATTCTATTACAATAAAAAATAAAATCCAGCTCTCCCACTGCAAGGGCTCAAATGTGTGCTCCATTTCCCACACGTAGTCCATGTTCGCCTTTCTGGAGCCTTCTAATCTTTCTAAACCCCTGCAAGGAGTTACAGATGTGATTAGTGGCCCCTGAATCAATAATCCAAGTGAAAGTTAATCCAAGCATTGATATAGACTCGTAGATAGAAAACATTACCTGTGGGGTTTTTCTTGGCTTGAAGATCCGAACACTCCTTTTTCTAGTGTCCATTCAATCCACATTTAAAGCACTTACCCTTGGCTTTGTCTTTGGGCTGGGCCGCTGTGTTCCCCTTCTTTTTCTTGAACTTCCTGGGCTTGAGCCCAGTTCTAGAAGATGAAGTCTTAACAATCATAGCCTTAGATTGTGGCTTCATGACCTTCTCCACCATTTGGAGCTCCTTCATCAACTCAATTAAACCCATGTTCAACTTGTTCATGTTATAGTTCAACTTGAACTGAGTAAAGGAACCCGGTAGAGATTTGAGAATTATGTCCACTTGGTTCTTGGGGTCAATGATAGCCCCTAAGATTTCTACCTCCTTAATAGCAGCAATCATCTTGAGAATATTCTCTCTGACTGATGCTCCCTCGCCATCTTAGTGTTAATGATGGTTCGAAGAGCCTCCTACCTTGCGGGTCGACTTTTATCCGCGAATATCGTGGCTAATGATTGGATTATGTCACATGCAGTGGTCATGTGCTGATGTTTGGATTGGAGCACATTAGACATGGAGGCTAACATGTAATATCAAGCCATCTCCTCGGCCTTCTTCCATACCTTCTCAGCCTCACACTCCTCGACGGTGGAACCCTCCACGATGACAGGGCAGGTTTCGTAAATGACATACTTATACTCTTCCGCTGTGAGTATTATGTCTAGGTTCCTCTTCCAGTCCATATAGTTTGGTCCCATTAGCTTATTCTCTCGGAGAACACCGGCTAATGGACTAAAAGAACCTCCCACCATTTCTGAAAAATAAAAAAATAAAAGAAAAAGATTCAGTTTGTGAAAACAAAACAAATATGTTCATTTTATCTTTATTATTAAAACTAATAATAATCAATTTAGCTCTTAGAAAAACTGATATAGCTTCTTAGGAAGATTAACAGTTTCCTAAGTGTGTTAACCACCACAAATTAATTTTCCTTCTAGGTAATGATCTAAAAGATAACTCCATCGAGGGGATGGCTATTTCCTCTCATTTCCTATAGACATACCTCGCACTATGACCTCTAACGAGGGGCTGGCTGATCACAGTACGTGCCTCGAGTTATTAATTATCTAAAAGATAACTAATAACTCCATCGAGGGGATGGCTATTTCCTCTCATTTCCTATAGACATACCTCGCACTATGACCTCTAACGAGGGGCTGGCTGATCACAGTACGTGCCTCGAGTTATTAATTACATCCCTCCATTGGATCTAGATCCTTGTGGTATCCCCACCCTATACAGGTTCACTCTCAGGGTGACGCAAGGGGACCCACGACTCTAATGAGGATCGTGATGGAAGCTGTGGGGCCGTTGGAACCCCTTTCCCACTTAGTGTTTTAAAACAAGGGGTTTCTGAAAAATAACCTTTTGAAAATTTCCATCAAGTTTTCCCTTAACTCAAAAATAAAATGTCTAAGTCCATAAAAATCTGTATGTCAAGGTTTATATCCTTTGAGAGTTTTTCCTATGGACTAATTTTATTTAAGTTAAAAAATTAATGATTTAAAAAAATTTCCAATTAAAACTTTCTTGAGACTTTGATCTCAAGTTTATTTGACAAAATAATTTTTCTTGTGCTAAAATTAAAACAAAATGGCTTTCTATTTTAACCTTACAAAAATATCTAAATCCACTATATTTTCTATGTTAAGGATTAAATCCTTTGAGAAAATATCTAAGGATTAATTTTTGTTCAAGTTAAAATAACCATTTAATTTGTAGAAAAATGTTTTCCTTGTCAAAACATTCCCAAAGAATTTGGTCTTTGAGAAAACGTGCACATAGGTACATAAAAATAACATGCTAGAAAACAGTAGACGTTTTCATGCTGTTCTATTTTTTTAAACCTAAGTGCCCAGATAATAGAATTAAACACATTAATTAATTAATTAATTAATGGTCTTGTTTAATCATAAAATCTCTTACTAATGTTTTTCATGCAAAAATATTCCTTGAATATTAACTATTGCAAAATATTAACTTCGCCTGGTATGGACACCAAAACCAAAAGAAATTGCAAGCAAAATTTTATAAAAAAAAATCTTTGGTCCACTGCACCCACTGCACTAGATCAAGCACCTATCTTAACTATGGTCCACTACACCTGTCACACAGAACTAGGATCCGTGAGCAACCAGCACGCGGACAAGATTCCGACCCTAGTCGGTGCCGGTTCCAATTTGGACGGCTCTTCCTGTTTTTTCTGTGAATTTCCCTTGTTTTCTTCTCAACTTCTGGTATCAATGGCTCTCTGATTTCAAACCAAATACAATGAAACCAACCAAAACCAATAATCGCCTATACCCATAAACATTGGGCTTATACGATTTGCTAAAAAAAATAGTAAATTACACATCTCCTATACCTCCACCCACGAGGTTTAACCGAGAATCTATCCATACCATAAACAGCGAAGGATCACAATTTTAATCACACATATGTGTCTAGTTTTATTCATCTAGATGCATGCTTCTTATATTTTCACAAAACCTTCATGCTCTAATACCAATTGAAGGCATAGAAACGGAAAACACTGGGTACGCAGCGGAAGCGAAAACAAAACAAAATTGGAAAAACTCAAGAACAGGGGAACCGAACAGAGCCGGCGCCAGTTGTGCTCTGCATGGATTCTGAGGTTTTAAAAAAACACATTTTTTCCTCGTTCTAAGAATTGGTTAGGCCAGAATATGTACAACCGGAGTAGGTGTGCTGGTGGAAACCTCTATTGTGATTCCTGCAAATCTCCTACTCCGTATTTGCATGTAGGTGAACACCAAACTCTTGGTCTTTCCAGTATATGGCCTGCCTAATTCCATTTGGTGAATAACTTACAAGGCTAGGGAACTTTCTCGGATAGAGAGAGAGAGAAAGACATCTGGCAATTTTTACACAGAGAAGAGGCCGTAAAAAAATAACTTTATATCCAATCCTCCTATTTAACCTAAATAAAAATCCCAGGTTAAACTGGACTGGGCCATTAGACTCTTAGTTTAACCTTTTGGGTTTAATTAATTATTCTAATTACAACCAAATAAATGGCCCAATTAATAATTAATTTTTCAGCCCAAATAAACTAGTCCAATTAATAGGCCTATATTAGTTTAGTCCCAGGTTAATCTTTAATTATTCAAATTAGGCAAAAGCCCTGAATAATTAACCAACCCACAAACCTAATTTAATTAATTCTCTCTCTTCATGGACTTTTATTTTATTATAGCCCAACAATTAAATAGGCTACTTAAATAAAATAAATTTCATTTAATTTAAGATCAATTCCTTAGCCTATATTTAATTAGGACTCACGATCTATACTGGGGACCAAAAGACATACTGCATTGACTACTAAAATGACCAAAATACTCTTGCCATATAAATAGTTGTATTTTGCATTTTAAATATTTTCTAATATCGCCATAAGGAAATATTGACCCCAAGGACAATGCTGCATTAGCAAAGTCTCCGACCTACAGGTGTAATGACTAAAATACCCCTCTATACATCGTCGTACATTTAGAGAGGAAAAAGTGTACTAACACCTCTCTAAATGACATCTACCATCCTTAGACCTCTAGTCCAATGATCCATGGCTTCCTGGATTATTTCTGCTTTCCAAGAGAGCTACCCTAAAGCAAACATCCAAGTCATGTTTCACAGGGCCCTGGATATTTAGATTATTCAGACAACCACAAAGGGCGATATAGTATAGAAACTATCTTGTACAAGTCTGTCTTAACTAACTAGTCACATATACCCAACATGCAAGTATATTGGCCCTACGATAGAACCTCAACTGTAGCATATCAAAGTATATGCTTCCAGTTTCATCAGACCATCAACTCATACTCAAGTCGTAGAGTACTAGTCCACACTGTAGCGGTAGTAGTCTAAATTTTTACCATATAGTATTTTAAGAAACCACTATTACAGGTCCTGTTTTACGTATTCGAAATACGCTTATGTCATGAAGTGAGTGGACTACTCACTGGCTAAAGGTAAGCCATTCCCCATTTAAAATTCACAACATAATAACCTAGACATGATAAGATTCTCATTCTCATCAATCAGTTAAGAACGAATGTTTATGTGTTAAGTAACCCGTGATTCATGCCTTACTGTGAAAGGCCTCCATTCATATGGACCACTTACTTAAACAGAATGGGTCTTTTTTAAACGTAATTGTGCACAAATAAAAATTTAAATTCACAAACAATTTCTGAAAATATATTCTTTTATTAAAACATTCGATATTTACAATAGAAATCTAGTCTAAGAGGGCATATCTCTCAACACTTAGAACAATAGGAAAGATGGAGGTTAACCAAAACAACAATAGTGGTAATGGTGGTAATAATAGGAGGACAATAGGTGATTTTGCTAAACTCGCAAATTCGGGTATATATTCTAGTATTTCTAGACCTAGAGTAGAAGCTAACAATTTTGGGATAAATCTAAACATTATCTAAATGATCTAAAACATGGCACAATTTGATAGATTACCTAATGAAGACCCTATTACCCACCTTGCTAGTTTTTTAAAAATTTGTGATACTTTTAAAATGAATGATATGTCAAAAGATGCTATCAAACTGAGACTTTTTCCTTTTTCTCTTAAGGATAAAACCAAATCTTGGTTGAAATCTTTACCAGTAGGGTCTATTACAACTTGGAATGTTCTTGCTGAAAAAATTCTTACCAAATATTTTTCTCTAACTAGGACAACCAAACTTAGAACTAATATTTTTACCTTTCAACAAATGAAGTTTGAGAGTCTATGTGAGTGTTTGGAAAGGTGGAAGGAGATGCTCAAAAAATGTCCTTATCAGGGATTTGAATTAGGAATGCAAATGCAAATCTTTCATAGTAGATTGAATTTTGCATCCAAATAATCGATTGATGTATTAGATGGAGGAACAATAAGTTCTACGACCCTGAAGGAATTGTAGGACTTGGTTGAGAATATTGCTATGAACAATTACTTTTGGAGAAATCCAAGTCTAAGACTCGTGTTGAAAGAATTCATAAGGTTGATACTACAGTTGCCTTGAAAACTAAGGTTGAGGTGTTAGCTTGCAACTCTTCCTCAAAAACAAATTATGCATGTTAATTGTGATTTTTGTGGAGAAGACCACCCAAATCAAGAATGCCAAAGCATGTTTTCATCCCATGATTCTTTCTTAGAACAAGTAGCTTTTATGTGTAATAGGAGACATAGTAACAATCCTTATAGTACCTCCTACAATCTCAGTTGGAAGAACCATCCCAATTTTTCTTTGACCAATCAAAACCAACCTTGGTAAAACTCCTCAAACATTAGTGGACATCAAAGGACTTAACCCCTCTTTCCTTATAATGCACCCCCTTCCCCCCACAAAAACCTTTATTGAAAGAATTGTTCAACAAAATGGTAATTTCCACAGAATCACGTCTTCAAGGAATTGATGTTACAACAAGGAATCTTAAGGCTTTGATGCATAATTTAAAGAATCAAATTGGCTAACTTGTAAAGATTCTTGGAGATTGTCAAAGGGAACCTTGCTGGGAAACATACAGAATAATCCAAGAGACCAAGATCAGGGAAAGAGATGAATTTTTTACTTACTTTCTTATTTAATTTTGTAAACAAATTTTAATTTCATCTTGTTTTAGTTTCTATTTGGTGTGTCTTTGTCTACTTTGTTTGACTTTTTAAGTGTTTATTTCAGTATTTTCCATTCAATTTTTCTATTAAAAAAAAATATTTTTTGCAATTCCAAACCGAAACCTACATTGGTTCAGATTGATGAACCGGCTGTCGGCTCCAATCTGGGAAAATCAAATATTTTCCAGTACTGATCAGGTGACAGTCAAGTTGGGAACCTCACTTTTATAAGGGCCAACGCTTCATTTTTCAACCAAAACACCAAAATTCACCAATTTTCTCTCTTTATCTACCACCGGCTCATTTAAGCCACCCCATATTGGCTTTGATTTCACCACCAAAATAACTTTTTTCCATCAAACTTCCTTGCATCTATCAATGTTCTTCAATTTTGACGGATTACTTCCTCAAAATTCTTCACATTTCACACAAAACCCACCTAATCCATTTCTTTTCTACAGAAATTTCTTGCAAATATTGATCTATAATGATTGCCCATTGTTTGGAGAGCAAGTTGATGTCATATTTGCTTGATGTTAATGGTAAAATTTCTCCTTTGAATTTTTTGGTATTTTTGGATAATTTCAAGTGGAAAATTGATTTAATTGCATATAAAAATTTATTTCACGCTTTGTTCAATGCCATTTATATTCTTGAGCTTTATTTGATTCATTTTGGTGCTATGCTATATATTGTCTTAATGGCCATCAAAGACTTCTTGGAACAATGCTTTAATAAACTATTGGAAACTTTTAATATATTAGGGAACTATATTTGTTGCCATTAGCCTGATGATCATGCCTATGACTTGGGCATACTTAGGGAGTTAAAATGATCATAATGCTTCCAAGATACATTCTTTAAGCTTTGGCACTCATAATGATGCATGTGTGGTTTTTTTGCATATCATATGGACAATGCATTGTGATTAAGTTATTCTTTAGGATAATTCTTATGTATAAATTCCTTGTGATTATTGAATTGTGATGCTTATAGGAAATTGAGGTGATTGGGTTATGTGGTGAGGTGGTTGAGAATTGTAGTTGTTGTTGTAGTAATTGTGTTAAGGGAAGGTTGTGGTGATTGAAATTGAGAAAGATTATAATTCTAATCCTAGTAAACCCCTTGTGAGAGATCCTTGTATCCACTATCATCATGCCATGAAACAAAGGCCCTTCTACCAAAAAAACGTGAGCCTCTTCTTCTCGTGCGCCCACCACCACTTACACATCCTTCTTCTCCCCAATTTAGTAATCTTCTTTGTCAAGAGTGGTATGAGGATAGAGTACAACATAAAATATCACAAAATAAAATTATTATGGAGAGAACTTTTGATCTAGCATTAGACCAATCTTTGAAGTTGTCTCTTATGTTTAAAAGAATGAGATAGGAAACTACCATTAACTTGAGAGGTACCTAATGTCCATCTTTGGTTCGCAAGTTCTATGCCAATATAAATGAGGAAAGAAAGAATGAGCTTAGGACAATAGAGACCATAGAGAAGGGAGTTTACACTAAGTTTGATAAGCAAAGAATAGCCCACATTTTGGAGATCAATGATATAGGGCCCTGGTAAGAAGTAGACCACTTTTGTAACACCACACAACCATCGGGCCCGAATAGTTGTAGATGTAAGATGGATGTTTTGAGTTTTAATCTATTTCCTTTTAAGTCATTTAAATCTCTTACGTTATTTATTTATTGATTTATATCGGTATAAAGATACCTTGTCATTTAGACGGGTGACATCCGCAACCATTCGGGCCCTCTAGTTGTGAGATATTACACATAATCAAAAGATTGTTGCTAACCCTTATTGTGATTTTAGAAAGACTTATGGTAAGTTGGGGAGGTACAAGAAAGGACGAGTGGGGTAGGTTGGTTTTATGTCCAACAATACTTTAGATGCCCAGTTCTGTATGCTTGTTTACATCTTCTCTTTTAATATTTTCCCTAAGACTAGTAGTTTTAATGAAGCTCAAGTTATTCATGTTTATATTCTATCTAAGATATTAGCCACTAAGCCTATTACTCTCACTCCCCTTATTATTCAATCGATGCGAGATGTTGTTTATTTTCACTTTTCCTCCAAAGCACTTGTGTTCCTTTTAGCTATCATGAAAATACTAAGATCTTTTTGGAGTGCTGATAAAGGGAGAAACTATGGAGATAACTATTGAGAAGAAGGTGTAGACCTTATCTACCTGTGGGTATAGATATAATGAAGAGACTAGAACATGGGTTAAGCTTGCTGTCATAGAACTACCTGGACTTACCATCTCTTAGGACTTCTTCCCGACCTACTAGAAAACTCTGCAGCCATGCTATTACTTTAAGTTCCCATAATATTGATTTTAAGGTAGAGATGCAAGCATAATTAGGAGATATAGGCTAGAGATGGGACGCCACAATAAGAAGCTTACACAACTTATGCAAGAAATGCAAGAGATGCACCAAAGGCAAGAAGCACAAAAACTCCAATGGATGCAACTGATGCAAGAATTCTAAGCATGTGAAGGATCACACCAAGGTAGAGCTAATGGAGATGACAATGTTGATGTTGCTGCTTAGGGATTGATTATAGTGATGTCATTTTGACATTTTCTTTTGTCATTTCTTGTCTCTTTTTAGTTTCCTTTACGTACTATTTTCTTTTACATTTACTTTGTTGTCTTTTATGATATGTTTTTTTTTCCTTTTATCTTTTGTTAAGTATTTGGGAACAATGAGGACAACACAATGCTCTTTTCTTTTTTATAGAATGGAATTGTTATATCCTTTTTTTGGAATTTATGCCTTGGAAAGGATTTTCTTTCCCTTTTCCCCTTTTATCTTTTCATCTTTTGGTTATGCTTATTGTTTTCAATTTTAGGCCATTTAGGATATGTTCTCACTTAAGTATGGGGAAAGGGTTTGGAATGTTCTTGCCAAGAGTATGTGAATTGCTCAATCTAGTTCTTGATTATGACAGTGAGATTTTTTTTATTTTTTTAGAGCTCAGCTACCTTGGGGGTGTTTCTTTTCTTGTCTTTTTTATTTATTTTAGTCCTATGGCTAAGCTTTCTTGTGCTATGTTAGGTCATTAAGGATAATGCCTAATTTAAGTATGGGAGATGAATTTATCATCTTTACCAAATCTAAATGTTCTTTTGAATTTGTTGAGAATTTTTTTCAAAATTTTCCAAATGTTTGCATGACCTTTATAAGGTTATGATTTTATTTTTGATTTTGGATATAATTTTGATACCCATATAATTGAGTTGATCTTGAGTAAACTTGTATATTAAGCTGAATATTGCTACGTCTAGAAAATTTAAGTCAACCTTGGTTATGCTTTAGTAATTGAGAATTGTTTTATTCTTAAGGTTTAGATGTAGATAATGTGATGAAGTATAAGAAAGGTCATTGACTAGTTCTTATTTTGTGGAATTTTTTTTATTTTGAATTATGTAAGGAGAAAAAAGGTTCAGGAATGCAAAATGCATATCCTTTTGGAAAAAATGAGTGAAAAAATGTTTGATTGAGAAAAAATTTTGAGTGTTGAAAAAAATGTTTAAATTGCCCGAAAATGGTGGCCAATAAGGTGAATAAAGAGAAATCGATTCACTTGAGATTAAAATTCTCTATGGGTTGAGAAAAAATCAGAGTAAAAACAAGGGTTAATATGGTGAGATGGAGCATAAAATGCACTCATTTGAGGCTAATTCTCCTAAAGCTTTTTTTTTTTTTTTAGTGTGAAGAATATTCTTGAGGTTGTGGAGAGATAATTCCATGAAATATGAGTTGGTTGAATAACTTAGCTTATATAATTCATATTGTCTATATTTTGGCTTTAAGGGTGGGATAATTTTTTTTTTTTTTTGAATAAGTATGAACTTGTTTAATTTAACTTTGAGGATCTTGGGATATTTAGTTTAATATATAAGTTTTCCAAAGGTTGATTTGGTTGAATGAATGGTGAATTTATGTTTAAAATTAGAAAGGAAGTTGTGTCTTTGTTATAGATGGAGCTTTAATTAAGAAGATGTCTTCATTTTACTTCATCTTAAGTGTTTGCCTGAGGACAAGTAAAGACTTAAGTGTGGGGGAATTGATAGGGGCTAAATTGATGCATATTTTAATAGCTATTTGAGATAAAATTATATGGTTTTTTGATATAATGGTTACTCAATTCCACTATTTTATGTTCTTTTGATAATATTTTGTTGTGGGAAGGTTTTCCTTAGATTTTAAGTTAAAATTATAGAAAATGAACAAAATTCGGATGTTGGGCAGAAATAGGCTGACACCAAATTACACCTAGGAACCCTCATCGAACTCTTGCTGGAAAAACGAAGAAAAACCAGAACAAAAATTTCACTCTAGACAATACTAAGTCGACGCCAGCAATCCTCTGCTCCATTGTCAGTTTGCCACCCTTTTCAAACTAAATTTGGAAATTGCTGAATAATTCTTTTGGAAATAATTTTGTAGATGGGAAAAGACATATGTGGATAAATTTTAGCAACTAGGAAGGTTATATATGTGAGGAAAAACAAGCTACAATCATGAATTCAAGGAGCTACATTGAAGATTATTGAAGAAAATGGTGAATTCATCAAGAGAAGCATTATGTTAGAGGAGTTCTTCATTGGGAAAGAAAGAATACTTGTCTATAAGTTTCTATCTTTTTCCTTCATTTTTCTTTTCTAGACAATGTTAATTTCATTAGTTTTAATTGTATTTTAGAAGAATGTTTTGAAGTTTTGACTATGTATTGAGTTTATATTTGATCAATTGATTTATCTATTTCTAGTATTTGGTCACTTGGTTTTATTAAGTGAATTAATTGATTGTTTTTTCATTCTAATTAACTTGGGAAAGAAAATTAGAAGAAGGCTCAACTTGATTAATTCTATATTTGTTTTCTTGGCTAACTTGGGAAACAAAGTTAAGAATTGAACTTGGCCAATCAAAGGTTGATTTGTCACCTAGAGAATAGGAATATTAATTGATTTTATGCTTTAATATTACCTAGAGATAGGGGTATTTTCTAAGGAATTGTTCTATAAACTTCTTTTCTGTTGTTTTAGTAAGATTAGAAAATCTATTAAATTGGTTAGAAAGATAGTGAATCCATAACTTGGAAAAGAAATGGAGTCTACAATCTATTTCCTTCATGATGCTAGAATGATAAATTGATTATGATAATTGAAATTTGATCATAGTTATTTTTTTTTGAGAAATTCTATCTAAGTGCATGTTTTCTCTTTCTCATATCTGTATATATTTTACTTAGGATTTATTTTATCTTTTCTAGATATATAGATGTTAGACAATAGATGAAAAGTGGTTAGTATGTACTTATCCCTTAAAGATTGATACTCGTTAATTCCCTACATTATGTTTTATGATAAGTGCACTTGCTCATATGTGTGATTTGAGATTAGCGTTTTAATAAAACCTTAATTAGGAATGGACTTAAAAATAAATTATTTCATTTACCTAAATCTAACGCGTAGATATATGTATATGTATATATTTGTAAGTATTATATGTATATAAATTAGTCCCTAAATTTTGTATGATTACAAAATGATCCCAAAAAGTTTATAATTTGATTCTTAAATTTTTAAATATTTATAATATGACCCTACAAATTTTGTAAATTAGTCGCTAATGTGGATAAAGATGGCTCAATGCATTAGGACAATAGTTAAGGAAGTGCTTGGTAAATCTAAAGGAAGAGAACCTCTAAACATGGACATGTCGTAGTGGAACAATGAAGTAAAAGAAGCCATAAGGAGTAAAAGAGAGTGCTACTAAAACTTAGGAAAATGTAGGAGTGGTGAGAATTTTGAGAAATACAAGGCCGCGCAAAACAAAAAAAGCTAAAAAAGCTGTTAAAAAAGCAAGATCTATAGTTTACAATGATTTATATGAAAAGTTGGATACTAAAGACGGGGAGAAGAATATATATAGACTGGCGCATTTTAGGAGAAGAGGATGAGAGATATTGGTGTGGTGAAATGTGTGAAGGACGATAACCACAGAGTTTTGGTTAAAGACGAAGAAATAAAGGAGAAATGGAGGTCCTATTTTGATAAGTTATTTAACGAGAGTCAAGTCCAAGTTTTGAGTATGAGGAGCCTTGCGATTTCAAATGAAGGTTAACCGTGCATGTATTCGTCGTATTCAGAAGCATGAAGTCCGAGATGCCCTTAAAAGGATGAGAAAAAAAAAACAGTGGGACCAAATAGTATACCGATCGAGGTCTAAAAGTGTTTAGAAGGGATAGGTATTACGTGGTTGACAAGTCTGTTCAACAAGATATATAGAGTTAATAAGATGCCTACAGAGTGGAAGAAGAGTACTTCGATTTCTTTGCACAAGAATAAAGGCAATGTTCAAGATTATGCCAATTATTGTGGGATTAAACATAAGTCATACTATGAAGCTTTGGGAGAAAGTGATTGAACAGAGGTTAAGAGACACTATACAAATTTCAGATAATCAATTTGGTTTTATTCCTGGGCATTCCACTATAGAGGAAATTCATTTATTATGGCAGATGATTGAATTTTATAGAGAAAGAAAGAAAGATTTACATATAGTATTTATTGACTGGAGAAAGCCTACGACAAGGTACCTAGAGAAGTTGTTTGATGGGTGCTGGCCAAGAAAGGTGTATCACTAAAGTATATTACTCTCATTAAAGATATGTATGAGTGAGCATGTATAAGTGTAATAATTTGCACTAGAGTGACTGCAGAGTTTCCTATTACTATCGGGATGCATCAAGGATTTGCGCTTAGCCCTTTTCTCTTTGCGGCTATTATGAATGAGTTGACCTTCACTGTACAGGAGGCTATGCCATGGTGTATGTTTTTTGCTTATGATATTATGTTGATTGATGAGATTGGAGTCGGTGTAAATGCTAAATTAGAGTTGTGGCAACAGACATTGGAATCCAAGGGCTTCAGAATTAGTAGGAGTAAAACAGAGTATATGAAATGTGTGAAACCCCACCTAAAGCCAACCCTAGAGTAAGGGGGACAGGAATGCATATCATATTATTTTACACGAATATATATGTTTTTGAATGATTTTATGTGCTTTAGAATCGTGGATTATAGGTTTAAATGCTTAGTTATACTTATTGAGTAGGAGGGGTAAAATGGTAATTTTGCTTGAGGTCAGAATAGGAAGATAGCTTGAGGAATAGATAAGAAAAATATGTGGGTGAGAAAACAAGAACAAGAGTTGTTGTGGTTTAGTGGTTGGAGCTTTGGAATTAATCTCCAAGGTCATGTGCTCAAACCCCATCATTTAAGCTTTTACCATGATTATCTTAATTAAGCTTGAATTTTTGTTTTCTCACATTCCATGAAAATAGGAATGATTGTCTTAAGGGAGACATGAAGAGAATGTCCTAATCTTATCCTCATGTCCTAAAAGAATTCTAGAAGAATTCTTGTCCAACTTATTACCTCTAGCTTTGTCCTAGCATTTTCATAACTCAAATAAACTAAAATCCATTAAATCTTTTTCTTTGAATTCCAAAAAAATTATGTGATAATTTCTTCCCCTTGAATTTCGAAAATCAGCTTTGGGGAAGGGAGGTTGACCGAAAAATAGGAGGGGAAATAGGAAGGGTTCCAAGAGAAAATCAATCACCATGGAAGGACCTTCAAATCTATCTTCAAGATGTTCATGCTTTAGTGGTAGGAAATCTGAAAATTTTCCAGATTTGTTGCAGCCCTTCTCTTCGAAAAGGCAGGCCATAAACCCAACCATTTGCTGCCAAGAAAATGGTCATTTCAAGTGGCTTGGAAGCTGGAAAAATTGTGCAATTTTCGGACTGCACAAAACAGCACCAAACCAGAAATTTTTCTGGGCAATTCGCAGCTCTTCATCAAGGAAATGAAGCTGTTTTTAGTTCATCTTCAAGCCAGCAAACTTCTCTGCATTTGTCCAGAAATGAGGCTGAAAAACCACCCTTGGAAGACCCTCAAACAACCCTGAAGAACCTCTGAAAAACCGAGCCAAGAAGGTGCGAAAATCCTGTACCAAAATTCTGCAATTTTCGGAAAAGCCATGAACACTTGAGAACAGAATTTTTCCAGCCTTGTTCCTTTCTAGCCTAGGACCGAAAGTCACCTTCAATCTCTGTAGAATTGAGCCTTGCTCAGCCATACTCTGAACACCATTAAACCCACACTTACCTTGAAGCATAAGGACTCCATAGCTGCACCACAAAACACTCCTAAGATCACTCGATTCAAACTCCATTTGAACTTCAAATAATTTCAGCATTTCACTCCCATAAATCACTCTTGCATTAAGCTGAAATAACCAGAATTTTCTCTGCCTTTAAGGACTGAATTTTGGCCAGCCTTGAGCAACATTAACCCTCAACCATTTCAGCAAAACATTCTTGTTCCAGCCGACACCATTAAAGTCCCTAGACACCTCTCTTGATCAAACACCATAGCTGATCTTTTACCTTAAACATCTCCACCATTTCCTCCATTTAAATTTCAAATAAAATCTGATTTCTCTCTCTCACAAAGCTGAAAACTGAAACCCTCAATCATACGCTACCATTCGGCCAGCCTTCTAGCAGAAATCGTGCAGCACTTCTTCTAATTTCTCTCCATTTTCACCTAAAACACCAAGAACACCAAGAACACACACTAAACTTCTTCAAGCCTAAACCTACTCTAGAACACCTCCAATCACTCTCAAATAATCCAGATCATCTCTACTTAATCCCTAGACTTCATTTCTGCCATTTATAACACAAAATCTCGCAAACAAGAATTTTCAACCGGATCAAAAATCAGTTTTTCTTGAAGACCTCAAGAACATCAACAAGGTAAAACAAGAACAACCTTCTTGTTCATCTTCTTCCATTCAATTCTTAATACACCTATCTAATGCTCTCTTTCTCTCTCTCTCTCTCTCTCTCTCTCTCTCTCTTCTAACCGAAATGGTTGATCAAACCATCAACCATGGATGTTGTTTCATTGGACCATTCAAGTCATTCCATCGCGCGTGGACCTTCTTTTGTCTTCACCAAAGGACTCGACAATCAAGTATTCATTCTTAAATTTCTCTTATTAAATTCTGAAATCATGTCTCCTAGATGATGATAGAGAAATGTATTATGATTGGGAGATTGAATATATGCATGTGGATTAGGGGATGATGGTTGTATTTGACTAGGATGTATGTGTTTTCCTTTCGAATCAATTTATGTTCTTCATGCTTGATGAATTTAATGGATGTTGAAGCATGATTAGATATTATGACACCAAAGGTGATTAGGCTTTTATGATCTTATTTTCCCATGGAAATCATGTTTGATGATTATGCTTAGTAGGATTTTGGCCATGTGATAGTATGAGATAGTTCAAGTGTTTGTTCATGACTAGATTAATTTCTTGTTTGATGATGGAGAATGGGATCATGAATCTTCTCTAGCAATAGGGAGACCATGATGTAAGATTATTTTCTTGTTAATTCTAAGTTATATTCATCAATAAATTTTATTACATAAATTAAAATTACTACTATAGTTTTTCTTCAAAAATTCGAAATACTAGGGGATTTGGATTAGAATATTAAATCAAACTATTAATATTTTTATTAAACGAAAATTTAAAATAATTTATTAATAAATTTTAATTATTATTAATTATTTATTATCTCTTCGAAATTAATTAAAAATTAATATTTATTTAATTTATTATTTATTTATTATAAAGCTATTTTTAAATTACCATTTCTTAATATTAAATAGGACTTAATAATATTTAAAATTCAAACCTTAGTTTATTTATTAGTAGTAACACTCAAGAATTATTTGAGTCTATAATTTATTAACAATTATTTTAGAACCCCTAGTTATTTCAACCTATCAAACTAGACTTATTTTATAAAATTCTTCAGCATCTAGCCTTAAAGCTTAGGACATTAAGGTCATGGTTAGTCATGGTTGTAACCAGTTGAGCTAAGAATTATTTATGTAAGGCAGGTATAGCTTGAATGTGACCTTATGTTTTGTGTTTATCCTAGGCAGAGGTTAGGTCAGCCTTGGAAGACTTTTGAGTAGAGCAAGCAAAGAAGCAGGTAAGCTCCTGCACGGAATTTTGTGAAGACCAAAAGTTATTGTGGCAAGCAAATGCAATGTATATGGACAATATTTGTAAAGGCAATTAATGACTGGTTTTCTTTTTTTCTTTTTTTATTTCAGTCAGGCAAATCATTTGAAACTTGAACAAGCAGTTTTACATAAATCTAAACTTTTTCTAAAACCCAACTTGACTAGACTTTTGGAAACCCTTAATTGCTATTTCCAAATAAAGCAAAGTTTTGATCAATTTTTCTCCCAAATGGAACAATCAACGTTGAGTACTCAATAAGGGTAGACCACCAGGACTAGTCTTTGAAGGGTTAGGGTAAGTCTCTCAGTAGGTGGCCACCTCTGAGGGGTGAGTCCTTCCTGGACAGGACGCCAGTCCGGTAGGTCATACCGGTCCGAGCTAGCAAGTTTCAGTCATATGGACTGTGTGTTCCAGAGTGAACAACCGGTAAGTTTGGGTGTAGAGATGGAGGAGTATCTCACCCGGTAGGCTGTACACCTACCTTTTGTCAGCATTGCACAAAGTGTGGCATCCTGACAGTTATTGGTCATGGGGCCCAACGTGTGGTAACCCATGGCTACCCATTTGAGTGGTTGTATTTATTGTGCACATGTATGATTTGAAAAGTGAAACACCACTCTTTATTTTTAACACTTATTTATTGCTTGCCAGCACTTTTCCCTATGAAACTTTTACAACTTGCATACATGAATTATTTTACCTGGAACACTTAAAGCACACACGGGCTTACTGAGATTTTTATCTCACCACCTTTTATGCCATATTTCCAGGAAGATCCTGCTGTGGAGATCATTAGCTAGAATGTTGCCTTGCTTGAAGACTTTTGTTATTTACTTTAAGTATTGTTTGAGAGATTGTTGCAAACAATTTATTTTTTATTTGTGCCAGCATTTATCTTTTGGGTTGTAATAAATTTAATTTTAAAGTTTTTTGTTTTATTCTATTTTCATGTAACCTAGTTATAAAGTCCCCTTGTCCTTTGGACATGGCGACATCCCCGGCCCTGATGGGCTTAGGTAGTGGGGTATTACAAGTGGTATCAGAGACTAGGTTTAGGCAAGTATTGATAGTATATGTTTTGATTTATTAAGTTCAAATCTTTTGTTTGACCGGTCTTGTTTGTGTTGTAGGATGGTTAGAATGATTAGAACAGCAAGGAAAGGACAGCAATGGCACCCTCCCATTCCTATCTACCCGGAGGACCTACCTGTGCCTCAACCAATGCCTCAGCCTACTCCTCTGCCTGCACCATAGCCAATCATTGCCCTGGATGATAGTAGTGACGATGAGGTCCAATTCATTGAGCCACCTCCCATACCCGTGATCGACCTGGTTACTGATAATGAAGACGAGGAGATAGACATGGAATATGTTCCCCTCCCTCCTAGTCCCATAGTTGATTTAACTGCTGATAGTGATGACCCAGGGGAGATAGATTATGAATCTCCACCTAGACCTTCCGTTGTAACCCCACCCAATCGGTTTGAGACCGGGGAAAGTTCTAGGAGAGCTGGGAAGTAGCCAATAGATGGGTTTGCCAGTGGGGCTGGGATAGACTTCACTAGGAATTCTGGGGGATGGATATATGATGTCGACATTGAAGACTCTGATGAGGATTAGGAAGGCCAAGTTCTGCTTTGTTTGAAACGTTTATTTGCTATTTTCAATAAACTCCTAGGCTAGGAGTCTATTCACCTTTACTGCTTTATTTCAAAATTTATGCAAATAAGAGTACCTAGAGTACTCTAAGTTTTGAGAAAATTTATGTGTCATTCTTTATACAAAATTGCATCTAATTTCCTTCCGCTTTAAGTTAAATGTGAATGCTTGCTCAATTTGGATATTTTCAACTTTGATGCATAAACTCATTATTTGGGGAAATGGTTTAGAATGGCAACCAAACGTCGTGCAACCACATCCAGCAGAAGGGTTCCAGAGGCAGAGCCCATGACACCGGAGATGGAAACAACTCAAAGGGCATCACCAAATCAAGGGGATGAGAACGAAATGGGACCAGAAATGGGATCGGAAGAACCAGTTAGTGTGACTATGACGCAAGCATTCCACAAAATGACCGAGATTCTGCAAAACTTGACTGAGCGGAGGAATCCGAAAGGGGAAGATGAGGCGTTGGAGTGGTTTCTGAAATTTCAACCGCCTATCTTCTTGGGAGAGGCCGAACAAGACCAAAAAGTGGAACAATGGGTGGAACAAATGGAGGACATCTTTGCCACGCTCCAGTATACTGAAAGGCATATGGTGAAGTTTGCAGCATTCTGACTAAGAGGTCCAGCCCGGGCATGGTGGCAAAGGGTTCAGGATGATTGGGAGATGATTGACCAAGACTGGACGTGGGCTAATTTCGTGGAAGCATTCCGGGCAGAATATATCCCTCAGTGGATAGTCGAGAAGCGGGAAGACGAGTTCCGGAATCTGAAGCAGGGAAGCATGATGGTAGCCCAATATGCAGCGCGGTTCACGCAGCTGTTAAAGTACTGCAAGAGGCTGGTGGATACTGAACAAAACAGAACGAGGCAATTTGTTAAGGGATTAAGGCAAGAGCTAAGAAGGGCGTTAGCACCCTCTCCGCCGAAGACTTATTCGGGGGCTGTGGACATTGTTGGGGATATGCCCTAGAGTCAATTTGTACTTATACTATTGTCATTATGTTTTATATAATATGAGGCTTTCCTTTCCATGAATAGTGAGTTTTGTTTTGTTGGTCATCAAGTACGTGACTTGATAGTAAAACCCTACAATGAATACAATGACTATTCTAAAACTGTCCCTGATCGATTATTATTATTGGAATAATAATAAATTAAGATTAGTATGTTTGTGACTTGATGGCTATGTTTTACTGGCCATGGATATTTGTGATATCGAGTCAAGACATAAATAAATGTTAGAGAACATTGTATTGGACATGACCCACTGTGAGAGTACTTCATGGAATATGTCATAAGTACTTTCTAGCCATAATAATATTGAAGGTCCTTTGACCTAAATTCATCATAGTTTCCTACTTGATAAATTCTATATTTTGACATTGTCTAAAGTTGTCTTTAACCAGATAATAAATTAGACTACTGTTGGATATAGAATAAATCAAGGAGAGGAATATGATTGATTGTGAAGGAATTTGTCCCTCTCAGTTATGGGAGAGATATCCATAGGCCCCTTGATAAGTTAGACTGTTAAAAATGCATGGCCGTGCTCAAATATATCAATCTAAGATATTGATATCATTTGTTTGAACAGTCTACTATGAAATCAAGAAATAATTGATTAAGCTTAATAAGGATGACATGCTCCGTGCCTTATGCTTAATCTGGATATCGTGTGATAAAAGGACTAAATATAAAATTATGGTTTGGTTCAAAGAGATCACCGATCTTCATTTAACCTGGATAGTTATAATGTTTTACTAGAAACCGCTTATAACTTGTGGGCCATTTAAATATGATATAGGCACACTGCCAGTGTTAAATGAACCTATAGGCTCACACAATAAGCGAACTTGTTAGGTTATTTTTCTGGTGACCAGGTTCGATGAATCTGGAAATATGTCTAAGTTAATCGTACTTAGAAAATTTACCAGATACAATGAATCTGGAAATATGTTAACATTCAATGTATCTGGATGATGTCCAGATTATAAGAATCTGACTCGGTAAAATTAATTAGTTAAATTACCGAGATAATGGCAGAATCTTATCATATCAGTTTTAATTTAATTTGAATTTAAATTAGAATATGATAAGATATTATTATGGTTGGACTCTAAGAGGTTCGGGGATTTTTAAGAAAACCCTAGCCGTCTTTTCAATAGTCCAATTTTTCAGTTGAGAACATTCGTGCCATTCTCTACCAGAAAGGAAAAAAAACCTCTCAAACCCTAGGCGCTAGCACTCCCCGGGTATCGAGTTCGCGGTGTGTATCCGATAGAGGACGTTCGCATACTGCAGCGTCTGGTGATTGTTCAGGTTGAACGTACAACGGCGCAATCAGAATCGAAGGATTTCGATTACAGCAACCAGAGGTAATTCTTAAACCTTAGATCTTCTTAATCGTTTACTTGGGTCCTCGGGAGGGATTCGTGGATGTTTTCCACGTTTAGGAGTCTACAAATTCTAACAGTGGTATTAGAGCAACTTGCTAAACGATTAGGTTGATTCATCTATGTTAATCGTATTGTTGAATACATGTATGATATGTATATATGAATTTAAATAGTATGTATCAGCATGTTTGCATGATTATGATTTTAGAATACTTAGCATGCAGACTGCCTGAATTAGGTTTAATATGTGCGTCTTAGTCACCTGATCAAACCAGATTAGTTGCAGATTGTCTGTAAATTGGTCTGTTTTAATATGATATGGTATCGTAAGCATGCTATCCGTCGTTCTATATTTGCGAATTGTTTTTATTAATCGGCCATGATAATATGTTATCTGTATAAATATGATTACAAGAACGCATATTGTCTGTAATATGAATTTTCACGGCGATGGTTACTAAGGGGTCCGAACGTTAATTTGATTAATATTCAGAAATCGGAAGGCAAAATCTCATTCAATGAGAGAAGGAAAAATCGTTTTTCCTTCCTGGGGCGCTGCCCCCGAAGACCCCCGCAAGGGACGCTGCCCCCTTGACCCCACCCGCTGACCGACCAGCGGGACCTCCGCCAGGGGCGCTGCCCCTTGACCCCGCCAGGGGCGTTGCCCCTTGGAACCCCAACTAAGTGTTCGTTGTATGTTATTCGTCAGTGTTTTTTATTGTAGTTGTGGATTATTTTGAATAGTGCATAGCATGGCCCGTTTTATCCCAATGTGATTGGCTGGTTACATTATGGTTGTTTTAAGTTGTAATTTTTAAATACGGCCTGCGTGTCGTTTTTCATTATTGTAAAATTGTACTGCTTTCCTAGAATAGGAATTATTTTAATTTTACTATCCAATGTAAAAGAAGACGGCAGCCGACATTTACAACCAAGGAGGAGTATGCTCAAGGCATTAGAGAATGCTTAAGGAGTTCATATACCTAGATTGACCACCTTGATCTTCACTTTGCTCGTGATGATCAACATAGGTTATGGGCCATGCTATGTCACTTTTATTTATGTCTTGCATGCATATTTGATATGTTTATTTCCTGCTTACTAATCCAATCAAATTTTTTTAAAAAGAAAAAAATTTAAGTGTTAAATGCCTTCCAAAATCAAACACTTGTTATTACTTGGATCATCATATGGTCATTCCTACCAAAGTAGGATGTTTTTTATTAACTGAGTGAGATAAGATGGAAAATAGTTTTCCATATGTTTGATATGGTTTGACTTAACTAGGCTATCAAAATGGTTTTGGGCCTAGGGCATTTTATGAGATATTTTTAGCCGGGACATTTGATGTCTATCTCATTTAAAATTAGAGTTTTATTTAATTATAAGATTAAAGCCAAAGCTTACTTATGATTAAAACAAAATATTTTTCCCCACTACGAAACATCAAAATGTTGAAGTTTCAAAAGGTTTAAATGCTTTTAGTGGGAGTTTTTCGTTAGAGTCTCAAAAATTAATTACTTTGCATATTTTTGTATGTAGATAATGGCAACAAACAAGTTGGAATAATTCATTGCGATCTCGTGCTTGAGAAAGACAAGCTTAGTGGGACTAACTTTCTTGATTGGGCACGAAACTTAAGAATTGTTCTTAAGCAAGAAAAAAGGCTCTATGTTCTTGAAAATCCTATTCCCCCTGCTCCAGCAAATAACGCCTCAAAAGCTGAAAAAGATGCTTATAGTAAGCACAAAGATGACTCCAACGATGTTACTTGCCTCATGCTAGCAACCATGAACTCCGAACTTCAAAAACAGCTTTGAAGAAGCAGAGGCATATGACATGATTGTGCATCTCAAGGAAATGTTCCAAGAGCAAGCACGACAAGAGAGATTTGAAACTCACAAGGCGTTAAATGCATGTAAGATGGTTTCTGGCACCTCGGTAAGTGCTCATGTCCTTAAAATGAAGGGCTATCTAGATCATCTTGATAAGCTTGGTGCTCCCGTTAATCATGACATGGCCACGGATTTGATCTTGGGCTCTTTACCCGCCGAGTATGACCAGCTTTGTCATGAATTTTAACATGCATAATATGGAGAAATCCATTACCGAATTGCATGGGATGCTAAAACAAGCCGAACCGAACATTAAGAAGAATACTCCTAGTGTTCTAATGGTTCAAAAAGGGAAAGGCAAAAAGAACAACCAAAAGGGCAAGGTCATGGCTAGTAAGGGTAAGGACAAGGCAAAGTCCAAGTTCAAGCCCAAACCTAAGGCCAAGACACCAAAGGAGGGAGCTTGCCACCATTGTGGAGAACAAGGACATTGGTTAAGAAATTGCAAGCTCTATTTGGAAGCAAAGAAAAAGAAGGACAAGTGAGACCGCCGCTTCGGTATTTATGTTATTGAAATTAATTTATCTACTTCTCGATTCATGGGTATTGGATACCGGTTGTGGATCTCACATTTGTGTAAATGTGCAGTGGTCTAAAAAGGAGTAGAGCCTTGGCAAAAGGCGAGGTGGACCTACGAGTTGCGAATGGAGCAAAAGTTGCCGCAGTAGGCCGTAGGAACTTTTGAATTAATTTTGCCCAATGGGCTTGTTTTAGAACCGAACAATTGTTTTTATGTTCCCGCTATGAGTAGGAATATTATTTCAGTTTCTTGTTTGGATTTAGAAGGTTTTGAATTTGTTATTAGGAATAACATTTGCTCCATTAATAAAAACGGCATTTTTTATGGAGATGCTTCATTATCGAATGGGCTTTATATTCTAAATCTTCGTGGATCTTCGTACATGTCTATCTATAATATAAATACTAAGAGATTGAAATCCAATGATTTAAATCGACTTACTTCGGCATTGTCGTTTGGGCCATATAAATGAGAAACGCATAACAAAGCTTCATAATGATGGGCTTCTAAAATCGTTTGATTTAGAATCTTACAAAACATGTGATTCTTGTTTATTAGGCAAAATGACTAAAGCGCCTTTCAAGAGACAAAATGAAAGGGCAACTCGATTTATTGGGCCTAATACATACCGATGTATGTGGACCAATGAATTCACTTGCTAGAGGAGGATTTCAGCATTTCATTACATTTACAGATGATTTCAAGCAGATATGGCTACCCGTATCCGATGAAACACAAATCTGAATCGTTCCGTAAATTCAAAGAATTTCAAAATGAAGTACAAAATCAACTTGGCAAAAGTATCAAAACACTTCGATCGGATCGAGGTGGTGAATACTTAAGTCACGAGTTTGACGAGCATCTTAAAAATTGTGGAATTATTTCCCAATTAACTCCACCAGGAACACCTCAATGGAATGGTGTATCCGAACGGAGAAATCGGACTTTATTAGATATGGTTCGATCAATGATGAGTCAAACCGATCTTCCAATCTCCTTTTGGGGTTATGCCTTGGAGACTCGCCGCATTCATACTAAATCGAGTTCCATCTAAATCGGTTCGTAAAACGCCATATGAGATATGGACTCGGGAGACAACCTAGTTTGTTATTTTTGAAGATTTGGGGTTGTGAAGTTTATGTAAAGCGTTTATTATCTCGATAAACTTGCACCTAAATCGGATAAATGCATATTTGTGGGGTATCCTAAAGAAACTAAAGGATATCAATTTTATCTCCCAAAAGAAAATAGAGTAATTGTTGTTCGAAATGGATTCTTTCTTGAAAAGGAATTTATTTCCAAAAGAATCAGTGGGAGTAAAATACATCTTGATGAGATTCAAGGACCACAATTAGTGCCTCGAACCTTATCAAGATGAGATTCAAGAGCCACAATTAGTGCCTCGAACCAAATAATGAATCTCGATTAGATGGCTCACAAGTCCAAGATGAGCCTACATCTATAGAACAAGGACCTCGAAGATCTGATAGGGTTCGTCAACAACCTGAGAGATATGGATTTCTCATCACTGACGATCACAATGTGGAGCTTATGGTTAATGATGAGCCTACTTCCTATCAAGAAGCCATTAAGATTTCTGACTCTGGAAAATGGTTAGAGGCTATGAAGTCTGAGATGCAATCCATGTATGATAACCAAGTTTGGACTTTGGTTAACCCACCTAAAGGTTCAAAAACCATTGGGTGTAAGTGGGTTTTCAAAAAGAAAACAGACATGGAGGGAAATGTGCATACTTACAAAGCACAGCAAAAGGTTATAGACAAACTCATGGTATAGACTATGATGAAACCTTTTCACCAATTATAATGCTTAAATCTATCAGAATTCTTCTTGCCATAGCAACATATTATGACTATGAAATTTGGCAAATGGATGTCAAAACCGCGTTTCTTAATGGAAACTTACTCGAAGATGTGTACATGACACAACCTGAGGGTTTTGATGATCCTTTGAATTCTAATAAAGTGTGCAAGCTTCAAAGATCCATTTATGGATTGAAGCAAGCATCTCGAAGCTAGAATCTTCATTTTGATGAAGCAATTAAAGAGTTTAACTTTATCAAAAATGAAGATGAGCCTTGTGTCTATAAGAAAATAAGTGGGACTGCAATAGTCTTTTTGGTACTTTATGTTGATGATATCTTACTCATTGGAAACGACATCCCAACTCTACAAAGTGTAAAGACATGGTTGGGAAATTGTTTCTCAATGAAAGACTTAGGTGAAGCTGCCTATATTCTAGGTATAAGGATCTATAGAGATAGATCTAGAAAGCTAATTGGACTAAGTCAAAGTACATACGTTGACAAGGTACCGAAAAGGTTCAAGTATGCAAGACTCTAAGAGAGGATTCTTGCCAATGTCACATGGCATTAAGCTCAAGCAAAACTCAAAGTCCTTCTACGAAGGATGAAGAAGAGTGCATGAACAAGATACCATACGCTTCCGCTATAGGGTCTATCATGTATGCCATGTTATGTACTCGACCCGATGTATCATATGCATTGAGCATGACGAGCAGTGTTCCAGCCAAATCCCGGAGAGGCACACTCGGATCGCCGTCAAGAACATACTCGAAGTACTTAAGAAGAACTAAAGATATGTTCTTAGTTTATGGAGGACAAGAAGGCGAGCTAGTTGTAAATGGTTACACTGATGCTAGTTTTCAGTCCGACATAGATGATTATAGATCGCAATCAGGTTTTCTATTTTGTTTGAATGGAGGTGCCGTAAGCTGGAAAAGTTCAAAGCAAGACACCGTGGCCGATTCTACTACGTAAGCCGAGTATGTAGCCGCCTCAACCGCAGCCTAAAGAAGCAGCTTTGGATTATAAAGTTCATTACGTAACTAGATGTAGTTCCTAGTATTGTGAACCCAGTGGATCTCTATTGTGACAAGCTAAGGAACCAAGATCACATCAGCGATCCAAACATATACTTAGACGTTTTCATCTCATTCGAGAAATTGTTGATAGAGGAGATGTCAATGTATGCAAGGTACCAACTGATGACAATGTTGCAGATCCACTGACAAAGCCTCTCCCATCGGCTAAACATGATAGTCATACCAGATCAATGGGATTACGGCTTATGCCAAATTGGTCTTAGTGCAAGTGGGAGACTGTTGGGGATATGCCCTAGAGTCAATTTGTACTTATACTATTGTCATTATGTTTTATATAATAATATGAGGCTTTCCTTTCCATGAATAGTGAGTTTTGTTTTGTTGGTCATCAAGTACGTGACTTGATAGTAAAACCCTACAATGAATACAATGACTATTCTAAAACTGTCCTCGATCGATTATTATTATTGGAATAATAATAAATTAAGATTAGTATGTTTGTGACTTGATGGCTATGTTTTACTAGCCATGGATATTTGTGATATCGAGTCAAGACATAAATAAATGTTAGAGAACATTGTATTGGACATGACCCACTGTGAGAGTACTTCATGGAATATGTCATAAGTACTTTCTAGCCATAATAATATTGAAAGTCCTTCGACCTAAATTCATCATAGTTTCCTACTTGATAAATTCTATATTTTGACATTGTCTAAAGTTGTCTTTAATCGGATAATAAATTAGACTACTCGTTGGATATAGAATAAATCAAGGAGAGGAATATGATTGATTGTGAAGGAATTTGTCCCTCTCAGCTTATGGGAGAGATATCCATGGGCCCCTTGATAAGTTAGACTCGTTAAAAATGCATGGCCGTGCTCAAATATATCAATCTAAGATATTGATATCATTTGTTTGAACAGATCTACTATGAAATCAAGAAATAATTGATTAAGCTTAATAAGGATGACATGCTCCGTGCCTTATGCTTAATCTGGATATCGTGTGACAAAAGGACTAAATATAAAATTATGGTTTGGTTCAAAGAGATCACCGATCTTCATTTAACCTGGATAGTTATAATGTTTTGCTAGAAACCGCTTATAACTTGTGGGCCATTTAAATATGATTTAGGCACACTGCCAGTGTTAAATGAACCTATAGGCTCACACAATAAGCGAACTTGTTAGGTTATTTTTCTGGTGACCAGGTTCAATGAATCTGGAAATATGTCTAAGTTAATCGTACTTAGAAAATTTACCAAATACAATGAATCTGGAAATATGTCCACATTCGATGTATCTGGATGATGTCCAGATTATAAGAATCTGACTCGGTAAATTAATTAGTTAAATTACCGAGATAATGGCAGAATCTTATCATATCAGTTTTAATTTAATTTGAATTTAAATTAGAATATGATAAGATATTATTAGGGTTGGACTCTAAGAGGTTCGGGGATTTTTAAGAAAACCCTAGCCGTCTTTTCAATAGTCCAATTTTTCGGTTGAGAACATTCGTGCCATTCTCTACCAGAAAGGAAAAAAAACCTCTCAAACCCTAGGCGCTAGCACTCCCCCGGTATCGAGTTCATGGTGTCTATCCGATAGAGGACGTTCGCATACTGCAGCGTCTGGTAATTGTTTGGGTTGAACGTACAACAACGCAATCAGAATCGAAGGATTTCGATTACAACAACCAGAGGTAATTCTTAAACCTTAGATCTTCTTAATCATTTACTTGGGTCCTCGGGAGGGATTCGTGGATGTTTTCCACGTTTAGGAGTCTACGAATTCTAACAGACGCAGCCACCCATACTGAGAATGAAGACCGCAACCGATTGGCTTCCCGACCGTTCGTACCGACAAGACCGCCGCCAAGACCTTTTCAGAGGCAGCAACCTAACAAGCGTCCTGCCAACCAGCAATGGCAGAATCAGGGAAAGCAAGCTCGAACAACGCTAGTTGGTCCAGTGCAGAATCTTCCTTTATGCCGGCACTGTGGAAAAAGGGGCCACATTGAGAAGAATTGTTGGTTGAAAGGAGGAGAGCGGAAGTGCTACCACTGCGGAGATCCGAGCCATCTACGGAACGCCTGCCCTAAGCTTTTCCGGATTGGACCGGGGAACCCAGCTTAGAACCCGGGGCCGAATCGAGCCAATACCTCGGGAGCCTCAGGGAGTGGAACGCAAAAGCCGCAAATGAAAGCAAAAGTTTTTGCTCTCAATCGGGAGGAGGTTGGAGCAGATGCAGCGGTAGTGGAAGGTACGTTTGCTATCCAAGGTCGTTCTGTTAATGCATTGATAGACCCTGGATCTACCCATTCCTATTTAAATAAGAATTGTGCATATCAATTGGGTTGGGATGGAGTAGAACTACCTTTTACCTTGTTAGTAAGTACGCCTTTGGGGAAAATGGTGCAAGCAGATCGGTATGTGCAGAATTGTAAAGTTGAAGTAGGGAGAGAAAGCTTGGAGGGAGACCTAATAGTTTTAGCTATTGATAATTATGATTTAATATTGGGGATGGATTGGTTAGCGAAGCATGGTGCTAGGGTAGATTGTAAGAATAAGTCGGTTCAGTTCATTAGACCAGGGTGTGATGTGTTGGAGTTCAATGGTGGGAAAGTAAAAGAATTGAAGTTCTTGATAGCTGGGGCTAAAGCCCGAAAATTGCTGAGGCAAGGATGCCAAGGATGTTTGGCTTATGTGATAAACAAGCCGAAGGACCAGTGCACTCTGGAGGATACTGAGGTGGTGAAGGATTTTCCTGACGTGTTCCCGGCGGAACTCACTTCTCTACCTCCCAATCGAGAAGTTGAGTTCACTATTGATCTAGTCCCCGGAGCGGAACCTGTGTCTCGAACTCCGTATCGAATGGCACCGGCAGAGCTGAAAGAATTGAAGGAGCAAGTAGAAGAATTGGTGAGGCAATGTTATATCAAACCTAGCATGTCACCCTGGGGAGCACCTATGCTATTTGTAAAGAAAAAGGACGGGACTCTAAGGTTGTGTATTGACTACCAGGGCTTGAACAACCTGACTATCAAGAATAAATATCCTCTGCCGTTAATTGACGAGTTGTTCGACCAGCTGCAAGGATCCAGTTGTTACTCCAAGCTAGATTTGAGGCAAGGCTACTACCAAGTGAGGATAAAAGAGGAGGATATTCCTAAGACGGCCTTCAATACGAGATATGGTCACTATGAGTTTGTAGTGATGCCTTTCGGGGTAACCAATGCACCCGCGGTATTTATGGATTTGATGCATCGAGTGTTCCAGCCTTACTTGGACAAATTCGTGGTAGTCTTCATCGACGACATACTCATATACTCCAAGAGCCCGGAAAACCATGCAGAACATTTGAAGTTGGTACTAGAAAAGCTAAGGGAGCATAAGCTTTACGCTAAGTTTAGCAAGTGCGAATTTTGGCTGGATAGTGTGGCGTTTCTTGGTCACGTGGTGACCAAGGATGGGATCAAAGTAGACCTAGCGAAGGTTGAAGCTGTTTCGGACTGGAAGCAACCAGAGAACATCACCGAGATTCGAAGCTTCTTGGGATTGGCTGGCTATTACCGGAGGTTTATTAAGGGATTTTCAACACTAGCATCTCCTATGACCCGGCTGCTGAGAAAGGACGTGCCCTTTGTGTGGAATAAAAAATGCGAAAAGAGTTTTCAAGAGTTGAAGCGGAGGCTAATGACAGCGCCTGTGTTGAGTCTACCAGAAGCAGATAAACCTTACGCTCTATATACGGATGCTTCGAAGGAAGGCTTGGGAGCCGTTCTGATGCAAGATAGGAAGGTGATCGCCTATGCTTCTCGAAAATTGAAGTCGCATGAAGTCAATTATCCCACGCATGATCTAAAGCTGGCTGCCATTGTGTTCGCGTTAAAGAAATAGAGGCACTATTTGTACGGAGCAGAATATGAAGTGTTTACTGATCACAAAAGCTTGAAGTACATCTTCACCTAGAAAGACTTGAATTTGAGGCAGCGAAGATGGATGGAATTTCTGGAAGAGTACCGCTGTCCTATCAACTACCACCCCGGGAAAGCCAACATCGTTGCTGATGCCCTGAGCCGGAAAGTCAGAATGGCCAGGCTAAGAGTACAAGAGGTTAAAATGGTTCAGGATGTGTTGGATAGAAGGGCAGAAGTGCAAGAAGAGAGGATCAATATTAGCAACCTGAAGTTGACACCAGATCTAAGGCGGGAAATTGTTGAAGCCCAGCAAAGTAATGCGGAATTTCAGCTTTTCAAGGATAAGGAGCTTAAACAGCAAGGCAGCGAGTTCCGACAGGACGGAGCGGGAGTATTGTACTTCCGAGATCGTTTGTGTGTACCCGAGGAGCACCAGTTGAGGGACAAAATTTTAGAAGAAGCGCATAAGAGTAAGTACGCCATTCATCCGGGAGAGGTCAAGATGTATCAAGATCTGAAAAAGTCTTATTGGTGGCCTGGGATGAAGCGGAATGTGGTTAAATATATCTCAACGTGTCTAACCTGTCAGAAATTCAAAGCGGAGCATAAGAAGGTGGCAGGATTATTACAACCGTTGCCAGTACCGGAATAGAAATGGGAAGAAGTGACCATGGGCTTCGTCACTAGACTTCCTATGGCAAGGAGCCAAAAGGACGCCATATGAGTAGTAGTAGACCGACTGACCAAGTCGGCACATTTCATCCCCGTAAATGTGAAGGATTCAATGGAAAAGTTGGCTCAGACCTATGTACGGGAGATAGTCAGATTACACGGAGTACCTTCGAGTATTGTGTCCGACCGTGATCCGAGATTTACATCCCGATTTTGGGGCAAGTTTCAAGAATCGATGGGTTCTAGTCTGAAGTTCAGTACATCGGCGCATCCACAGACCGATGGACAGTCAGAAAGGGTTATTCAGATATTGGAGGATATGTTGAGAGCCTGTGTATTGGATTTCGGGGATAAGTGGATTGAAAGTGTGCCGTATGGCGAGTTATCATACAATAACAGTTATCAAGCTTCGATTGGAATGGCTCCGTATGAAGCTCTATATGGACGTAAGTGTCAAGTACCGCTATACTGGAGTTGGTCAGAGGATGGACACATAAGCAAGTCAGGAGAAGTCTATGTTCAAGAAATGTTGGATAAAGTCAAGTTAATTAGAGAAAGGTTGAGAGCAGCCCAGAGCCGACAAAAGAGTTACGCAGACAATAGGCGAAGGGAGTTGGAATTTTAGGTGGGAGACAGCGTGTTCTTAAAACTGACACTAAATAGGGGAATTCTTAAACATCCGAGAGGGGGAAAGCTGAATCCGAGGTATCTAGGTCCATTTCCAATAAAAGAAAGAATTGGGCCGGTGGCGTATCGATTAGATTTTCCAGATGGGTTGACGGGAATTCACGACGTATTCCATGTATCACAGTTGAAGAAATACAATGCCGATCCCGGACATGTGTTGAATGACGAGCCGTTAGTACTACAACCCGACTTAAGTTATGTGGAGAAACCCGTAAAGATATTGGACCGAAGTATCAGGACTCTTCGGAACAAGCAGATTCCGATGGTAAAAGTGCAGTGGGAACATCATGGCACGCGAGATGCCACATGGGAGACAGAAGAATGGGTAAAGCGAAAGTATCTCGATCTGAGGTAAAGGTGCATCTGAATTTCGGGACAAAATTCTCCTAAGGAGGGGAGGATGTGAAACCCCACCTAAAGCCAACCCTAGAGTAAGGGGGACGGGAATGCATATCATATTATTTTGCATGAATATATATGTTTTTGAATGATTTTATGTGATTTAGAATCGTGGATTATAGGTTTAAATGCTTAGTTATACTTATTGAGTAGGAGGGGTAAAATGGTAATTTTGCTTGAGGTCAGAATAGGAAGATAGCTTGAGGAGTAGATAAGAAAAATATGTGGGTGAGAAAACAAGAACAAGAGTTGTTGTGGTTTAGTGGTTGGAGCTTTGGAATTAATCTCCAAGGTCATGTGCTCAAACCCCATCATTTAAGCTTTTACCATGATTATCTTAATTAAGCTTGAACTTTTGTTTTCTTGCATTCCATGAAAATAGGAATGATTGTCTTAAGGGAGACATGAAGAGAATGTCCTAATCTTATCCTCATGTCCTAAAAGAATTCTAGAAGAATTTTTGTCCAACTTATTACCTCTAGCTTTGTCCTAGCATTTTCATAACTCAAAAAACTAAAATCCATTAAATCTTTTTCTTTGAATTCCAAAAAAAAATCTGTGATAATTTCTTCCCCTTGAATTTCGAAAATCAGCTTTGGGGAAGGGAGGTTGACCGAAAAATAGGAGGGGAAATAGGAAGTGTTCCAAGAGAAAATCAATCACCATGGAAGGACCTTCAAATCTATCTTCAAGATGTTCATGCTTTAGTGGTAGGAAATCTGGAAATTTTCCAGATTTGTTGCAGCCCTTCTCTTCGAAAATTCAGGCCATAAACCCAACCATTTGCTGCCAAGAAAATGGTCATTTCAAGTGGCTTGGAAGCTGGAAAAATTGTGCAATTTTCGGACTGCACAAAACAGCACCAAACCAGAAATTTTTCTGGGCAATTCGCAGCTCTTCATCAAGGAAATGAAGCTGTTTTTAGTTCATCTTCAAGCCAGCAAACTTCTCTGCATTTGTCCAGAAATGAGGCTGAAAAACCACCCTTGGAAGACCCTCAAACAACCCTGAAGAACCTCTGAAAAACCGAGCCAAGAAGGTGCGAAAATCCTGTACCAAAATTCTGCAATTTTCGGAAAAGCCATGAACACTTGAGAACAGAATTTTTCCAGCCTTGTTCCTTTCTAGCCTAGGACCGAAAGTCACCTTCAATCTCTGTAGAATTGAGCCTTGCTCAGCCATACTCTGAACACCATTAAACCCACACTTACCTTGAAGCATAAGGACTCCATAGCTGCACCACAAAACACTCCTAAGATCACTCCATTCAAACTCCATTTGAACTTCAAATAATTTCAGCATTTCACTCCCATAAATCACTCTTGCATTAAGCTGAAATAACCAGAATTTTCTCTGCCTTTAAGGACTGAATTTTGGCCAGCCTTGAGCAACATTAACCCTCAACCATTTCAGCAAAACATTCTTGTTCCAGCCGACACCATTAAAGTCCCTAGACACCTCTCTTGATCAAACACCATAGCTGATCTTTTACCTTAAACATCTCCACCATTTCCTCCATTTAAATTTCAAATAAAATCTGATTTCTCTCTCTCACAAAGCTGAAAACCGAGACCCTCAATCACACCCTACCATTCGGCCAGCCTTCTAGCAGAAATCGTGCAGCACTTCTTCTAATTTCTCTCCATTTTCACCTAAAACACCAAGAACACCAAGAACACACACTAAACTTCTTCAAGCCTAAACCTACTCTAGAACACCTCCAATCAATCTCAAATAATCCAGATCATCTCTACTTAATCCCTAGACTTCATTTCTGCCATTTATAACATAAAATCTCGCAAACATGAATTTTCAACCAGATCAAAAATCAGTTTTTCTTGAAGACCTCAAGAACATCAACAAGGTAAAACAAAAACAACCTTCTTGTTCATCTTCTTCCATTCAATTCTTAATACACCTATCTAATGCTCTCTCTCTCTCTCTCTCTCTCTCTCTCTCTCTCTCTCTCTCTCTCTCTCTTCTAACCGAAATGGTTGATCAAACCAGCAACCATGGATGTTGTTTCATTGGACCATTCAAGTCATTCCATCGCGCGTGGACCTTCTTTTGTCTTCTCCAAAGGACTCGACAATCAAGTATTCATTCTTAAATTTCTCTTATTTAATTCTGAAATCATGTCTCCTAGATGATAATAGAGAAATGGATTATGATTGGGAGATTGAATATATGCATGTGGATTAAGGGATGAAGTTATGCCATGATGATGGTTGTATTTGACTAGGATGTATGTGTTTTCCTTTCGAATCAATTTATGTTCTTCATGCTTGATGAATTTAATGGATGTTGAAGCATGATTAGATATTATGACACCAAAGGTGATTAGGCTTTTATGATCTTATTTTCCCATGGAAATCATGTTTGATGATTATGCTTAGTAGGATTTTGGCCATGTGATAGTATGAGCTAGTTGTGTTTGTTCATGAATAGATTAATTTCTTGTTTGATGATGGAGAATGGGATCATGAATCTTCTCTAGCAATAGGGAGACCATGATGTAAGATTATTTTCTTGTTAATTCTAAGTTATATTCATCAATAAATTTTATTACATAAATTAAAATTACTACTATATTTTTTTTTCAAAAATTCGAAACACTAGGGGATTTGGATTAGAATATTAAATCAAACTGTTAATATTTTTATTAAACGAAAATTTAAAATAATTTATTAATAAATTTTAATTATTAATAATTATTTATTATCTCTTCAAAATTAATTAAAATTAATATTTATTTAATTTATTATTTATGTATAGTAAAGCTATTTTTAAATTACCATTTCTTAATATTAAATAGGACTTAATAATATTTAAAATTCAAACCTTAGTTTATTTATTAGTAGTAACACTCAAGAATTATTTGAGTCTATAATTTATTAACAATTATTTTAGAACCCCTAGTTATTTCAACCTATCAAACTAGACTTATTTTATAAAATTCTTCAGCATCTAGCCTTAAAGCTTAGGACATTAAGGTCATGGTTAGTCATGGTTGTAACTAGTTGAGCTAAGAATTATTTATGTAAGGCAGGTATAGCTTGAATGTGACCTTATGTTTTGTGTTTACCCCATGCAGGGGTTAGGTCAGCCTTGGAAGACTTTTGAGTAGAGCAAGCAAAGAAGCAGGTAAGCTCCTGCACGGAATTTTGTGAAGACCAAAAGTTATTGTGGCAAGCAAATACAATGTATATGGACATTATTTGTAAAGGCAATTAAGGATTGGTTTTCTTTTTTTTTTTTTCAGTCAGGCAAATCATTTGAAATTTGAACAAGCAGTTTTACACAAATCTAAACTTTTTCTAAAACCCAACTTGACTAGACTTTTGGAAACCCTTAATTGCTATTTCCAAATAAGGCAAAGTTTTGATCAATTTTCTCCCAAGGGGAACAATCAACGTTAAGTACTCAATAAGGGTAGACCACCAGGACTAGTCTTTGAAGGGTTAGGGTAAGTCTCTCAGTAGGTGGCCACCTCTGAGGGGTGAATTCTTCCTGGACGGGACGCCAGTCCGGTAGGTCATACCGGTCCGAGCTAGCAAGTTTCAGTCATGTGGACTGTGTGTTCCAGAGTGGACAACCGGTAAGTTTGGGTGTAGAGATGGAGGAGTATCTCACTCCGTAGGCTGTACACCTACCTTTTGTCAGCATTGCACAAAGTGTGGCATCCTGACGGTTATTGGTCATGGGGCCCAACGTGTGGTAATCCATGGCTACCCATTTGAGTGGTTGTATTTATTGTGCACATGTATGATTTGAAAAGTGAAACACCACTCTTTATTTTCAACACTTATTTATTGCTTGCCAGCACTTTTCCCTATGAAACTTTTACAACTTGCATACATGAATTATTTTACCTGGAACACTTAAAGCACACACGGGCTTACTGAGATTTTTATCTCACCACCTTTTATGCCATATTTCTAGGAAGATCCTGCTGTGGAGATCATTAGCTAGAATATTGCCTTGCTTAAAGACTCTTGTTATTTACTTTAAGTATTGTTTGAGAGATTGTTGCAAACAATTTATTTTGGATTTGTGCCAGTATTTATCTTTTGGGCTGTAATAAATTTAATTTTAAAGTCTTTTGTTTTATTCTATTTTCATGTAACCTAGTTATAAAGACCCCTTGTCCTTTGGACGGGGCAACATCCCCGGCCCTGATGGGCCTAGGTAGTGGGGTGTTACAAAATGCAAGTTCAGTAGTAGTAGAACTATAACTCAGAGTATAAGTTTTGATGGTAGAGATATACCAGTACGTGATTGCTTTTGATATCTAAAATCTATTATTCAAAAAGACAGAGAGCTCGATGGCGACGTTGCACACTGAGTTACGGTTGGTTGGTTGAAATAGAGGAGTGCAACTGGTATTCTATGTAATCGTAATATACCATTGAACCTAAAGGGAAAATTCTATAGAACAGCCGTAAGACCTACTTTGCAATATGGTACGGAATGTTGGACAATTAAAAGATGTCATATTCACAAAATGAAAGTAGTTGAGATGCATATGTTACGGTGGATGTGTAGATATACTAGAAATGATAGAATTACCATTAGAGAAAATTTGGGAGTGGCATCTATTGAGGAAAAGATGAGAGAAAGTCACCTCCGTTGATTTGGACATGTACAGAAAAGACCGAGGGATGCTCATATTAGGAGGATTGAGGGAGGGAGGCAGGATAGGTTAGACAGAGGTAGAAATAGACCTAAAACGACATAGATAGAGGTGATTAGGAGAGATA
Source organism: Voacanga thouarsii (assembly GCA_026120185.1). Classification (NCBI taxonomy): domain Eukaryota; kingdom Viridiplantae; phylum Streptophyta; class Magnoliopsida; order Gentianales; family Apocynaceae; genus Voacanga; species Voacanga thouarsii. The sequence goes on from JANUWF010001486.1 coordinate 94,279, forward strand.
TGTCTTTATTAGATTTGGATGAGAGTATGACGGTCGATAAATAGAAGTGGAGAGAAAGAATTCTTGTGGATGACCACACATTGCCTGACATTGGTTCATGTAGCCAACCCTAAGTTTCTTGGAATTAAGACTTAGTTTGTTGTTGTTGTTGTTGTTGTTGTATAACAAATTGGTCCTTAAATTTTGTATAATTATAAAATAACCTCAAAATACTGATAATAATATGTACATATATATATATATATATGTTTGTGTGTGTGTATATATATTTATGTATATATGTATATATATTTATATCAGGATATATATACATACAAACATAAATAAATATATATATGTGCTGTGTATATATATGTGTGTGTGTATAATATATATATATATATATATATATATATATATTTGTGTGTGTGTGTGGTGCATATATGTATGTATGATATGTGTATGTGTATGTGTATTTTATTATATTGTGTTGTTTGTGTGTGTGTATAAATCATTTAATAAAAACAATGGTATAACTAATAGCATATAAATTTATAAAATTATATAAATTTATAAAATAATTTATTATATTAAATAATAAGATTTAATAATAAATTTAATATGATTATTATATTTTATTATAACACTAACATTTAAAAATAAAATACAAAACAAATATTGGAATTAGTTTAAATTAAAAAATATATATGACCAAACAATTATCTTAGCCTAGCAGCCAAGTCTTAGAAGCTCATAAGGGAGGTTTTCGGTTTGAAACTTAAGGCTTCCATAAATTCTCCAATTAATGGAAGGTTGCAATCTGGTGTGGGTAGTCTACATAGACCATGCATTCAAGAAGTTGCAGCTCGGTGTGGGTGGTCGACATAGACCATGCCTATAAGATGGTGAAATTGGGTATGTGTGGTTGATAGAGTTTTGGTGGTCTAAAAAATTCTATAATTTTTATTTTTAAAAAAATTTAATAAAACTTTAGTGAGAAAATTTTCTATCGCCATTAACCCTTTTGGTGACGAAATGTTTTTGTATTGGCAAGGAAATTTTTTGTCATAAAATGGAGTAATACTTTCTTGCTACCATATTGAATTTCTAAAATAAAATTACGAAATTTTAGTGAGGAAACATTTTGGCGAGAAAAATGGTTTACTTTTGGCGACAAAATATTTCCTAACTAAAAGTGATGCTTTAGCAAGAAAACAATTTTCCTTACTAAAGGGCAGCCTTTAGTGACAAAATGATAAGTTTTGTCGCCAAGACCCTTTGGAGATGGCATTTCAGTGAGGAAATGGCAAGGAATTCGGTTTTGTCACTAAAGATCTTTAGCGAGCTTTTAGCGAGGAAATTTGGACTTTTAGTAACGAAATAGTTTTGGTGCTAAAGACTAATTTTCTTGTAGCGTGATCCTAGTTCTACTAATTCCTATATAAATAAAGACTGTGTATGTCGTTTGGGATGGGAATGGATAGAACTACTTTATACTCTGTTGGCAAGTACACTATTAAGGAAGTCGGTTGAAACAGGATAATATGTACTCGATTGTGTAATCAAAGGAAGAGAGAATTTAGTGGCAGACTTGATTGTGATGTTATTTTAGGATAACAACCTTTTCCTTGGGATGGACTGATTGTCTGAGCATCACTCTCGAGTGGGTTGTAATAATAAGGTAGTCTAATTTATCTGACTGGGAAAAATGTTTTGGAACTTAGGGGTAATCGGGTGAAAAAGCTGAATATGTGATATCGGAAACGAAAGCCTGCAAACTTCTCAAGCAAGGGTATCAAGGATGTTTGGTATACCTTATCAACAAGGTGAAGGACTAGTGTACAATAAAGAGTACGAGTGTGGTGAAGGATTACCCAGATATCTTTCTTGAGGAATTAACTTCTTTGCCTCTTTCGTGAGATGTGGAATTTGCTATCAAATTGGTGCTGGGAGCCTAATCAATTTCCAAGACTTCTTATCAAATGGTGTAGATGGTGCTTAAGGAATTGAAGCAATGGCTAGAAAGCTATTGAGTCAAGGTTATATTCGACCAAGCATCTCACCATAGAGAGCCTTGATAGCATTTGTGAAGAAGAAAGATGGGACCCTACAGTTGTGCAGATTATCGTGGCTTCAATAATTTGACAATTAAGAACAAGTACCTTATTCTATTGATAGACGAGTTATTTGATCAACTCCAAGGACTGAGTTATATTTCCAAGTTAGATTTGCAACAATGATATTATCAAGTATGAATCTGTGAAGAGGACATGCTGAAGACTACGTTTAATAATATGCAATACAGTCATTATGACTTTGTAGCGATATCGTTTAAGTTAACTATTGTGTGCGTGTTTACGTTTGTGCATATGCTACTAGTATGCTATAAAATTGTGTCCAAGGCTCAATCAAATTTTATATTAAAATACCAATTTAACTCAAATACACAAACATTTGGGCAAGTATATATAACATAGAGTTTAGTTAGTAAATATCGAAGATCCTCAAGAAAGGACATTAACTACTCCTACTTCTAACTTTTTTTCATTGTTCAATCAAATAAAATAGGAAAATTAGTTACTAGCTGTTACTAATTATAACTAACTACTAATGAAAAGCACAAAAAAAATACACTAACTCTATTCACAAGGTAGAGTTTAAAAGATTACAAGGATAAGATACAAGTAAGAAAAGTAGATTAGACATGTAACCAAATTAAGTGAATTCCCCAAATAACGATCATGTATCAAATATTTCTCTATTAATTGAATCCAAATTCAAGCATTGGCAAAGGTCCCCAATATTATAAAATTCATTTTTTTCTCAAATAATGAGTTTCGTATCCTTGAGTCCAACCTATAGATGTTACTACAATACAAATCAAACCCAATGATGTATATAAACCACATATCCCCAAATCTTAAGCCAAATGGTGCCAAAACCTTATATCTTGGTGACCCAACAACCACCCCATCTATCACACTGTTCTAACCTCTTAAATCATTTCTCAAGTTCATCACAGGAAAACAAATTTATTAAATCAATTTAAATGGGTACCCATCCCATACATCTTTTGTCAAGTTTAATATAAGAGAATAGCCTAATCAATTTATCCAATCAATCAAATCCAAGTGATAGAACACTCAAATAGAATTTAATAATTCAAACAATAATCTAAACCACAATCAAATTCTGGTACAACCCTTTAGTTGTAATTAAATCTTAGTAATATTAACATTCTCAAATTAAATACACAAAAAAGAAGAAAATGAAGACGCATGAACAGTGTTCTTCTTCTACTTTGAATCTTCTTTGAGGTATTCTTTTTCTTCTCCAATCTTACCTCGATCTTCTCTTCTAACTCTCCTTGATGTTTCGAAAGGGTTCTCTCAGTTGCATTCCATGTGGCTCCTCTGCAAATAACCCATATAGAGACTACTTATAGGTTCTTCTTCAAAAAAGTCCTAAAAATTGCAGAATAGGGGTTAATTTGTGATATTGTACAGCGTTGTAGAAAGTGTTCTGCAAGTCGCCATGCAAGCTTTCCTCTACTTGATTAGGCTTCAAATGACATCGTGACGCATGAATTGTTTATGTGCTGAAATCATGCAACACGACATCACAGTTGAGGTGCACGACATCGTTGACTTCCAAAATGTTTGCTATTTCTAAACTTCTTATGATGCACGATGCCATAGAAGTAGACAAGCACAGCACCATGGACTTTCAGTATCTTGACTTTTAAAGCTTAGATGTTGCATGGAGACATGTAATATGATTTTCTCGGCAGCGTGTAGCTTCAGTTACTCGCTTTTTCTCTCTTTTTCTCCTTGATTTTACTTTTAATTTTCAATCATTGTAGCCTACATCAAACAAGGAAAGAGATAAGTAGCAATCTATATCAAATCTTCAAGACTTTAAAGCAAAAATAATATGTAAAATATGCATATAATGAACAATTATCACTCCTCCACACTTAAACTTTTGCTTATCCTCAAGCAAATAAAAATTTAAAAACATTAAGCAAATAGCTTTTTGTCAAACATATTTTAACAAGATAAGGTTTTTTTAAAAAAATTTGGCAAATATGGCAAAGGTCTTATCTCTCTTTTGATCTAAGAATCCAATCAAACGCTTAATTGACCAAGCTAATTTTTATGTAAACTAATGTATTAGGATAGATACAACTAAAGCCATTGAAATTGCATTAAACAAGTTCATACTTATTCAACATGTTCAACCATTTTTCCTAAGTTTAGAATATAAATCAAGTGATTCATAAAAATAGGGAATAATGAGCTAACTTAAGTTCTCTGACTTCCAAAGATATTGCAGTCATAGGTAGTAAATAGAGGATTGGTCCATATGCTCACTTTTGCAGGGTAATGTAAATGCCTAGTATAGATGAGTAATACGGACCTTTCAGATTTTTAATTACCCTCATTAAACTCTCATTTTCTTTTCTGTGTAAAGTAATGCAAAAGGCTAGTAAATATAAGCAAATAATGATGTTTCAACTTTTACTTTACCTTACTCTACTTTCTCATTTTTTTGCCTCAATCTATATTTATTTAAACCCAGAATTAAGACTAGTTAGAAAATCATAAAATAAAAATAAGCTAGAACTTCCAACTTATACTTCATCACAAATTTCTCCTCTATTCCCAAGAGAAAGAGTGTCACAATATTTACTAAAACATAAATAAGGTTAATACAAATTCTCAAGACTAAGACATTTCACACTTAATATAGAAGCTTACCTAAAAACAACTGCATCCAAAAAGGGCTTAAATAAATTATTATGCTAAAGGAGACACAGTAACAATGCTATCAAAGCCAAATTCGAAAGTGTTTGCCCAATTTTCAAGTATTTCTTAACCCAAGTTAAAGCTCAACAATTCAAAAAAAACTTGCAGAGAATACACTTTAACCTCTCTCCCACACTTAAGATGGATAATGTCCTCATTGGCTAACCAAATATTCAATATGAATGAATGTAATAGGACTAAGAAAGATAAAAATAGGAAAAGTAAAATAATACTCTCCAAGTGATTAAAAGCTTAAATTTGATTATTATTATAAGAAGAAGAAGAAGGTCATCCATAAGGAAAAATGTATCTACAATCTTCAAAAGAAATAAAGTACTGAATAAGTGAAATAACGTAAAATGTGACTGAAAATCAAATATTACAACAAAATACTAAAATGAACAAAACGTCCTAATAAACTAAAAAGATCCTATCCCTAAAATGGCCCTTGGCCTCCATTTCAACTCGAACCAACTCCTTGGTATTAGATAATGCCAGACTACTTCAGACGATCCCATATCTATCGAAAGAATATATTAGCTCCATCTTGTCTTTTATTCAGAACCTCTAATGTGTTGTTGATATCCTTCTAGGTAACTCTAATCTGCTCTAGCTGCTCCTTGAGGTCAGAAGATGGCTAATTTTTCTGCCCCACGAGCTCCATAAGACTGTTGATTATCCCTTCTGTTAGATGATCATCAGATTTTTCTCAACAACAGTAGCTCTAAGGGCATCTATCCTCGTGATCAAGAGAACAAAATGTATGCACATCTCAACCTAGAAGTCTATTGTAGCAGTAGACTTTCTAATGTTGGGGTATATAGCTCGTGAAGACTTTGCCTGCAGGGGCTACTGCTGCTATGTCAATGGCTAATAGGATGTCTAGCCAATCTTGTCTTTGAATTCACTGGGAGAGAGCCACGTTTTCTTATTCTCGTCATAGCTGTAGCCACATCTAACCATTGTCCTGTCTATGACAATCTCATTCCTAATAGTAGTAGCTGCTATCTCAACCTCCAATGGCACTTGAAAGTGCTGAAGTATCTTGGTGATCACCAGCAGGAAGGTAAAAGCCTTTGAGAGGTGAGTAGAGAAAACAACATCTCACATATAGGAGATAAGAAGAGAGGCTAAATGGATGGACTATGTATGCATCAGCTTGTTCAATCTATGCATGCATCAGCTTGTTCAACATATAAATATCTACCAACATCCTTTTATTAAACCCACTAGCTCTAGGGGCTACATTGATTGCCAACAAATAAACAATCAACCTATATTATAGGGGAAGGTTGGTCGCATGCACAACCTCAGCCTGGCCGGCAATTTGATAGACTAAATGGAGCTCAGCCTTGGCATTAGTAAACTTCCACTCTACATCTGACACCACCTTTTTGTTATAAGTGTCAATGTCAACCCAAGCTCCCTCATCTCTAATACCCAAAATCTCAACCAACAACTCTCTGGTCAGGTGGATAGGGACCCTTCTAACAACAATATCTATGTTCCTAAGAACATGATACTTTTTGTTCTCTATATTTGTATAAAACTCCTTGACTAAATTAGGGTAATAGACACCCTTCAACTCAAGAATACGACCCCATCCTATTCTTCTAAATATAGTAGAGATCTTCAACTCATGATCTAAAATAGGGTTCAAAGTCTTTTCAACTATAATCTTCCAATTTTCTCTTTTCTCTAACCATTTTTTACATTCTTCACTGACAAACTTATTTGTACTGGTAGGCTGTGAAGGGGTAGACACACCTCCTCTATTTCTTTTGGAGGGCAATTTAGTAGCTATATGTTTAGGGTCCATAAGGAACAGGATATGAAAGATGGAGCAAAAGAAATAAATGGTAAGAAAATTAAAATGAATGAAATGGTTTGGCCCTCAATGTCCTTGCACAGATTTAACTCAAATAACTCCCATAAAATGAATCACACAACTCACCCAACCAATGCAACAATCACCAAAACAGCTTAAAATCTTTTGCCCCCAAACTCAGAAATTGTCGAACTAGCTTCAATATGTCACTAGCAAAAAGAGTTGTTCTTGCTACTAAATCTTCAATTGGACTGCTCAAAAGCTTACTAAAGTTGCTTTGCTCTAGAAATGGAATCGATAGTTTTGAATGGTGAAAATGATGGAATTTTTTAGGGAAATTTGAATGTACGGGTGGATTGAAATAATAGGCCAAGTAATTTCTTACACAATAGTGAAGGATTTGAGAAAAGTGTTTGCGTCGTCTAGAGCTGTATTCGAACACGAACGAACCGAGTATTGAATTTTCGAGCTCAAGTTCGAACTTACTCGAACACTGTTCGCGTTCGTTCGTTTATTAATCGAGCTCGAGTTTGTGTTCGAGTTCGTTCGTTTATTTTTTAATAATGTTCGTGTTCGTTCGAGTTCGAAAAACTCGATTAATGTTCGTGTTCGAATTGTTCGTTTACTTTGTATTCTTCATTCTAAAATTTAAAAAATAATAATTCTAAAATTCATTTAAAAAAATCAAATTTAAACATTTACAATACATCAGTAATTATATTTTTAAAATATAACAAAATAAAACAAAACTAAATTACAAACATTTTTAACATTACATAATTCCCTAGTCCACAACAAAATTATAACAAACTAAAATTAATTAATAACCATAAAAAATAATTAAAAATCTCTCTTAAAAACACTCCATAAAAAGAACTTCAAACATAGGCACCATAACTCTTGAAGAAACAACTTGTTCTACTGCATTATAGTTCCTGAAATTTCATGAAATTAAAAGCATTAATTCAACACAAAATTCCAACTCTTTGAATAAAGAATCTACACAAAATTAGCAACAATATTAAGTCACGTTCATCACAGCCTAACAAACATATGATCTTGAACATCGTTAGCCTTGTATTATAACTAGTAACTATGAATGAAAGTCCTCTATGGCGGGTGAGGGAAAAATTCAACCTCTAAGGCTAGGGCACAAACATCTTGTTATTATTGAACTAGTTTTACATGCAAGGTTTTCTACTTAAATAAGTTTAATTTGACCAATACATCCCTATGTATCACTACACCGCTAGAAACTCTCAAGGCAGCACTTAGAAGCCAAGAAATACATGTATCCTAACCATTTCAAGAAGCAACGTCCAACATACTGCAGTTCTTAGGCCTTACATTAACAATTGGAACATGCAAAAATGGCAAAGAAATATTAGATTCGAGACTATACAACCATTGGATTCACATTACACCTCCCATAGGACATATCCAGTAACAAATAACCTCCAAGCAAGCAGATCCATCCAATGAATTACACACAATAATAATTATCCAATGGCAAAACCATTAGTCCTACACTATCATCAATTAATCCAGCTACAAATAAAACTTACAAACACCCACTAGCATGCAATTACTAACATTGAAAACTAGAGCCATGCATTTAAAAAGGCCAATGCTTTAGAGACTGCTAAAATGATAACCATGAATTCTTTGCAAAAGTTAAGCAGATAATGGAACCCTCGATACCACAATGAAAATATTACATCAAAGCCACAAGAATACCATTCCAATAATCAAGTATGTCTATTTCAAAATAAATATTTCCTGACCAGTAATCATATAGAGTAAAGAGAAAGTAGTGTGGAATCTGCAGTTAACTGAAATTGAAACATAACAATACTATCCCAGTAAAGTATTTCATCATCGGAACAAAATTGCAATAGTCCAATACCCAAGTTCAACACCATTAACTAAATCAAAATGAGTTCTCAAAATTTAAAATATACTCAGATTAATTCAACACAAAATTCCAACTCTTTGAATAAAGAATCTACACAAAATTAGCAACAATATTAACTAGTGGGCAAGTTGAGAGCTAAAGTTTTATGATACCAAGTTTACTGAAGCACATAATGACAATAGCAGAAAAAACTGGAAAGCATATCTAGAGTGAACAAAGTGACTTCCTCTTCCTAATCACAGTTTTGTATATATATTCATTTTCCAAGCATTCGGATTTTATACTTGAAAACAATATCTCCAGAGTTTTTCTCTCCAAAACCAATCCATCTCAAGAAAACTATGTACACAAAATTGAGTAAACAAAATCATGTTACTATACAAACACAAACACAATTGTGTATTTAACTTACCAAATGGCAACTTTAATCCACTACTACAGGAAGCATAATTTCTTTAAAAGAAGCTTGTTCATCATCATCCTACAAAAAAACATATAAATTAGTATATTTAATATGAGTAATATACTATAAATTTTTTTTATCACACTAACCTTTGAGCGCTTTTTAAGTCCATGAAAATTTCGTACCCAATCGGATGAGCACAGGAGCATCTCTACCGTATCAATAGACATTGAGGCCCGGCGATTATCAATAACCCTACCCCCAGACACTAAAAGTTGCTTCGAAGCTACGATAGTAATAGGAATAGCTAATAATTCACATGCCATCCTAGCCAATCTAGGATATTTTGATTGATTCACCCTCCACCAATCTAAGGCATCAAAATGAACACTTGAATCACAAATGTAGACACTTTCTTCAAGATAAATATCTAATTTTGATTTCACTGATTGAACAGTCTCTACTTGTCTAATAAATGATTCAAATTTAGCCTTCCCAGTGATGATACTCCTTCCAATTCCTTGAGAACCAATGCTGCATTTATTAGATGAAATACTCTCTCCTCTTGTACTCTTTTTTGTACTTTGTCCATGTTCACATTGAGATTCATTATAAGCACTAACATACTCTTCATAAAGATCATCCAATGCTTTTCTAACCAAAGAAATATTCTTTCCAGCATCTTTATCATAGATCACCGGAAAAGCAAATTCAATAAGTACCATTTTATATCTAGGATCCAAAGCAACAGCCAAGGAAAGCAATAAGTTACATTCACCCTAATACTTGTCAAATTTGGCTGTCATTTGTGAACCCATGGCCCTTATGTGATCAGAAATATCAGAAGATTTTTCATTCAATAGCTCTTTTATTCTGTAAAGCTCAGGTAGAAAGAGGTTTGTAGTTGGATACTCAGAACCAAAAATCATGTTTGTAATTTCATGAAAAACACCTAGAAATTGACACACCTCTTCCACTTTCATCCAATCAACTATACTAGGAACATATCTAAAACCAACATCAATATCAGCATAATGAGAAAAAACATCTTTAAACACTAATGCAGCAGCCAACATCAAATAAGTTCCATTCCACCTAGTTGGACAATCCAAAAGCAATTTCTTAGAAGGTAATTGGAGTTGTCTTGCAATTTTAGCAAATTCCTTAAGGCGACTCTCTGAATTGTTCAAATACTTTATTCCCTCTCTAACAACTTCAATCACTTCTCCAATTTGATCAAGCCCATCTTGAACTAGCAAATTTAAAATATGAGCACAACATCTAACATGAAATAACTTTCCCCCAAGAGACAACTTTTTCCTCAATGCAAAATCCTCTTTCAATCTCCTAATACAAACATCATTATAAGAAGCATTGTCAACTGTAATAGAAGTCACTTTATCCTCAATACCCCAATCAAGAAGACATTTATTGAGAGCATCAATAACAAGAACACCAGTATGTGGGGGTGGTACATTTTTAAAACTCAAGACACGTTTTTGTAACATCCAATTAGAATCAACAAAATGACCAGTGACAACCATGTATTGAATTTTTTGTCCAGAACACTTCCACAAATCAGTAGTAATACTAATTCTTCTCACATCCTTTAATAATGACTTCAACTTTTTTTTCTCAGTCTCATAAGTTGATATACAATCCTTCTTCACAGTATTTCGACCTATTTTTTGGTAAAATGGTGATGCAGCTCTCATAAACTTATTAAAAATCACATGATCCATCATTGAGAAAGGATATTCATGACCTAAAACCATATGTGCAGCAAGCTCCCTAACTTTAGAATGATCATACGAAAAATTAGCAATAGAACTCACATCTTCATTCTCTGATTGAGTAAAAGAAAGTACTTGTTGCTTCATCATTGGATTTTGACCAAGGGCAAGCTTCCTTTGCAAACAATTCGCCAAGTGTCGGTTTAGTTGAGTGGTGGTAGATGTCTTGTTTAAAGGCCATGACTCCTTGCAATAGGTGCACTTAGCCATCTTCACACCTTTACTGTCCACAATTTCTTCCATTTCCTTCCAACAAGCAGCAACTTTTTTTCTTTTTTTCCATTGAAATGCATTAGTTTCTTGTTCTTGAACCCCTTCTTCTACCACTTGTTCTTTGCTTTAGCTAGCATATTCGTCATTTTTTCCCATATCTATCTCATTTAATTGAAGTAACCCATCATCAAAAGAGCTATTGGCCATTCCCGGACTTGTAGAAGAACCTTGAAATGACGAAAATGGAGGACTTGACATACCTATCATGCAATAAATGAGCTCAAATTAATCATTTTAGATATTCATAAACAAAGAACAAGAACAGAAATATAAAATAATCTTTATAAATGACATATGAAATGATACTCAAACAAAGATAAAAACATTCATTTATCACCAAATACAAGGGGACAGAAAAAATTTAAAATTTACTACATTTAGATGATAATATAAAACAAACACTACATCCAAACAGTACACTACTAAAATCTTGAACTGGAACATCCTTTTTCAGATCAAAGGATACAAAATAATCCTTATACCAAGTTCTTCAGTTAATGCCAGCCTCATCAATCACAATTCCAATACAAATGGCAGACTAAAGGGAATTGGTAAAGCAAACCAGAATCATATGGAACCTCAGTTCATAAACATCAATTCATGAGTAATCTAACATGCTCCTAAAAGATCCAACTGCCCAAAATTTAAACAGGATCTGAATACAGATCTGTATATCTAAGGAATAGAACAAAAAGGATTTAAGGAATAGAAGCACAAACCAGAAAATGGAAGCAAAATCTGACGTGCCCTCGGTATCAGAGATGTTGAAGAATGGCAGAGAAGTGTGCGCCGTTGTTCGTCTCAGATGATAGAAGTTTCTGTCGTGCCTCTGGTAGCAGTGAGAGTGAAGAATAGCGGGGGAGAGCGCGCTGTTCTTCGTCTCAGACGAGACGTGTCCGCAATTGTTAGTCTGTCTCTCAGACGGCGATGAAGTCGGGAGGACAGATTTGAGGTGTCACGGGACTCACGGCCGAAGAGTCTTGAGGAGAGGTGACCGTGAGGGTGAAGAGTCTGAAGACTCTGAACAGAAGGGAGGCCGTGAGGGTGAAGACTAAAGACTCTGAAGAGAGGTGAGAGTGAGAGGTGAGGAGATTGGAGTGAGACGGCATCACGGCGGCTGCGAATCTGTGAATTGCGATGGAAGAAAAGAGAAGACTCAACAAGACTAACCCTACTGATGTTAAAAAATATATTATTATAAAATATAAATAATAAAATATATATAATAAATATAATATAATTATTTTTTATAAAATATATGTGTTCGCGAACATTCGAATATGTTCGCGAACATGTTCGTGTTTGTTCGATTAATAAACGAACATAATATTTTGTTCGAGTTCGTTCGTTTTGTTAAATAAACGAGCCTTAATCGAACACGAACGAACGCGAACGAGCTTTTGTTCGCGAACATTCGGTTCGAATTCAGCTCTAGCGTCGTCTAAGGGTTTGAAATAGATTGGGGAAAATGAAAAAGCAGATCTGTCATATTTTTTTTTAGATTCAAAGATACATGGCGCCATGAATATTGATTTGCACATTGTCATCGAAGCACTTTGAAACTTGAAACAAAATGATCTCATTAGACTAATTCAGCTGATGCATGATGTCGTGGAGCATGACCTCTACACTGTCGTGTAAATTTTTAGGCACTATGATTTTTCACTGAAATGATATCGTTTTCATCCAAATAAAATGCTCGGTGAGTCGCGCATGACTTGCATGGCACTGTCAACTCTCAGAACTTTTAATTTCTCAATGTATTAAAGGTTACGGCACCATGGAATATTACTTCTACCTTGCCATGTACTTCCAGAAAAAGTAAAATATCCATGTATTTTTTAAAATTTAATTAATTAAAGAAAATAATAAAATTAAAGAAAATAAAGGCTTTATATAAAATGAAACTCAACTATAAATGAACCAACATAAGATAGCTAAAACCAAAACATAAACACAGTAAAACTAGACATAACAAAACAAAACTAAACTAAATAAGCTAAAAATTTATTCAAGTGCATATGCATAGTAAAGAAAAGATCAAGACTTTTCACGTTCATCATGTGAATTGTCTTCAGTGTTTCCTAGCATCATTCCCAATTGCTTTTCAGAAAGCATCTTAGCAAGCTATCTAATTTGACTCTCAAGATTATGGATAGAGGCTTCTTTATTTCTCATTGAAGCTTCAACTCCTTACAAACATGTGTCTATAGAGGTAACCAATTTAGTGTCTAAATCCTCCAAAGATAATTTAGGTAGGGCTTGAGGAAGTGGAGGAGGTGGAGCACAGTATGGCATTAGAGCATGAGGTCATAGGGCAAAGTTTGCTTGTACACTTTGAGGCTTCACTTGATTTTGTCCTTGATTACTTCAAGAAAAATTTGGATGATTGCACTAGCTTGATTTGCAAGTGTTGCCAAAAAGAGTATTATCTTATCTTGCATTCCCCAAATACTCCACATCCTCAACTTGTTGTTTATTTTCAATCCCTATCCTTGGCATTCGTGATTACGATGTCCTCCTTCACAAAAGTCACAACTCATTATTTGTTTTTGATAATTTATGTTCATCTTTTCCACCTTTCTTGCAAGTGCCTCAAGTTTTGCTTCTATTAAAGCCATAGCATCAATATTGTGCATTCCTTGTATTTTGGCTTTTCCTCTTTACATACTCCATGAATTATTATTCAAAGCAATATATTCTAACAAATCAAAAAGTTCCTTCAGAGTCTTTGAAGAAGCTATACCTCCTGATGAAGCATTAACCATTTGTTTTGAAGAGAAATTCAGCCCAGTAGAAAGTTAACATTTATAATCTAAGATCAAAATCATGTTTGGGACATTTCCTTATCATCTCTTTAAATCTCTCCCAAGCATCATGAATTGTCTCTCCATCCAATTAAGAAAATGAAAAGATGTCATTTCCTAACTTGGCTAGCCTAACTAAAGGAAAGTATTTAGTAAGAAACTTCTCAACTAGGTGGTCCCATGTTATGATAAATCCGGTTGGTAAAAACTTAAGCTATGATTTTGCACAGTCTCTCAAAGAAAATGGAATAACCTAAGCCTTATAGTATCCTCTGATACACCGTTGATTTTAAAGGTATCACAAATTCCTAGAAATACTGCCAAATGAGTATTAAGGTCCTCATTTAGCAGTCTATCAAATTGAATTATGTGAATGAAATTAGACTTAATCTCAAAATTGTTAGCATCAACTCCAAGTCTCATAATACTTAAATTGGTACCTGAGAAAATGGGTCTAGCATAATCACCAATTATCCTTCTCTCATTACCATTTCCATTTCCTCCTTGATTAACCTCCATCTTTACACAAATTTCACTTTAAATTCCTAGTTTTTCAAAAAAATTTAAAGCTCTTTGTTTTTGCTCTCTACATAATCTTCGAAAAGTCCTTTCTATCTCACTATCAAACACAACTAATTTTTTACTACAATCTCTTCTATACATACACAAGAATAATTTTCCTACAAAATAAAGCCAAGAAAAAAAAACTCAACAACTAGTAATCTCAATTAAACTACTAACATCAAATGAAACAAGTATAGTAATAATAAAAGAATGAACGAGTAAATCCAAACTAAAACAAAACTTTAATACAAATATTCACAAGAAACCAATAAAGCAAAAGTGTAAAAAAAATGATTAAAATCAAAGTGTCTAGAAAATTAGAAAGAAGAAATATTAACAAGCTAAAGTAAAGATTGAATTAACAAAACTCAAGTGTTTTCAAGATATTAATGCACAATCCCCAGTAACGGCGCAAAAAACTTATAATGCACATGTTTGTGTTTGAGCAAATGCTAGTTTGCTATAGAATTGTGTCCAAGGCTCATTCAAGTTTTAATTTAAAATACCAATTTAACTCAAATACACACATATGGGAAAATATATCCATTATCTAGCATAAAATTTAGTTGGTAAGTATCGAAGATCCTCGAAAAAAGACATCAGGTACCCTTACTTCCAACTTTATTTCATTGTTTAATCAGCTAAAATAGGGAAATTAGTTACCAGCTACTCTAGTTATAACTAACTGCTAATGAGGAGTACAACAAAAATACACCAACCCAATTCACAAGGTAGAGTCCAAAAGATCACAAGGACAAGATACAAGCAAGAAAAGGAAATTAGATATGTAACCAGAGTGAATTCCCCCAGGTAATGATCATGTATCAAATATCACTCTATTAATTCAATCCAATTTCAAGCATTAACAAGGGTCCTTTAATATTATAAAACTCAATTTTTCTCAAATAATAAGTTTCCTATCCTTGAGTCTAACCCATGTATATCTTTTCCGTACAAATTAAACCTAAAGATGCATATAAATCAAAGACTCCCAAATCTCAAGCCAAATAGTGCCAAATCCCTATTTCTAGGTAACCTAACAACCCCATCTATCACAAAGTTCTAACCCCTTAAATCATTTCTCAAGTTCACTAAAGGAAAATAAATCTATTGAATCAATATAAATAGATAACCATCTCACACATCCTTTCTTAAGTTTAATAAAAGAGAATAGCCCAATCAATTAAATCCCAGTGATAAAATATTCAAATAGAATTTCATAAATCAAACAATAATCTAATACACAATCAAATAAGAGTACAACACTTTAATTAAAATTAAATCCAAGTAATATTAACATCCCCAAATCAAATATACAAAACAGAAGAAAAGGAAGACTCATAGCCAAGTGTCTTTCTTCTACTTTGAATCATCCTTGAGGTGCTCCTCTTCTTCTCCAATCTTGCCTTGATCTTCTCTCCTTAATGTTTCTAAGGGGTTCTTTTAGTTGCATTTCATGTGGCTGCTTTGTAAATAATATAGATAGAGAGTATTTATAGGTTCTTCTTCAAAAAGCCCTAAAAATCGCTGAATCGGGGTTAATCTGCAATGTTGTACGACCTGCACATCACCGTGCAAGCTTTCCTTTACTTAAGTTGGCTTCAAACTACGTCGTGACACTTACATTGTTTGTGTGCTGAAATTATGCATGATGACGTCAACTACAAAAAAAAAAAAAAAACCCTTTTGTGACAAGAAAAATTCCTAACTAAAGGCCATAATTTCCTAGCTAAAGTCCTTCGGTGATAAAATTCACTTTCTCACCACTTTCTCACTAAAGTGCCATCGCCAAAGCTTTGATTTTGTCACCAAAGAGAGCCCTTTAGCAAGGAAGCTAAAGCCTAGAATTTTTGCTCGGAAAAATTTCCTAACTAAAGGTAAAAATATTTTGTCATCAAAGGTTTTAGTTTTGTCGCTAATGATATTTTTAGTGAAAAAAAGTTTTGTCACTAAAATTTCATTGCTAAAAATATAATTTTATTTAAAAAATTAAATATGATGGTGGGAAAATATATTATCTTTTGTGACAAAAAAATTTCATCACCAATATAAAAAATTTTCGAAGCCCAAAAGGGTCAATGGAGATAAAAATCTTTACATTAGCGATAAAAACGCAGGAAATTTTTCCTAGCCAAAAGAGATATTTGATAAGGAAGCTTTTTTTCCTCCCCCCCCCCCCCCCAAAGAGTTATTATGAATTAAAAATAATAATAATTCTTGAATTTACTGCTTCTTATTACTTAGTCCATGTGAACCCACCACGCCTGATTAAATACTGTACTACTTCTTATTGCTTGGTCCACACACACCCACCACATGAAATTGCACCATTCCAATTAATTGGAGCATTCAAGTGTTGCATGATTCAAACCTTGGTCCAATAGGAGTGCAATGCGCGGATTCAACTGCTGGGCCAAATTTCATGTTTTGTTATATCTTTTTTTTTAACTTAAATTATTTGTAAAGTTCTATTTAAATTTTTTTTAAAACGTTAGTATTATAACAAAATATAATAATCATATTAAGTTTACTATTAAAATAAATTATTTAATATAATTAGTTATTTTGTATATTTATATAATTTAAAAAGTCTATATGCTTTTAATTATGTCATTATTTTAAATAAATTACGTCATCAATTTTATTAAATAATTTTTTATATACAGATCAATTAGAAAAAAAAATTATATTTTCTACAAATATATATATATATGTATGTATATACACACACACACACGCATATATATACACACACACATATATACCTATATGTATACATACACACATGTATATATACATCCTGCGCGCGCGCGCACACACACAACACATCAATAAATATATTAATAAATGTATATGTATATACCACACACACACACACACACACACACACACACACACACACACACACACACATATATATATATATATATATAAAAAGAATAAAATAAAAATAACCATATAAATTTACTATCAATACATATAATTCAATAATATGTGATAGTTTGGACATCTAAATACACTTGGATAAATTTAAATGGTAATTAATTTATTTATTGCCTATTGTGTGTGTGTGTGTGTGTACATATGCATATATACTTATATATACACACATATATTAGGGAATAATTGCAAAAAGTTTTGGAGGTCATATTGTAAATATTTACAATTTTAGTGACCAATCTAAAACTTTGTACAATATATAATATTCGTATACACACACTTATATATACATACATATTCATAAATTAATATATATATATATATATATATATACCTATTCATACAGATATAAACATACAAATAAACATATTTATTTTTGTTCATATGGGAGTCTATATATATTAATATATATATTTATATTTATATATATATTAACATATTAATATATACATATATATACATATATTCATATATATTAATATATGCATATATAAATATACTAACACATATTCATATAAATATATTTATATATTAATACACACACACACACACACACACACACATATATATTCATATTCATATATACATATATCAATATAAACATATTCAATTATGTATATACACACACACACACACACAAATATATATATATATATATATATATATGTAAATCAAATTAATGATTCAGCCATTAAATATCCTAAAACTATTTTAAAAGTAATTGAATATGTTTTGCACATAACCTACCATAATATATCTAAATATACTCAAAACCTAAAGCACTTACAAGGATAGGCATATCAATCTAACGATCCAACCATTAGATTTGATAAAATCACTAATAAAAGTATTATGATCGAATTTAAAGGTAATCGGATATGTTTTGTCCCATAATCTAGCACAATCTCTATTAAAATACCCAAAACCTAATACATTTACAACGATAGGTATATCAAATTAAAAATCCAACTGTTAGATTTGATAAATTTGTTTAAAAAAATTTTATGACCAAATTTCAAATTAATCAAATTTGTTTTGGCACATAATCAAGCATAATCTCTATAAGAATGCCGAAAACCTTACACATTTAAAAAGATAGGCATATCAAATTAACGATCGAATCGTTAAATTTGATCAAATCATTAAAAAAAAGTATTATGACCTAATTTAAAGGTAATCGGATATGTTTTGGGACAAAATCTAGCACAATCTCTTTAAAAATGTTGAAAACCTAACAAATTTACATAAATAGGCATATCAAACTAATGATCCAACTGTTAGATTTGATAAAAATCAGTAAAAAAAAGGTATTATGGCCAAATTTAAAGATAATAAGATATATTTTGTGACGTAATCTAGCACAATCTCTATTACAATGCTCAAAACCTAATACATTTACAAAGATATACATATCAAATTAACGATCCAATCGTTAAATTTGATAAAATCACTAAAAAATATTTTCTGACCAAATTTTAAGGTAATTGAATATATTTTGGCATATAATCTATCACAATCTCTATAAAAATACAGAAAACCTAACACATTTAAAAAGATAAGCATATCAAATTAACGATTCAACCGTTAGATTTGATAAAATCACTAAAAATGTATTATGACCAAATTTAAAGATCTCGGATATGTTTTGCCACATAATCTAGCATAATTGATGCGTAAATTTTGGGTGTACAAAAATCATTAAATTTAAATACATCCCTAAAAAGTTTTAATTAAAACATTAATCCCAAATTACACGTACGAGTAAATATACTCATTGCAAGCATAGTATAAGAAATTAACAAGTATCGATCCTCAAAGGAATTAGTACACACTTATCACTCTTTATTCATTGTTTAACCGACCTAATAAAATGATAAGATAATAAAAATAAAAATAAAGAAAAATATATACAACTCAAGGATGTAAAAATATGCAATTTAGACAAATACTTTTGAAAATATGACAATGAATCACTTACCAAATATCACAATCAATTATCATCTTGGTCTCATGAAGAAATAAATTAGAACCACTTCGTTTGTAATCCATGATTCCCTATCTTCTAAGTAACTTAATGGATATATTCTATCTCACCAATCTTATTCAAAAGATGCATCAAAATCAATCCTCATATAAATCCCTATTTCTAGGTGACTTAAAGTATGAAATCAGTCAATGAATCCATATTCTAGTAATCATCAACTAACCGTTGATTACCCAAGTTCTTAACAATTAATCCTATTTTAAAGAAAATTAAGAGACAGCAAATATGAAATTAATTAGTTGAAGTTATTATCAACCTCTTCTTCAAGCAAGTTAATAACAAGAATCAATCAATCAATCAACTTCATAATAAAAACAAGTAACCAAATCCCATGACAAATAATTAATTGATCAAAAGTCTAAATTAATTCAAGAAATCATGAATCCCAAAAACAATATCAAATTAAAATGAAAATATTAATTACATCATTATTCTAGAAAAAGAAAACAAAGGTAAAAGAAAGAATTCATAGACAAGTCCTTCTTCTTCTCCTTGAAAACCTTCTTAAATAATGCCCCGTGAATGATGAATCTCTCCTTCTTGTGAGTGATTGGCAACTTTAATCCTTAGATTCACACATTTGTCTTATGTTTTTTCTTGTTTAAATAAGCTCCCAAGAGGCCAAAATTCGTTCCTTAAGAGTTCTGGGTCATGTAGAGATTGAAAAATACCAAAACTCTTAGGAAATTACCAAATCCGTGCATAGAAGGAAAAGCTCGCCTACATGGGACAGTCCAGGGTTGGCGTCGGCTCCACTTGGCATGGCTGGCACCGGCCATGCCTTGGTCGTCCGGTCGTGCTCTGTTTTTTTATAACAAAATCCTCTGTTTGTCTAATATAGGGCCGGCGCCGACTCCATGGGTCAGACCGACACCGGCCATGATCTAACGGCAACGAGTTTTTCGTTTGTTCGTTGTTTTCTGCAATAAAAATCCAAAACATCTTTTCAATGATAAAATATCAAATATGAAGGACTATGCATAGTTATTGCATCAAATGTATCACAAAAATATCCTCAAATAACTAGAAAAATATAGATGAAATTTGCCCCTAACAATAATCCCTATAAAATTGCTCGAAACCTAACCCATTTATAAAGATAAACATATCAAATTAATGATCCAACAATTAGATTTGTTAAAATTACTAAAAAAAACACATTATGACCAAATTTAAAGGTTATTAGATATATTTTACCATCTACTTTTGAATCATTATTATAAAAATACCCAAAACCTAACACATTTACAAGGATAGACATATCAAATTAACAATCCAACCATTAGATTTATTAAATTTGCTATATATATATATATATATATATATATATATATATTATGGCCAAATTTAGAGCTAATCGGACATGTTTTGTTATACAATCTAGCTTAATTTTTATAAATCAACCCAAAATATAATGAATTTATAAATATTTAAAAATTTAGGGAATAATTTGTAAAATTTTTGGTATTATATTTTAAATACTCTAAATTTTAATGGCCAATTTATAAATTTTTTATTATCATTTTATAATTTTGGAAAATATAAAAAGCAATTTTTAAAATTTGTGGTCATGTTTTATATATTTAAAAATTTAGAGACCAATTTATAACATTTTTAGGGTCATATTATAAATATTTTTAAAATTTAGGGACAAATTTATAAATTTTTTAGGTCATTTTGTGGTTATACTAAATTTAAAGATCAATTTACAAAATTTTTAGGGCCATGTTATAAATATTTTAAAATTTAAAGAGAGATATTAGTTAGGAAATATGAATTTTGTCACTAAAAGTATAATTAATAATGATAAAAGTTAAAATTTTTAGTTAGAAAATAAATTTTCGTCGCTGATAATGCATTATGAGCGAGGAAAATTTACCTAAGAAATGAATATTCGTTGCTAATAATGCATCATAGCGAGGAAACTTCAATTTTCCTTACTAATACACTTATTTCCTAGCTAAAGCATCATTTTTAGCTAGTAAATAAGCCAAATGTCTTAATCAGTAGCGACAAAAAAATTTTGTCATTGAAGAAAAATTTTCCTCGCTAAAGGACACTTTTAGCGACAAAATTTTTTTTTCTAACTAAAGTTTTGTCGTTAATGTATCATTTTCTTGGAGTTGTCACAGTTAAGGCACACGACGCTATCGACTCCCAGAATGTTTGCTATTTTTGAACTCCTGATAATGCACGGTGCCATAGAAGACGTCGGGCACAATGCTATGGACTTTCAGTATCTTGACTTCTGAAGCTCAGATACTTCATGGCGACGTGTAGTGTAATTTTCATAGCTGTGTGTAGCTTTAGTTACTCTCTTTTTTCTGTCTTTTTCTCCTTGATTCTACTTTTAATTTCTAATCATTGCAACATATATCATGCAAGAAGAAAATAGGGGATAAATATCAATCTATATCAAATTTTCAAGACTTTGAAGCACAAATGATATGTAAAATATGCATGTATTAAACAATAATCATTAACAGATGCCCCAACGAATTTTATGGATTTAATGCATCCTATTTTTTTTATCGTATTTGCATAAATTTGTGTGATCTTTATCGACGTCATTTTGATATATTCCAAAAATTCAGAAGAACATGCAGAGCATTTGATGATGGTATTAGAGAAGTTGAGAGGGCATCAACTTTATGCCAAATTTAGCAAGTATGAATTTTGGAACATGTTGTGACGAAGGAAGGAATCAAATTTGATCCAGCTAAAGTGGAAGCAACTGCTAAATGGAACCAACCAGAGCATATCACACAGATTCGAAGTTTCTTGGGATTAGCAGGATATTATCGACATTTTATTAAGGGATTTCCATCTCTTGCATCACCGTTGACTCGATTATTGCATAAGAATGCACCATTCATATGGAGCGATAAGTGTGAGAGAAGTTTTCAAGAATTAAAGAAGAGAGTCGTGTTGACTTTGCTAGAAGAAAGGAAATCTTATACTTTGTATATCGATGCATCGAAAGAAGGCTTGGGAGCTGTGTTGATGCAAGATAGAAACACTATCGTGTAAACATAGACGCATAAAGAAACACTTCTAAATAAGAAACAAACAAGAGTTAGCAAGAACAAAGAAATAAGAATAACTAGAACTAGGATTATGAATAACAAGGTACACTTGTAAAGTTGAGTTCAATGAGCATGGAATTCAACAATAGAGTGATATACTAAGTCCCAATATCCCAAGGAATGAAAATTAAGAATCAAAATTCCCAACACTTCTAAACAAGAAACAAACAAGAGCTAGAAAGAACAAAGAAACAAGAATAACTAGAACTAGGATTATGAAGAACAAGGTACACTTGTAAAGTTGAGTTCAATGAGCATGTAATTCAACAATAGAGTGATATACTAAGTCCCAATATCCCAGGATTATGAAGAACAAGGTACACTTGTAAAGTTGAGTTCAATGAGCATGGAATTCAACAATAGAGTGATATACTAAGTCCCAATATCCCAAGGAATGAAAATTAAGAATCAAAATTCCCAACACTTCTAAACAAGAAACAAACAAGAGCTAGAAAGAACAAAGAAACAAGAATAACTAGAACTAGGATTATGAAGAACAAGGTACACTTGTAAAGTTGAGTTCAATGAGCATGGAATTCAACAATAGAGTGATATACTAAGTCCCAATATCCCAAGGAATGAAAATTAAGAATCAAAATTCCCAACTATAGCCAAAAGCATTCTCATGGAACATTTATCAAACACCTTAGTTGCAATCCCGTCACTCAAAACCAACTAATATTTTCACTCAAATTCAAGCCCATTTTCACCACAATCACAAGATAAATTTGTTCCCAAGCAATATACTGACTTCAAGGAGCAATTTTCTCAAGGAAAAATGAAGAAATAGCAAAGATAACATGACCATTTTGTAATTTTTTTTTTTTTAGTTACGAGATTTCTCTTGTTTTTCTTCAACTTTGTAGGGCTCATTTTCTTGCTTCCAAGCTTTGATTGGAATCAAAGCTTTCCTCGCTCTGATACCAATCTCTTTGATATGATCTTGAGTGGGCTTTTTCTTGTTGTTGTGGGTGGTTTAGTTGATTATGAGTTCAGCTCATCCCATGGGACCAAAACAATGAATTTCTTGAGACAAAAATGAGAAATTAAACTAACAACCTACCCTCTATCAAACTCTTGAAGAACTAGGATTCAAAAATCCTCAAGAATAGTAAGTTCTTCTATAATCTCACCCCAATATTCTTGAAGCAACAAAGGCAAACAAGAACAAAAAGAATAGAGAAAATAGATACCCAAGTAATGGAATTCAAACAAACCTTAGAAGAGCAAAGCAACTAAGACCCATTGAAAGAAACCACATTGGATTATCCAAAAGATTTATAGAATCATTCATAAGGAGGACTAAGCCTTAAGCATAGTCTTGAACAAGATGAACAAGGAGGCTATGGCCTCTCAAGACTTTCTATTCAAATTTGAATAAAGTGTGTGAAACTCCTGTTGTCAAATCACTAAAAGTTGTATTTATACTACCCTACTTCTAACTAAGTAATCCCTGAGGTTCTAATGAAATTTAGGGCCTTAATAGGTCTTTACAAAACATTTAAAATGGAGAAAAAATCGGAGAAAATATCAAAAATGCGGGACAGCAATCGGTTGCCCAGGCTGGAGTCGGCGTCAGCTAGGGCTCTTAAGCAATCGGTTATGCGTTGTTTTTAGGCTGTCGTGTGCAGGTTGAAGCCGACGCCGGTTTGGCTACTTAGGCCGGTACTGATTGTCTGCTAGAATGCCACTTTTTGGTCAAATTTCGTCCATCTTTGTTGCCGGCTTGAGTTCTTGTTGGAGTCCTTCTTGGATAATCATCAAAATGAGCTCTTGGCTAGCTTCCTCAATTTTCCAACCCTCCTCCATCCTCAAGCATGATTTTATGAGCAATTGAAAATCATATTAAAGCTTCTTAGTCCTAAATCTTGTCATCGGTCCTTATCCTTGCACGATCATGCCTCCCCTTCCTTGATCTTGACCTCCATGATGAAGCGAAGTCTCATCATCTCCTCCTTCTTAGAAAGGATTCATCTCTGAATCATTGCCATCATCTACATCAAAGGGAGAGAGGTCACTAACATTAAAAGTGGCGCTAACATGATCCTCACCAAGTAAATTTATCTTATAATCGTTATCTCCAACTTTGGCGAGAACTTGAAATGGACCATCCCCCCTTAGATCTAGTTTGCTCCATCGTTGAGTGGGAAATCTCTCTTTACGAAGGTGCACCCATACCCAGTTGATGTGTCCAGACTTGGGTGTAAAAATCGTACAAAAACTAAGCACATTCCTAATCAAGTTTAAATTAGAACGTTCAACCCAAATCACACATATGAACAAGCGTACTCATCATTAACCGAGCATAAGGTTCAAACGAGTGTCGATCCTCCAGGAACAAGTAGACATTAATCACATTTCTTTCATTGTTTAACCGACTCGATAAAGCGAAAAATATATAAAAAGAAAAATAAAATAATAAAAATAAAAGTATATACATGTCAAGGATGAAGAAGTATGTAACTCAAACTATTGTGTAGACAAATATGATCTTAAAGAACTCAACCATTATCATAATTAATTATTCCCTTGGCATCATAAAGGATTAAGATAGACTCATTTCTTTTTCAATCCATGAATCCCTATCTACTAGGTAACTTAGTATCACATATTTTGTCGCAACTAGTCTTACCCAAAAGGTGTATTAAACACAATCCTTGATTAAATTTCCATATTCTAGCAAACTTAAAACATTACACTAACTAATGAATCCATATTCTGGCAAACATCAATTAACCTTTAATTACCAGTTCTTAGCAATTAACCCCTTTTTCAAGCAAGTTAAAAGACAACAAATATGAAACTAATGAATTGAAACCACCATCAACCCTTTTTCAAGCAAGTCAATAGAAAGTAATAATCAACCAATCTCGTAATAAGCACAAGTAATTAAATACCAAGAATAACAATCAATTAATCAAAAGATCAAATAACTCTAAATATCATGAATATCTAAAATAATGTTAAATTACAATAAAACAATTAAAACATCATTGTTCAAGAAAAAGAAAACAAAGTAAAAGAAAGCACTCATAGACAAGCCTTCTTCTTCTTCCTTTGAAGACCTTCTTGTACAACCCTCCTTGCATTGAAGAATTCCTTATTTGATTGAGTAATTTTTTATGATGATCAATGAATTCTCCCCTTTTTTTCCTTGTGTTTTTCATCTATTTATAGGCTTAGAAAGTGCCTATAAACTCATAAGTACAGAGTTCTTAGCTGAGTAGAAGTTGGAAGATACTAAAACTCGACAGATTACCAAAAAACACGTAGAAAAAATCAAGCACCGCCTTATCTTCAAAGCACAGCCGGCGCCGTCTTGGCTCTCAGAGCCGGCGCCGATTGTGTTCTGCTTCTCTACACGTTCATCAATTTTTCTCTAAATTTTGCACAATAAAGACCAGAATGCAGCCGACGTCGCCTTGACTCTTGGAGCCAGTGCCAGTTCCCCTCTGTTCTGCTCTGTTTTGATAATTTTTATCGCTTCGAAATTCATGCAATCCAGTGCATGGCAGGCGCCAGTTCTAGAGCCCTAGCCGGTGCCGCCTCTCCTCTATTCTGCGACGTTCTTATTTTGTTTTACCCTAAAAATCTGAAATAATGAACAAAACACCTTTCTAAGGGTAAAATCTCAACTATGAAGGAATATGACTAATTATTGAATAAAATATATAACAAAAGAATCTCAAATAACTAGGAAAAACATGACTAATTTGGCCCCTATCCCCAATCGCCCGGCTTAAATGACACATTTTTCCTTCCTTGATTACACTTATGAGCGATCTCTTCATTTTGTTTTGCAATGGTTCATTTCACCTTCTCATGGAGTACCTTCACCATTTCCGCCTTATTAGCTCCATCGAGGTTCATCCATTCACCTATAGGTAAGGAAACCAAATCTAAAGGAGTTAGAAGATTAAAATCATACACAATTTCAAAAGGAAAATAAGAGGTAGTAGAGTGAATAGCCCTATTGTAGGTAAACTCAATGTGTGGCAAGCATTTTTCCCAAATTTTCAAATTCTTCTTGATTATGGTCCGCAAGGGTTGGGTAAGTGTTCGGTTGACCACCTCCGTTTGTCCGTCCGTTTGAGGATGACAAACTGTGGAAAACAAGAGATTAATACCAAGTTTGTTCCATAATACTCTCCAAAAGTGGCTAAGGAATTTAGTATCCCTATCTGAGACAATAGTCCTTAGAATCCCGTGCATTCTCACCACTTCCTTAAAGAATAAATCTATAATATTGGACGCATCATTAGTTTTGAAACAAGCCACAAAATGAGCCATTTTGGAGAATCGATCAACAATCACAAATATAGAGTCCTTACCCCCTTGGACCTAGGCAATCCTAAGATAAAGTCCATTGAAATATCAACCCAAGGCACATTAGGTATGGGCAAAAGGGTATAAAAACCATGTGGAAGAGATCTAGACTTAGCTCGCCTACAAATAATGCATTGAGAACATTGTTTCTCCACATCCTTTCTCATTTTTGGCAAAAAAAAATGTTCCTTAAGGATGCCTAAGGTCTTTGCAACACCAAAATGCCCCATTAGTCCCCCACTATGGGCCTCCTTAACTAGCAACTCCCTAATAGAACCCTTTAGCACACAAAGCCTTGCCTCCCTAAACAAGACTATAATATTTAGCAAATGCACATTTCTCACAAGCATGGAAAATATCCCCAAACTCCTCATCATCAACATACAATTCCTTTACTAGTTCAAAACCAAAAAGTTTAGCATCCAAAAAGTTTAGTAGTGCATACCTTCGAGATAGTGCATCTGCTACCACATTTTCCTTACCCTTCTTGTATTGAATGACATAAGGAAATGTCCCAATAAACTCCATCCACCTTGCATGTCTCTTGTTCAAATTTTGTTGGCTTTTAAGGTGTTTAAGGGTCTCATGATCGGTATGAATAACAAACTCTCTTGGTAAAAAGTAGTGTTGCCAATATTCTAGGGTCCTCACCAAGGTAAAAAGCTCTTTGTCATAGGTAGAGTAATTAAGGGCCGCCCCGAACAATTTCTCACTAAAGTATGCAATAGGTTTTCTATATTGGGTCAAGACCGCACCTATTCCCACTCCACTTGCATCACACTCTATCTCAAATGCCTTCTCAAAGTTAGGAAGAATAAGAATTAAAGCTTGGCTTAATTTATCTTTGAATGTTTGAAAGGCTTGTGTGGGGCTTCCTCCTACCTAAATCCCATTTTTTTCTTTACCACTTCGGTTAGAGGAGCTGCTATGGTCTAAAATTTTGGATGAATCTCCTATAGAAGCTAGCTAGCCCATGGAAACTACGGACATGGTTAATGGTGGTAGGGGTGGGCCAATCTTGGATGGCTTTTACTTTTTCCTCATCAATCTCAATCCCTTTGGCACTCAAAACATACCCAAGGAATGTAATCCCCTCCAAACAAAAAGAGTACTTCTCTAGGTTAGCATACAATCTCTCCATTTGGAGGGCAACGAGCACACTTTGAACATGATTTAAATGATCCACATATAATTTGCTATAGATTAAAATATCATCAAAGTATACAACAACAAATTTTTTAATAAATCCCCTCAAAACATGGTGCATTAATCACATGAAAGTACTAGGAGCATTGAACAATCCAAATGGCATGACAAGCCATTCATACAACCCTTGTTTGGTTTTAAAAGCTATTTTTCATTAATCCCCTTTTCTTATTCTAATTTGGTGGTAACCGAATTTCAAATCAATTTTAGACAAAATGCATACACCAAATAGCTCATCAAGTAAGTCATCTAGCCTAGGAATGGGATAGCGTACTTTACCGTGATGTTGTTGATAGCGCAACAATCCACGCACATATGCCATGTCCCATCCTTTTTGGGCACCAAGAGAATCGGAACCGTACATGGGTTTAGTCTCTCTCTCACATGTCCCTAGTAATATCTCTACTTACTTTTGCAATTCCTTGGACTCCTCTGGGTTGCTTCTATATGCCGGTCGGTTGGGGATGACGGCTCTGGGCATAAAGTCGATTTGATGCTCAATCCCTCTTATGAGTGGTAGTCCTCTGGGCACCTCCTTTGGAAAAACGTCTATAAATTCTTGAAAAATAGTTGCAATTTCATTAGGCAGAGACAATGTAGAATCATTAGTATAAATATAAGAACCTTTGCATAAAAGAAGAATAATCGGTTCCTTAGCTTCTATAGCCTCTATGGCCTCACTTTCTTTTGTAAAGTAATTCACTCTTCTTTTACCTCCCATCTCTTGTCCTTGCTCACTCTTATCCTTGATCATCAAAGGTACTTGTTTATCCATCATCTCTCTCAACTCTTATTCTTTCCTCTCAATTTCTTGTTTTTGTATGACATATTGCGCTCCCTTCTTCTTTTCTTTCTCCTTCATGATTCTTTGAGCTTTGTTCACCTCATTAGAGGCCATGGTGGTGAGGGTAAACTTAGTTCCCTCCTTGAGTAGGGAATAAGTATTCTTCCTCCCATCATGCTTTACATGCCTATCGTATTGCCAAGGCCACCCTAGGAGTAAGTAACTCGCTTGCATGGGTACCACATCACATAGCACATCATCCTTGTACTTTCTTATCTCAAAAGACACCAAAACTTATTTGTTTACTCTCAATTCCCTACTATCGTTCAACCATTGTAATTTGTAGGGCTTTGGGTGTTTAATCCATCTCATGTCCAATTTTTCAACTAAATTTGCACTAATCACGTTAGTGCAACTCCCACTATCCACAATAACACTACAAGGGGTCTTATTGATTAAACACCTAGTGTAGAAAATGTCTCTCTTTGTTGGTAATCTTGGCATTCAATGGCTTGTGAATTCAATGACTTTCTTGTGACTCCTACCAAAGAGTATTCTTGACCAACAACTTTCCCTTCATCACTTTCCTCATCCCCATTTCCCTTTTGGTCTCCTTGGTACTTTTCTCCCTCTTTTTCTTCATCGGTAGAAACCTTACTATAGGGATTAGTATACATCATTCTCTTGCTTGGACGCTCACAGGAAGTATGTCCATATCCAAGGCACTTAAAACACTTGATATCCCTATTCATTTGTGGCCTTTCCATGGCTTTTCCCTTGTCCTTGTTTCAACCTTCCCTAGGTTTCCAACCCTCCCTTGGTTTGTTGAAGTCCCTTTAGAATGCCTTAGGGGCTTCATTCTTCCTAATTGGCATCTTGCTAGTAGTGTTGGGGTTTGGAAGTGGTGGTCTAGTAAATGCCCTCCTCTTTAATTGCCTCTCAATCATTATAGTGGCATGTACCATATCCTCCAATCGTTCATAGGGGTGCAATTCTACCAAATTGGCAATTTCCCTATTTAATCCTCTCAAGAACCTTGCCCTTGTTGCCCAAGGATCCTCATTGATTTGAGCTCTCATCAATATTACTTCCATCTCTTTATGGTAATCTTCTACACTCTTGTTCCCTTGTTTGAGTGATTGGAGCCTTTGGTAAAGATCATTATAGTAATGGTGTGGAATAAACCTAACCCTCATCATATTTTTCAACAAATTCCAACTAGCCACGGTTTCCACTCCAATTTATCTCCTTTGTGCACTAACTTACTCCCACTAAATCAAAGCATACTCCAAAAATCCCAAGATAGCTAACCTTACTTTTGACCTCTCACTATAAGTATGACTTTCTGGAAAGATCTCTATCTTGCTCTCCCACTCGAAATATGCTTCGGGGTCACTCTTGCTATAGAATGTGGAAACTTTCAATTTAATGTGGTTCAACTCCCTCTCCTCATCATTTCCTTCTCTCCTACCTCCTCTATTGTGTTCCCCAAAGGCTTCAACTTGTTCCCTCTCATACCATTCTTTAATTCCCTCAAACTCTCTTTCTAACCCCCTTAGGTTGTTTCCACCATTCCTTCCTTGACCCCTACCTTATCCTCCTCTCATACTATATCTTCCCCCTCTCATAGGAGCTTGTTGGAATCCTTCGATAGAGTGTTCATCCTACTCTTCCCCTTGTTAGGCATTTAACGGAAGAGTATGGACATCACCATCCCTCATCCTAGGGTTGGGTACTTCAAATCGCTCTTGGCCTCTCCTTTGTGCGACGGTAGAAGATTGTCTAAGATGATTTATCAATTCCTTTATCATGTTTTGAAACTGACTTTGCATAGTCCTCATCATAACTTGCAAGTCATCACGCAAAACCCTAACATTAATTTGTTCTTCTTGAGGTCTACTAAGTCCACTTGGGTTAGGCCTAGAGATCTCTTGATCATGGGTTATGGTGGTGGAATATTTACTTATTTATACCTGCAAAACAAAAGAGATTAGAAAGAAAAATAGGTCCTCACTTTGCTTCCTCGCGGGTTGGCACTCAAAGGTTGGTCACTCCACATTCGTGTTTGCTCTCTTAAGCTCTTTTAGTAATAGTCTCACCCTCTTGCCTTTTTTTCAATACTCAAGCCTTCTTGTTCAATCCCAATTCCCCCCAATAGCTAAAGATTTAGTCCAACTTAGTGAATCACATAAATCAATGAATTTTTTCAATTAGGAGGTCTTAGGGAAATTTCAACAAACACTTGTTGGGCACCTCATCCAAACAAATTTTTAATCAAGAATTTCAAGAAATGTGGACTCAATCAACACAAGAACAAACACTAGATGCAAAAAAAAAACACTTCTAAATAAGAAACAAACAAAAGTTAGCAAGAACAACTAGAATTAGGATTATGAAGAACAAGATGATCACAAGTGTACACTAGTTAAGTTGTGTTCAATGAGTATGGAATTCAACAATAGAGTGATATACTAAGTCCCAATATCCCAAGGAATGAAAATTAAGAACCAAAATTTCCAACTATAGCAAAAAACATTCTCATGGAACATTTATCAAACACCTTGATTGCAATCACGTCACTCAAAACCAACCAATATTTTCACTCAAATTCAAGCCCATTTTCACCACAATCACAAGATAAATTTGTTCCCAAGAAATATACTAACTTCAAGGAGTAATTTTATCAAGAAAAAAAATGAGAAAATAGCAAAGATAACATAACCTTTTTCTAACATTTTTTTTTTTAGTTACGAGATTTCTCTTGTTTTTCTTCAACTTTGTAGGGCTCCTTTTCTTACTTCCAAGCTTTAATTGGAATCAAATCTTTCCTCGCTCTGATACTAATCTCTTTAATATGATCTTGAGTGGGCTTTTTCTTATTGTTGTGAGTGGTTTAATTGATTATGAGTTCAGCTCATCCCATAAGACTAAAATAGTGAATTTCTTGAGACTAAAAAAAGAAATTAAACTAACAACCTACCCTCTATCAAACCCTTGAAGAACTAGGCTTCAAAGACCCTCAAGAATAGTAAAAAAATTCTACTATAATCTCACCCCAATATCCTTGAAGCAACAAAGGCAAACAAGAACAAAAAGAATAGAGAAAATAGGTACCTAAGTAATAGAATTCAAACAAACCTTAGAAGAGCAAAGCAACTAAGACCCATTGAAAGAAACCACATTGGATAATCTAAAAGATTTATAGAGTCATTTATAAGGAGGACTAAACCTTAAGAATGGTCTTGAACAAGAAAAACAAGGAGGTTGGGGCCTCTCATGACTCCTTGTTCAAATTTGAATAAAGTGTGTGAAATTCCTGTTGTCAAATCACTAAAAGTTGTATTTATACTACCCTAACCCTAGCTAAGTAATTCCTGAGATTCTAATACAATTTAGGGCCTTAATAGGTCTTTACAAAATATTTAAAATAGAGAAAAAACTACAGAAAACATAAAAAATGCGGGGCAGCAATCGGCTGCCCAGGCTGGAGCCGGTGTCGGCTAAAGCTCTTAAGCCGGCGCCAGTTATGCGCTGTTTTCGGGCCGTCATGTGCAGGTTAAATCCGGCGCCGGTTGTCCGCTGGAAGGCCACTTTTTGGTCAAATTTCGTCCGTCTTTATTGTCTGCTTGAGTTCTTGTTGAGGTCCTTCTTGGATAGTCATCAAAATGAGCTCTTGGCAAGCTTCCTCAACCTTCCAACCCTCTTCCATCCTCAAGCATGGTTTTATGAGTAATTGTAAATCATCTTGAAGCTTCTTGGTCTTAGATCTTGTCATCGGTTCTTGTCCTTGTACGGTCACGCCTTCCCTTCCTTGATCTTGACCTCTATGATAAAGCGGAGTCTCATAGTAATACTAGTTGGTAAGCTAGATCACCAATTTTTGCAAGAACCTCATATGGTCCCACATATCTTGGACACAACTTTCCACTTTTGCAAAATGTCATTATACCTTTGGTAGGGAATACTTTCAAGTATACCATATGACCACATTAAAATTCTAATGGCCTCCTCTTACTGTCAGCCCACCTCTTCTGATGATCTTGTACAGCTTTCAACCTTTCCCGAATCACCATCATCTTCTCCGAGGCTATCTACACCAATTCTGGTCTAGTTATTCTCTTCTCACCCACATTATCCTAGCACACTAGAAACCTACACTTCTTTCCATAGAGAGCTTTCATACGGTGTCATTCCAATGCTAGCCTGGTAACTGTTGCAGTAGGAAAACTCCACCAGGGTTAAGCTAGCAACCTAACTGCTCATAAAATCTGAAACACAAGCTTGGAACATGTCCTCCAATTTTTAAATTGTCTGCTCAAATTGACTATTAGTCTGAGGATGAAAATCAATGCTAAGTGTGATAGCAGATACCACTGCCTCAGTGAAGCTCTTCCAAAAACGAGATACAAACCTGGTGTCTCTGTCTGATACAATACTCACAGGTACCTTATGAAGTCTGACAATTTCATTAATATACATTTAACCAACTCTTTTATAGATGAAGTCACCTTTATTGGCATAAAGTGTGCTAACTTGGTCAAATGATCTACCACAACCTAAATAGTATCTTTTCTAGTCTTTGACCTTGGCCAACTAATCACGAAGTCTATAATGATGTGCTCTTATTTCTAAATCGAAATTTATAGGGGTTTGAGTAATCCAGTAGGTCTTTGACATGTTATGTTAACCTGTTGATATACCAAATATCTTGAGATGTAATCAGCTATGCCTAGCGTCATACTATTCCAACAGAAGTTCTTTTTGAGGTCTCTGTACATCTTGCTTTCTCTTAGATGAACCAAGAGCTTCGTATTGTGAGACTCTTTAAGCACTTCAGCCTATAACACCTCATCATTGGGAACACATAATCTACTCCTAAAGCACAGACTACCGTCATTGTGAATCTGGAAATCCACTTAGCCTTCCTCACTGACTACTACCTTCTTCTTTTCCAACTCATCATCCTTCAGTTGAGCCTCCTTAATTCGTTCCACCAATAATGAGTGTGCCATAAGTGTAGGTAGACAACTCGTAGTAGACCGCACCACCTCTAAGTTTAATCTTTTAAATTTTGCAATAAATCACTCCTGATCTATAATAAAGTTGCGAAAGCTCCAAGCTTCTTCCTACTAAGAGCATCTGCTACCCAATTGGCTTTCCTTGGATGATATTGGATCTTCAAGTTATAATCTTTGCATAGGGCCAACCATCACCACTGTCTTATGTTAACCTTCTTTTAAATAAATAAATATTTCAAACTTTATTGATTCGTGAAAATTTCACACGTTTCTCCATACAAATAATGTCTTTAGATCTTCAATGCAAAGACTGCTGCTGCTAATTCCATGTTATTTGTTGGATAATTTTGCTCATATGGTTTCAATTGGTGAGAAGAATAGGCTATCACTTTTCCATTCTGCATTAAAACACAACCCAAACATTCTTTAATGTGTCACTGTAAATTGTATAGCCTCCTGTCTCATATAGCAATGTCAGAACTGGTGCTCAAGTCAACCTCTTTAGCTCTAGAAAGCTCTTCTTGCACACTTCACTCCATTTAAATTGAACTCTCTTTTGAGTTAATTAAGTCAACCAAACTTCTAGTAATAACATGCCAAACCTAAGAAACTCCTAACCTCTGAAGATGTAGTTAGTCGAGGCTAGTCAATAATTACCTCAATCTTTTTAGGATCCACTGTAATGCCTTCTTCCAAAATGACGTGACACAGGAATGCTATGCTTTTCAGCTAGAACTCACACTTGCTGAATTTCGCATATAATTTCTACTCCTAAAGTCTCTACAGAACTTGATGAGCTTTCTTTGATAGAGAATATCTTAGTTCCTTTCAACTGGTCAAAAACAAATTGTCAATCCTTAGAAGTTGATACTTGTTCTTCACAGCTATCTTATTCAACTCCTCTGATAGGGAGTGTACCAAACGTCGTCAATGAACACTACTACAAATCTATCCAACTCACTCTTAAACACTCTGTTTAGCTCCATAAATGTTGTTGGTGCATTAATCAAACCAAAAAGTATGACTACAACAAACTCATAATGCTCGTATTTAGTTTTGAAAGCACTCTTTGATATATCCTCAAGTTTGATTCACAATTGGTGATACCCTGACTGCAAGTCAATCTTGGAGAATATCTTAGTTCCTCTCAACTAGTCAAAAACAAATTGTTAATCCTCGAAAGTGGATACTTGTTCTTCACAGTTATCTTATTTAATTCCCTATAATCGATACACATCTTTATACTGCCATTCTTTGTTTTACAAGTAGCACATAGCGCACTCCATGGTGACGCACTATATCGTATGAACTTTTTATCCAGCAACTCCTGAAGTTGTGTTTTCAACTCCCTTAACTCCATTAGTGCCATGTGGTACGGTTCTTTGGAAATGGCTTTAGCTCCAAGAATCAATTTAATCTCAAAGTTCATCTCCCTTTATAGTGGTATACTAGGTATATCTTCTATAAACACATACTAAAACTCATCCACCACTCGTATATTTTCCACACACGATTCTTGCTTCCCGGTGTCCATTATATAATCCAAATATGCTTCGCACCCCTTATGCAAATTCTTAAGGGCCCTAACAGCAGAAATCACTGGCATAGATTTCTTATCTTACTCTCTACCTCTAGTCTGGAATTGAAAGACTGCCCTATCTAGCATGAAAAACTATACTTTTTTTTCCCGACAATCCACTAAAGCATGATTTTTGGCTAACCAATTCATCCCCAAAATAACATCAAAATCCACCAGGTTAATCTGGATTAAATTAGCTTCCAACTCCTTGCCAATAACCACCCGATATCTTTTATGAACGATATTAGAGACTGACACTTTTCTATTATGAACAGATACCCTATAGGAGTTAACTAAATGGGTAGGGGCTAATTTCAGAGCCTTAGTGAATCTATGGAATATGAAGGAATGCGATGCACTACAATCAAATAACATAATAACAGGCACTGAGTTAATAAGAATAGTACTTTTCACAACATCATTCGCTGCCTCAGCCTCCTCATGAGTTAGAGTGAAGACTCAAGCATTGGCCTTCAGTTTCTCATCCCTAACTTTAGGCTGTTGTGTACTAGTAACCGTCTAAACCATTCCCAGAGCTAGCTCTAGATAATACATCACCTTACAACCCTGTTTCCCATATTTGAAGTAACTACCTGAAGTCAATCTGTACTCGCCCAAGTGTCTCCAGCCACAAGTTACACATTCCTTCCATAAGGTATAGGCGTTAGAAGCTGTAAATCCTATGGCACTTGTTGCTCGAGCTCCCAAAAAAACTAGTCTAGTCAGACCAGAACTATCTCTCTTCGTAGTATCGACCGGACCCACGAAGTGTGACCTAGGCCTTTACCCCTGACTAAAACATAATCGAAATCCTTGTCCTTGACTGACTCCTGACCTGGAAGTTTGTCCTCAATTGTATCCTGGCATAGTGTTCTACCCTTAGTTGAATACTAATCAAGGCCTCTTCTTGTCCCGTTCAGTATCTATTCATTTAAACTCCACCTTGATATGCAGATTTTACTAATACACCTCGTTATAGCTGCTAGGTCTGATAGCAGACAACCTCTCCCAGATTCTGGCCTGAACTCCTCAAATAAATCGATTAGTCCTTAAGGTAGGATCCCGACTGACTGCAGGAGCATACTTCTCAAGAGAGTTGAATTTGAGTATGTAGTTTGTTATACTCATCTGCTTTGTCTATACTAATATAAAGAACTAATTCTCCTTCTCCATCTTGAAGGTGTTGGGAAAATACTGCTTTAGGAACATTTTTCTGAACTTCTCCTAAGTGAAGAGCTCTTCTCCTCAGTAGTAGATAGCCTTCACCCATTTCTACCATCTCAGTAACTCACCTACCAAAAACGGAATAGCCATCTTTAGCTTGACCTTCACCGGGACCTCTATGATGTCAAAATGATG
Organism: Voacanga thouarsii; assembly: GCA_026120185.1. NCBI lineage: Eukaryota > Viridiplantae > Streptophyta > Magnoliopsida > Gentianales > Apocynaceae > Voacanga > Voacanga thouarsii. The sequence goes on from JANUWF010001486.1 coordinate 130,991, forward strand.
CTCCAACTTCTCAATCCACTCTTTAACTCTCTCTGGGTCACCTACACCATTGAATGTTGGCAGCTCCATTTTCTTCATCCTCGCATACAATGATGTTTCTCTCAAATCATTCCTCTAGTACTTGCATTCCTAATCCTGCTGGAGCCTCTACTATTCAACCTGAAATCTAAGCTGCTCCTGCTGAACTCTCATTTGCTCCTACTACAGCAACTACTGACTATGCATTACTTGAGCCACCATAGCAAGAGCGGTGGGGATATCCATTAGTGTTCTAATCCCAGGCATTACTAGTGGAACAAAAGTAGATGGAATAGTCGTGCTCGGTAGTGGTGCGGAAGTAACAGGCAATAGCACAAAGTGTGGAGATGGGGGTAGACTTACCTTTACAGAAGGCACTTCTAAAGTTCTACGTGGTGCATATACCGAAAAGGATGAACTCTGTCCCCAAACTACCCTGCTAGTCTAACCCAAAGCTCTAGGGACTGCCGGCCTATCTCTGTCACTATCTCCCGCTCCTTCTTAAGCAATTTTTCTATTTCCACGAGCCATCCTAAAGTTCACAGCACTCATATACTATAAAATAAAAGAAGAATAAATAATTAAAATAGTAGCAAACAACGATCTTAATGCATTGCTTAAATTCTACCCTCGTAAGTATCAAACTTAAAAACTATCATATTGATTTTTCACTTAAGGTTTAAGCTTATAGAGATCATAACCTATTTCTTTGATACCACTAAATGTCACGCCCGAGTCCAAGGATGACATGTCAACACCCCAAAATGGAATGTTGAACCTCAAACACCATTCATACTATAAATCCAACCAATCTGGCTAGTAAATTAATGAACCCTATACAATATCTGCAAAGTACACAAAATAACCAAAAACATAAATAATTGTCATTAACTAACATAAATCCCAAACTCCAGAATTTTTGAAACTTAAATAATTCCATTAACAACTACTATTACTCTAAATCCTCTCTAAACCGCTCACCCAATTCCTCTTCATCTAATTTAGAACCCGCTAGATGTTAGAAAGGAGTAAGTTTACTAACTCGGTAAAAAAAATAGATTTTCCTGGGAATGAGCTTGTTACATTAATATTAGCTTTGCAAAAGAGTTTAAGTTTTACACCAAAATATAGTAAAACACCCAGTTTTGTAAGTTAGCTGGATATCGGTTAAACAAGAACATACCATACGAACCATATAAACAACAATAAGAAGAACTCAGAAAATTCTTAGCCAAAGAAAAGGGTTGCATATTAAGATGTACAAGAACTGACGCCTGTTAAGAATGTCTGAGACAGCGCTAATTAGAATAGAGAGGAACCGATTATTGTTAAGCAGTTGAGTTGGCGACGGATAGAATAGAAAGGTTAACATCAAAACCTAGAGAGTAACAAGCACCAGTTACAAGGATAAACAGGCACCGTTTCAAATCAAACAACAGATTTTAAGATTAGTCGTCACCGCTTCAAAGGTGAACAAGTGGCGGATGATTAATCGGCGCCGATCATATGAATGAACAGACGCTATTTGTTGTAAAAAATAGTAGACAAATGCATAACTCAAACAGAATTAGGCAGAACAACAATCAAGCTCAGGTAAAGGCTTCACAAAGCTTAGGAAATTCAACCAAAGAAACAGCCAACATAACCAACCACCATTCTAAAACAAAGCTCACATTAACTCACACAAAAACACAGTTTATCATTCACAAACCTTTATTTTATGCTTATCAAAACTTGAACTAAATCATGCTTAGGGTAAAGATTTGGATTACTAATATCAGCTCCTAACTATTGTATCCTATTAGGAGAAGGGCCATGCAGATACTAAGTATTATATCCCCCTAGCAAGGAGTATACAGAAGATAAAGTATTGTATCCCCCTAGCCAAGGGCTATAAACAAAAGAATTTAGGGTTTCCTACCAAAGCCACCCACAAGCATTCTTCAATTCATAAACTAAAGCAAAACATATACAGAACTTAACATCGTAAACTTGTGAATTCATACATATCAGCGATCAATCCAATTAACCATACTCATTCCAATTTTCATGTATTTCAAATATCATACTTTTAAGCACTATAAAAGAAGAGGAAATTTCACAAAAAAGTTTATCAAAGGCTAAAATATAGGAAAACCTAGTCCTTCTTACCTAGCACCACAATCAGATAATTCAGAAAGCCAAACCCTCTTAATTACAGCTAAAAGCTTCTAGATACCACCGAAATCTCTCATTCAGAACCTTATATCCCAATTCCTCATAATCATAGAATTGAAGGCCTAAAACATTCTATATCTCTAACTAGAGAAAAGAGGAATCAAAACTTACCCAAATCCGTAGTTTCTGGCTCAACCTCAATCCTAGGTCCTCCACTTCCGTTGTTGTTTCGCTCTTCTAGTGCAGAAATTGAAAGAATGAAGAGTCTGATTTAGAATGTCGTATGGTACAGAATAAAGGAAAGCTCCTAACCAAAATAATTTAATAAAGCCCTTAACTTAATTAATACTAACTATTAACCCCACTAACTTCCTAATATCATAAAGTAGCCCCATAAAAACAATTAGACACCAAGCCCAACAAATATAATTAAAAGAAAACCGAAAAAGGAAAGGCCCAAAGAGGAGTAAAGGTTTGTGGGCTCACATTTAGTTTAAATAAAAAAAAAAGGACAATGACTAATAGAATTGATAGAAGTTCAATAGCATAATATATATACAAATATTTGGTAATCTATAAGTTAATGTACCATTATTAATAGGGATTTTTAAAAAAGGCGAGGGCCATATATATAAATATTTTATAATTTATAATTTCTTATACTGTTATTGGTATATATTTCAAAAAAATGAGAGAGGCCTTGGCCCCCTACCATCAACGAGCGTCTGCCCCTGTTTGTAATATTGCTAGTATGTACATGGCTTAAGGGACAAACTGTAAGCACACACACACACACAAGGCCAACTTCTAGTATATATCATTGGCTTAGGTTTTCCCTTTCCTTATTTATATCCTGGAGTTGGTTAGTGGTTGTGATTCATAAGGTTAACTAGAAGAAAAATGAAACTAATACTACTACTCTTTTTATTTCAAATTGAATGTCTACATTTAATTTGATACAAAAATTTATGAGAATATGTGACCAGATACAAGTTATCAGTTTATATTTACTAAGGAGGTTAGTGATAGAACCCATGAGTTAATAGTCTTGAATCCATTTGAATTAGTAAGTTTAATGGTAGAAGGTTAAATAAGAAATATATTTCATTTAAGGGAGTAAACTTTCATTGTTTTGTGACATCCCAAAACAAAAGTCCACATTCAATTTTAAATAAAGATACAATAGTGAGAAGAAACAGTAAAAGTTTTAGGATCTATACAGATAAAGAGATTAAGATAGAGCAATGAATACTTCTAAGGACAAACAGGGAGTTAGAAATCAAAACAAGACAAACGAAACCTTTCAATAGAAAAATATGCAGAAATCTAAGAACATGTGAACACTTGAAATGGTCCTTCTAGTAATTTTATTATCAATTTGTGTTGGTAAAAAAAATTTAAAATGTCCATTTTCTAAGTAATTTCCCATATTTATTACTACTGTAGAAGTAAAAGTCAGAAGTCTCTGGGACTTATTGGAGGCAAGTGGCTCCCAATGACTAGCACAATCCAATAATCTTTAAGCTTTATTTTTAAAAAAAATGAAAAAAAGAAGAAATTTAAAGGATCTGGCTAAAGAATAGAAGTCCCTGATTCTTGGTTCCTTTGACAATGAAAACAACTTAGGATTTCTCTCTATTGCGTATCAAGCATTAATTTCAGAGAAAATTCCCAACCCCTTATGTTCCTAATCATTTAGAAAAATGGCAGAAACATGAGTTTAACCCAATGTAAAATATGAAGATATCCAAGAAATGTCTTTTACCTTCAAATCCAAAACTAAACATCACCTTCAATTGATTCTATGTTCTTTTGACAACCAAAGCAGCTTAGGATTTCTTGCCACTATGTGTCATACGCTAGTTTTGTAGAGAAAATTCTAGCCCCCCTTGAGACACAATTCATCTAGATACTGATAAGGCACTCAAGTTTGGCACAGTGTAATATATGGGGAAATTCTTATATAAACCCGGTGCACGGCCTATCTATGCACCGGGTGGGCCCAACCACCCCCAGAGCTCGACACCTGGCATATTTGAATAAAATATTCAAAAAAACAAATTTTGGATATTTTTCCAATTTTTTTCCATTTCTTTCACCAACCATGATTAACCATGGTTGCCAAAATTTCAGAGAAATCCTGCCACAGGAGAATATATATCTTTCTCTCTCAAAATTCAAAGCCCGATTGTTCACTCTCTCTCTCTCACTCTCCTCTCTCTGCAGCCCATCCCCTCCCATTGGTCTCTACCTCCCAGTATCCCTCTCAGCTCCAATCTCTACCGAGAACGGTGGGAATTCAAGCCTAAATACAATTAAATAGCTTTTCGTTTAAAACAGGAGCAAATGAACTTATTTTAAACAAAACTAAGTAATCATTAGTCTAATTTATTTTTTTAAAGAAAAATAGATAGTGATTGTATTAGTTAGAAATATCTCCAAAACTCATAGAGAGAAAATTTTGATAGTTTCATAACTCGTTTAGCATAAATTTGCAATATATATATATATATATATATATACTTTGTTAATAAATAATGTATATGTTTTGATGCAAATGCATTTTCAACACCCATTTTAACAACTATCCCTCTTAGCAAAGTGGGAAAATGGCAAGGACTGCTATTTTTTTCTTTTTGTATACGTTTTGTGTGTGTGTGTGTGTGTATACTATATATATACATATATATGCATATGTATATATATGTATGTATAGTGTATATATATATATATATATGTATATGTGTATGTGTGTGTGTGTATATATATATGTGTGTGTGTGTGTGTATGTGTGTGTGTATTCATATATATGTGTGTGTGTGTGTGTGTGTGTATATGTGTGTATATATATATGTATATACATATATATATATATATATATATATATATATATATATATATGTGTGTGTGTGTGTATATATACATGTACATATGTATGCATATAGATATGTACATATGTGCATATGTACAACATGCACATATATGTACATATATGCATAAGTACATACATGTACATATGTTACATGTACATATACATATGTACATGTGCATATGTATATGTATATGTACATATGCATAAATGTACATATATATGTACCTCTCTCTCTCTCTCTCTCTATATATATATATATATATATATAAGTCTTTGAGAGTATGCTATGGTGTCGTCACTTGGCACCTGAAATTGCATTAGGATGCAATACCTCTGCAACAAACAATAACAACAAAAGTAAGCCTTAGTTCTAAGAAATTTAAGGTCAGTTACATGAACCAATTTAGGATTATGTATGGTTATTCACATGAATCATCGCCCTCCACTTCTTTCTATCCACTGTTAGACTTTCATCCAAATCTAACAGAAATATGTCTCTTCTAATCACTTCCCTATATATCGTCTTAGGCATGCCCCTACCTCTATTTAATCTATCCTACCTCCATCCCTCAATTCTCCTTACGTGGACATTTCTCCATCTTCTTTGTATATGTCCAAACCAACGCAAGCGATTTTCCTTCATCTTATCATTTATAGATACTACTTCCAATTTTTCCTGAATTATCTTGTTACTTACTCTATCCTTTTCAGTATGCCCACGCATCTACCATAACATACACATCTCAACTACATTCTTTTTGAGAATATGAAGATTTGGGAGAGAGTGATTAAACATAAGTTAAGGGGCATTGTAAAGATTTCAGACAATCAGTTTGGTTTTATATATGGGCATTCCATTACTGAAGCAATTCATTTATTATGATAGATAATTAAATATTATAGGGAAAGAAAGAAGGATTTGCACATGGTATTTATTAATTGAAATATTACGCGGCCGTGTGCCAATTTAAGGTGGAGGATTTACTTTTCCTAGTAGATTTTGAAAATTTCAGTTGGATTCTTTTGGAAACTCTTTAATCATGGGAAAAAACTCTTGTAGGCAGTTTTTGGCAATCTAAACTCTTATAAATACAAGAGAATAATATTGTACAAATGAGAGTTCTTGTCCTTAAGTTTTCATTGTAATATTTTATAGAACTCTTAGAGAAACACCAAGCTTTAGGAGGATCAAGGAGAATTCTTAGAGAAGAATAGGAGGTTGATCAAGAAGGTTTTAAGGAAGAAGAAGAAGAAGGTTACTTGTCTTTGAGTGGTTTTTTTTTTTTCTCTTCTTTGTAATTTATTGGCAATTTGAGTTTTAATTATTTTAATTTTATTTAGAGGATGCTTTTTGGATTCATGACTTTGGGTTAATTTAATTTTTTGATCAATTGATTAGTATTATTGGTATTTGATTACTTGTTATTATTAGTGAATTGATAAATTTGGATTAGCTTCTAATTAACTTGGGAAACGATGTTAGGATTTAATTTAATTTCATTGATTTCATATTTATTATCTCTTAACGGACTTGTAAGAAATAAAGTTAAGAACAAAGAACCAAAGTAATCAAAGATTAGTTTATTTCGCCTAGAGTATAGGGTCATTAACTAATTTCATACTTTGATATTGCCTAGGGTATAAGATATTAGTTGAAGAATGAGTCTCATGCATCTTTTGGTTGTTTTAAGTTTGATTGGAAAATTTGCTACATTGACTAGAAGATAGTGATTCTATAAATTGGAAAAGAAGTGGAGTTTATATTTTGTTCCTTCATGGTGTCAAGATGATAATTAATTGTAATAATTGTTAGTCAATTACTGTTATGTCTTTAAGGATTTCTATCTATTTACATGTCTTTTTCTCCTTATTCGCACTCATTGATTATCCTTGTGACTTTTCTTGTGTAACTTAATTTTCTCTAGTATATTAGGTTAATATTTTATTTACCTCTATTTTTTTATTTTATTAGCTAAACAATAAAGATTTGAGTAAAGTAAGGTGAGAGCCTAAGGTCTTGTGGATTCGATACTTGTTATTCCCTATACTCTATGGTGGGTATACTTGCCCATAAATATGGTTTTAGTGGTTAGCATTTTAATTAAAGCTTGATTGATTGTGGACTTTGTTGGTAATATTTTCTACACTAAAAAAACACATATCAAGTTTTTGGCACCGTTGTTGGGGATGGTCACTATCGGAAATACTCAAGTCTTGTTGATTTAGCCTTTGTTGTATTTTTAAATATCCCTAACTTTTTTTTAGGTACTTTGTAAATATTTAAGTCTTTTATTAGTATATGATTTTATTTTTAATTTGTTTAAATTCTTGCTATTCTTTATTTTTTTTCTTTTCGATTTGATTTTTGTTTTTTCTTTTAGTGCGAGATTGACATCATCATAGACAATTATTTTGGGGCACAAAATCAAAGGAGTTACACTAATGATAAATTGGAAAAGTTACAAGCTCACATTGATATTTTTAATAAGACATCATTAGAAGTATTAGTAAATTCTTTTATTACCAATACAAATTCATCTATTTAGTAGCATGAAAAAGCTTCACAACGATTGTGTGATCAAAGGACACAATTAGCTAAGATTGTTAAGGAGACTTATGAGTTCATACTAACCCGTACAATTGACCATGGAGAAGAGAGAGATTATGAGGGACAATTGTACAATGTAGCAAGAGAGGTATTCGATTCTACTATATGTGCTAATAATTCTAATTTCTCTTTGTCACGTGACTTTTTAGGTTCCTCTCAATTCTTGGAGAATAATGGTCCAAAATGATGATGTGTTGAGCTTAACATGCCTCAAGAAGTTGGATATTTCAATGCTACATCATACAAAACCCTTGGAGTATACAAATAAATTCTACCCTTCACCCCATTCAAAGGGAGGTAACTTGGTATTTGTAAATGTGGTGCAAAGTAAGAATTTTTTTTATCCCATCTTTAAGAACTCAATTACTAAGTTTAAACGAGAATTTTCATTGTGGAAAATCTTTTGAAGATTTAATTGGTGGTGGCAAAATTGATGCATTCTTTAGATACCATATACACTCATATGTTGAAAATAATATTTTTGTGTCTAAATGGATGTTAGAAAAATGCGGTTTATGTGCTTTGCTTTGTTGAGAAAATTTGTTTTCATGAACATTACATTTTTTAAAAACCTTCCTTCTTTCTACATTCATCATGCCTACCTTCTACTTTGAACTTTAATTTCTTTTACAAAGGTTTGATGAGGAAGCATGATGAGTGGAAAGAGTTTGTATCTTTGTTTTTTGTTTGGTTTTGTTAGGTATCTTTTTCTCCTAATAATAAGAAGACTATATCCCAATTTAAGTATAGGAGAGTGAGTCGTTGTGTTTATTCTTAGGAGTTTTATTAGTCTCTCATGTGTTTTATTTATTTATTTTTTTTTTTGTGTTTTATTTTAGTTATTTTCTTTATGCTTTTATGCATGTTTTGTTTTGCAGGCTTGAATAAATAGTTCTTGGACAAGTTCTTCTCTCTATTTTAAGTTTTAATATTTATTGGAGCATTCTTGCACTTGGAGAGTATTGTTTAACTTTCTACTTCTTTTATCATTTTTTTTTATCCCTTTGGAGACGCTTTCTTGTGTTAATTTTTTGCTAATGAAGACATTGTCCAGTTTAAGTATGGGGGAGTGATTTGATGATATTCTTTGTCCAAGTTTTTATCAATCATCTTGATGTTTTCTTGGTATCGAGTTACTTTGAAATAATTTTGTTGAAAATTTTGAAAATTTAAAAGTTTGGAGATTTGGGAGCTACCTTGAACTTATTTGTCTATAATGGAGTCATGATTTTCTCTTTGACTTTGGATATGGATTTGTCATTCACTATGGTTGGATTTTTAAAAATTAAACTTGTGTATTAAGTTGAATTTTGTTAAATCTTGAGAATTTAAATTAACCTTGGTTATATTTGGTATTTGAGGTTGTTTTATTCTTTAAGTTTGAATATGGATGATGTGATGAAGTATGAGAAGAGTTGTGGACTAATTCTTGTATTATGGATTAAAGTTTTCTTAACTTTGAGTTAAGAATAAGGAATGTGAGAAACATAGAAAAAAAAATGAATGGAAAAAATCATTGTTTTGGGATATTGTTGAGATATTGAAAAAATGATGAAGAGAGAAAAAAATGCTCTCATTTTTCAAATTTTATTAAAGAACTTTTTCTAAAAAGGGAGTTAATATAGAGAGAAGTAGTAAGTATTATTCGGTACACTCTCTTAAGGCTGGGGAGAGCCGTTGGCAACGGCTCTCTAAGTTTTTCTTTTTGCATTTCAACCCCCCAACGGATGAAATGTTTTTTTTTTTTTTTTGCATTTTGGTCCCTAACGGTTATATTCTCTTTTTTAACCCCCAAAACTCTATAAATACCCCCCCCAATTCAACCTAAAACTCATCAAACACTCTCTCATTCTCTCAAACTCTCCCCAATTCTCTCAAACTCCAATTCTCCATTTTCTCTACAAAAAGTATTAGAATAGAATTTATTTTTGTGTTATATTTTTTTCAATTCTTCAAGAAAGTCTTCATATTTTGGAAGATTGTTGAGTAGCGGAATAGTGGATACAAGAAGTAAAAAGCTTCACAAAGTATTGTTATTCTGTCTTGAATCTTGGTCATCAACGAGTTAGTATTTTTTAATCTTACATTCTTATATTTTGGCTTTTATTAATTGTTTATTTGTTTAATTTTTAAGTTAATTTTTTTTATATTTTTTAATTCTATTATTTCATTATTTGTTAATACTTTATTTTTTTGAACTTTTATTTGAATTTTGATTGCTTTTTTTTTTTTAAGAAATAATGGATCCAAATCAATATCATCATTTTTTTTCATCCCAATCATCAGCACATTTTGATTTTAATATAGATCCAACTTTGAATTTAATAAATAATGAAATAGGTAATGAAGATGAAAGTCCTAGTAGGCCGAGTGTTAGTGTTTCACAATCACAACCAACTCTAATAATTATAGTTGAGGATAATGTTGAAACAACGGGTGTTACAACTAAAGTAAAAATATCTATGGTTTGGAATCTTTTTGAAAAAGATAATAATAGTGATAGGGCAACATGTAAAATTTGTAGAGCGGTATATGCACATAAGAAGGGAGGAGGGACGGGAACATTAGTTAGACATATGAAAAGGTTACATAATGATTGGTTAGAAAACCTACTTAAACAATAACAAATACGTACTACATGAGGTCAAATGGTTGGTAATTTTCAATATGATCATAGAAAAAATAGAAATGCATTTGCTAAAATGATTGTTCAAACTAAATTACCTTTTAATTTTGCAGAAAATCCACATTATGAACAATATATGCAAAATAATTATCAACCAACATGGAAAAGAATTCCTAGAACAACATTAAAAAATGATATAATAAAGATATATAAAGAAATGAAAGAGTATCTAATTGCTATGTTTGATTTTTGTAATTGGAAATTTGCTCTTACTTGTGATGGTTGGACTACAATTACTAATGAATCTTATTTGTGCATTATATGTCATTGGATAGATCATGATTGGTTAGTACAATAAAGAACTAATTGTTTTAAATTATTTGAATATCCTCATGTAGGTAGTAGTATAGCTAGAATGATTATTCAAACATGCCATGAATATAGGATTTTAAATAAAATTATTTCTATTTATTTAGATAATGCTTCAAATAATTATTCTGCCATAACAATTTTAAAAAATACTATGAATCCTATGTTAGATGGTATTTTATTTCATACTAGGTGTGCTTGTCATATACTTAATTTATGTGTTAAAGAAGGATATAAATATATTGATGATATTGTTAATATAATTAGAAATATTGTTTTATTTATTAAAACCTCTCCAACTAGGCAATAAAATTTTAAGGCATTATGCTGAGAACAAGGTATATCTTTTAAAAAATTTAGATTAGATTGTAAAACTACATGGAACTCAACTTTAGATATGTTTGAAAGTGTTATACCTTTTCAAAACCAATTTATTAAATTTTGTAATAGTAATAATTTTCAACCTCCATTAACTGAAACTAATTTTGAAAATTGTATTGCACTTTCAACATTTTTATTTACTTTCAAAGAAGCTACTGAACTTTTATCAGGATCCTATTATCCCACTACTCATCATATTCTTCCAACACTTGCTAAGGTAGCACATATTTTTGGTGAATATATGTATCATCCCCAATATGATTTTTTTATAAGAAGTATTTTGAAAAATATAAAAAATATGATGAAGATATTCCTATTTTTTATTGTATGGCATTGTGTATGGATCCTAGAGTAAAAACGCCTGGTTTTCATAGTATTATTGAATATTTATATGAAACATTAGATTTTGATGAATCACAAGCACTTAAACAATGTATGATAAAAAAAACATAAAAGATAAAACAGCTAAAGCTTTATCTAACATGTATAATTTGTATGAGTTTGAGTCTTCTTGTTCTAGTTCTCCTAGTTTAAGTAGGCAAGCTTCATCATCTAGTAGTCACTTTCAACCTCCGCGAAAATATACCTCTTCAATTTCATCAGTATTTAATCCATGTAGTATTATGAAACGTCAAAAAAGATCGACTACTACCACAACGAGATGGTAATTTACGAGATGCAGCCCTTGGTAGAAAATGAAGATCAGCATTTTGATATTTGTGGTTGGTGGAAGGCTCATGTAAGCCAATACCCTATTTTATCTAAAATGGCACATGATCTTTTGACACCACCAGTCTCTATAGTGCTATCAAAAAGCGTCTTCAGTGAGAGTGCTCGAACAATCGATGAAAGAAGATCTCGATTGGCTCCTCAAACTTTGTAGATGTTAATGTGTTGTAGTAGTTGGTTTGCAGCCGAATATAGGACGACTAATTCGTGGATTATTGATGATGACTCAGATGATGAATGGGGTGAACCAAGTAGTTAGCTTAGTATACTTGTAATTAGGAATTTAGAATAAGTAATAATATGTATTTAATTTTATTTTTAGGATATTTATTATATTTTTAAATTTTAATCATTGTAATATTTTTAAGTAGGCATCAAGTCCGCCTCTTATGTAATCTTTATTTTATTAATTAATAAAACAGGTAGGGGTCCAAGCCAAACCCCCTACCATTTCAAGGTGGCTTTTTATAATTTTAAAAAATTATGTTAAGTAGGAGGGAAAAAAAAAAGAATAAGCTACAGGCCGGCCCGCACCGGCCCGCGGGCCACACGGGCCAAGGGCTCGGACCGACCCATCTCTCTTTGGGACCGGCCCGCCTGGATGGGGGCTGGTCCTCAGGCCCGGCCTGGTACGGCTCGAAACCGTGCAGGCCGGCTCATTAGCCATTGCTACTATAGTCAAATCATAAATTAAGGCAAAGTCAAGAATAGTAGTTTTTACCTCATTTCTATATCTGAAACCCTAACCTCTATGAACACTCTCAAACCCACTTCGATTAGTACCTACATGTTCATTCAAATCACCACCAATGAAAAGCTTTTTCGTACATGATACACTCTGTACAATCTCACCTAAATCTTTCCAAAACTGTTGTCTAACTGAATTAACAAGTCCCACGTGGAGTATATGCGCTAATCACAGTAATAATATCGATGCCAATTATAATATTGATACTCAAAATCTTATCATTCTTTCTTTGCACTTCAACCACATCATCAATTAACTTACAGTTAATAATTTCCCTAACTCTATTTCTATTCTCAACTCTACCTGAATACTAAAGCTTATAACCCTAAGGCGCTACTACTCTTGCTTTCTCACCCACCTATTTAGTTTCTTGAAGATACAAATTATTAATCTTTCTTCTCTTCATAAAATTAACTAATTCTGTCAATCTACTACTAAAAAAATTCTATATTCCAAGATGCTAAACTGATCCTATCACTATGAGCTGTCTTTTTTACCCTACACTCTTGCATATTTGACACCGTATCCAGGAATTGACACGGTGCGATGCATCTTGACAACAACTTATCAATCCTAACACATTTATCACTGCATGTCGATCTAAGAAGTGTAGCACGTCACTGAGTAGGGAACACCCCCACGGAGTCCTTAGATTGATTCATGTCATGAATGTGACTATATTTTATACTGGCTCTTAAAAGTCCTACCGTAACTCTCCTTCTTTATATGGGCTTGAGACACCACAGACAAAGTCTGCAGAGCTCATCGGCAGAGTTATGTGGTGACTTCCTCTACAATTGAAAATTCAGAAGACCAGGAAGCATGTTTTTATTATTCAAAAGATCAAGAGCCATACCTTTATTATTATTCAAGAATTGGATAAGGATTTTTATTATTTAGGAATTTAAAAAGCCAAGAGGCATGCATTTTCATTATTTAATGAGAGTTTAATTCTTTTCAAATTTTTTATTTTCAGAATTATATTGAAGAAGGCAGTTTTTATGTAATGAAGAGTTTTATACTATAAAGTGGCTTGCCAAATTACAAAAGATTTGCAAATTTTGATTGATAGAGAGTATGTATACATAGATACAACATAAATGAAACTATAGATAAGAAACCTTAATCTATAGAAAAATGAAAATGATTTATCCCGAACAATGCTCTGGTTTTAGACCAAGTGGATATGAGAAAATAATAACTGTGTTTGGTATAAAAGATGTATTCATTAATTATTAGTTGAACTATTCACTATTTTGTAAATAAAAATAATTTACAACGTGATAAATGGCTTTTACAGATATATGGAATTCATGAAGTTTGTTGGATGTTGTGGCTATATAATTCCACTAGGTCTAAGACCCGAGCATTGTTCGGGATGAATTATTTTTCATTTTTATATAATTTAAGTTATGTTGTGTCTATGTGCATGCTCTCTATCAATCAAAATTTGCAAATCCTCTATAATTAGGCCTAGGATTTTGGAGTATACAATTCTTTATTACATAAAAATTACATTATTCAATAATTTGGAAAATCAGAAATTTAGAAAGAATTAAACTGTAATCAAATAACAAAAATGCATGCCTCCTCACCTCTTAAATTTCCAAATAATAAAAATTCTTATCTAATTCCTGAATAATAATAATAATAATACTAACAAAGACATGCCTCATGGTCTTCTGAAATTTCACTTGTAGAGGAAGTCTTCACGTATTGCACTCTAACACAATTTTAGCTACAACTACAAAGTGATAACACTACAGTCATCCTCAACAACTTTTATATATAAAGAATTAAACTTTCATCAAATAACAAAAAAGTATGCTTCTTGGCCTTTTAAATTCTTGAATAATAAAAATCTTTAACCAATTTCGGAATAATAATAATAATAATAATAATAATAATAATAATAATAATAATAATAATAATAATAATAATAATAATAATAATAATAATAATAATAATAATAATAATAATAATAATAATAATAATAAAGACATGCCTCCTGATCTTTTGAAATTTCACTTGTAAAGGAAGTCTTCACATGTTGCACTCTAATGCAATTTAAGTTGCCAAGTAGCAACACCACAATCATCCTCAACAACTTTTATATATAAAGAATTAAATTCTCATCAAATAACAAAAAGACATAATTCTTGATCTTTTAAATTTTTAAATAATAAAAAAAAAATTATCTAGTTCCTGAAGAAGAAGAAGAAGAAGAAGAAGAAGAAGAAGAAGAAGAAGAAGAAGAAGAATAATAATAATAATAATAATAATAATAATAATAATAATAATAATAATAATAATAATAATAATAATAATAATAATAATAATAATAATAATAATAATAATAATAATAATAATAATAATAATAATAATAATAATAAAGACATGTCTCCTAATCTTTTAAAATTCTATTTGTAGAGGAAATCGCCACATGTTCACTAATGCAAATCAGTCGCTAGGTAGCAATGCCACAATGACCTTAACAACTTAATATAATATATATATATATATATATATATATATATATATATATATATGTGTGTATGTGCACGTGCATGCACGCATGTGTATGTACATGATTTTGTGGATTTACATTTATATTCATTAATGTTGTTTTAGTAATCCAAAGGGATTTCCATTCACTAAACTATTGATTTAATGAATGTGTATAAGTCATTTTCTAATTGGATGATCTCTTTAAATGCTTTGCTTATTACTCTAGTTAAAAATACTTATCAAAGTTTGCACACAAATTTTAAAAAAAAAATCCTAAAATCTCTGGCCTTTCGAAGTGATATGACTAAAGTAATCTTTTTTTGAGCTTTTAAAATAACATCTAAAATAATTAACAACTAGAGTGAGAAAATAATGATAACAGTAGAATTTGAGAAAAAATAATAAATATCTTCTTGACTTTCTAAAATGACATGCAATACAACTTGAATTATTTATTTTGCACATGAATTTTGTGAATCTCCAATTTATAGGATAACTTCATTTTGTGGTTACATGGATTTTATAGACTTAGGGTATGTTTGATAAAATTATAATTTAAATTTTAAATTTTAAATATTTTAGTACTGAATTTTGAAAATTGAAGTTTGAAAATTAAATTATGAAATTTAAAGTTTGACTTATAATTCATTGTTACACTATATTTTTATTACAATTTAGAATAAATATAAAAAAATATTAATAATTAGATGAGTAATTAATATATTTAAACTTTAGACTTAAATAACTTTCAACTTATTTAAAACTTATATTAGAATTTCATTAATCAATTAAAGAATAACAAAATTATATTATTAAACACACTTAATTAATTAATATTATTATTAAATGCACTTAATGAAATAAGTACTTCTTAATTGATTTTAAATACTAAATTAAATTACCACATAAATTAATTGGATATTGCGACTATATACATGGACTTTGTGAACTTACTTTTAGATTCATTAATTTTATTATAGGAATCCAATGGATTTCCATGGAAATTATCACCTTTACCTTTCATTAACGAGACGATTATTTATTGAAACTTGTTTCATTAGTTTGGGAAACCTTGTTTTGTTTATAAATTTCAAGAAATTTTTAGGTGAACTCAGTATACCGGGCACCGAATATTTTAATTAGTTGTATTATGTATAACAAAAATTATATAATAAGTATTATATCTAATTTTATTTATATATAATACAATTATGTAAAATATCCGATGCATCTAAAAATTTCAAGGCTTTGGGAACGTTAAAGCCAGGAAACTTGTTCAAACTCAAAAAGAGATAAACTAGGAGAAAACCAAATGGCCAAACATCAATTTCTGTGTTGTTTTATCACAGTCGCAGTCGCCTTCTCTGTAGTTGGAGGATATGGTACTCAACAAGGTTGGAATAACGCTCACACAACTTTCTATGGAGACATGTCCGGTTCCAAGAGCATGCGTATGTCCCTTTTTTTCTTTACATTTGATTTGAAACCTCACCATTTATGCAAGAACACGAAAAGAATATGTTGTATATACAGTGATCTAAACATAGGATATATGTCCAATCCATGAATATATATATATAAGTTGAAAAAAAGAAAAAGAACCAATGTCACCGAAAA
Organism: Voacanga thouarsii; assembly: GCA_026120185.1. NCBI lineage: Eukaryota > Viridiplantae > Streptophyta > Magnoliopsida > Gentianales > Apocynaceae > Voacanga > Voacanga thouarsii. The sequence goes on from JANUWF010001486.1 coordinate 147,624, forward strand.
TAAAAATTTTGAGATTAAACTATGTATATATAAAAGTTGAAAAAAAGAAAAAGAACCAATGTTATCGAAATAAAAATTTTGAGATCTTTTTTTAAACTTTTTATAAGGTCTCCTATCTTTTTTTTATTTTGACAAATATAGTCTTTTCGATTAATTTTTAGCCAATTAACTATCAATCAAAAATGACTAATAAAGAAAGAGAAGCATTCGGAGGCCCGGTTCTCGCGCCAAGTTCTTTTGTCAGTTCTGTGTATGGAAGAACTAGCAGTGGGTCTAACAATCATTTGTCGATTAATAGCTTTCATCTTCAATCAAGTGAATGTTATGAGCAATCTGAAGGCCAAGCACATCCGAATATTAAAAATTGAAGCCGGAAGTTCTTCTCACCACGGACACAAGTTTCACTATCTGTTACTGTCAAAATAATGAGCCGATGTAACTAGGTATCGGCTACACTTCCAATAAATACAAATGATTCAATATGGTGAAATAGAAAACGGTATCAGATCTTTTTTGAATCAAGAACAGGGTTCCTTGAACTTACTATAGAAATGGTTCAAGAAAGTCAGTTGAAAATGTACAACGGAAGAACTTTTTGGAACAACAAGCAGATACGTGTATTGATTCACTTCAAGGAAAGTACAAAAAAGATCTAAACTTTGAAAGAAGAATGGAAAGTTGTAAAGAAAGCTGGAAACAAAGCTCTAAAGGAAAACTGTAACAAAGCGGTAAGGAAGTTGTAAGAAATTGAATTCCTAGACTAGAAAGCTGTAAATGACGACAAAATAGAAGAAATTGAACTTCAATGTTGTTGGTTGATTATGGTCGTGTCTGGGCTTTGGGTAACGTCCTCTTTTTATACTTGCTGCAATTGAGCCATTAACAAATCGTGGAGTTTCTTCCGGACAAAAAATGCTCCCAACGGTCATGGATATGCTCGCAGAATTCTTGCGCCGAAAGATCAGGAATTCGTTTTACTTCCTATCGGCTTCGTGGTGCCAATGTTGACTATGACTAACGACTGCTCAAACCGCTGACTTTATCGGCTCAAAAAACTTATCAAATCGGCAACAGTTCAAAGTAACCGTTGCGTCGGCTCGGCAAAACTGACGTCAACACATGCCCCCCAAGTCTCGTTGTTTCAGCAGACACGAGTTAGTGAAGCGACGGGAATCGTACAGTTATTAATTGCAGCCGTTCTTTTTCTGACAAAAACGATACGTCCCGAACGTTGTGGAACATTTGTGATGCCTCGGTTTTGGAACCCGCGAACGCTATTTCAAACTCCCTTATAAATAGCAGTGGTCCCCAATCGGAACTCCTCACTTCCTACAACTTCTATTCTCCTCAGAATTCTACTACTTAAGTGATTCATTGATCCTTTACCTCCTTGCGGTTATTCTTTGCGATCTGTAAATTTCCTCTCAATAAAAAGAACAGACTGTGATGACAACCCCTATTGACAAAAACATCCTGTCCTCGATCCAAGCCGATGCCAGCATATTCACCTTGGGCCCCCATCTTTTGCCTACAGAGGTTATCGCTGAATACCTGCGGTTTGTCTTACCTATCGATTTTACCATTCCTTTGCAATAGAACACCTTTACAACCGCCAATCTCCCCACCTCCTTCTGTCATTGACCCTGCAAGCTCAAGAATTACAGAGAATGGCGGGACCGCTGCTATTCCCGATTTGGGGCCATCTAGGCACAGTGGGGAATTTCGGACGCCATCATGATGACTAGCTTTGAAATGGCGTTTGACCGCAACCTGTTTACCGCCGTTCTTCCCTTCTGGTCCTCGGTGATCAATGGCTTCGTCTTTCCGCACGGGATGTTTTCCCCTACCATCCTCGGCTTCCGATACGATGGTGACGAGATTCTGAGGCTCCATGATGAAGAGAATCTACCAGCCATTGAGGCTCGTCTAGACAAGGCCTCCTCTTCAGATGGCAACTTCATTGCCCCTTAGAGAGGGGTGGATGGCACTCCTTCAAATCAGGAGCAAGCGGCCTTCTTATGGCTCTGGATGTGTAAGTATATTATCTGCTCTCATTCGGCTGGCGTTAGCAACGAGTACCGATATTACTTCTCGGCTCTCCTACGAAGCAAAAGGCGTTGCGAACTAGCCTTTCTAGTCCTTGCCTTGGTCTACCGCACCATCAACTAGCTGATGACTTCTCTTTCCGCTGGAGAGGATCCAACCAACCTTAAGGGTCCACTCTGGATTGCCCAACTGTGGCTATACCAGTATCTACCCAATTTTGGTGTTAGCCAAAATACAGGAGCCTCTATGTGCCCTTCTAAATAGGTGATAGCTATGACTGTTGCGGGTCCCCCTGAACACTGCCTCTGCCAAGACCATCATCTCGTATCTCCACCAATGCCGAGATTTCTATGTCGCCGCCTTCTTTCCATATACTGCCCATAAAGAAGGCCTCCTCTGGTTGAAGAGTCTATCAGAAGGCCCCGAAGCAACTCAAGAGACTTTATGGGCCCGAATTCTATGTCCTCGAGAGATTCTCTTGGGGGCCAAGCCTAGAGCCCGAAATGCTAAAACCTTCTGCGAGAGGTATAATCCTCACTGCTCCTCCCGTTGCTTGGGCTAATACAAGACATTCCTGCCAATCCGAGGCATGTTTCTTCCTTTTTTGTGAAGCCCGTGCTGTCGACTGAGGATGTATAGACCTTAGCCGATAGCACCCTGGCCATCTTGCGGACCTTTGAATTCAAGCCCTTTTAAGTGGTGCTGGAGACTTCCCCTCACTTCAATTCATGGTGGAGACTGCTAAGTGAGGCCCTATTCTCCAACCCCGTAGGTGTTTGGCTTCTGCGAGTTCCTGGGCCAGCCACCACTTTACTTGAGACATCATCTGCTAAGAAAGGAAAACAGGTAAAACCTCTCATAAGCCCTATAATAATGTCGGCCTTACGTACTCTCTTGGTGCAGAAAACTGCTGCTACTGCTCCCTTTGTCCCGGAGGAAGAAGAAGAAGAGATAGAGATCCCGTCCCTACTCCGGTGATCAAAGAGAAAGCATGAAACACCGACTCCTTCCATTTCCAAGGTTTACTTCTATCCACCTTGTTTTGCTCAGCTTCTTCAATACTTAGCTTGCCTAACTATCATTTTAATCCTTTCTGCAGAAGCGTAAACAAGGGATAAGTCATCCCGTTGTCATCGACACTTCTTCTGCTTCAGAGGAGGACATTCCGCTCCGATTTTTAGCAGGAAGAGCACCTGAAAAGGCTATTCTTCCGATGACAGATCTCTCATCAGCTGAGGCTATGGCTCCTCTTTCAACGGCTGAAGTATTAGCTTTTCCACCAACGACAGATCTTCCATCGGATGAGGCACCGATTCCAATAAGTCCATCCCTTGTTCTGCCAGGACCTGAAAAAGAACCAATGGCCGCTATTACCAAAACAACTCCGCCTCCCCCAAGTCAGGGAACTGAAAAGGTGATTGCTCCTCTGTCGATGACGACATTAACCTCAGCGCTGGACTTTCTCGATGGCCTCATCGGGACCTCTTTGCCTACTGACAAGTCCACCCTTGACAATGTGAACCGCGCCATTTTGCGGATTGTACAATCATCCAACCCGGACATGCCCCCTACGCTTCGGGACTTGGCAATTGGGTGCCTGGGACAAATGCGCTTCACAGGGCACTTTCTTTTAGACACACAAAATCGACGAGATGAAGCTCATGATCAGTTGGAACTTCTGAAATTGCATCGAGAGAATGCAGCCTTCTCAAAGAGGGACCGCCGAGAATCCATTGACTGATTTACGCTTCTTCGAGCTGATATTGCGGAGAGGATAAAGAAAATTGAACAACTTGAGCATCGGCTATTGGAACTTCAAGAAGAACTTGACTCTGAGAAAAGGGTCTTAGAGCAACGGCTTGAATCAAAAAAAGGACTCCAGGAAGCTGTCAAGGCCATTGATGACTCCAACCTTAAACATAATGATGAGCGACCAATGCTGGAAGCGGAAGAGGAATTTCTTGAAGCTGAACTGAAAAGCTCAACCGTTCTACTGAATGAGATGAAATCCAGATGGGACCGCTTTGTGGCTTAACTAAACAAGATTCTTCATCCTTCGACCACTGATGGAGCCGGTTCTTCCGAAACTCAAACTGAGGAAACTGTCATCACGGCGGTTTCAACAGAGGTTTCAAAGACAACTACCGATGAAGTCGACCTGCCCCCTAAGAAGGAACTAGAAACTGAGCCAGAGACGGCTGAGGTAAGGCTTTCAGTCCCTGATCCACAGCCAACGGGAACTGACACGGTGACTAGCTAGGATTCAGAATCAGAAGACCCTAATCGGCTAGTGATTGTTCAGTATCGGCCGATACAGATGCCTAACTTCCCCTCCAATGATAGCTGATCCTTTTTTGTAATGACACTTATAGCTATCTGATCGGCCTCTTGTGATCAGCTTATAACCATCAATATATCAGACCATTTCTCCAATAGAACTTCCTATTTAGACTCTATCCTTCTTTTCAATTTTTTTTTATTTTTTATTTTACTCTCTAGTTCCTTCCCAAAATATTGAATAATAACGTTTTAAGAACTTACCGTTAATCACCTTGCCTGCTTCTTTTCCATCGGGTGTCATCAGGCGATAAGCCCCTTCATAAAAAACTTGAGTTATTAAGAATGGACCTTCACATGAAGCAAACCACTTACCATACATTGGATCTTTTGGTGCAATGGGCAAAATAGTCTTCCATACCATGTCCCCTTCTTGAAAGCTTCTTTCATGGACTTTCTAATTGTATGCCCTTGCCAACTTCTCCTTGTGCCGTTTTATGTTCTCCAAGGCAATCCAGCAATCCTCCTCAGCTTAATCTAAACTCAAAGCCAAGGCTGTCTGATATTCTTTAGTCGTTAGACCATGCTGATAGGCTATCCGGGCTGATTGCAGTGATAACTCCACAGGTAACACAGCATCCTGTCCATAAGTTAGTCTAAACGGAGTAAAACCAGTAGCAGTTTTAGCAGCATTCCAATGGGCCCATAATACTTCCTGCAATGTCTCATGCCACCTCCTCAGATTGTCTTCTACTGCCTTACGGATCATGCTGATTAAAGTTTTATTAGTTGCCTCTGCTTATCTGTTAGCCTGTGCATAATAAGGAGAAGAGTGAAGCAACTTAACTTTGAATTGGGTTAGGAAGTTACGTACCTTATCCCCCATGAACATCATCCCTTGATCCATTGTCATTGTCTCTAGGATTCCAAAACGGAAGAGAATGCTTTGTCGGAGAAAGTTGATGACTACCGTTTGTGTCACCTTAGTCAATGGCTATGCCTCCACCCACTTGGTAAAGTAATCTGTTACCACCAGTATGAATGCGTGTCTCTTTGCTGAAGGTAGATAAATCTTTCCGATAATGTCCAAAGCCCATCCACGGAAAGGCTAATGTTTAATGATCAGATGTAATTTCGTGGAAGGAGTGTGTAATAGAGGACCATGCTTTTGGCAAGCCAATAGCATAAGCATTACAATCTGTGGTCATCGATGGCCAAAAGAAACCATGGCGTTAAAGTGTCCATTTCAGTTTTGGGCCCGCTTAATGTGCACCACATAGGCCTTCATGTACTTCTGTCATGGCCCGCAATGCTTCTTCTTTTGAGAGACACTTTAGAAGAACCCCGGTGTGACTCCATCGAAATAAATTATTGCCTATCAAGGTAAAGCTGAGGGCTTTCCATTTTAAATCGCGAGACGCTTGACCAGTCGGGTTTCGTATGTAAGTTGCAATCTCCTATCGCCAATCATCCTGATACTCCGTCTCCACTATCTGCTAGCACATTACGACTTTCTTAAAACCTGAGGCCATCTGAGCTAAATCATTGGTGCATTGATTTTCTAATTTGGGAACGTGAACTAAAATAACCTCCTGAAAATGATGAAGTAACCTTTTTACCTCTTGTAATCTGTCTGACAGAAATGGGTTAGCACATTTATAATCGCCTAATACCTGTCTGATAACCACCTAAGAATCTCCTAAAATTTTGACTATTTAGACCTCCAATGCTTTCAGGATCCATAGTCCTAACAAAAGGGCATCATATTCCGCCTGGTTATTAGTTGTTCCCTTCTTTAACTCAAAGTGAATCTTACCCTGATGTCTATTTGGAGATTTAATAACCAAACCAATGCCAGCCTTTTGTTGGGTACTTGAGCCGTCAAATCGCAAAACCAAAGGCTTCAAAGAAATGTACCTCTGTGCTATATTTCCTCATATTTGCGGTACTTCCAAAGAAGGATGTTCGGCTAAGAAATTCGCAATAGCATGTCATTTGACTGCCCTCAACGGCACATAAGTTAAGGAAAAAGCATGTAACTTGACTGCCCATTTCATAAGCCGTCCATTTAACAGAGGACAATTCAACAAGAATTTAACTAAATCTACCTTACACAAGACATGTACTTCCCTAAATAACAACTAATGTTCCAACTTCATGCACGCATAGTAGAAAGATAAACATAATTTTTCAATAGGGGTGTACCTGATCTCTGTGTCCGATAGATTTCGACTAAGATAGAATACCGCTCTTTCAATCCCTTATCAGTCATTCTAAGCTAATAAACTGCCGATGGATTCTTGTGCAGCTGAAATGTATAATTTCATAGGAGACTGGTTGTGCGGAGATACTAGCACCGGTGGATGTGATAAAACTATCTTTATTTGGTCAAATGCTACCTGATGCTCAGGCTGCCAAATAAAATCTTGAGATAACTTCAATCGTAATAAAGAGGAAAAAGCTTTTTGTTTACCTTCAGAGTTTGCCAAGAAACATCGTAGGAAATTGATCTTCCCCAAAAAACTCTGAAGCTCCTTCTTCGTTTAAGGAGGGTTGGCTTGTAAAATGTCTCTGGCTTTGTTCTGATTTATTTCAATCCCCCTCTGGTGTACTAAAAAATCAAGGATATTCCCAGCCGTAACTCCAAATGCACACTTAACGGGATTAATCTTCAAATGGTGCTTGCACATTCGGAGAAATGCTTGTTCCAAATCAGCCAAATGTTGTAAGAAAGCGGGAGACTTTACGACCAAGTCATCTATGTAGACTTTCATTGTGCTGCCGATAAGGTCATGAAAGATGAGGTTTATAGCCCGCTGAAAAGTGGCACCAGCATTCTTCTGACCAAATGGCATGACTACCCACTCGAAGAAGCCGATAGACCCTGGGCAACGGAATGCTGTTTTGTGCGTATCTTCCTCAGCTATAAATATCTAGTTATACCCTGAATAACCATCCATGAAACTTAAAAACTAGTTTCTTGCCGCGGAACATACTAACATATTTGCCATCGGCATAGCATACTCGTCTTTCGGAGTAGCCAATTTATGTTTCTAAAGTCTATGCAGATACATAGTTGACCATTCTTCTTAATGACCGGCACAATGTCAGATATCCAATCTGTGTATCGGCATGTACGGATGAATCCACATCGAAGTAACCTTTCTACCTCCTCCTTAATCCTGGGTAGCAACACGGGATTAAAACGTCTTGTCGGTTGTTTATGAGGCTTAAAGCCTTCTTTAACAGGTAGACGATGCTCCACAATGCTTCTGTCCAATCTTGGCATCTCATGATAGTCCCAAGCAAAGTAATATTTATACTTGCAGATTAGACAGGTTAACTTATCTTTCTGCATAATAGACAAATGTAGACTAACCTTGATTGTTCTATTCTCCCCAGGTCCTCCTATGTCTACTTCTGTTAATGGATCTTGAGCAACAAAACCAGGAGCTCGCCGGACCTCTGGATACTCAGGTCGTAAGTCGTTTCCCCTTTGCTCTTCAGTCATGATCAGGTTATGAGCCATAGTTAACTTGGCATACTGGCTTGGATTGAAGATCGGATAATAAAATAGAGCTTTGTTCATGTGAATTTCTGCTGAAAATGGATTGGGATTGGCTGGGATTTATTCTACCCATGCTCCATCTCAGATCAACATCATTTGATGTAAAGTGGATGGTACGTAGTGGTTTGTATGAATCCAATCCCTGCCCAATAAAATAGAAAGCTGGCTTTGCATTAATTACAAAAAAGACCGTCTTACTGGTCTTGGACCCGACTGTGACTTCAAAAATGATAACGCCTTCTGCCGCAGCTGCTTCTCCAGAAAAGTTAACCATTTGCACATTGGTAGGAGATAAATCTGTCCTATCTTTTCCTAATTATTTCAATGTAAAGAAAGGCATTACATTCAAGACAGCTCCACCATCAACAAAAATCCAAGTAAAAGGCTTGCCGTTGATATGTGCTTTGATATATAAGGGCCTAAGGTGGTTGGCACTCTAGGCTGTCAGAATTGGAAAGAGCATCCCTTCTGATGGGACCTTGACATCAACCAATTCCACTGCCGCTTCTTCCTCCATATGAAAATCCTTTTCCATGGACTCCTGACGAGAGGTAGTTCGAAAACTTGTCAGCAAGATACTAAGCATATTTTAGCCATTATCATTGTATAATTGTTCTTCAACCCAAGCATCCAGAAGCCGCCTTTGTTGTGCCTGCTTCTGCTGTTCTCGCCTTTTCTGGGATTTTGAGGGTCGGGAACAACGGCCAAGTAGAAATGGATTTTCTTGGAGCACCTGCACTGTTAGTTTCTCTTCTTGGCCATGAAAATGTGCTACAAATGAGGGAGGAGATATACGGGTAAACACAGATGGTTTACCATCCAATCTTTGGAATCCATTCCCTATCACCTCCGGTTTGTTGCTTTCTATAAGTTCTTCATAATTCCTACCCTCTTTTATTTGCAGCATGTGTGCATCGGCTAACGGAAATGGATCCGTGCCTAACAAAGTCTCTTCCTTTTTATCGGCAAACTTTAACCTTCCATCCTGGATAGCCTTTTGAATGGTATTCCTAAAAACAACACAACTATTAGTATTATGCGAAAAAGAATTATGCCATTTACAGTACCTTTTTCCTTTCAAATCTTCTTGGCTTGGGATCCTGTGTCCGTAAGTCAGACGGATTTGTGTATCTGCCACTAGCTGGTCGAAAATCTGTTCAGCTTTTGAAACATCAAAAGAATAAGATGGTCTTACTGTGGCCACTTCTTCCTTCCCTTTGCCCAGCTTCAAATGTGGACACGTGTAGGAGGAACCCTTTACCAACTCAGCCGCCATTACCTCTATAGCTTGCTCTTCATCGCCCTCATTTGTATCGTCTATGACTGATATCATTGTCTGGCCATGAGAGAACTTAACGGAATGCCTCTTCTTCTTTTCCCTGATCATCTCTTCTATTCTAATAGCATGGGATAATAAACGGGATAGATTGAAGAAATCTTGGAGAATGAGTCGTTCTTTGAGTTGCGGATGCATTCTGCTGATAGCAATTCTTACACATTCTATTTCTGGCAACTGGGTTGTGAACTTGGACTTAATCTGCCGAAAACGCTCAATAAAATCCGCAACATCCTCTGATCCCTTTTATTTTATTGCTAAGAGATCGGCAATGGAAAACTTCGGTGTAGGTTTAAAAAACCACTGATGAAAAATTCTTTCCATGTCAGCCCATGAGTATACCGAGTTAGGAGTTAGATTGGCATACCATGTGAACGCTGCCCCTGTCAAAGACAACGAAAACAGTTGTAATTTATGCCATTCATTATTTCCCAACTCACCACATTGTGCTGTGAACCTTCCAATGTGTTCTATGGTAGACTTATTATCTTCACTAGAGAACGTGGTAAACTCCGGTAGCTTAAAACCTTGAAGGAGTACTGCCATGGAATCCACCCAATCAGGATAAGGTTTTTGGTATACGAGCCGATCTCATGACTGTCGACGAAATGCTTCCATCATTATATCAGCCTCCTGGTATGGCTGTTGAATCTATGGTGAAGGACTTTGCATGACAGGTCGAGAACCTTGCCCCATGAAAGGCTCAGCACTTCCAATCCCCTTACACTGGATAAGCCATTATCGTTGCCAGATATACAGGAGGATAAGAAGCAGAGTAATTCGGCTGCCCCCCGAAGGGTGGCATGTTTCCCCTAACAAAAGTTGGGGCTGCTTTGTAAGTTGTCGATAATCCTATTATCAGGACAAGACTCCTTCCTGGAAACACTTCTGCTGGCATAGTGTTCTGAGCCACTACCCCTGGAATAACTTGATGTCCCCCAGTAGCAGGAAAAGACAATTCCCTACGTAGAAGGTGAACTGATCCATGAGAGGGTGCACCATCAGCCGCTGGCATGGAGTATACAGGTGCCATAGTTGTCCCTTGTGCAGGGTAACCCGGTGCCTGAGTGAAAGTTTGCACAGTTTGCCTCTATGCAAATTGTTAGAGCTCGTTATGAAGCATAGGTAAAAAAATAGTAGCAAATTGTGGGATAAAACCCTGCAAGAGCTCACAAATACATTGTTCCATAGTCTATCGATGGCAGTCAGAGAGGTAGGTGTCGACTGAGACCCCTGCAGTGGAGATGAGGACTGACCCCCTTGTTTTGGAGGAGTAACCTGAGTGTAACTTGAAGTAGTAATAGAAGGATCAAAAACTCCCCGGAGAGCACAGACTGGGAGTCGTTCAGATGACTCCGGTGCAGGTGGCTGCTGTGAATTGTTCATCATCAGACGTCCTGACCGCAATTGCATGTGAAAACTGCCCTTAGGTCCCACTGGGCGTGCCAATTTATGTTACTGTCAAAATAATGAGCCAATGTAACCAGGTATCAGCTACACTTCTGATAAACACAAATGATCCAATATGATGAAACAGAGAACGGTATCAGATCTTTTTTAAATCAGGGATAGGGTTCCTTGAACTTACTATAGAAAGGGTTCAAGAAAGTCAGCTGAAAATATGCAACGGAAGAACTTTTCGGAACAACAAGCAGATACGTATATTGATTTACTTCAAGGAAAGTACAGAAAAGATCTAAACTTTGAAAGAAGAACAGAAAGTTGTAAAGAAATCTGGAAACAAAGCTATAACAAAACGACAAGAAAGTTGTAAGAAATTGAATTCCTAAACTAGAAAGCTGTAAATGACGACAAAGTAGAAGAAATTGAAATTCAATGTTGTTGATTGATAATGGTCGTGTCTGGGCTCTAGACAGCGTCCTCTTTATATACTTGTTGCAATCGAGCCATTAACAGATCGTGGAGTTTCTTCCGGCCAAAGAATGCTCCTAACGGTTATGGATATGCTCGCAGAATTCTCGCGCTGAAAGATCAGGAATTCGTTTTACTCCCTATCGGCTTCGTAGTGTCGATGTTGACTATGACTAACGGCTACTCAAACCGCTGACTTTATCGGCTCGAAAAACTTATCGAATTAGCAACGGCTCAAAGTAATCGTTGCGTCAGCTCTGCAAAACTAACATCAACACTACCCTTCCATGATTAGGGGGCATCAAATAGTTCAAGATCATCATCAACAGCAACAACAAGAGAGTGAGAATTTTGGTGAATACTCATCCTCAGTATTCCAACCATCTTGAAGATTATATGGACTGTCAAAACGTGAACTCGATCTTCTCGGTGCCTACAGCCACAGCCAAAGCCAGTGATCATAGGTAGAACCCAAAGGAAAGCCATTCTAAAATTCAGTTTTCTCGCTTTCCTCTTTTTCACTATAATTTAGGTGGGTGCTCCGCCTAAGAGAGTGGCACGACTCTCCGCAATTCATCAAAAGTTTAAGGTTAGGCAGTGAGCTTTAGTGGGTAGCAAAGATGGTGCCAAGGACCAAGAACTTGACCAATTTATGGTGATTTCCATTGAAATTTTACTTTACATTTACTTGGACATTGTTTCTTAAATTCTCTGATTTTTTTTTTCTTGGGGCTTTCCGGGTTTGATCTTATTATTCCTTACTAATCTGCAGGAAGCTTACTATGACATGCTGGTCAAATATCAAGAGGAACTTACGAGACCTTTACAAGAAGGTATGGAGTTCATACGAAGAGTCAAAGCGTAGCTTGGATTAAGGAGGGAGTTCTGGAGGCGAACCTCCCCCACTGAGCGTCGAGGCCCCACCCCCGAGCGGGATGTAAATCGGGATGTGCACCAGCAGTAGGTACCCGAGGGAGGACCTTGAATTCAATTTTGGAAGGAGTCGAACCCGCGACCTAACCAGCCCATTACAGGCATGTTACCTTTGGCCTTGTCAACTGGCCTATGCCCCGGGGGCTTCGAAGCGTAGCTGAATCTGCTTAGCAGCAGTGGTCACGTGCGAATATTTAACTGTAGTATTTTCCTTTTCTGAACAGTAAAATGACATATTTGTCCTTCTAAAAATAGTCAATGCCGGAGTTGATCACTTGACCGATATTTGACTGGCCAGAAATTGATCGGAAGAATTACATTTGTCAAAATTAAAAAGACAAGGGATCTAAAAAGTTGAAAACAAAGAAGAGGGACTAATGTTACCAAAAATAAAAATTCAAGGACTAAACTTGACAATTTGTCTATATATATTAATGAATGGGAAATTCTTGCAATGCATCCGGTGCATACTAGGTGGTTGTATCACCTACAACGGAAGTTGTACAGCAAATATTGTGTATAATTTTACCTACAAGTGGTACAACCATCCAATACATCGGTGCACGTGCACTAGGTGCATGCAAGAATTTCCCTAAATGGGATGGCTTTTATCGAAATATTTACACTGGATTTGATATGGTTTGATTGTATACACTACAAGAAAACAATCATTTAGCGACGGCATTTAGTAACGGCCAACAAGAGAGCGTTTTGGGTTGTGCTAAGCCCTATCAAACGCTATGGTTTAGCTACGGCTGTATAAAATTTTTCAATAAATTTTACTAAAAGAATGAAAACAATAATTTTTCAATTAAATTTTACTTTCAGATTTGTATCTAATTACATATTTGAAAATGGCGTTCAATTTAGTCATTATGTATCTATCTCAGTGTTTGATTGAAATATTGAATAATAATATATATGGCAATGTGATTATTTCTAATTGATTAAAATATATAGAGATTCAATCTATCCATATAGTATATAGTATGTAAATATATTGATATAGGAATAGTTATAGTTGTGTATACGTATATGTATATTCATTATGTATGTTATACATTATTGATACACACACACACACACACACTATATGTACATTATATATGTTGTATAATGTATACATATACAACATATATTATATAATGACATATATAACATATATATGTTATATAATGAAATATATAATGTATATACATTCCATATAACTTATGTTACATAAGTTATATATGTTATATAATGTATATATATGCACATATAATGTATATGATTGTATATATGTTATCTAATGTATACAATTGTTAATGTATAATTTCTATGTATGCATATAGAAAATATACACATATGCATATGTATAATATAATGTATCAACACATTCATATACTATATAACTATAGCATTGGAAATCTTAATTAGGCATTGAAATAGACACAGAAAGATAAATTTGAATTGTTGATAACTAATATATAACATACCAATATGTATTACTTATACACATGTATGCACATAAAATTATAACCCTAATATATCAATATATTGATATACTATATCACTAAATTTAATATACTAACTATTATATATGTTATTAAATATCTCAATTAAATGTTAAGATAGACATTTAATGAAAACAATTGAAGAATATTGTTAAATATATAATTAGACACATATTTGCCAGTTAAAGAAATTTTAATCTAGAAAAAAAGAGCATAGGCCGTAGCTATGCCCTAGCAAGTTGCGACGGCATAGCTATGGTCTTCAAAAAACTATAGCAACGCTGTAGCAATTTGCGATGGCTTTGTCACATTATTCTCTCAAAAGTTTACCTCCAAGAATTTCGGAAAAAGTTTAAAAAGCCATTTCTAAACTTCTCACTAAACCCTCTAAATTAGTGATGGTTTAGCAATGAACACAGAATGTTTCTAGGTTTTATTTCCGTCACTATACCATCGCTATATGAGAGGATTTAGCGATGGCATCGTGGCCATTGCTAAATTAAATATATAGTCAGAATCGAGACTTTCTTCTTTATTTTCTCTTTAATTTCTTCCTCTTCTCCTCTCCGTGCCGGTGATTCATCCCCTCCCTGCTCCAGTTCGCCGCAGCCTTGATTCTGCTGTCTCGCCGCCACCGCCCAAGTGTCGCCGCCGCTCTCCGCCCAATTGTCGCCGCCGCTTCGGCATTTTCTCAATTTACAGGTTTTTATTTTTTGTTTTTGTTTTTTTTTTCCATTCCAATAGCATCTACAATATTGATTATGTTATTCCAATGGTTGAAATTTAATTTTTGTATTTTCAGTGAATTAATGTTTGTTTCCGTCGATTTTTTTTTTTTTAGATTTCTAAATTATTATTGTATATATTGTAGATATATACAATAGTATTGTAATGTATATAAATTCATGAAATTTAATTATATGAATATTGTATATATAATGTATATAAATGAATTACATGATTTGTTTCCAATGGATTGGTTGGATTATAGTTATACTTTGAATTATAGTGTTGTTTGGATTGGTTAGATTGTAGTTATGCTTTGAATTATAGTGATGTTTGGATTGGTTGGATTTGTTGGAGGAGATTATAATTAAGTAGAAGCCAGTGTTTAGTGTTAGGGATATATTGTGGATTTTGTTTGGATTTGTTGGATTTGTTTGATGTGTCTTGTGGTGGCTTAGTGCCTGAAAAATGTCCATTTTTAAGGGGAGACTCTGCTGAAATTTTTCTTGAATTTAATTTTTAATAAACTACTTAATAATACTAAAAAATTTTTAGTTAATAAACTTTTCTATTAATAATATCAATAAATTTTTATTAATAATAAACTAATTAATAGTATTAAAAAGTTTTAAATTTAATGCACTTTTCAATTAATAATATTCAAAGGTTTTTGTTGTAATAAGTACTTAATAATATTAAAAAAATTATTTAATAAACCTTTCTATTAATAATAATTAAAAAGTTTTATTTTAATAAACTTTTTAATGGTATTAAAATTTTTGTAGTTTAATAAACTTTTCTATTAATAAATTCAAAGTTATTTATTTTAATAAACTAATTAATAGTGTTACATAGTTTTTATTTAATAAATTTGTGTATTAATAGTATTAAAAAGATTTTATTTTAATCAACGAATTAATAATATTAATTATTTTTAAGTTTAATAACCTTTGCTATTAATAATATTCAAAAGTTTTTGTTGTAATAAACTAATTAATAATATTAATTAGTTTGTAGTTTAATAAATTTTCCTATTAATAAACTATTTAATAATATTAAAGAGTCTTTAATTTAATAAACTTTTCTACTAATAATATTAAAAATTTGTTACTTTAATGAACGAATTAATAGTATTAAAAAGTTTTTAGTACTATTAAATTTTCTATTAATAATGTTATTAAGTTTTTAGTGTACTAAACAAATTGATAATAAAACATATGTATTTTTTTCATGGCAGTTGTTTCCCTTGTTTGTGTTGTTGATTTTACATGGACGATCAAAGTTTGATGTATAAAAGGCATGTCCAAAGTATAAAGGGTATTACTGTTGAATTTGAGCGAGGAGTTAAAGAATTTCTGGCTTTTGCTATTCCAAATGATATATCATCTACGATTCGATATCCGTGTTTAAAGTGTCAAAATAGGAAGTACCAGTCCCCACCTGAAGTAGAAATTCATCTCCTTAAGTTTGGATTTGTTAGTAACTACTATCGATAGATATGTCACGGTGAACCGTATAGTACAGTTTCGGAACAGTTGACCTCGACATCAAGGGTTGTGACCAATGAAAATGAATCAAGCAACCCATTTCGTGAAATGGTTTAGGTGTTACAGGGCTAGAGTTTGATAATTATAGGACATCTAACGATTTTGAAGATAAGCCTCGAAATAAAGAAGCACAGAAGTTCTATGATATGCTGCGGGCTGCTGATACCCTGATATGGGAAGGGTGCACGAGTCATTCACAACTTTCACTTGTGTCTTAGTTATTAAATATAAAGTCAAAAAATAAAATGTTCGAGAAAATTTTTAACCAAGTAGTGTAGCTAATGCAGGAGAAAGCCCTCGACAGAAATAAGATTCCTGATGACTTTTAGATATGAAGAAATTGGTATCTGGTCTCGGATTACCTATACAAAAAATTGATGTATACATGAATGGATATATGCTGTGTTGGAAAGATGATGAGACTCATAGAGATTGTGAGTTCTGTGGTCATCCTCAGCACATGTAGAAGAGAAGTCGGAAGAATAACAGGCAAACAGAGATACCATTTAAGAAGATATACTATTTTCCAGTAACACCGAGACTATAGCGGTTGTATGCATCCAAATCGACTGCTGCACATATGAGATGGGGAAGATCCAAACTCGATTCTTGACATCTGAAGGAATTCAAAGCTGCCACGAACTATATCTTTCTGAACTATGAAGATGTGCAACCATATATAAGGGATTTCTCCAATAATTTATGCATCCAAAATCCCGATATCACTGAGATGGAAGTTGAGACAAGGATAGAGAATGAATTTACAGGATGGTTCAAAGAATACGTAAGTCCTCTAATTAATATTCGTTGGTATAAGTTGTTTGCATACGTTCACTTATGTCAATTTGTACCTCGATTATTTCTTGTAGGTTCGTGGTGACATTAGTGGGGTAACAGATACATGCTTGCAAAATCTTTTGTGGGGGCCATCGAGGCAAGTCAAATCATTCTAGGGGTATTTCATAAATGGGTATCGATTTCACACAGTTGAGCACGCTGATGGTCAGAAAAGTATAAACTACGGAGTGTGCGTTAAAGGTGGCGAGAATGAACACGGTAGTGTTGATTATTATGGGGTGTTAAAGGAGGTTATAGAGGTTCAATTTCTGGGCCATCCGATAATGAAAGTTGTGCTATTTAATTGTAATTAGTTTGACCATATCCCAAATCGAGGCATTAGAGTACACCCTCAATATAAGTTGGTTGATATTACAGTAAGAGGAGTTACCCTAAATATGATCCATTCATATTAGCCCAGCAAGTATACTTTGCAACGTATCCAGGAACTAAAGACCCAAGGCAGATTGGATGACAGTTTGCAAAATAAAAGCCCGATATGTGATTGATGCATCGATTGTTGACAGGCCTTATTAAGAAGAAGTTGAAGATAATACAGTAATGAATATATCGTTAGTAGTTGATCTTGGTCCTTTAATACATGAACAAGACATAATTGAGTTGTTAGATGTTCGGGAGAAATCATTTGATAGGGATCAGGATTCAAACAACAATGAAGATGATGATGAGGGTGATTGGAAAACAGATATTGATTCAGAAGTTAAGTCTGAGGAGTATGTTTCGGATGATGACTCGAGCGAATAGACATGAAATGTACTACAAATGCAGAATGCTAATATATATTTATTCTTTCATTGTATATTTATTCTTTGTTATTTTTAACTGTTTTTGTTTTTGTTTTATTCTTTGTTACAATTTTTTATTTACAAAATATTTTTCTTCTTGTTTTTATTTTATTTAATTAAATTTCATACTTTCCAAATAATTTTAAGAGCACGTGATGACTGCTAAGGAGTGCCAATCTCAGGCTTTTTCCAGTGGATCTACCAATGGTACCTCTCCTGCCTTACCTGACGACCGAGCGCTATTCATCCTGGCATCAGGCGCCTATAATAGAGGTCGCATATATGGCCTGGGATCTAAGGTAGTACGAGCCAGGCAGGAGCTCCAGCAGGGTCTCCTGGCAGCCTCACAGCCCTCCCCTCCTTCAGATATTGATCAGATTGTAGATAACAGAGTGCAGGAGAGGGTCTGGGAGGTTACAGAGCGGCTGCAGCAACAGTTTAATAGGAGGGTGGACCGGTTGAGAGACAAGATGTCACAGCGAGACGGTATTTATGCTGGATGGATGGCAATGATGTTAGAAAAGATGGAATTACTGCCACCGCTTGACAAGGAGGAGGCCGAGGATCAGCCTGATGACACCTTTGTTACGCCTCCAAATCCTTATCCATTCCCGTCTCGTCCTCGTTCTCCACTCCCACCTCCTTCGGCTGGTGTTATTGCTCCCGTAGCTAGTTGATATATTTTTATATGTAATAACACATACTATATTTACATTTCATTATATATTTGTAATAATAAATACATTTCATATATATATATATATATATATTTTAATATATATTTTTAATATGTTTTGTTTGGACTTATTATTTTGTGTTGTTAATTGCATGGGATTTTTGAAAACAAACAAAAAATGGGTTGGATTTTGGGAAAAAAAATTAAAAAATATTTAATTAAAAATTAAATTATCCGTCGCTAAATACCGTATCTAAACCATCGCAAATTAACTACGGTTTTGCGACGGCTCAAAAATTATTTTTTATTAAATTGAAACAACCGTCGCTAAACCCTCTCAAATTTACTACAGTTTTGCGACGGCATGAAAAATAATTTTTATTAAACAAAAAATGCCGTCGCTAAACCCTCAAAAAAATTGCTAGGTTTGCAACGGCTTGTGAAATTATTTTTTACAATTTAAATTGGCCGTTGCTAAACTGTCGCAAATTTGTTATGATTTTGCTACGGCTAGATCATTCAAAAAACTAAACAATTAAATATAACCGTCGCTATTCCCTCAGAAATAACTTAAAATATTTTTTTTATGCCGTCACTAATACGTAACAAATTTGTCAAAATTAAATTTGTTGACTACTTCTTCAGTGTAGTGATTGCCCTCACAATGCCATCACTAACAGATACGGCTTTTTCGTGCCATCGCAATTTTGTATTTAGCGACTAACATTTCAGCTACGGTAATCTCCGTTGTTATACCGTTGCTACTTGTATTAGCGATGGCATTGCGACAAATTTGGCTATCGCAAATTTTGCTGTCTCTTGTAGTGATAGATCACAACTGCATGTGCTGTTTTTCTTGTTTTTGCAGAAGGAGCTTGTGGCTATGGAAACTTATTCGAACAAGGGTATGGCCTTAAGGCAACAGCTTTGAGCACAGCACTGTTCGAGTACGGGGCTGCATGTGGGGGTAACCAGGCCAAATCAGGGTAACAGCCACCAATTTTTGCCCTCCAAACTACACAAAAACTGCAGATATTTGGTGCAATCCACCTCGGCAGCACTTTGACTAATCAATGCCGATGTTCGTAAAGATTGCAGAAAATAAAGCAGGAATTATACCTGTTGCATATAGAAAAGTCAAGTGCCACAAGAAAGGAGGGATCAAATTTGAGATAAAAGGAAACCCGTATAGGATGCTTGTGTTAGTGCATAATGTAGGAGGTGCAGGAGCTTTTGCAGCAGTGAATATCAGAGAGCCGAACACAGTTTGGAAACCGATGTCGCGGAATTGGGGCCAAAATTGACAGACTTGGGAGCAATTACAGGGTCAGAGTTTGTCTTTCCAAGTGATAATTAGTGATGTAGGAAGGTTCAGTAGGATAATGTGGCTCCCGCTGGTTGGAATCTTGGTCAGACATTTGAGGCAAATAATAATTTTCTGTAGTAACTTGTTCTTGGTTCATTTTGCACATGAGTTTGTAGGCCGAGGAAGTTCCTATAAAGTCTCTAGAAATGATTGACATTTGCCTGGAATGTAATGGTAAAAACAACTTCGCGATTATTATAGTCAATTATTTCCTTAGAATTTGTTGTCATTGTTGACTTTAATACTACTTGTTTACAAATAACAAATTTTTTTGTTATTTTAGAATATAATGATAATTTTAGTGTTATTTTGTAAACTTCTA
The DNA here is from genome assembly GCA_026120185.1 of Voacanga thouarsii. NCBI lineage: Eukaryota > Viridiplantae > Streptophyta > Magnoliopsida > Gentianales > Apocynaceae > Voacanga > Voacanga thouarsii. Next base: position 167,429 of record JANUWF010001486.1, read on the forward strand.
GATTTAAAAATGTACTCTTGGTGAAACTTTTTATATAGGAATTTAAACTTAACTGGCATTGATTACAAATTTAAGTGAGTATAATTATAAACACAAAAGATATTTTCTAAAAAGTATTTTTAACATGATTAGATAACTTATTAAATTACTATTGCTAGTCTAAGTAGAGTTAAAATACAAAATAAATTCTTTAATTCTTCACCTTAATTTAAATTATAACTCAAACAAATCTTCAAGAGAAAACAAAATATGGTTCAAATCTTCTCCACACAAGACAAAAAAGTGAAACTCAAATTCACAAATTTAGACTTGCATTCACCAAGAGGTTGAACTAATGATGGAAGGATTTTTTTTTTTCCTTCAAACTAAAAACCTAACCTCCTCACCGAGGTCACACACTTGATGCCCATACAATGATTTAATGCTTGACTTAATATTCATGTAGTGATTTAATATTTGAATCACACAAAGATGAAAAAAACAAAATGTAGTAAACTTCTGCAATATATTAATTTTTTTTTAAATCTAAAAGCTCCCAAAATAACATGGAAATCATCATTATCTTCCAAAACTCAACCAACAACTACAAACGCACATAAACAAAAAAAAAACTATCAGTGGAAAATTATTTCCTTTTAAATTTCAAATTATTAGAATTAAAACTGTTTTTTTTATTTTTTATTTTTTTAAACCAAAGCACAAAAGTATGTCTCCAAAATACTTAATGCAAAACAGTTAATTTTCTTGAATTTACAATAATATAGTCAAAAGAAATGAGGTAAACTAACGTAAGTACCTTTAGTCAATAAAAAAAGACATGTTTCAAATTGAGTTGGTCCACATTACACTTCGTCTTATAAAATACCTCTAAAATCATCACAAACTTTTATATATTTGAACTTTATTGATATCATAATTATCATAATAACTAATAATTATCAAAGAATGAATATGAAAAACCTAATCTTTATAAATCTGAATTCAACCTAACTCCGATAGAAAAAGACAATTTAGATCTGATCGACCTAATCTAATAGATCTGGACAATCAAGATCTGATCTATCAAACTTTGATATCACTTATTAGTTTTAATACTGCTTGTTGGCAAGGTTCGCCAACATGGCCTACGCACACATGCGAGAAAAGAACAATCTTTACCAACCATAAAGGAGCAATCTCTACAAACCAAACATAACATAAAGGAGATACAAAATTAGTGACCATTCTAATACTCTCAAGCTCAAAACCCACAAAACTCAACAACGTAGTTTACCAACTTTCTGAAATTACACATTAATACTTTGACGAGATTTTTATATATTTTATATAGGAGTTCAAACCTAACAAGTATTAATTAAAAATTCAAGAGTGAATAGAATTATAAACACAAATGATATTTTTTAAAGAAGTATTTCTAAAATGATTAGGCAACTTCTTAAACCAGCATTTCTGATCCAAGTAGAACTAGAATACAAAACAAATTCTTCACGCAGTGAAAAATCTCGATAAGAAAGAAACAATATGTCCAGTGCTTTTTATCTGCAATATTGCAGGTGTGTTTTACTATGTTTTCCCCCACATTTACGTAGATCAAATTCCCTTCCTGCATCCTCAAATAATCCATCTAGGAATTGACATTCTGCTTATCTAACTTCTACTGAATAGTCTGCATTTGCTAACACAGACTGGGAAATTCCAGTTGGTTCAGTTGATGCTTCCTAATTTCTTGGTTCAGGCTTATGAACTTCAGTAGCTCCAGCTGGAATGGAAATTGCATTTGTAGGAGGATTGGATTCATGAACTTCTCCTTGTGTATCTGAAACATCTGCAGCACTATTCTCAGGCATTAGAACTTCACCTGGTCTGGCCAATTCAATTGCATTCATCTGTTCAGGTTCATTAACTTCTTCAGTGGACGACTCTCCAGTGGCATCACCACGGTCCAGTGAATGGATTCTTAATTCTTTGCCAGTAAAGGTCAGAAATGTAGAACACCGATGCCCACAAGAGGTTGCCATGGCAGTGAAACTTTGTCCAACTGACGTCTCAGAGCAGAACAGTGCAAACAAGGTGGCTGATACAATGATGATGAAGAGCCCGCCAAAATTATAAGCTGTCAGACTAGGGCTTTCTTGATTGATTGAATCCTGGTCAGAAGGATAACCAGGTCCAAAGTTTTTCTGCTCAATTGCAGTCATGCTTGGGCCTTGCGTTACATTAAGGATTGCCCTTGAAAAATAACTGACCAGCGGACTTGCTAAGGGAAATGCCTGAATAAATGAAATAAACCAATAAATCACACTTCCTGGTGCTCTCAAACTCTTCTCACATCAGTAAATGAAGAGAAAAAATTTTTTTTTGCAGTGCACAAAACCTCTTTCTAAATGATTTGCCATTAGATTCGCATGAAAGAAATCATAAATCATTAGCATTATGGGAATATCTAACTATTAGTGACAAAACCAAGAAATTGTTAGAACTCATTAAAATTGCAGACAGCAGTACAATCAACGGACAAATGTCTAGAAAGAAGAAACATGCTGGTCTTTTTAAGCAGGCTGCTTTCCATTTTCCAAATCTGGAATGAATTCTGAAGAAATCCTAGGTTTTTAAATTTTATGTCAAAAATTTTGGTTCATGTATGAAAACAAGCATTACCAGTTTTATCAAAATATTTCAGGAACACTAGGTAGCATTAGTAGACCGTTCATACAGAAGAGAAGAAGAAAGGCAGAAAACTCACGAAGCCAAAACCATCTGTTTTGTGGGTCGGTCCAAGTACTCTGTATTCTGAACCATATCTGTTCATGAAGAGCTTCATGTAAGGGATTTCAGCGTAAATTGCATCAATACCACCTCTTTTGCTTCCTAGAGACATAGCATCATGATATTCCTCAATTTTTGAGAAGTTCCTCATCTTTGAACAATCAAAGTGTAGATCATTAATCAAAAAATCCTTGACAAAGGAACCGTGCTGGTAACCCACATAGTACTCCTTAGAAAATGCAAAATTCAACTGACCAATTGTGAAAATTGCTGATAGTTTGGCAGTATAACTCTGCATTAATATGTATGCCACAAATAGCCATATAACCAGGACAAACCTTGACCATTTGTTGGCAACGACGTTCCCTGTCAACAGCACAGGATTTCACATCATGAACTAAAACTGGCGAAAAACTTGTTGACAATTGTATTTTTCTTCTATTTTCTTTGCCAGTGAGTACAAGGAGTGTGGAAATGATCAGAAAATGTGTTCCTATTGTCTTACTTTCAGGGAAGGCAAGAACTGTTACTGGAAACCAAAAGAACAAGCCAAGCTCCTGCCCATGTGTTTCCAAAGGACCAGCATTACTGTTGATATTTCGATGCTCCAATATTCTAAGAACAATTCCTATGAAAATGCAGGCTGTCAGTATTGTCAGCCAAAGATCCCATCTCAAAGGCTTCAAGAAAATCCACATATTGATGCTTTTTTTATTCCGAACAACCATAATAACTCCTGATTCAGAGTACGGAAGCGTAAAATCAACATATGTTGATCGATTAGCCAAAATCGTTGTATCTCCCACCACAAAATCGTAAGTCTGCCTTATTCAAAAGACATAATAGAACAAGTCAGATTGGTTTTAACACAGTTCAGGGAAAATTACATAATATACTATGAGAATATGGAAACAGAATCAGACCAACCTTGTCCTGTATTTTGTGAAGCATATCATTATAACTTCCATTCTGATCTCCACTTGTGCCTGTGTAAGGAATAAACTCATAATCGAGCTTGAATGGTAACAACTGCAATGAGGCAAGAAAAATATCTATTGAAAATCCACTGAAATTAGTCTGATTTGTCAGAGGATCTGTCTGCACATTCACAAATTCAGTGAAACCATCTTTCTTAGGAACTCCTATTCTAAGCTTCCCTGATGAAGGGATGGCCCAACCTGCCGGCTTTAGTACTGTATCACCCGGCCACATAATTGTTTTAAGCTCTTTCGTAGAAGTTGAGTATGTTGATTCACCTGTTGCAGGTAATTTCCGGGATATTCCTTTGCCTGGAATCCAGTATCCTACTGTTCTATCTCCTGTTCCAATCATATTGAATATCTCAAAAGCTGAAGGTTGCACCTCCCTATTAACCAATTCAAATTCTCCAGTCAAGCCTTCAAATTTAGTACGTAACAATTCACTCAGAAGGTTTGAACCAAAGGGAGAGACTCTTAAGTTTGATATGTTACTTTCATTTTCACTCTGGTTTAATTTTGAGAAGTCTAAGTTGATTGGAAGAATCTTTTCTATAGCCAATCCTAAGGCCCAAACTGTGTCGTATGCCCACAAACCATAGACATTTAACTCCATACCTGTATCACGTTTCATCTGCAGTGAATTCTTTTTCCACCAGGCCTTAAAATTATCTAACTTCTTTGACCTTGGTACATGAGGTCTTATGCCCAAAACACCTTCCATGGATTCGGTACAAGTCAAATCTGCAGAATACAGAACGTTCGATAGACTATCAGTAATGAGCCATACATACCCCTCACTCATCATTCCAGCATTTCTTGCTAAGACAAACAGCCTACAGCCAAGTGATGTGTTCATATGCACCAGGAAAACCCTGGTTTGAAATGTCTTCGACTTGGTGAGTTCTTTCAAAATATTACCGTCCTTAGCTAATGTAGGGACAGCAATCATGTATGCTAACCGAATATCACCTTCTTGGAAAGCCTTATTTAGCTTAGAAAAGAATTGATTACCATACTCGGTGTCTTCAAAGAAAATGACTGCTTCATGCCATTGAAATCCTTGGCAAATGGCTGCGAGAGCTTTTGCCTGGTGTGAGTCATCAGGTGTAGTGCGAAGAAAGTACGGGTTTTGTCTAGATGAAAAAGACTGGCTTTTTGATGTGAAGGAAATAACAGGTATGCGAGCTTTTGCTCCAAGTTCTGCAACAAATGAAGCTTCAGTTGATGACTCTGGTCCCAGAACACAATGCACTTCCTCATTCTTCAGAAATTCCAAAGCTGCATTTCGTTCAGAGAACAGGAAATTGTTATTCCATGCCAATAACATGTTTGGAAATGGAAAATATGATTTAAAGATCTAGTCCTCTCTGTTCTTCACGCGAAAGCACACACGGTGGACCTCTTATGCCTTTAACAACATACACATGACTGACCAGGTATTTTCTCACTGAATTTCATCAAGTCCATTGCTTGCAGCAACTGAGTCAAGTTCATTTATGAGGGACAGAGAAATACAAAAGGGAATGCCGGAATATTTGTAAGGTGCAATAGATCCATTTAGATTTGAAGTGATCCTTGCTGAAGTTGTGTTTTTATCAGCAACCCAATTCTAATAATATTTGCAGCATATGAAGTTGACAGAAAGTTTTAAAATGTTAATATCAATATTTAAAAATTGAAAGTCAGTCCATGAAGGAGTGCAGATCAAACTACCATCAAGCTGGTAGAGTGGCTGGACAATCAATATACACAAACACAGTAATTACAGCATATTATTCTTGATGGAATCTGATAGAAACTAATGCAATTCATATCTCAAATGATCAATAGATTCAAGAGGAGCAGAACGCTTTTGTTTTAGAAAATTCAGCTAAGTCAAGGAAAGATATTCAGCCAAATGAAATGGCAAATCAGATCTATGAAGGGGTGCCAGAGAAGATATAAGGAGATGGTTAAATGATGATCAATAAGGCATATACTGTATAATATTTGAACTCTAAAGGAATAATGCAAATTGACTCTTGACATCTTCTCTGCCTTCCATGGCCTCATTATCATTAAAAGATTTGATAAAACTAGCATCATATACTAGGTCACTAATGAGGAAGTAATTGACCAACTGCTTTTTTGCCAAGTAAAACTAGCAAAGTCTTATCAATGAAGCAGCAGCAGTAACTGAGAACCTCGAAAAACAAGAACATCACCTGCAAAAGCCACTTCCAGCTCCTTCTCAGCACTCTTGGTGTGAAGAAATAACCTTGCTTTGTAATCTGAATGCTCTGTATAGAAATCTGAACGTGCCTTAGACAAGCATATATCTGCCATTGCCCCCATAGGTGAATTCAAATCCAGAAGAACACCAATGTGGACTTCGGCATAAGGTGGCTGGGCGGCTACATTAGCTTCACTGCTTGCAGACACCGAGTCATTTCTAGCTAAGAGGGCCAGAGAAATACAAAGGGCAAGGAACAAAAGGTTTCTGTTTTCTGTCATTGTTATTGCTTGTAATACTGCTAGTATGTACATTGGCTTAAGGGACAAATTGTATGCTCACACACAAGGCCAACTCCTTGTATATATCACTGACTTAAGGTTTTCCCTTTCTTTATTGGCATCCTGGAGTCGGTTAGTGGTTGTGATTCTTAGGGTTGACTAGAAGAAAAATGAAAATAATACTACTACTCTTTTTCTCTCAAATTGAATGTCTACATTCAAGTTTGACACAAAAATTTACAAGAATATGTGACCACATACAAGTTATCGCTTTACTTTTACTAAGGAGGTTGGTCATAGAATCCATATGTTAATAGTCTTCAATCCGTTTGAATTGGTAAGTTTAGTGGTAGAAGGTCAAATAAGAAATATATTTCATTTAAGGGAGTAACCATTCATTTTTTATGACATCCCAAAACAAATGTCCACATTCAATTTCAAATAAAGATAAAAAAATGAGAAGCAACGGTAAAAGTTTTAGGATCTATACAGATAAAGAGAGGGAGATGAATATTTCTTGGCACAAACAGGGAGTCAGAAATCGAAACAAAACAAAAAATACTTTTCAATAGAAAGATAGGCAGAAATCTAAGAAAATGTGAAGATTTGAAATGGTCCTTCCAGTAATTTTATCTTCTGTTTGTGTGGGTAAAAAAAATAAATAAGTAAATAAAATGTCCATTTAAATCCAGTTTCTCAGTAATTTCCCATATCTATTACTACTGCAGAAGTAAAAGTCGAAGTCTCTGCCGGCTCCCAACGACCAGCAAAATGGAATCCCTAAAATTTGAGCCAAGATTCTTTAAGCTTTACTTTTAAAAAAAAATAAAATAAAATTGAACAGAAAGACGAAGAAATTTAAAGGATCTGACTGAAGAATAGTAGTCAATGCAGTTCTTTTTTTTTTTTTTTTTTGACGGGCAGGCAGCATGCTGTTGCTAGACAACTCAAGTCGGATCTTCAAAAAAAATATGATGTTTTTAAAAAATATGTATATGCATATAGTCCCTGATTCTTGGTTCCTTTGACAAGGAAAGCAGCCTAGTATTTCTTTCCATTGCATAACAAGCATTAATTTCAGAGAAAATTCCCAACCCTTCTGTCCCTAGTCGTTTAGCAAAATGGCAGAAACACAAGTTTGACACTATGTAAAATATGAAGAAATCCAAGAAATGTATTTTCCCTTCAAATCCAAAACTGAACATCACCTTCAATTGATTCCATATTCCTTTGACAACCAAAGCAGCTTAGGATATCTTGCCCCTACGCGTCATTCGTTAGTTTCGTAGAGAAAATTCCAGCCCCCCTTGAGACACAATTCATCTAGATACTGATAAGGCACGCATGTTTGACACGGTGTAATATATGAAGAAAATCCAAGAAATGTCTTTTCCTGAAAATCTGACCATTACCTTGAAGAGTTCAACGTCGTCCTTCAATTCGGGTCGGGAGCTCAACGTCGTCCTTGTCGATCTTCTATATTTAAGATACAGCTGTGTTCGTATGGCATTTCTACGGTCAGCAATTGGCGGATGACAAAGTAAACCAGGCAACCTTTAATATTCCAACTATTAGGTAAATTAACCGGATAAGACCAAGAATTCAAGCTTCGAAGTTAAGTACCAGTACCTTTGACGAGCACACGCATTTGATCATTGAATTCAAGCATTCACATTGTCTTCAAGCTTCCATGCGCACATGACCAACAGATGTATAGACGTCGACTCCATAGATACTCGTAAGTTAAAGACAAACTCTGGATACGAACTAGAACTTCAAGAAATTTCAAAATTTAGGACTAGTTTGCAAGTTTAGGAAAAAAAAGAAAAGAAAAGAAAAAAAATTTTAAGTTTAAAAAGAAAAGAAGGAAAGTGATATATATCTAATATTGTTTGAAAGTTTATAAAAGAAAAGAAAAGAAAAGAAGAATTGTTTTTTTTATTTGGGAGTTTGGAGAGAAAAGAAATTATTAAAATCAATTTACCAAAATATTCTTGAGCGTTTAGGAGGCAGTGTGATTATTGTACTAACTACTTGGCTAACCAACACATATATACACCTGCATATATGGAAAATCCATGCATCTAGTTCTATTACATACTACTAACTATCCTTTAACGAGCACAATAAAGAGTATGGCAACTTAAAGAACGTAAAGCTACTGGCAATCAGAAGACCTTCAACTTCTAATATCCTTTGAAGCACTTTGTGGAAGAAAGTAGGAGCCAAGTACACAGTCAATTATGATTATCAGAATTTTCAGTTCTTGATCTTCAAGGGCGAAAATCAAATTCCTCTAGTTGTTTTAGTACATTATATACATATACAAATTAGGATTACTAGCACTCCTACATTGATGGCAGCAAAATTCTAACAAAGTAAGTTAAATTATACTTTAGCAATCACTTTCTTCTTACATTAGGGAAACTCCATCAAAACAATCTATCTCAAGACCTTGGGACCTCTAGTTCCTTAATGCACCTCCCACCAACCAAGTGGATTGTATCTCCATAAATTCACCAATTTCCTTCCGTATCAACACTTTAAAGTGATAGTCCTCGTTGCTTCTTTAATTAGTTGTTAACATCAATACCATTTCTTTAAGTTGATTGTGTCAAGATGATGACCACCATCTCAATCAAGAAGCTCAAGATGAATTTGAAACTTCCCCAAAGTAGGATTTGTCCACATCAAGAATAGTCTGCATGAACATGAAGACTCAACTCTAGCAAAAATGTAGAAAAATCCCAACCGTAATGATAATTTAACACTGCTTTACAAGGCAAACCTTAATGATCATAATGGTAGCATCCTTGTGTAGACCTTCATTACATTCACCACAAGCAATATTCTGATTAGACAAACCTACACGATCAATCATGTAGAAAAGAAATGGCATGTTTTAACATCATTTATTTGTCTCAAACATACCTATACAGAATTAGAACAACTAGCATCTCCTTGGCACTCACATGACATTAGAAGTTCTAAAGCAGCAGCTAACAACTTAGTGAAAAGAGGTTGGACCTGCTCAATCTCCAATAGTTTTGCCAGAAAAGGAGTTAGCATGCTCTACTGAACATGGAATGGAACAAGACAATAATAGCAAGAAAAACCAAATGCACAGACAGAATTTTGAAAAAGCTACATATAATGATACACCTGCATATAATTAATTAGACACAACATGCCATTCACTTGTTGATCCATCAACTAGTCCACAAATGAAAGTACTAGAGGAATCAATGATCTTTAACCTCCAAAACCAGAAGTAGAAGAGTATTAGCACATATCAAAACCAGAACTAGAAAAAAAAAAAAAGGGGGGAGCTTTTAGTCCACATTTGCATATAGCAAGAAAAAGAACCAAGAGGGACTAAGATATATGGATAAAACTAAACAAACCTCCATTCAGCAATCAATGGCTCTGGCTTACAGGACAACAACAGACTCCAACAGCAAAAATGACGTTTTAGTTCATAGAACCAATGCATATTTTAACCATTAGGCGACATCTACCAACGACCAAAAGCCCCACCATCACTAACCCATAGCTCCACTTAGCGAGATAAGTACAATCTTCTATACATTTAGAAGTTTGAAGATTAGTTACAACAAAAAGCACATTTAAGTGCATTGTCTAAATCAACCCCACAAAACTTGAATTTCAAGTGAACATGTATCGCCTTTAAGCTCACAAAAAAAAAAAGTAGACACTCTAGTCTACAGAATGTTCAGTCAGCTGCGATTAAATGCAGCCATCATCTTGAATAATATATTCTTTCTCCTTTCGAATGGACAGGATAAAGACATCCTTGATTTATCTGGATTTAAAGAGAGAAATAAATAGCAATTGTCAAGAGACTCATAATCAACCCCAATAATGACCAATTCACTAAAAATCTCTTCTTCTGAGTACATACGTGGCTTGGAATTTTCAAGTACTGAATTTCCTTCTCTAATAGCCTCGGCCACATTATTTAATTCAACTTTAACACTCTCAACTTCATCATCATTTGAGAGTTTCCTTTTCTTACCTTGTGCTGTATTTTTTTTTATGGCAATTGGGATCCTGCATTATATACCTTCTCTACAGTTTCTTTTGGTGAAGCATCAAAAGCTTCCAATGATATCTCATTTTGAAAAAGTTGTTCATCAATTTCTTCTATTTGCTACCCGCAAGATTTATTTGCCTCCCGCAAGATTTATTTGCCCATCTCTTTCGCTTTTCTTTAGCTGTTATAGCTCCCTCACCGGTGGCACAATCCTTGGCAAAAAGTTCTTCCAAACTTTCATAGTTGTTTATGGGTCTAGTTTTCCATTTTTCAGCATTAGGCTTTTCCTAAAAATAATTAAGATTACATCACCAAATATTTAACACACTATTATTATACATTATAGCACAACATGCAAATATAATAAAACTATAAAATAAAAATCAAATGTTCTCCCAAACTTCCGATTCAGCTGTCTAAAGTTTTGTTTAGGGATTCCATGCAAATCTACTATGCCTATTGTTCTTGAAAATATCATAACACTCGTTGAAGTGCTCTTTGAGTGTCTTCATTCTATTCTTCATTTGTAATGTCCATGTCAAGTGTTGTTTTTAACTCTTGTATTATGTTGTTATATGTTGTAGAAGTAAATGTCCCATCGACTCGATTTCCTTCATATAGCTGGCTAAATAATGCTTGAATATAAGCATCATCCATAACTTGAGTCAATTTCACCATTTCCTTCTTAACTCCTCTTTGCTTCATTGTTCTTTTTGGGCAAGCTATATTACACAGAGAATGAATTGTTTAAGAATTCAAAAAAATGAGTTAAAGCTTGAACATTTCTCCATATACATTTCTCCTTCTTAGCTTACAAAAGTTAGAGAAAAATAATATACATCAAATGAATATGCTTTATGTAAAGTCACTTCACAAAAGAGAGAGAGAGTAATATTACATAACCAAAATAGTCAATTATGAGTATTGTTTGATACATAATCATTCCACATATTAATTGCTATATTACTTCTTAACAATTCTCCTTGTGAGGAATCTTCTTCCTAAGGTATTTGAGAACAAGATTCTTCAGTTGGAACAGTGTTGTACAACACTTGATTCACCTTATTAAAGTACTCAATATCTGGATCTACTTCCATTAAAAAGTTATACAGAATACAACATGCAAGCAAAATTTCTAATTGTGTATCAAAGTCATAGTGGGATTAATTGTCCCCTATGATTGGAAATCATTTTTTAAGAACTCCAAAGGCCTTTTCAATGGCATTTTGAGCTTGTGCATGCCGGTGGTTAAATAGTTCTTGGTAGTTTTCTGGGACTCGGTTGCCATGCTTTTTAACATGGTATCGTACGCCTCTATATGGAGCGAGAATGTTACTTCTTAGCATGAAACCAACATCAACAAGGTAATATTTTCCTATTGTTACAAAATTTGAGTTAGAGTATGATAATTTAACAAACAAACACATAAGTACTTAGAATACACAAATTACCTTCAGGAATAATTAACTTATACTCTCTTTTAAGTGCATTTTTTATTATTCGTGAATCGGATGCAGTTTCCTCCCAGCCAGGTAAGACATATGTGAATTTTAGATCAAAAGAGCACGCAGCTAGTACATTCATCATGGGATGCTGCTTCCTACCACGAAACCTTGGTGCATCAACACTAAAAACCTTTACTCGAATATGTGTTCCATTAATTGCTCCTATACAATCTTGTAAATTTTATATTGTAAAACATTAAATCAACCAAAAACTTTTCAATACATACATACTTCTATCACACAAAATTCACCTTAAAGTATGGATAAAATCGATTACCTTGAAGTATTTCTAGTAGGACTTGTGATCTATCAGGTTGTTGAAGAAATCGATCTTCCATTGATATAAATACCTTTAGCACTCTATGGAAGTGACAATTGATTATTTCACTTAATCGATAATAAAAAAATGATATATACTATTTTTGGCTGGAATAGCTAATATATGGAGGAATTTAGCAACTTGCTCTTCTACAGTGGTTCTTTGTGTAGGTTGAAGTCCACCATATTTTTATAATAATTCACATAAAGTTAAAAAAGTTTCTGGCTTCATACGAATAATCTTATTTGCACATCCATTTGTCCTAAGTTGCATTAAGATTTCATCTCTAACTAGAGCTGTAAACAAACCAAACATTTTGTGAACAAAAGCTCGTTTAAACTCATTCGTGTTGGAATAAGATTCATTCGTTTAATAAACGAACGAACTCGAACACGAACTCGAACTCGAATAATAAACAAACGAACTTGAACATGTTCACGAACATATTATATATTTTTTAAAATTAATTATATTATATTAATTATTTTATTTATATTTTATAATATTAAGATTTATTCTTAATAAATCTTATAATATTAATATTACTAATATTATTATATATTTATTTAATATTATAACATTCAATTATTTTAATTAAAATTTGAATTATTATTTTTATAAATTTTAAAATAAAAATATCAAATAAACGAACTCGAACAATTCGAACTCGAACGTTAATCGAGTTTTTCGAACTCGAACTTAAATGAACTTGAACATTATCAAACAATAATCGAACGAATTTAAACACGAACTCGAGCTCGAATAATAAACGAACAAACTCAAATAGCATTCAATTATATTCGAACTCGAGCTCGAAAATGTGATGCTCGGTTTGTTCATGTTCGAATACAACTCTATCTCTAATAGCACGATGTTCCTCAGAAGCATAACCTATAGGTTGATCAACATAATTGCTATCTCGAGAAGCCAAAAACTCTATGACACGACAAATCACGTCAACCCCAACTGATTGTTGACTTCTCATATGCAAACATAATTCGTCTAAATCGCTATTTTCTTCGTTATCCATCTGCAAAACGATTATTGCAAATGTACAGTTATGATGCACATCCATTTTGAAATCGATAAGAATATAAATAAGCAAACAACAATACAAGTAGGACAATTATAACTTGTGCTCAGAAATAAAAACAAATACAAGTGCACTATTTTTATGACTTGCATGCTGAGCTGTGTTTGTGTGTATGCATTAAGCTTAAACTGTATAATAGTCTCTCCTAAAAGGAAATGTAATGCCACTATTCAATTAAAGACTAAATGTAGTACTATAAACACATGCATTAACATCATGGTAGTACTATATTATTATTATTTTTTTTAGTAACATAGTATAGGGCTTATGTTGAAAATTCTTGAAATAAATACATTCTCTAATAGCCTTGGCCACATTTTTCCAAACGATTATTCCAAATGTATAGTTATAATGAACATCTATTTCGAAATAGATTAGATAAGAACATAAATAAGCAAACAACAATAAAAGTAGGACAATTATAACTTGTGCTCAGAAATGAAAACAAATACGCCTGCATATATTTTTATGACTTGTATGCTAAGTTGTGTTTGTGTGTATGCATTAAGCTCAAACTATATAATGGTCTCTCTTAAAAGGAAATGTAATGCCACTATTCAATTAAAGACTAAATGCAAGCGATTCCTTTTTAGAAGTTGAGGCTTACTGGAGAATTGGAAGCCACTAATCACAAAATCACAACTTAAAACCACTCAAAAAAAAAAAAAAAAAGAGAGAAAAATCAAGCAAAAGCAAATGATAACTCAACAGCAACATGGAGGAGGAGAAAGGGAACATGTAAATCTTAAATTATGGATGATGAATCATATAAGAATCTAAAAGCGACAGAATATGCGCAATGAAAGGGAGTTAGAAAGAAAATTACTACATTGGGCCACCTTCAATGGATCACAGGACAATGTTGTACCTTGCTCTCAACTGTTAGTCTTTCCAATATTGATTCACCTATGAATCCTCCAAAATCAATGGAAACTAATCACAATTCTGGCAAAATAATACAAGGAATCTGCGAAGCTTGTCTACATATTAAGGTATGGGCAATGCATGAATACTCTGAATTGATCCATACTAGCTGACCAAGAATACGTGGATCACAATGAAGACAAAAAGAAGACTTGAAAAATTGCAGCCAATTAAGACATGTCGTGTGCTGTGTTTCTACTGACTTGTTTTTAGTTTTACTAACAATTATGTAAAGTCCAACTTTTAAATTTACCAAAAAACTAGTCTGTCTGGTCCTTTTAGATAAATCTAACTAAAACCATAACCTTGATGATCAAAACAGAAGCAAATTCTTGGAATAGAAAAAGAAAGAAACACAAAAAGCTGCATTATTCTATCCAAATATGTAAAAAGGATGTTCTCATTTTACTCTTTTCATTATCCCGGGTCTTCGAAGAGAACACCAAAGAAAATAGTTGTAAAGTCACAATCTATATTGGAAAAAATTATGAAACGGGTAGATCTATATTGGTCTCCAAAATCGAGAAATGAAAAAAATAAAAATTTCAAATATCTCTTCTCTAATCACAAATTCCAACTCATCATACAGCCAAGAAAACGAGGAAAAGTTTCTTCTTTTCACAAGTTTGAGCACTCAAAGCACTAAACAAGACATCAAGAGGCATCGTATGGTAACCGGTTTAGCATTAGATAGTAAACCAACCTTCCCAAAAAAATGAAAAAAATAACAAATAAAGACAGATTTTGGCCCTAGAAATTGATGCTAGAGTTGTAAAATTACCTAATTCTGCAAGAAGATGTTGAATAACTAAGCTTTGTAAAAGAAGGCAACAAAATGGTGGGAGATAGAGATGGCGCGAGAGAGGAGGTCCCGGAACTGTCTTTGCCTCTTGAACCAGAGAATGGTAAGAGAAAGGTTTTTATTTCATTGAGGAAATGGTGGTATTTAAAATTATAACTTGTTCTTGAAAAGGGTAATTTTTTTCATTTATATAAAATAACTTAAACTCACATTCATTTCCACCCGTTTCTCTCCAATTTGGAGAGAAAGAATTTTGGCTGTAGGAGTTATCTGAGATCACTCTATTTCTCTTCCTTTCTTTCTACAGAAAATCTGCCAACCAACAGAAGAGAACCCATTTCTCTCCACCTCTCTTCTTTTCTCTCGTTTTTTAAACTTCCAAACTAGGCCTTATAGTTTACTACTAAAGACACGATTCAATCTCGAAGCAAAAAGAAAGTTAGCCCATAAAGAAATCAATTTCATGGTCTTGATTATATGGGATAAACCAAAAATTATAAACTCGAACGAGTTGTTGGGCAACAAAAGAATAATCTCTTCACCATCTGCCTATTTGCTGGTCATAGAAAACTTTCACAAAATCCAAAAGAGGACGATGTAGCCCATTTGGATGCTTCAGGGGATTCATGGAGGAGAAAGGATGAGAGTCAATTCTTTGCACATGAATAAAGTGTTGCCAAGAGCTGATGAAATAACTATAGAACACCAACCGAAACATGTAAGCACTCAACCATAGAATGCGTGAATCAACATAAAAAACTGGTTCATGGGTATCTTATTTGTTGCATGACTTGCCATGGAGAAATAAATTGCTATTTAGATGGTATATTATAATTTTTTTAAAAAAATTAGGGATAAAAAATAAATTGTAAAAAAATTATTTATATATATATATATATATATATATAAGTATTTGTCGAAATCTCTACTATTGATACCTGTTCGTTTTATTCCATAATCCATGATGTGGAAGTCCATGATTGGCACAACCAAATAAACGATTCCTTAATAGAGTCCATAATAATGGAATTGTGCAATTCCTTTATAAAGTAGAACTCTAGCTTTGTGCAATTCCTTCACACAGTCCATAACTATGGTGTTGTGTAATCCCTTTATAAAGTCCAGAACTCTGGCTTTGTGAATTCCATGATTAATACTTTCAACAGATAACGAAGCATCTTACATTGAATTTAAACAAAAGAGTTCATTACTCTAGCTGTGTGTATACATTGAAACTTGACAGCATTAAATTTAAATGAAAAATTTTTAAAAATAAAAAAAATGAAGGTATATGAATTTATTAATTAATTGAATATATTAATTAATTGAATTTAGAAGAATTTGGATAAGGATTCATGTATATCTTAAAGAAATTTCATAAATTTTATCTGAAACTCTTTAAAATTTCTCTCAAAATTCCCTCCAATTTTTATAGATATAGATATGTGAATATGTAAATATATATTTATATTCACAAGTATAAAGAATTGTATCATCTTATTGGAAAGCATTCATAAGTTAAAGACCGAGAAGGCTAGAGAAAAGACATTGTCTGATCAGTTGGAAGCCAAACGAGCTAAGAACAAGGCAAGCAGGGAAAGGAAAGCAGCCAAAAATGAAGAGAAATAGGTACGGGTAAGATTAGTTGGAATCCATTTGCTCAACTAATATTGTAATTTGAGTATTAGCTACTTTCCTAGCCGCAACATGCTGCAATCTAACATGTACAATGCTCAACATTTAGTGTCATCATCATTGACTGAACATCAATGAATTTTCTATATCTAATTCCCATGAAACACAAGGCAGCGCGACTTAATATCAGACAATTAGTATTTGACATGACATCAATGCTCATGGTACATATGATCATCGATTATGCCAGAATAAATTTCATCTGAAACCCTTAAATTCCCCTCCAGTATTTATAGATATAGATATGTGAATATATAAATATATATTTATATTTATCAAGTATAAAGAATTGTATTATTTTATCTATATCAGGGGTGGCTCTCAAGTAGAAAAATGGTCTGGCATGAGGTTTGCTAGATTTATGTTATTCTGCACAAAATGCTAGGCGTTAGCATCTTATTAGCAGTCAAAGAGGGGGTTTTTTTTTTTTTCACTTGAACTTAAAAGGGTACTTGCCATGGAAGCTTTAACTTATTGTTGGAGTGTTGCAGGTATCTTTAAAGAAAATTAGATTCTCTCAGCAGTCTGTAGAGAAAGAAAATGGAAGGACCTCAACACTAGCTCAGTCCTCTTCCACTTTACGTGATTCTTGTCTTATCTTTAGCATCGGAGCTTCTCAATTCGAATACTTACCAAACCTTAGAAACTATATGCATCGTTTATCTATTCATTGCTGTTTGTTTAGATTTGTCTACATATGCACTGTATGTTTTGTTTATGGATTTGTGGATTGGAACTACTGCAATGATACTTTAGATTTATTTTCATTTAATTTTTGTTTTCACTTGATTAAGATTAGAGGCTTTCTTATTTGCTTAATTGGACTGAATTTATTTGATGAGGAATATGAGATTTATGTTAAGTTTTGTGAAAACTTTCAGGTGAATTTTTTCAAAAGCTCAAAGATTTCTTCTTGATCTTCATGAAGTTTTGTGCTTTCTTTCATGATAGGCTTGGGGGATTGGAAGCTAGTGATTTGGACTTTCTTGGTCTTGTGTTTGGTATGCTTTTCTAGTGGATTTACTCCGCAAGTGAATGATGGTAATATTGAGGGCATCAAAACTCTTCGCAAAGATGGTGTTGGCCTTGTGGCAACTTTTTGAGATAATAATCGATGAAGTATTATTTCATAATCGATTATGTATTTTTTTATTAATAATCTATTGTAACTTTTATATTATACACAAATAATTGCTGATTATATTGTTAAGAATCATCGATTGTAGCATTAGGAATATATTAATTAATTGAATTCAGATGAATTCGAATAAGAATTCATGTATATCTTCAAGAAACTTCATAAATTTAACTTGAAACCCTTCGAAATTCCTCTCAAAATTCCCTTCGATATTTATTCCAGAATGCAAAGTCTAGAATCCACCCATTGAATCTTCAATTTTGTCCCCTATTTAATAAACCCTCTAGCTATTAAACTTTAGATTTTAGAAGATAAGCTCTATCATAGGTGCCATACTGCTTCTATCTCGCTTTTGTTTAGGCTACTAACCAAATAGCCACAAAAAATTAGGGAAAAATCATTAAAAAAAAAAAAGATTTAGGAGAGCACCAGGAATAGAATCAAGAAGGCTCTTACTGCAATTTTGATTTCTTTCTATTTTATTGAAAGTCAAAGCATTTTCACTTTTTTTTATGTTATGTTAGTTTTATAAACGTGATTTTATTCTTGAATTGATATTTAAGTTTGTCCCATTTGTTTAGTTGTTTGTCTCAGGTATGAGTTTCTGAATTTGATAGTATCAAGTGCTTAATCAATTTTTAAAATTGTTTTTACATTCATTATCGATTATAAAATATACTATAATCGAGTATGTAATTTCACACTCAAACCATCTAATACTACTATAACAAATGCATAATCAATTTTCAAAATTTTTTAAAATTGTTTTACATTCATAATCGATTATAAAATATACCATAATCAGGTATGTAATTTCACATTCTAACGATCTATTACTAGAGATGGCAACAGGGCAGGGTCGGGGATTAGAAATCCTAACCCAGCCCCTGCATACTTCCCATTTTCCCATTCCTGACCCATCCCCGCCACAGGGAAAGGCGGGGATCCCAGTTCCTGGTCTATTGGGGACAAAACAATCCTCGGTTCCGACCCAGCAGGAAAGTGGGGAAGCGGGGCCCGATTAGGCAAGGAAATATTTATAAAGACTTTTTTAGAAATTTTTTTTGGTCTCCTATATGTTTCCATTCAAAACTTTTTAATCATTTTGAAAAATTTTGTGGTGGTTTCCAATAGTTTAGGTTTTAATCATATCACTAAATTAATAAGAGTAAAATTGATAATTGATAATTTTTCCTTTTTTCTCTTCTCTTCTATTTTATTTTAGTATATATATAATCTACCTATATATACATATATAATATATATAATCTATCTATAATTTGTATAGTATATATATATATGTACATACACATACACACATATATATGTGTATGTACATATATATATATATATATATATACATATAATATAAAATATATATAGGTCAGGGAGGGTCGGGGCAGGGTTCATGCAATCCTCATTTGCGATTGGTGGGACGAGGAATGAAGCCCACCCCTAGCCCCATCCTAACTTAAATAAGGGAATCCCATGCCCAATCGGGCCAGGCTGAGCCGGGTCCCCAATTTAAACGGAGAAATTGCTATCCCTATCTATTACTACTGTAACAAAAATATCATAATCAACTAAAGGATTAGTTATTTTCTAGTATGTAATCCATTTAGAATGTAGAACCGTGTGTGATAATCCCATACTGAATTAGATGTTATTTGTATTCATTGCAACAAAAAATTCATTTCCTAAAATTCATATGGTTTTTTAGACATATGTAATTTTATCTACTTCAAAATTCATTTCTTTGTTTTTGGCACATAAAAAAACTTTCTTTTCCTTTTTTGTTCAAACGCATGAGCATCCTACTAGTAAATATAAAAGTAGTTTTGAAAGCCTCTTGAGGTGACACGTGTTGACACTTGGTAACATTAAATTTAAATGAAAGGATTTTTTTTAAGGAAAAGTGAAGTTATATATATATATATATATATGTATATATATATATCAGAATTATCTAAATTTAATGAATTCAAATAGAACTTATCTGAATATGAACCGTTTTTTATTTAAATATCAGGATTATTGAATTCAGATAAAGTTTATCGAAATATGAACCATTTTTTTAATTTAAATAGAATTTATTTGAATATGAACCGCTTTTTATTTAAATATCAGGATTATCTGAAATGAATTCAGATAGAACTTATCTAAATATGAACTATTTTTTGTATATTTTTTTAGGTGTAATCTGTCATTTTTCTGAGATGGAACAAGTTGGCAGATATGTATATGTTTTGAAGGTTCATCTTTTTCAACATACAATTATATGATTTTTTTTTCGGCTTTTCTTTGGCTACTTGCTTTAACTTTCTTTGTTGTAATTGATGGGTTGTAGGTATTCTTTTTCTCAAAGTGTAATATTTAATGGGATTTTTCTTTGGGCAGGGGAAAAATTGGTTGTTGTTCCATGCTACTGTAATTTTTTCAATTTCATACTTATCAAAGGATGGTGATCAAGTTCTCAGCTATTTTTGTGCTCTATGTAACTTTGAGAAGTTGGATTTTCAGAGAACATTGGGCTATAGATTGGGAGCATAGCTTTTTTTTCATTAATTTTTTGAGAAAAAGTGATAAAGTATCTAAAATTTCCTTTTCCTTTGAGCCACCCTCACACATCATCCCCTTCCACTCCTTCATTTGCTCTTACGGCCCCCCAACCTACAGAATGCTATGACCTCCTTCTCCCTTCTCTGTGTTTCTACACACCACTATTGCCACTACCCCTTGCTTGAGATTTCTTGAAATTTTGGAAACATGGCTTTGCTTTCTGTCAAGTTTTTGGCAACTTCATTATCAAATTCAAATAATAGGTTCTCTAGGACTAGGCTTCAAGTCACTTCGGCATAGATAGTTGCTCCACTAGCATTAGTAGTAGCAAGTGTTGATGCTGAGAGGCTAAAGCCTAGAGTGGTGGAAAAAGATGGATTTTGGGTTCTGAAGGAGAAGTTCAGGCAGTAAAAATCCGTAGGAAAAAATCAAGATTGAGAAGGATCCTATGAAGTTGTTTATGGAAAATGTCATCAAGGAGCTTGCCAAGATTCCCATTGAAGAGATTGATGAGTCCAAGATTACTAAAGATGACATTGATGTTAGGCTCAAGTGGCTTAGTCTCTTCCATAGGAGAAAACACCTATGTAAGTATATTTATTTCTCTTGCAATACAAGAAGTTTGGCATGATGACTGCTAAGATTAAGTTTCGATCATTTTTAGTCGATTCAATAGCAGAGAAAAATTCTTTATTGGATAATGAAAACTAGTGGTAATTTAACTAGAAACCAATTACATCAAAAGATTATCAATTTTTATCATAACTTCGGGGAATGCATTTCTTATTTGCAATATGATTCTTTTTGTCATTTTTCAGTACTTCTTAACACTTTTGATATGGTCGATTTATGATGAGATTGAAGCTGCCAAATAGTGTAACAATTACTGCCCACTCGATATCTAGCAAGTGTTATAAGGAAATACGGAAAAGACAACTGTTCAGATGTGACCACAAGGCAGAATTGGAAAATACGCAGTGTTATCTTGCCTGATGTGCCTGAGATTTTAAAAGGACTCGACAAAGTTGGCTTAACAACCCTACAACCGGGTGGGAACCCTCTTGCCAGAATTAATCCTCATGAAATTGTTGATACAAGGCCGGACGTCTCCCTAAACGGATCTACATTATTTTTATCAGATTCAAGTGCCTACAATTCCTAGGATTAGTTATTACTCTTATAGGCCATTGGGGCACAGACTAGCCGGCAAGGTCTGAGGTGACATACCTGTAGTAGGCTGGCCAGATGCGGGTTCGACTCCCTTCGGAGTCGAATTCGTAAGTCCTCTCCCTTGGATGTCTACTGCTGGTGCATATCCCAGATTTACATCTTTCTCGGTCGTTGGGCCTCGACTCTCGGGTGGGGGAGGTTCGCATTCAAGACTCCCTCCTTAATCCAAGTTATTACTCTTAAAAGTTGTTTGGGTATTGACTTCCATTTATTACAAAAGTCCTTCAGTACACAGATTTATGATGAAAAAAAAAACTAAATTAATTTTTTCTTAATAACATGTTAGACTAGTAAATTAATAACATAGTAAATTAATAAATAATAAGAATGAAATTGAAAAAATAAATATTTTCTTGATTGTTTAAAAAGACATAATTTTAACTACGAAAAATCTTTAAAAATGGCTTCAAAAGATAATGGAGTTATATTTCCATTTTAGAACCCAAATTGGTTAGAGCTAACTTTATGCATATTCCAACTTAAAAATCCATCTCAAGACCCATAATTGAGCCTCAAATTACCTGAAGCATGTGAAGGAGCTAAGCTAATATTTTCCCAGATGAATATATAAAAGATACCTTCAAAGAAATAGACAACTTTAGAGTATTCGAAATGTCTATGAGCTCACATATTGTATACTTGAATCACCGAAATGTGAATCTCCAAATTTGTATCTTGAGACCTCTTTAGTGTAACTAAGAATTCAAATGAAAAATAAATCTTAGAACTATATTCTTATTAAACTACAAAAAATAAGAATTAAAGGGAGAAGTCAGGCATGTAGAATTGTAACAGTGATAGGCTATAGCCTGATTAAGAAAATAGAACATTTTAAAAAAATTTGAGAATAAACGCCACTTTGTTTAGTTGTGTCATTGTGCACAAACGTGCCAAATTACGTATCAACAAAAGGGCAGAAGCCTACTCGACTTGTTGCTACCACCAAGTTAGTATTCTAGACAAATCAAATAGATTCTCTGTAGCATTTGCGACGGTGTAATTTAGTGTATAAAAATTGTGGAGTCAATTATAAATAATTTAATTTTTTTATAGACAACTTTGAATTACATTGTAGTTTTTATACTTCAAATTTATTTGTATAATTTTGTTTCATTAAAAAATTTTGGAGTTGTTATATAATTTTGTTGAATAACATATGCTTTTAGTTACAGATAAGATACGATGCCAATATTAGTAGGGAAAATGAATTTTAAAAATAAAATCAGAGTAATTAGCACTGCCTGGTCATTAGCGATTGACTATCAGCGATCAAAATTATCAGCAACCAACTTAGACGCTCATTTTTTTTTCCAAATATAATTATTTTTATTACTATTAACGATGAAATTTTGCAACGGAAATGCAGTTGCTAAATAGCTACTGGAGGTATTCTTCAGTCGCTATTTTTAGCGACCACTTGTATAGCGGCTGCAACTATTTAATCAATAATTGATCACTAATTTTCAATCAATGACTGATTAACGACCAAAAATTTGGTCGCTAAAATATCAGTTCCTTGTAGTGGCATTCTACACGTTATATTCAAACTACTTTCTTTGTATCATATTTAATTAATCGAGTCTTAAAATACTATTTTAATCAACAATATGAATTATTTTTGTAACAATGTTGTAACTCAATTAGTTAGAAATTGTATAAATGTTTTGTTTCCATATGCATAGCTTCTGTATATGTACTGAGACAAAAAAGAAGGGGGGTGGATTCAAGCCTAAATACATTAAAATAGCTTTTGGTTTAAAATAGGAGCAAATGAACTTATTTTAAGCAAACATGGCTAATCATTAGTCTAATATTTTTTTAAAAGAAAAATAGATTGTGATTATATTAGTTAGAAATATCTCCAAAAATCTTACAGAGAAAATTTTGATAGTTTCGTAACTTGTTCAGCATAAATTTACAATATATATATATATATATATATATATATATATATATATATATACATACACGCCGTTAATTAATAACGTATACATTTTGATGCAAATGCATTTTCAGCTTCAATTTTAATGACTATCCCTCTTACCAAAGTGGGGAAATGACAAGGATAGCTTTTTTTTTTCTTTTTGATATGAAAAAAATTATGCACACAAGAAATGTATTAATAATATATATATATATATATATATATATATATATATAAATAAAAGTCGTTGATGATGCTATAGTGTTGACACTTGGCAGCTGAAATTGCATTAGAATGCAACATGTGGTGACTTACTCTACAATTGGAATTTCAGAAGATCAGGATGCATGTTTTTATTATGCAGAAGACCAAGAGAAATGCCTTTATTATTATTTAAGAATTGAATAAAGATTTTTATTATTCAAGAATTTAAAGTCATGAGGCATGCCTTTTTGCTTTTTGATGAGATTAAATTCTTTTCAAATTTCTGATTTTTAGAATTTATTGAAGAATGTAATTTTTATATGTTACACTTCAAAGTCCTAGACCAAATTACAGAGAATTTGCAAATTTTAATTGATAGAAAGTGTGTACATGGATATAATATAACTTAAACTATAGAAAAATGAAAAACAATTTATCCACCAAGTAGATATAAAAAGTATAATAAATGTGTTCAATATAAAAGATGTATTCATTAATTATACACTATTTTGTAAATAAAAATAATTTACAACGAGACAAATGGCATTTGTGGATACATGGAATTCATGAAGTTTGTTGGATGTTGTGGTTATATAATTCTACTAAGTCTAAGATCTGAGCATTATTCGAGATAAATTCTTTTTTATTTTTACATAATATAAGTTATGTTGTCACTACAAAGAAATGCAAAATTAGCGACGACAGTTACCATCGCTATTCCATCACTGAATAAACCTAGCGATGGCATAGTGACAGAAAAAGAGGCAGCTAAACTGGTAGTCGCTAAATAAAATTTTTGCAGCGGTGCCACAAAAAACCGACGTAGAAATATTGACTTGAAAATTATATATACGAAGTAGAATTACAAAAATATATAAATAATTTTAGAAAATTACCATACAATTCTCGTGCACAGTGAACGAGACCAAGCCTTTAGTATGAGTGGAGGTAGCCTGATCCCTATTCCTTCGAGTAGTAGAGGAGACTGCTTGAAACTCATGTGTGCTCTAGCATTGCTACATTACCTCCCAATATCGAGTGTTGATCCAGGAGGGAGGCTGGCCAGCTAAGGTTGTCCTCTACAACTTTGATAGTGTGTTCGAAAAGCGGTTTCGACACTTGTGCTCCTAGATGGACCAAATTTTAGCACTATCCTCATCGGCCCAATAAAATAGCTTCTGCAAAAAAAAAAAAAAATCAATAAAAAATCCAAGTTGTTAGTTCAAAACAATTGATTAAGTGTGTGTGTGTGTGTATCAATAAAATAGCTTCTGCAAAAAAAAAAAAAATCAATAAAAAATCTAAGTTGTTAGTTCAAAACAATTGATTAAGTGGTGTGTGTGTGTGTGTGTGTGTGTGTGTGTATGAAGTAAAAAAATAATAATTTTGAATAACTTATAAAATAATTAGTAACTTACTCTAAACTCCTCAAATCAAATGTTCTCCGCGCTCATTGGGACAAAAGCATATGTTGTCTAAGGCCTATCGAAGTACCTCTGAAACATAGACGTGATTTTCCGTACACATTTATTGGAACTAGCAAATCTTTTTTTTTAAAAAAAATAAACATAATATGGAAATGAGTATAAGTGAAATATGAAAATGAAACCAAGCAGTAAGAAAAGACTCAATTAATATGGAAATAAAAGTAATGCAAAAAAATAATATTTAACATCGAAATTAAAATATAGTCAAACATTTAAATCAAATACTATTAAATTAAAAACATATTAATAAAGTAATAATGTGCATGAATATATTACATAATTATGAAAAACATATTACAAATTAATTTAATACATATCTTATAGATTTTAAATGTACCTGTCCACTCGTGGATAATCAATGGTTGGAGATACTGTGCCTAAGATCCAGATTGATACAATGTTGCAAATGATAGAACTATAGGGGAATCCCTATCCTGCCTAATAACTACATCTCCTGAGAATGTGTCACGCACTGGTATCCGAGGAACATGCGAGGGTGATGGCGTACAATCCCGTAATACAGTACGTTGTGAGTCAATATCAGGCAACTGCTTTCTAATAGACATATCTAGGTGGATAAAAAATAGTTAAAATTAATTAGACGATGTAAAGAAAATTGTAATATATTTCTCACACCTAAAAAGTTAAGAAAATTGGCAGCTCGTTCTTTAAAGTACAATACCTAAATAGAAAGGATGAAATGAGTTATATCATTAAGGAAATAGCTTTTTAGATGTATTTACTAGCACTAAGATGTACCTAATGAACTGAAAACAATTCCGACCGAATGCACCACTTTCACATTGGTCAAAGAAACCGGGTGACAGAATATTGCAGAGTCATTTTCATGCCCATGCTATATAGTCTTTTTACTTTCTTGGGATGGGAATTCACACACACACACACACACACACACACACACATATGTATATAGACACACGGTTTTCTCTCCTTAATTATATTTGCAGTTTCTTTTAATATGTGATGACGTTATTTTAATATATCGAGTTTAGGATTTAATGTTATTTCTCTAGAAATAGTTAGTTCTTTGATGCTTTTGCATTACTAAGTTGCATTGTATTAAGAAACATGGTTACTGGTTATCTCAAGTCTAGATTAATTTCTTTGCTTTTCAAATGACTAATGAATGTTTTAATGAGGTAGATGATATTTTTGAATCAATATTAGACTTCATAGAGCTGTACAATGTAGGAGAAATAGAAAGAGTTGAAAGGCTAGTGGCTTCTTCCTTCTAGAAGAGTATCAATCGAGGGTCAATTGTCCAAAGTTTTGTTTTGGTAGGTTGGGAAGCTAGGGAAGAATTGAGAGTCCTTTTAATGATGATAAATCCTCTTTTTTCTCCTTATGGTAGATCTCAACTTATCATATCCTAAAATGATGGATGTAGCAGTTCCTGCAACTACTGAAAGTTTGATTTAAATTATGGAAATCCTTGAAATAGTATCACATTATCACTCTATTAGTAACTTATAACTTTTATCTGGTGCTTCTTTACATTTGTTTTCTACTATTCATTAACCAAGAGATTAAAATGGGGTGTATGGGTCATCCACAAAGTGCTACTAATTGGAGTTTATGGGCTGATATTCTTTCTCTATAGGTCTAGATGGATAGAAAGATTGTCTGGTGAGTAATTTCGTGAGTGTCAAAGTTCAGTTCTCATAATGAATGATATTGACTCTTTTATATTCCCTTTTTGCAGCCAGACCTGCATTCTACAACTATATAACCATCATGTTTACTGTAAATGCCATTGCTTTGTTGGCTTGTGCAATTGCAGCAAATGGAGCTGCTTTTGGCCTTTGGTATGCCTTCATTAGTCGCTACTCTCAATTTACTTTCTCAATCCTTCTTGAAAATCATATGAAGATCTTTATTCTATTCACAAGTTGAATGAGATGACAACTGTTTGTTATCATGCCTTTTACCTTCTGCTGCTCTATGTGACTTTCCTTGCAAACTTTTTCTAGGTGAATTATTTTATGTATTCAAATTTTATTTTCATTAGTTTATACTCCAAGCAATACGATGCCATCATTAGCTTTATAATCTATGTTATTTGATTCCCATAGGAAGAGGATTTGCATTTGGAAAATGTATAATACTCCGAGATGAAAGATGATGGTTTCTTTGATGTTGACTAGGTTGCATATCAAGTTCTTTGAATATCTAGTCCTTATGCTAGGAAAACATGAAGTGTTGCACATGTTTTAATTGATGAATGATTAATGTCATTGTAGAAGTTAAAATTCCTATTGCTTTACTCGGAGTTGAGAATGATAGAATCAGTTCAACAGAGGAAATAAAACATCTAGGCAATGTTTTATCTACAAAACCTGAGGTGAGAAGCTTTTAGTTTAGCAAATAGTAGCAAGATTAGATATGAAACATTGCTTGGTACTTATTCTTGTTTCCTGAAACTTTTGGAGTGATTAGTGTTTGTTAAATTTGTAGGTTGATAGCTTTGTGAAGATATTCCTAGGTGTTAGCCATGGCTGGACTTTGAGGTATAACCTTGATGATGAATCTGCTGTTAAGGTTGGAGAAAAGGCTCACTCAGACATGTTGAAGTGCTTAACCAAGTTTGTTAAATGAAGAAAGAAATTCAGGGGACTTGTGTTTTGATTTTTTATTTCAGTTCTATAAATTGTTATTCCATTTACTGCTCTATAAATGAATATGTATTTATTTATTTGTTTTGTTTGATGAAATTTTAGGTTTTGTTTGACGGGAGCAGGTTAGATAGATTAAAATATGAAGGAAATCTGTTTGTTTTGGTAAGTTTGGGTAAGTTTGGTTAGTTGTATCATATATTTGAGTAGCTTGGTTATTGTAAGTTTTGTTGTGGGAATAAGAACTACAAAGTAATGTCTTTTCTTATACACTGCTCATAAAAATATGGAACGTAAATTACTATTGTATCCCTTGTTTTTATTTTAAAACACATACACATTTTTCTTACTGTAGTAGTATCAACTATTAAAAGTCTTTTTTGTTTAGTTACTTTTGACATAGATTAGCGGGATTTTGACATAAATTCAAGGATGATGTTATAAAATAGTGGTTGAAGCTAATATCAAAAAACTGGGTTTGGAGAAATCGCATTTCACTTACATTTAAAAAAATGTTTCCAAATTTGATTGTGCACCAAGTATATTGGGCGTCAATATAAGCATGATTGGGCAACCATTTGGTGTTTTGCGACGATGGTTTACCATCAGAAGCCCATGTATGATGCACAATTTCATGAAAATATTAAGGGAATTGAATATGTAAATGTATATATATTTTTTAAGTGTACAATACCATAAAGGAATTTTGCTGTGCATTTGTCTTAGATTTTTTAAAATTTTACAAAATGTGATGGTGTGCTAAGTATATTGAGCGTCAATATAAGCATGATTAGGCAACCATTCGGTGTTTTACGATAATGGTTTACCATCAAAAGTCTATGTATGATGCACAATTTCATGAAAATATTAACAAAATTGAATATGTAAATGTGCCCAATCTTGTTGTGAATGGACTTGCAGATGGTACTTTTTCTGTTAATTTGGTTTTTGATAGATATCTATTTAGGTTTGTTTTGGCAGTTCCTTTTTTTTTTTTTTTTTTGAGGTATGGTTATATGATTTTGTTTTATTTATGCTATGCAAATATGCATTGTATTGCTAACATCATTCTGCAGTTGGTTTACAAATATAGATAAGCAGTTTTGTTTTACAATAAGATAAGCATAATTTATTTTATCATTCTGCAGTTTTCTTTAACATAGTCATACATAGTCCATAATCTTTTTTGTTTTGTTACTTTTGACATAGATCACTAGGATTTTGACATGAATATGTCCACTATTCTTTTGACATAGATTAGTGATTTTTTACATAAATTCCGGGATGATGTGATAAAACCCCAATGTTGGAACCTGAAATGATTCTTCCTTCAATTACTCTGCTACCTATTTGTGTTACTATCAATCTTATTCCTTTGCACATGCCTTTACTTAAGTTAACATTTCTTAAAAGCATGATTGGAATACCTTGTTTTAATCTCAATTTATGTTCCGGAATTCCTGGGAAGCTCAGGCTATTTAAAAACTCCACTAGATATAGCTTTGGAAAATGAGTGGCGGTCTGAGATACCCATTCCTCGTGGTGGACCTCACAGGTTTTTGCTATTTCTATCTGGAAGAGGTTTTATTTGATATTGAATATATTTCCTATAGGTTATTTATGACCTATTTGTTTAAGCATGAATGGATCATGAAGAGAAAGTGCAAAGAGGATTCTGCCCATACCTTTTTGAAATTCAGTACTTCTATTTCTTTGTTGAAACATTATGGTTACATTGGAAAATTAGTGAACATCATGTCTTTCTTTCCTTTTTTCCTTTAGTTTAAGCATTCATTCTTAGTATTATTTTGCACTCATCCTTAGTTTTGTTATGTTATGAAATTTTGTTGCCTATATGTGGACAAACATGCGTTCTGCATTCATCGTACCTTCTGCCAGGTTAGAGCTTGATTGCAATTACAATAACATTTTGCAGCTGCATGTGGAAATTTATTTCTTATATTTGCTACTTTGCACGGTTTATTTTTCAGTTGCTTCTTGCTGTTGGTACAAAGTTGGAGCATGTGATTACCCAGCTGGCTCATGAGGTTGTTGAGAAACATGCAGCTATAGAAGGTGAATTGGTGGTACAACTTTCTGATGATCCATTTTGGTTCTGCAAGCCCCAGATTGTTCTATTCTTGATACATTTTATTTTCTTCCAAAATGCTTTTGAGATTGCATTTTTCTTCTGGATATGGGTAAGCGGATTTTTGAACTTAAGCATTGTGTACACAGTATAGCTTTTCAATTATTTTTGCAACTTAAATGCTTTTGGTGTACTGTAGGTTCAATATGGCTTTGACTCCTGCATAATGGGTCAATTTTGTTACATCATACCTAGACTAATCATAGGCTAAAGTTATTATTTCTCTTCCCACATTTCTAACCCTTGGGAGTTATCCTTCCCAAGTTTTGCTGTGGTTGCTTTAGTTGGTTAGAAGTCATGAACAGAAGCATGATTGCGTGTTAAATATATTGGGCGTCTATATAAGCATGATTGGGTAACCATTCGGTGTTTTGTGACGATGGTTTACCATTAGAAGCCCACATATGATGTACAATTTTATGAAAATATTAATGGAATTGAATATGTAAATGTGTTTTTAATTGTAGTGTATGAAAGGATAAGAAAATTTTGCTAAGTTAGATGTGTTATAAGGTTTGTGGATTTTATTATGTGCTAAGTATATTGGGCATCAATATAAGCATGTTTGGGCAACCATTCGGTGTTTTGCGATGATGGTTTACCATCAGAAGCCCACGTATGATGCACAATTTAATTTTAAATTCACTTCAAGTATTGCATTTTTTTTTTGCATGGGGCATAAATTTTTAAATGTTTTTAGTACTACAGAGTTAGGATAAAACATAGTGCTCTGTTCTGCATTTCTGTGGATGTCCATTGTTTGCTTCACTTTTGTTTTATCTTTTTTGCTCTGTGCTGCAACTTTGTTACCTTTTTAAGGTATTTGTGCTATGGTGAAATGGATCAAAACACAGACTTTAAGTAGAGTTAAGATACTGCTTTATGAATTCTTTATGTTTAAAGTAATGAGCATTATAGATTTCAAGGTTTTTTGTTATATTAGATGTTTATTTTGATGTTTAACCTTGAGATATAATAAACTATGAAAGTTTATAAAGTATGAGAGTTTCGTGATTAGTTTTAGTTATGATATGTTATCTAGCTATTAGATTTGTTTTGATAATGATTATGTTTCCATTTAGCACTTACTTTCATTATTTGATTGACTTTGCTATCCACAGGAAGAAGAAATTTATGGTGTAGATTTTATGGTAATTCCAAATGATGGACTCTTGAATGTCCCATTAAAGAGGGGAAGTATTCTTCATATGCATATGAAATTGTTGAGGAATTGCTTGTGTTTTTTTGGAAAATATCTTTACAGTTCCTGAATTGTGGTCTAGAATAGGCTTTGCATTGGCCAACAGGTCTATAGAAATAGCGCTTTGAATTGGGGAAGTTTTGTTATGCTTTCTGTAACTAAATGTTCTCATTTGACTTGGAAATGTCAATTTATTTTGCTTATTGTAAGTTGCATTGTAAATTAGAGTATACTAAGGATAAACTCATGAAGCAAAATTTCGTATGGCAAATAGGTATGTAACATCTAGCAGAAATTGAATTGGCTTTGAAAATGGACTTAAGTGTATGTTTTTGCTGTAGCTTGTTGTAAGTTTTTGCTGCAGCTTGTTGTAAGTTTTTACTGCAACTTGTAGAAAATTGAGGCCTAAATGGCAATGTGTTCTTTTAGAATTTGTTGGCTTTCTGTATGGTTTTGTACTTTATGTTGGCTGTAACTTAGTATTAGTTATTTTGTTTTTACATTGTTGTTATTGAGAGTTTATGACATGAATTTAATACTTAGAGTTAGTTGATTAGAAGTCATGAACAAAAGAATGATTGTGTGCTAAGTATATTGGGTGTCAATATAAGCATGATTAGGTAACCATTCGATATTTTGCGACAATAGCTTATCATTAGAAGCCCACGTATGATGCACAATTACCTAAAAACATTAATATAATTGAATATGTAAATGTGTTTTTAATTATAGTGTACGAAAGGATAAGGAAATTTTGCTACGTTAGATGTCTTATAAGCTTTGTGGATTTGATTATGCGGTAAGTATATTGGGTATCAATATAAACATGTTTGGGCAACCATTCGGTGTTCTGAGATGATGGTTTACCATCAGAAGCCCACGTATGATACACAATTTTATGAAAACATTAATATAATTGAATATGTAAAAGTGTTTTTGATTGTAGTGTAAGAAAGAATATTTTTGCTAAGTTAGATGCATTATAAGGTTGGTGGATTTGATTATATGCTAAGTATATTGGGTGTCAATATAGACATGTGTGAGCAACCATTCGGTGTTTTGCGACGATGGTTTACCATCAGAAGCCTACGTATGATGCACAATTTAATTTTAAAACCAACTTCAAGTACTGCATTTTTTTTTTTTTTTGGTCTGGGACATAAAATTTAAACCTATCTTAAAAACCACCTAAATAACATAGAGTATACTAAGGATAAACTTCGAAAGCAATGTTTCATATGGCAGATGGTTGTCTAACATCCAGCAGAAAATAAATTGGTTTTGAAAAAGGGACTTAACTGCAGGTTGTTGCTACAGCTTTGTGTAGAAAATAGAGGGCTGAATACCAATATGTTCCTTTAGAATTTGTTGGCTTTCTGTATGTTTTGGTACCTTATGTTACCTGTAAATTGAGGGTTAAATAGCAATATGTTCCTTTAGAATTTGTTGGCTTTCTGTATGCTTTTGTACCTTATGTTACCTGTAACTGAGTATTGGTGATTCTGTTTTTGTATTGTTGTTATCAAGAGGTTATCACATGAATTTCATAATTAGAGTTTATTCATTAGAAGTCATTAATAAAAGCATGATTGTGTACTATGTATATTGGGCATCAATATAAGTATGATTGGGCAACCATTCGGTGTTTTGCGATGATAGTTTACCATCAGAAGCCCACGTATGATGCACAATTTAATCTTAAAACTAACTTCAAGTACTGCCTTTTTTTTTGTATGGGCCATAAAATTTAAACCTTTCTTAAAATCCACATAAATAACATACCTTTCTTAAAAACCACATAAATAACATATAGTATTCTAAGGATAGACTCAGAAACCAAGGATTCGTATGGCAGATGGCTATGTAACATCCAGTAGAAATTAAATTGCCTTTGAGTTTAATAGTTACAGATTGTTTATTATACTTGTATCTGACTAACATTAAATAGGGAGACAATTGGGGAAAACCTAGCCTTTCATGGTAGCTGTTGTAGTATTTATCTTCTTTGTATCCTGCATTATAGACATGATTAGATAATGAATCCTTTATTAAGACATGTATAGTATTTGAATATTTTTGTGGAATATGATATTTAAGATAACTTACAATTGCAATTTTTGTAAAGATTTCATGGTAGACAATGTTCTTTGTATAAAATTTGAACTTTGGATCCTGCTCAGTGATTAATATTTTCAACCCTTGTGGTGTTTTCACTCTTGAAAGTGCGACATAAAGTTGACCATGTCTGAAGACTGGTTTAGCTAGATATAGTCCGACTGTTGATAGTGTTTGTCCTTGGCTTTTATTTATTGTCATTGCGTAATAAACTTTGATTGGAAATTGTCTCCTTATCAAGGTGAATGGCAGTTTTGTATCAGTTGTGGACACATCTATTCTAGGAATAAGCACTTTTTTCCCAATGTTGGAACCTGAAATGATTCTACCTTCAATTACTCTGCTACCTGTCTGTGTTACTATTAGTCTTGTTCTATTGCACATGTCTTTACCTGGGTTAACATTTCTTAAAAGCATAATCGGAATACCTTGTTTTAATCACAATTTATGTTCTGGAATTCCTGGGAAACTCATGCTATTTAAAAACTCTACTGG
This sequence comes from Voacanga thouarsii, assembly GCA_026120185.1. Taxonomy (NCBI): domain Eukaryota; kingdom Viridiplantae; phylum Streptophyta; class Magnoliopsida; order Gentianales; family Apocynaceae; genus Voacanga; species Voacanga thouarsii. The sequence continues at coordinate 201,195 of JANUWF010001486.1, forward strand.
ATATAACATATCTTCATCCAGTAACTTTCCTGATACTTTGTCCATTCCGTTTGCACTTATGTATTCTATTGGCTCACCTTGTACTTTATCAAGAATAAAGTCATTCATTTCATTCACTGTTTCATTCTGAGGTGTAAGAATTGCTCTTTCTATCAAATAGTTTGTATCTATTCTTTTCTCTTCGAAGTCTGGGTAAGTTGCCTCAAAAATTGCCTTTACTGGATGTTCAGCAACATCAATCATATATTCTCTTGGGATTTTTATCCAAGTTGAATGTCATCTCCCCGTGTCTTTGCATGTTGCAGAGCATTTCCTATTTCCAATAGCCAATTTGCAAATGTTTCTATCTTTTGTGCTTCTTTAGTAGTGCATTCATTAAATTGTTGAAGTCTTATATTTTGAGTAAGTGTCGACAGTTCACACTTTTGCCAAAGATACGAAAAGTTGATCGAAGTATGTACTATATCTACTCATCCACCTTTTGGAATTACAGGGAGAATTTGTCAAAAATCTCTGACCAAGAGAACAGTTTTCCTTCTAAAAGCTTTGTTGTCATTAAATGCTTCTGATCCTCTGAGTATATCTTTCAATGTTCTATCAACTGTTTCAAAGACATGCCTATTTTTGGAGTGTTTTAGGTTGTATGAGAAAAATGGTTATGTTTCATACATTGATATGTATGTTTTGAATTTGGCATGATGCTTTGTTGTGCAAGTGCTCTAGAAATAATAATGAATTTTAGGATATATACATACTTGGAATTCATAGGTGCCTCATCCCATATTATTAGAATAGCTATTTTAATTAGCTCAGCTAGTTGTGTATTGGCTTTAATTGAGCATGTGGTCTCATCATCAGTTGTTATTGGTATTTTGAATGTACTATGTGCAGTTTTTCCTCCAGGTAGCAATGATGATGAAATGCCTATGTTGACATTTGATAAGAATGATATAAGAATATGTTTATAATACACATGTTAGAAAATCAAATTAAGGATATTAGTAATTACCTGATGAAGCTATAGCAAGTACTATTTTTGAATCTGATCTCAACTTGTAGATGATTGCTCTGTACACATAAGTCTTTCCAGTTCCTGTTAGGTATTTCATGCATGTCATAAATGGCACAACAGAAAAATAAGAACAAGATAAAATCCTAGGATCCGCATACGTGTGGAAAACATGACATAAAGAGAAGAAGATCACCTTTCTAGTGAGTTCCTGTCGTTAAATTTTTTTTTCTTTCTCGTCTGAGGCACGATCCAGTAATCCTCAATCAATTTCAAAACCATATCTTCAATGATTTCTTCATTTAAGAACATAAAACACATGCTACTAAATCTTTCACAACCAATGCAAGACTTGTGTAGTGATAAATGACTTAGTAGAACCATCTCAAAAATTCACAATATTCTCAAACCATTAGAAAGAATTATAGTTTGAAAAGAATATACATTCCATATGCTTACCTTTCATAAACTCTCTCCACTAATCCAAGACATATCATGATTCTACTTAGATCAAGTAGGACTTTTAAGCTTGTAGTGTAAGGCTAAAGGCTTGTAATGTAGTTTATCAAATGAAGGATATAGGAGAATAAAAAATCAAAGAAAAATTGAGAGTTTGCAAGAAAAGGATAAACAAATTGAATCAATCATTTCCAACTCTTCTTGCTCTCCTATTCCAAAAATCAAACAAACCATAACCTTATATAGCAATTACAACTCCACTCAAGCAATTCCTGCATTTTTTCTCTTTTTCTTTCAACTTCTTTTCATCAAATCTTTTCTATTTCTTTCACAAGATCACTCAAATTTTCTAGCAATGGCGTCAAGTACTTTATATGAACTTTAACTCTTTTGTTTCTCAGCTCAATCACTGTTCCTCTTGTGATATTTCTTTTCTTTCTCTCTCAACTTTTTTTTCTTTAACTCCTCTTTTGTTTCTACTGCTGCTGTTCTTTTCTTTCTCATTTTCTTTCCATTATTTCTAGCAGTTGTTTGTTTTCTTTTCTTTTCAATTCCTCTCTTTTTCTATTCTCTTTCTTTTAGTCTCTCTTTCTCAATTTTTTTCAACTTCTTTCTTCCATTCTACTTTCTTTCTTTTCCCAGCTCAACTCGTGATTGATCCATGACTGAAAGTAACAAGTCATGATCTTTATCCCAGCATTCTTTCTCAACATTCCCTTACATACACTTTCAACCATCAAGAGCATAAAGATTTGAAAAATTATTCAAACTCTCCGCACAAGCAATGGACAAAATATTGTGACGGGTTTTAAAGAAAGAAATCAATAATTTAGGCTCAAAATAGGCACTAGGGATAATATGACAATAGGTAGGCTTGAAAAGCTCAAACTATCCAAAGAAGGCCTATTACCGTCATCCCTAAGTTAAATCATGACTGTCTTTCTTATTTCGCCTCGAGAAGTATTCAAGTAAGTTCTAGAATGCTCTATGAATTTTAGTAGAAAAACAGGTTTAAGAACAATGCAAAGCATTAGATCAAGAACTACTTCGTCTAAGTGCGTGCAAAAAGTCATGCATAAGCTATAAATGATCTAGAACATATGCTCTATAATCCATCATGAAGACATGTACTAAAAATATAACTTGAAATCTCAAAGAAAGTCAGAAAAATTTTGAAAATTCTACTCAAAAGATTCAAAGAAGAATGTCAAGATAAATAAAGCATAGAAGAATTCCTATTCTAACCACTCCCCCACACTTAAACTGGATATTGTCCTCAATGGCCAAACAAATAGAGTAAGGAACTATTGCCACAGGACCAAAAATAAAAGGGGAAAAGAGAAGAAAGAAAATACTCCCATACTTTGTGCTTAAAATAAAATTAATAAAACTTAGACAAAGTATCTCATCAAACCACTCCCCCATACTTAAATTGGATAATATCCTCATTGGCAAAAAAATAAACACAAGACAGCATCTCCAAAGGGACCAAAAATAATAAAGGGGTAGAAAGTTTAGGTAATATTGCCCAAGTGCAATAATGCTTCAATAGGTAGCCAAGCTTGAGGTAAAGAGAAGGGCTTGTCCAAGAGGACTTTATGCCTATCAAACAAAACATAAATAAAAGCACAAGAAAAATAATAATAAAACATACCTACATAAAAGAAAACAAACTAAAGAAAAAGACTCAAAGAAAAAATATAAAATAAAAAATTTTCACTCATCATGCTTCCTCATCAAATCTTTTGAAAAGAAATTAAAGCTCAAAATAGAAGATAGGCATGATGAATGTAGAATGGAGAGAGGTTTTTGAAAAATAGAAGGTTTATGAAAATTATTTTTTCACTAAAGCAAAACACATAAACCTCTTTCCCTAACATTTCTTTAGACACACAAATATTGTGGTCAACATATAAGTGCACATGGTTTCTAAAGAATGCATCAAACTTGAAATCACCTTTTAACCCTTCAAAAGAATGTTCATAATTAGAATTCCCCTTTAAACTTAGTATTTGAGTTCTTAAAGATGAGATCAAGAATTTCTTATTTTTTTTAATATATCTACAAATACTAAGTTACCTCCCTTTGAATGGGGTGAAGGGTAGGAAGTATCACTATCCTCCAAGGACTTCTTATGATGTAGCGTTGAAAGATCCAACTCCTTGAGGCATGATAAATTTAACACATCATCATTTGGACCCTTGTTCTCCAAGAATTGAGAGGAACCTAAAAAATCATGTAATAAAGAGAGATTAGAAGTATTAGCACGTAGAGTAGAATTGAATACCTCTCTTTCCACATTGGACAATTGGTCCTCATATCCCTTCTCCTTTCCTTGGAGATTGTCTTGTTCAAGCATATGGGCCTTTAAGGTATCCTCAACCAACTTGGCGAGTTGTGTTCTTTGGTAGTTCAATCGTTGAGATGCTTCTTCATGCTACTAAATAGATGAATTTGTATTGGTAATAAAAGAATTCACCAATGTTATTAATGACGTCTCACTAAGAACATCAATGCGAGCTTGTAATTTTGCCAATCAATACACTAATGTTTTTTTTTTTTTGAATGCAAGAAAAATGATGAACATGTAATAATGATGAATAATGCAATTGAATTCATGAAGACACGAAAAAAAGCACAAAAAAAAAAAAAACAAAACAAAACGACAAAAATAAAAATTGTTCCAAACCGCAAAAATGAATGCACTGCTTTCCATGGTCTACACCTATAAAAGACAAGAAGAAGGTTAGATAACCACAATTCATATTTACAACAAAATTAAAAGAAGAAAAAGTTAGTCAATAAAACAGGGTCAAGGTTAGTAAGTTAGGTTACAATGGTATACACAAATACACAAAATACAAAAGATAGCACATTTTTGCGAAAAGAACAATTGTACATATTTTACATATTTACGTATTTACATGGTTAAATCAACAAAATCCAAGTTTTCATACTATTGTTCCCCGGCAACGGTGCCAAAAACTTGATGTGTTCGGACTTTGGTGTAAAACTAAGCACATTCCCAATCAAGTTTAAATTAAAACGTTCAACCCAAATCACACATACGAGCAAGCGTACTCATCATTAATTGAGCATAGGGTTCAAACGAGTGTCGATCCTCTAGGAACAAGTAGACATTAATTACCTTTCTTTCATTGTTTAACCGACTCGATAAAATGAAAAATAAATAAAAATAAAAATAAAAGAAAATCAAAATAAAAATATATACATATCATGGATGAAGTATGCAATTCAAACCATTGTTTAGACACCCATGATCTTAAAGTACCCAACCTTTATTAGAACTAATTATTCTCTTGGCATCATGAAGAATTAAAGTAGACCCACTTCTTTCCCAATCAATGAATCCTTATCCTTTAGGTAACTTAGCATCACATACTCTGTCTCAGCCAGTCTTACCCAAAAGATGCATTAAACACAATTCTCTAATTAAATCTTCATATTCTAGCAAACTTAAAACATGAAATTAACCAATGAATCCATACTTTGGTAGACATAAATTAATCTTTAATTACTAGTTCTTAGCAATTAACCCATTTCCCAAGCAAGTTAAGAGACAACAAATATGAAATTAACCAATTGAAACCACCATCAACCCCTTTCCCAACCAAGTTAATGAAAAGGAACACTCAATCAATCTCGTAATCAATCCAAGTAATTAAATACCAAGAGTAACAATCGATTAATCAAAAGATCAAATTACTCTAAAAACTATGAATATCTAAAATAATGTCAAATTATAATGAAATAATTAACATATCATTGTTCAAGAAAAAGAAGACAAAGTAAAAGAAAGCACTCATAGACAAGCCTCCTTCTTCTTCCTTTGAAGACCTTCTTGTACAACCCTCATTGAATTGAAGAATTCCTCATTTGATTGAGTGATTTTCTATGATGATCAATGAATTATCTCATTTTCCCTTGTGTTTTTCATCTATTTATAGGCTTAGGAAGTGCCTAAACTCGTAAGTATAGTGTTCTTGGCCGAGTAGAAGTTGGAAAATACTAAAACTCCTTAGATTACCAAAAAATGTGTAGAAAAATCACAGCACCGCCTTGACTCCAGGGCATAGCCAGCGCCGCCTTTACTCTTGGAGCCGGCGCTTGTTGTGTTCTGCTTCTCTATTCATTTGCTGATTTTTCTCCAAATTTTGAACAACATGTCCAGAGTGCAGCCGGCGCCGGTTTCAACTTCACAGCCGGCACTGCCTTGGTTCTGTTTTGCTCTGTTTCAGTAATTTTTCCATTACATTGAAGTTCGTTTCAATAGTGCACAGCCGGCGTCGGTTCTAGGGCCCTAGCCGGCGCCACCTCTCCTCTATTTTGCGATGTTTTCTCTTCGTTTTACCCCCAAAAACCTGAAATAATGAACAAAATATCTTTCCAAGGATAAAATCTCAAATATGAAAGAATACGACTAGTCATTGCACAAAATGTATTGCAAAAGAACCTCAAATAACTAGGAAATATGACTAATTTAACCCCTATCATTTGTGCTAGCAGAAAACATTGTGGCGTCTCGGGTTTATTCTTCTTGTTTGCTTAAGAACCACGAGAGAAAGAGAGAGAGAGAAGGAAGGGTTTTGGAAGCTGTTGTTTTTTTCGTGAATTCTTCTCCAATTCGGTTTTGTGCATATCTCACATATATCACCCAAACAAGAATTAAAAAATCCTTCATCTTAGAATTCTAAAACAATTAGAAATTTCTAATTGTAATTGGAAACATTAAGTTCTCACAATTACAATTTGGCCCATAAATTATAATTAATTATAATTTAGCCACACCTTTTTCTTTTTCTCGCAATTAACCCTACTATGTTATCAAATAACATCTTGAGTATATAATCTTCTATTGTGTGTGACCTATTAGGTTTCCCAATCAATTGGTAGTGAACATGAATTAATTCAAATGTCTTTGAGATTAATAATCCATAATTAATTAGAATTAATCATATTAATTCTAATCAGGATTGATTTATTAATTCATTAATTAATAAACCCATATTCTGCAGATCATGAGCGGTATCTAGCAACACATCATGACCACCCAAGAGTCCAAGAAGTCAAGTGGCTTGACATGAACCTTTTAATAACGAACTACAGTGCAATTAACTTCTTTCAACATATAATATTTCATTTGGTTGGAGTACGGAATTAGTGCCAACTCCCTCCAGAATGTATATCAATTCTAGACCGAATATAATAGTACTTGCACTAGAAATCCACTACTCTGGATGTGTATCAATTGGAACTATTTCCAATACACAGTCACCTTGACCAAGGACTTCTCGAGTAGTAATTCCTATAAGTGGCCGTAAGATATTCACCCCTACTATTAGGAGTGGTGAATCGTTTATTGACCTTCTCAACAACTTTTGTTTACCTTACAATGTACCCAATATTCATCCTATAAGCGGCCCTCGATTTGGCTCCAGAGATTGGAATCAAAGCACAATGCTTAGGAAACAAAGTACCATGGAGATCTCAAATCTAAGGATACTTGCATATTTACTATATTGAGATTGTATCACTGGCACTAAATAGTTATCCATGTGATTATCTCATAGTTAGGTCGTGCAATGAAATTGTTCTATTAACAAGCATTTACGTGTTAACTTTGAGTATCTCAATACTTACGGATATGAGATAAAGGTCCAAAGGGAAGCAAAGCACGCAGCGGAAGGAAAAAACCAAAGAAAAATTGAAGAACAGGAAACACACAGGTCGGAGTCGGCGCCGGTTCCGGCGCCTCATAGCCTGGCGGGACTCCGAGGTAAAATTTTTTTTACCTCTTTTTCTCGTTCTCAAAATTGGTTGGACCGAAATGTTTGGAACTGGGGTAGATGCGTTGGTGGAAACCTCTGGTACGATTCCTGCAAGCCTTCTACTCCTTCTGTGCATGTATGTGAATGCTAATATTTCAATCTTCCACTAAATGGCGTGCCTAATCCCGTTTGGTGAACAACTTACAGGGCTAAGGAATTTTCTTCGAGAGAGTGAAAAGAGGCGTCTGGTTTTTTTTCTTTCTCACACCAGAAGCATGAAAAAAACCAACGTTGTTTTCTTAACCCTAAGAAGAGTCAAAATCCCGTCCTCTTTATCCTCCTGTTTAACCTAAATAAAACCCTAGGTTAAACTGGACTGGCTCATTAGACTCTAAGTTTAGCCTTTTTGGACTAAATTAATTATTCTAATTAGAAACACATAAATGACCCAATAAATAATTAATCTTTTAGCCCAAATAAACTAGTCTAATTAACAAGCCCATATTAGTTTAGTCCTAAGTCAATCTTTAATTATTCAAACTGATAACCCATGTCTGCAAGAAGTTAGAGCTCCCTTGCATAAGTCCATACTTGGTTAGCATCCTGTCAATGTATGCCGCTTGGGATAATCCTAACATTCTCTACTTCCTATTCCTAAGAAGTCTAATCCCGAGAATGTAGTTGGCTTCTCCCAAGTCTTTCATATTGAATTGACTAGACAGCCAAACCTTTGTAGATGACAATGACCCTACATCATTTTCAATGAGTAGAATGTCATCAACATACAAGACAAGAAAAACCACATTAATGCCTTCAAGTTTCCTGTACACGCATGGTTCATCCTCGTTTTAAATGAAATCGTAAGATTTTACAGTCTCGTCAAAACGAATATTCTATACTCTCGATGTCTACTTAAGTCCATAAATGGACTTCTTAAGCTTGCAAACCATATGTTCTTGGCCTTTAGCAATAAAGCCTTTCGGCTGGGACATATAGATGTCTTCGCTAAGATGGCCATTTAAAAATGCCGTCTTGACATCCATTTATCATATCTCATAGTCATAATGACATGCGATGGCAAGGAGGATACAGATGGACTTAAGCATGGCTACTGGGGAAAAGGTTTCCTCATAGTCAATTCTCTCTTTCTGAGTATACCTTTTTGCCACAAGTCTAGCTTTGAAGGTTTCCACCATCCCATCCACTCCCCTCTTCCTCTGGGAAATCCATTTACACCCAATGGGTTTTATCCTTTCAGGTGAAGCTATAAGATTCTAAACCTAATTGAAGTACATAGACTTAATCTCGGTTTTCATTGCTTCATGCCATAGATTTGCATTGGCATCAGCAATAGCCTTCTCGTATCTAGTGGGGTCTTGTTCCTAATGGTTGGAGACTAGCTCGAAAGTTTCTCCAGTCCATCTCTTCGGAACCCTAGACACTCTTCCACTACGATGAGGCTCCAATTGTACAGGCTCTTGAGGCTGTGGCTCTTCTTGTTCCATAATCGGGTCAGAAGAAGTTGATTCCGAAGATAACTTCTCCTCAAGTTCCAACCTAGTTGAACCTTTTGTGGAAGTACTCTTATCATCCTCTAAGTATCTAGCATTGACACTAACCAGTACTTTCTGCTCTTTAGGATGATAAAAGTAACCACCCTTTATCTGTTTTGGATACCCAACAAAATAGCATAATTCTGATATTGGTTCCAACTTGTCTCCTTTGACCAGTATATAAGCTGAACAATCCCATATCCTGAGATGATTCAGACTTGGCTTATGCCCAGTTCACATCTCATAGGGAGTCCTAGGTACTAACTTGGAAGGCACTAAGTTCAGAATATATACTGCTGTTTCCAGGGCATATCCCCAAAAAGATACTAGAAGAGTAGCATGAGACATCATGCTTCAGACCATTTCCATCAATGTCCTGTTTCTTCTCTCAGCTACTCCGTTCTTCTGGGGTGTCCCTAGCGCAGAGAGTTGGGATTCTATTCCATGATATACCATGTAATCCTTGAATTCACCAAGGAGGTATTCTCCACCACGATCCAATCGTAAGGTCTTGATCAATTTACCTATCCGACGCTCCACTTCAGCCTTAAACTCTTTAAACTTGTCAAAAGAGTCAGACTTGCATATCATCAGGTAAATAAACTAAACCCGTACAATTATCCGTGAAAGTGATGAAGTACTCAAAACCCCCTCTAGCTGGTGTAGACAAGGGACCACACACATCAATGTGAACAAGACTTAATACCTTCTTGGCTCTATCCGCCTTATGGGTAAATGACCTTTTGGTCATCTTTCCCATTAGGCAGGATTCACACTGAGGCCAATTTTCCAATCTCAATGAGCCCAAAAGCCCATCATGGATTAATATCTGAATCCTGGTTGAGTTGATATGACCCAACCTTAGATGCCAAAGATACGAGTCATTGACATTGGTATTTCTCTTCCTTGTTAAAGGTTCAGATTAAGCGTTATTTAATTGATTGTTAATAGGGTTTAAGAAGAATAGATTTTCATACACGTGCCCAGTACATAAAATTTCTCCACCTCTACTAATAGTAATACTAGAATGGAAAGATACAGAATATCCTTGATTTATTAGTTTCGTAAATGAAATCAAATTCTGTCGAAATCCAAGTACATATAAAATATCCTTTAAAACCACTATTCTATTATAATAAAAAATAAGATCTAGCTCTCCCACTGCAAGGGCCCAAACTTGTGCTCTATTTCCCACATATAGCCTATGTTTGCCCTTCTTGAGTCTTCTAATCTTTCTAAACCCCTGCAAGGAGTTACAGATGTGATCAGTGGTTCCTGAATCAACAATCCAAGTGGAAGTTGATCCAACCATTGATATAGACTCTAAATAGAAAACATTACCTGTGGGGTTTTTCTTAGCTTGAAAATCTAGACACTTTTTTTTTTCTAGTGTCCCTTCAGTCCACATTTGAAACTCTTGCCCTTGGGTTTGTCTTTGGGCTGGGTCTTGGGCTGGGCCGTTACGTTTCCTTTCTTCCTTTTGAACTTTCTGGGCTTGGGTCTAGTTCTAGAGGAAGAAGCCTTAGCAATCATAGCATTTGATTGTGGCTTCATGACCTTCTCTGCCATCTAGAATTCCTTCATCAACTCAGTTAAACTCATGTTTAACCTGTTCATATTGTAATTCAACTTGAACTGATTAAAGGAACCCGGTAGAGATTCAAGAACTATGTCCACTTGGCTTTCGGGATCAATAACAGCCCATAAGATTTCTGCCTCCTCGAAAGAAGAAATCATCTTAAGCATATGCTCTCTGACTGATACTCCCTCAGCTATCTTAGTGTGTATGATAGTTTGAAGAGCCTCCTGCCTTGCGGGCCGACTCTTATCCGCGAACATTATGGCCAATGATTGACTTATATCGTACGCAGAAGCCATGTGCTCGTGTTTTGACTGGAGCATATTAGACATGGAGGCCAACATGTAACAACGAGCCATCTTGTCGGCCTTCTTCCACGCCTTCTCAGCCTCTCGCTCCTCAGTGGTGGAACCCTCCCCGATAACAGGGCATGTTTCGTAAAGGACATACTTATATTCTTCCTCTGTGAGTATTATGTCTAGGTTCTTCTTCCAGTCCATATAGTTTGGTCCCGTTAGCTTATTTTCTCGGAGAATAACAGCCAATGGACTAAAAGAACCTCCCACCATTTCTGAAAAATCGAAAATAAAATAAAAAAAAGAATTTAGTTTGTGAAAATAAAACAAATTTGTGCACTTTATCAAAACTGATAATAATTAATTTGGCTCTTAAGAAAATTGACATAGCTTCTTGGGAAGATTAACAGTTCCCTAAGTTAAGTATGTTGACTACTACAAATTAATTTCCCTTCTAGGTAATTATCTAGAAGATAACTCCACCGAGAGGATGGCAATTTCCTCTCATTTCTATGGACATACCTTGCACTATAACCTCCAACGTGGGCTGGCCAATCATAGTACATGTCCCGAGTTATTAATTACATCCATCCATTAAATCTAGATCCTTGTGGTATCTCCATCCTATAGGGTTCACTCCTAAGGTGATGCGTGGGGTCGCATGATCTCTAATGAGGACCGTGATGGAAACCGTAAGGCTATTAGAACCCCTCTCCCACTTAGTCTTTTAAAACAAGGGTTTTCTGAAAAATATCCTTTTGAAAATTTTCATTAAGTTTTCCCTTAACTCAAAAATAAAATATCTAAATCCATTAAAATTTCTATATCAAGGTTTATATCCTTTGAGAGATTTTTTCATGGACTAATTTTATTTAAGTTAAAAAACTTAATGATTTCAAAAATTTTCCAATTAAAACTTTCTAGAGACTTTGGTCTCAAGTTTATTTGACAAAACAATTTTTCTGGTGCGAAAATAAAACAAAAATGGCTTCCTATTTTAACTTACAAAAATATCTAAATCTAATATATTTTTTCTATGTCAAGGATTAAATCATTTAAGAAAATATCTAATGATTAATTTTTGTTTAAGTTAAAATAACCATTTAATTTGTAGAAAAATATTTTCTTGTCAAAAATATTCCCAAAGACTTTGGTCTTTGAGAAAACGTGCACATAGGTACTTTAAAAATAAATAACATGTTAGAAAATAGTAGACGTTTTCATGATTTTCTATTTTTAAACCTAAGTGCCCAGATAATAGAATTAAATATATTAATTAATTAATTAATGGTCTTGTTTAATCCTAAAATCCCTTACTAATATTTTTCATGCAAAAATATTCCATGAATATTAACTATTACAAAAAATATTAACTTCGCCTAGTATGGATCCCAAAACAAAAAAAGAAAACGCAAGAACAATTACAAGGAAAAATAAAAAATTTCTCCTTGGTCCATTGCACCCACCGCACAGAACCAGACCTTGCGAGCGACCATTGTGCGGACTAGATCCCAGACCCGAGCCGGCGTCGGTTTGGGCGGCCTCAACCGGCACTGGTTCTAGTCTGACCGGGTTTTCTTCCTGCTGATTTTTCTGTGATTTTCTTCTACAAATTTACTCTATTTTTCTGTGCAACTTCTGGCTGCGTTGGCTCTCTGATTTCAACCCAAATACAATGAAATCAACAAAAACCAACAATCACCTATACCCATTAACATTGGGCTTACATAATTTGTTAAGAAAAATAGTAAATTACAAATCTTCTATACCTCCATCAGAGAGGTTTAGCAGAGAATCTATCCATACCAAAAACAGCAAAGGATCACAGTTTAATCATACATATGTGTCCAGTTTTATTCAACTAGATGCATGCTCCCTATATTTTCACAAAACCTTTATGCTCTGATACTAATTGAAGGTCTAAAGGGGAAGTAAAGCGCGTAGCGGAAAGAAAAAACCAAAAATAAAAAAATAAAAAAAAATTGAAGAACAGGAAACACACAGGCCGGAGCCGGCGCCGATCACGACTTGGCGGGACTCCGAGGTAAAAAATTTTTACCTCTTTTTCTCATTATTAGAATTTGGCTGGATTGGAATGTGTGGAACTGGGGTAGGTGCGCTGGTGGAAGCCTTTGGTGTGATTCCTGGAAGCCTCCTACTCCGTCTGTGCATGTATGTGAACGCCAATCTCTTGATTTTTCAGTATTTGGCCTGCCTAATCCCATTTGGTGAACAACTTACAGGGCTAAGGAATTTTCTTCGAGAGAGTGAAAAGAGGTGTCTAGTTTTTTTTCTTTCTCATGCTAGAAGCATGAAAAAAAAACAACGTTGTTTTCTTAACCCTAAGAAGAGTCAAAACCCTATCCTCTTTATTCTCCTGTTTAACCTAAATAAAACCATAGGTTAAACTGGACTAGCTCATTGGACTCTTAGTTTAGCCTTTTTGGATTAAATTAATTATTCTAATTAGAACTAAACAAATGGCCCAATAAATAAATAATTTTCCAGTAGTCTAATTAACAAGCCTACATTAGTTTAGTCCCAGGTCAATCTTTAATTATTCAAATTGGGCCAAAACTCTGAACAATTAATTAACCCACAATACTAATTTAATTAATTCTCTCTCTCCATGGACCTTTATTTTATTCTAGCCCAATAATTAAATCAGACTACTTAAATAAAATAAATTCCATTTAATTTAATTTAAGACCAAATCCTTAGCTTGTATTTAATTAGGACTCATGGTCTATACTGAGGACCAAAAGACACACCGCCTTGGCTACTAAAATGACCAAAATACTATTGCCATATAAATATTTGTATTTTGTATTTTAAATATTTCTTAATATCACCATAAGAAAATATTGACCCCAAGGACAATGCTACGTTAGCAAAGTCTCTGATCTACAGGTGTAATGACTAAAATACCCCTTTATATATCACTGTATATTTAGCGAGGAAGAAATGTACTAACACCTCTCTAAATGACATCTACCATCTTTAGGCTTTTAGTCTAATGATCCACGATTTCCTAGATTATTTCTGTTTTCCAAGGGAGCTACTCTAAAGCAAATATCCAAGTCATGTTTCCTAGGGGCCTGGATATTTAGATCATTCAGACAACCACAAGGGGCGATATAGTATATAAACTATCTTGTACAAGTCTGTTTTAACTAACTAGTCACACATACCCAACATGCAAGTATATTGGTCTTACGATAGAACCTCAATTATAGCATATCAAAGTACATGCTACTAGTTTCGTCAGACCACTAACTCATACTCAAGTCGTAGAGTACTAGTCCACGCTGTAGCAGTAGTAGTTTAGGTTTCTACCATATAGTATTTTTAGAAACCACTACTACAGGTCATATTCTACGTATTCGAAATACGCTTATGTCATGAAGTGAGTGGACTACTCACTGGCTAAAGGTAAGTCATCCCCCATTTGGATCTCACAACATAATAACCTAGACATGATGAGATTCCCATTCTCATCAATTGGTTAAGAACAAATGTTTATGTATTAAGTAATCCGTGATTCATACCTTACTGTGAAAGACCACCAATTCACATGGACCACTTACTTAAACACAATGAGTCTTTTCTAAACAAAATTGTGCACAAATAGAATGTAAATTCACAAATAATTTCTAAAAATAAATTTTGTTATTAAAACATTCGATATTTACATCAGAAACCTAGTCTCAGAGGGCATATTTCCCAATATGAGAAACGCCGCTTGATCAAATCAGGAAGTCTAACACATGTTAGTCTTAACGCATTAATGATGTCTTATCTCATTAATTCTACGACTAGGGACTATTTAAGCACTAACACTATATAGTGTAGTAGGAATCTCATATCATGATCTCTATCATGATTTCAATAACGCAGTGTTGTACTAGGGACTTTATCTAATAGTTATATTACACAAGAGTAAACAAAAGATACTATAAGATAAATAATGCATTTTATTAAAATAAAATATGTCATATATAACATACAAGTGATTGCTTCTAGGGCATAACACTAATAAACTCCTACTTGCACTAGAGCCAATCATTCATGTATCTAATACCGAATGACTCAATATGCCTATCATGTTTCTTTTGGGATAGTGCTTTTGTAGGTGGGTCAGCTATGTTCTCTGGGAACTCTCTCTATCTTTACATCATTCCTATCTATGATCTTCCGGATTAGATGATAGCGTCGAAGTACGTGCTTGGATCGTTGATGAGACCGTGACTCATTTGCTTGTGCAATGGCTCCGTTGTTGTCACAATACAGAGATATTGGACCAACAATGTTAGAAACCACACCCAATTCTGTCACAAACTTCTTGATCCAAATGGCCTCCTTAGTTGCTTCAGAAGCGGCTATGTACTTAGCTTCTGTCGTAGAGTCGGCAATAATCTCTTGTTTGGAACTCTTCCAACTTATTACCCCTCCGCACAACGTAAACATGTAGTCGAATTATGATTTGAAATCATCTTTGTTAGATTGAAAAACTGACATCAGTATACCCGTTTATTTTCAAATCATCTTCTTCATATACTATGAACACATCTTAGTTCTTCGTAAGTACTTAAGGATGTTCTTTACAACTGCCCAATGACCTTCGCCAGGGTCAGATTGGTATCTGCTCGTTAAACTGAGAGCACAAGATATATCGGGCCTAGTACATATCATAGCGTACATGATAGATCCAACTACCGAAGCATATGGAATCTTACTCATATGATCCCTTTCAACTTGTGTCTTGGGAGATATTAACTTTGAAAGGCTTACACCATGTGACATGGGTAAGAATCCCTTTTTGGATTGATCCATGATAAACCTCTTTAGCACTTTATCTATGTATGTAGACTGTGAAAGACCTAGCAACCTTTTAGATCTATCTCTATAGATCATTATTCCAAGAATATATGTTACTTCACCAAGATCTTTCATGTAGAATTGTTTGGACAACCAAATTTTAACTGTTTGCAAGACAAGTATATCGTTTCCTATTAGCAATATGTCATCTACATAAAGCAATAAGAAAACGATTGTGCTCCCACTGACCTTCTTGTATACACAAGGTTCATCCATGTTTTAAATGAAACCAAACTCTTTGATTGTTTCATCAAAACTTTTGGTTTCATCAAAACGGATGTTCCAACTCCTAGAAGCTTGCTTAAGTCCATAAATAGATTTTTACAGCTTACACACATTTGTGCTATCATTATGTGTGAAACTCTCAGGTTATGTCATATACACTTTCTCAGTCAGATTTTCGTTTAGGAAAGCTATTTTCACATTCATTTGCCAAATCTCATAATCATAATGAGCAGCAATGGCTAGAAGTATCCTGATAGATTTTAACATGGCTACTGGCGAGAAAGTTTTGTCATAGTCAATACCATATTGTTGACGATAACCTTTCACCACTAGTTGTGCTTTATAGGTAACTACGTTACCATCCATGTCCGTTTTCTTCTTGAAAATTCATTTGCACCCAATAGGTTTAATTCCTTTGGGTGGATCAACCAAAGTCCATACTTGGTTGTCGTACTTTCATGGCCTCAAGCCATTTGCCAGATTTTGAACTGTTCAAAACATCTTTGTAGGTAGTAGGCTCATATTCATCTATAAGCAATACATCATTGTGGTCACTAATGAGAAATTCATATCTCTCAAGTGCCACACGTATCCTACTAAACCTACGAGGTTCTTGTGTAATAGAAGGTTCATCTATTCTCTCAATAGATATGGGATCAAACGGTTGATCTTTGTTTGTTTGATCTTCTTGAAGTTCACTAAGTTAAATTTTACTCCCACTGTCCCCTTTGAGCATGTGCTCCTTCTCTAAGAAGATGGCATGCTTTGAAACAAACACTTTGTTTTCAAAGGGTAGGTAGAAGTAATATTCGAAAGATTCTTTCGAATATCCCACAAATAAATACTTGTTAGATTTACTGTCAAGTTTTTCTGACTGTGGCCTTTTGACAAAGGTAGGACAACCCCATACTCTCAAATGAGAAAACTTTGGTTTCTTACAAAAGAACATCTCAAATAGGGTAGAATCAACCGATTTTGTCGAAACTCTGTTTAGTATATAAACAGAAGTCTCTAGTGCATAGCCCCAAAATGATTTTGGTAGGTCTGCAGAAGCCATCATGGTCCGCACCATGTCTAGAAGAGTTTGATTCCTTCTCTCAGATACACCGTTATGTTGAGGTGTATGTGATGGAGTCCATTGAGGTAATATCTCATTATCTCTAAGATAACTTAGAAACTCTTAGCTCAAGTATTCTCCTTCTCGATCAGATCTTAGAGTCTTAATACTTTTATCAAGTTGTTTCTCTATTTCATTCTTGAAGTATTTGAACTTATCAAATGCCTCAAATTTGTATTTCATTAAATACAAAAACCCGTATCGTGAGAAATCATCGATAAACGTTATGAAATAGTTATAACCTCCTCTTGCTTGTATTGACATTGGGCCATATACATCAGAATGTATGAGTTCTAATAACTCCTTGGCCTGTTCTCCTTTTCCTGAAAAGGGAGTTTTAGCTATTTTACCTAGTAAACAAGACTCACATGTGCCATATGATTCATAATCAAATGACCCTAAGTCACCAAGCTTATGTAACTTAGAAACACGATTTTCGTTTACATGGCCTAAACGACAATGCCATAAGTAAAAGGTGTTAGAGTTATCTATTTTAGGTTTCTTATTATTCATATTGAGTGTTGGATTATCCAAGTCTAGAACATATAAACCATTAACCAGAGTTGTTGAACTATAATGAATATCATTCAATGAAAAAAAAACAACATTTATTCTTAAATATCAAATGAAATCCATTTAAGTCTAAACACACAACTGAGATAATGTTTTTTATTAAAACTGGTACATAATAATAGTTTTATAATTCTAGAACTAATCCCAAAGGCAGGTTTAGCTCATATGTCCCTACAGCAAGTGCAGCAACCTTTGCCCCATTTGCAGTACGTAGGTCTACGTCGCATTTTTCTAGCCTTCTACTGCTCTTTAGTCCTTACAAGTTATTGCATAAATGAGATCCACATCCAGTAACTAATAGCTATATCTTATTTCTAAAGACAGTATTTATCTCAATCATAAACATACCCGGAGTAGAAGTAGAAGTGCTTGTAAGCTTCTCCTTCTGCTTCTTGTCCTTAACAGTCTCCAAGTAGGCCTTGTAGTTGCACCTCTAGTGGCCCATCTTGTCACAATAATGGCATAGGCCCTTGGTAGTAGTGTCATTCTTATTCACACCACCTTTGGGCTTCATGGGAGCTTTCTTCTTAGAAGAAGAAGATTCTACCATTAAAACTGCATTGAAATCCTTCTTCATAGAGGACTCCGCAGTTTTGAGAAGATTGATCTACTCAGGAATGGTGGACTCAATCTTGTTCATCCGATAGTTAATCACAAATTGTAAGAAATTATTAGGTAAAGACTGTAGAATTAAGTCAATACTTAAGTCATGATCCATCGCGAACCTAAGAAATCCAAGCTTCTCCATTAAGCCCAGCATCTTTAGACCATGAGTGGCCACAGAAGAACCCTCTGCCAATTTGCAATGGAATAGTTGTTTCGAGATTTCGTATATCTTAGTTCTGGCTTGGGCATCAAACAGCTCTTGAAGATGTAGTATAATCGATTGAGCATCCATATGCTCGTGCTGCTTTTGCAACTCGGGAGTCATGGATGCCAGCATAATACACGATGCTGTATCACTATCCTCCTTGTGCTTTTTGTGGATAGCATGCTCATCAGCATGAGCATCTTAAGCTGGAGGTGGCGGAATAGGAGCATCTAGCACGTAAAACAACTTTTCCGATTTGAGAACGATTCTCAAATTTCTATACCAGTCGAGGTAGTTTGATTCAGTTAATTTATTGGTCTCTAATATGCTACGTAGGTTTAAGTTTGTAGACATGATGCAAGTGACCTAGATGTAAAGATAGTGAGGATTAGCTACTGTATATGCACATGAAATGCAAATAATTAGGATTTTAATTAAACGCATTTTTACTCCACTATTTTACTCAAACCAATAGCCCCCACTACTGATTCGGGAAAGCCCGTTGGAAGCTTTCCTAGTGGACCGGTATCCAAATTCCTTATGAATAACCTTGGGTTTGCCCAACAAGCCACCCTTAAGTTCATTGGTAGGTATCCAATACCAATAACATCGTATGTAATTACTGGATCATTGAGTGATTAATAGTTTTTAATCTTAAAGCCTTTTGGGCTATCTCAACTATTCCTCTAAATTTCTTTATGCTTGAGTTTGTCTAACTGAGATAAAGAATTTAGTTAAACCCGATCCATTAATCAGGAATTTAATTCCAAAAGAATTTAATTCCATAGATTGAACATGCTCGATATCAAGTAGGCTTGGGTTTGCCCAACAACCTGGTCTCGAAAAAGGACTCTCATTCTTACTATGTTAACAGAAAGAATTAGGTTTAATATTAATTGAGGGATTTGTTCCTTTTAGCGATTTCAATAAATGACATGCATAAAAATCAATAAATCACAAAATTGCTAATCATGGTAATAAAGCGATTACGTGGTATGGTTATGGACTTTTCCCAAAATTAATTTCTTTGAGCCATAAAAAAAATTAATATAGTTAACCCTATGTGTTTATGCATGATTTAAGTAGAAGGTTTTACCTTCTCACCTTGTTTTGGTTGCCATCTCCAAAATAAAATAATTCTACTCCTATCTAACCTATGTAATCCAATTACATTATTTCCTAAAGAAAGAAAATCTCGAGTTACATTCAAGGGAAGTTAGATGAGAAGAGAATTATACAAGAATTTCAGAGAAGACAGAACATGCAGGCCCTATTTCATAAAAATCAAAACTGTAAAATGCATGAACATATATAATTGGTTTTAGTCCATAACCATCCACTATGCCATTAATTATGCTTAAACAAAATAAACATATAATTTTTATTATTCTAAAATCACTATTTTGGAAAAATAAAACAAATACTAAAATCAATATTTTAGAAAAATACATCAATTTTAAATTTTTAAAATCACTATTTTGAAAAAATAAAATTATTTATCTCAAAACTAATTTTGAGAAAATGCTTTTGGGTCCTGTCTCTGGTAGAGAAAATTTTATTCTACCGCTTCTCATCAAATGAGATTTTTTCCTTTCAAAATTCTATTTTAGAAAATTTATTAATTGCTAGAATGTCATGAAACAGGACCGAATCGGTGTCGGTTAGAAGCCTGAGGCGGCACCGACTGCAGCCTGGTTTTAAGAAAATTTTTCCAGACACAATTTCTGGAGGCCACAGAATAGCACAGAGCCGGTGCCAGTTAGGGGCCAGAGCCGGCACCGGCTGCAGTCAGGAAGAGGCGGCGGGTTTTAAAAAATTTTTCCAGAAACAATTTCTAGAGCCTTTATCTTCTGCAACGGTTTGGCGAGAACAATTCTCAGTAGAATTTTTGTTTTGAAGCTCAAAACAACAACCAATTTGTTAGTTTAAACAAAAACAAAACAGAAAATTAGGATGAAACGGAAGGCAACAACAATGTTCAAGAAAATATTTTTCTATAAAAAAAAACATTTTTTTTCGAAATATGCTGTAACTATTACACAATCATATTGTGCTACGGACTTAACCCACAATGCTTGAAACAATTTCGACTCGAGTGAAAACAATTTTTCACAG
Organism: Voacanga thouarsii; assembly: GCA_026120185.1. Classification (NCBI taxonomy): domain Eukaryota; kingdom Viridiplantae; phylum Streptophyta; class Magnoliopsida; order Gentianales; family Apocynaceae; genus Voacanga; species Voacanga thouarsii. The sequence goes on from JANUWF010001486.1 coordinate 221,599, forward strand.
TGAATAGAGACAAACATGAATACATGAAACAGTTTTCATGCAGGGAAAAATTGTTTGCAAACCACACATAGCAAGGCTCTGATACTACTACTGTTAGCTATCTCATGCATATCATATATAGTGCAGCGGAAAAAAAAGAACAAGATACTATCCCAGGATCCGTATACGTGTGAAAAACAAGACATAAAGAGAAGAAGATCACCTTTCTAGTGAGTCCCTGTTGTTAAATTTTTTTTTCTTTCTCGTCTGAGGCGCGATCCAGCAATCCTTTTGATCAAATACCACGAGAGTCGAATGTCTAGCCACTACAATCATAGTGTGTGATTATCTCTAACAGAAATCCACATGGAGGATCACACTTAAGCACCAAGATTTTCTATGCTAGTAGAAAACAAAGTGGCGGCTAGGGTTTATTCTTCTTGTTTGCTCAAGAACTACGAGAGAGAGAGAGAGAGAGAGAGAGAGAGAGAGAGAGAGAGAGAGAGAGAGAGAGAGAGAGAGAGAGAGAAGGAAGGGTTTTGGAAGCTGTTGTTTTTTTCGTGAATTCTTCTCCGATTAGGTTTTGTGCATATCTCACATATATCACCCAAAAAGGAACTGAAAAAACCCTTCATATTAGGATTATAAAAAAATTAGAGTTCCCTAATTGTAATTAGAAACATCAAGTTCTCACAATTATAATTTAGCCCATAAATTATAACTAATTATAATTTGGCCACAACTCATTCTCTTTCTCGCAATTAACCCCCTATGTTATCAAATAACATCTTGAGTATATAATCTTCTATTGTGTGTGACCTATTAGGTTTCCCAGTCAATTGATAGCGAATATGAATTAATTCAAACGTCTTGGAGATTAATAATCCATAATTAATTAGAATTAATCATATTAATTCTAATAAGGATTGATTTATTAATTCATCAATTAATCAACCCATATTGTGCAGATCATGAGTGATATCTAGCAACACATCATGACCATCCAAGAGTCCAGGAAGTCAAGTGGCTTGACATGAACCCTTTAATAACAAACTGCAATGCAATTAACTCATTTCACCATACAATATCTCATTCGGTTTGGAGTACAGAATTAATGCCAACTCCCTCCAGAATGTATATCAATTCTGGCCTGAATATAATAGTACTTGTACCAGGAACCCACTACTCTAAATCTGTATCAATTGGAATTGTTTCCAATACACATTCGCCTTGGCCAAGGACTTCTCGAGTAGTAATTCCTATAAGTGGCCGTAAGATATCCGCCCCTACTATTAGGAGTGGTGAATCCTTTATTGACCGTTTCAACTACCCAATATCCATCCCATAAGCAGCCCTCGATCTGGCTCCAGAGATTGGAATCAAAGCATAATGCTCAGCAAATAAAGTACCTTGGAGATCTCAAGTCTAAGGATACTTATTTGTTTGCTATATTGAGATTGTATCACTGGCACTAAATAGTTATCCATGTGATTATCTCATAGTTAGGTCATCTAATGAACTTGTTCTATTAACAAGCATCCACGTGTTAACTTTGAGTATTTCAATACTCACGGATATGAGAAACACCGCCTGATCAAATCAGGAAGTCTAACACATGCTAGTCTTAATGCATTAATGATGTCCTATCTCATTAATACTACGACTAGGGACTATTTAAGTATTGACACTATACAATGTAGTAAGAATCTCATATCATGATCTCTATCAAGATTTCCTTAACACAGTGTTGTACTAGGGACTTTATCTAACAGTTATATTACACAAGAGTAAACAAAAGATATTGTAAGATAAATAATGCCTTTTATGAAAATAAAATGTGTCATATACAACGTCCAAGTGATTGCCTCTAGGGCATCACACTAACAGTTCCTCATATCCATATAAGAAGAATAATTTTCCAAGTTTATTTTCTACTGCATTTAGTACAACATCATATGCATTTAGTTGCTTTGCATTCAGCTTTTTTACCATTGATTCATGCTCTGTTTTCAAAAGCTCTATGTCATACATCATTTCTTTACAAATGTAATTGTTCTCCAGATCCTTCAACATTTCATTTTTTGCAATTGGCATACCTTTTATTTGTTCCAAACTTTTTCCTTGCTTCATGAGGAGAACTTTGATTTCTTTTAATGTATAGTGTTTTTTGTTCTGTTGACAAAGTTAAACTTGGGAATTGTAAAAGTTTTCTTTGCCGATGTTCAATATCATTACTAATGGACTCCCAATTAACTTCCCAAAAATTCTTCACATTTGAAACATTGCAAAATAAAAGTATTATCACAATAGTTCCCTTAGTTGAGGTCCAGTTGCCCATTGTAAAGCCTCATCTATGGACTCATGCCATTCTTTGTCATCTTGTAAAAGTCCTCTTGCATAACAAGCTACTTTAAAGGATGAATATGTTTTCTCTTTGTAGATTCATATATGTTCATGTGGTATTCGGCCAGGAACATGATTCAACAACATTCTCCTATAATATCTCTCTCCTGAAGCTGGATGTGCAAATGTAACACATCCAATACATCTACCTTTTTTTCTTCTTCTCCGAAGCCTTTCTTTCTTTTTCCAAGCATAATGCTGAGAGAATTCAAAATATGTATATTTTCTTGATTCTGGATCCCTTTTATTTGTTTCAAACCATTCAATAAGATCGTACGCTTTGCATCTTCACTCTTTGCAATAGTAGGTAGAGAGCTACTATCTCTAAAAATAATACTTTGCTCATTTTCTAAGTGGAATCCCAATCTTTCTATAACAGGTATTCTGAAATGCGCTTCAAATTCATATCCAATATGCTTCACATGCTAAAATGTATCTATAGTCTAAAAAAGTTTTCACTTCATTTGCATTTGAATTTTCCTGTGTAGAGTTTATGGTAGAAGCAGCTTGCACTTGTTTTATGATTACAGTTGTTCTATCAGGGCCTTTATTTATATTCTTGAACAAATATTTTATGGCTCTTGATTTATTACATGTTTCAACATTGATGTCGCTTTTGTACTTGACCAAAAGATATCGATTATATGGAACAACGGACCTATTGTCAATTGAAACCATTTTTCTAAATGTTGATGTGTCTCTTCGTCGATAGATGCAAAATCCATTTTCATCCAATATAGTCATGTTTTGGACTTTCTTTGGAAAATGCTTAGAGCATTGGCCTACGATACAGTTGTCATAATCTTATGTTAGGTAACATTCTTAATAGTTTTTTGTAGTAGTATATTTTATGGTGTTAGGTAACAATAAATTTACCTTGTATCATGCAAGGTGATGTCTGATACCTAACTTTGCATGGTCCATACATCATAAATTCAGTTACAACTTCATATCCAATTGGATCTTTAGCTGGATCTGGTATTTCTGCAGATATAACTTTATCTATTTCTTCAAATGTGTGTCTCTTTGAACATTGATTAATCCATATTATAATATGGGCATATGGAAGACCTCTTTTTTGAAATTCAATGGTGTATACTACTGCAACCAAAGTGATTGGCATATGAGATATTTGTAGTATTGCAAATAGCAAATGTATTCTGAAGCTCTGAAAATATACCTGCATCAACTTGTCCAAATATTTTATTCTTTGTAATGTCTTCAATCATTTCTTCGAGTTTTACTTTAAAAGCACGGACTTCAATATCCAGGCTATTTTCTACTATTTGTTGAGGTAGTTATTGTAGCATTTCTTAGATTTCTGGCCAGTTTGGTTTTGTTGTAATGTAATAAAGAAGAAAGTAAAATGGTTCTCTAGTCTACTTGTGTAGAATCTGTATCTCCCATTTGAACTACATCACATACATTTCTGTATAATTCAGTTCGTAACTTTCCCTGGTGGTCTTTAATCCATTGAAGTCGTGCTTGCTCAATTCCTGTATAAGCATCAACAATAAACTGTTGGAATAATCTTCCAGACAGTAATAATGTATTCCCTTCTGTTCTTTTATATTGTAATATGTACGCATAGTACTCCCGCATTGTCATATATTACCTTTTAACATGACATTTGTTGGGGATATGCCCTAGAGTCAATTTGTACTTATACTATTGTCGTTATGTTTTATATAATAATATGAAGCTTTCCTTTCCATGAATAGTGCATTTTGTTTTGTGGTCATCAAGTACGTGACTTGATAGTAAAACCCAACAATGAATACAATGACTATTCTAAATCTGTCCCTGATCGTTTATTATTATTGGAACAATAATAAATTAAGATTAGTATGTTTGTGACTAGATGGCTATGTTTTACTGGTCATAGATATTTGTGATATCAAGTCAAAACATAAATAAATGTTAGAGAACATTGTATTGGATATGATCCACTGTGAGAGTACTTCATGGAACATGTCATAAGTATTTTCTAGCCATAATAATATTAAAAGTCCTTTGACCTAAATTCATCATAGTTTCCTACTTGATAAATTCTATATTTTGACATTGTCTAAAGTTGTCTTTAATTAGATAATAAATTAGACTACTGTTGGATATAGAATAAATTGAGGAGAGGAATATGATTGATTGTGAAGGAATTTGTCAATTATGGGAGAGATATCCATGGGCCCCTTGATAAGTTAGATTATTAAAATGCATGGCCGTGCTCAAATATATCAATCTAAGATATTGACATCATTTGTTTGAATAGTCTACTATGAAATCAAGAAATAATTGATTAAGCTTAATAAGGATGACATGCTCCGTGCCTTATGCTTAATCTGGATATCATGTGACAAAAGAACTAAATATAAAATTATGATTTGGTTCAAAGAGATCACCGATCTTCATTTAACCTGGATAGTTATAATGTTTTGCTAGAAACTGCTTATAACTTGTGGGCCATTTAAATATGATTTGGGCACACTGCCAGTGTTAAATGAACCTATAGGGTCACACAATAAGCGAACTTATTAGGTTATTTTCTGGTAACCGGATTCGATGAATCTGGAAACATGTCTAAGTTAATCGAACTTAGAAAATCTACCAAATACAATGAATTTGGAAATATGTCCACATTCGATGTATCTGAATGATGTCCAGATTATAAGAATCTGACTCGGTAAATTAATTAGTTAAATTACTGAGATAATGGCAGAATCTTATCGTATCAATTTTAATTTAATTTGAATTTAAATTAAAATACGATAAGATATTATTAGGGTTGGACTCTAAGAGGTTCGGAGTGTGTTTTTAAGAAAACCCTAGCCGTCTTCTTGTGTGTGCCAATTATGTTATAAAAATTTGTGCCTTCATCCACAAGAAAAATAAGCCTCTCAAAACCCTAGGCGTTAGCACTCCCCGGGTAACGAGTGAGTTTGCGGTGTGTATCCAATAGAGGACGTTCGCACAACTGCAGCGTCTGGTGATCGTTCGGGTTGCACGCACAGCAGCACAATCGGAACTGAAGGATATCGATTATACATAACAGAGGTAAATCTACAAATCTACGATCTTCTTAATCGTTTACTTGGATCCTCGGAAGGGATTCGTGGATGTTTTCCACGTTTAGGAGTCCACGAATTCTAACAGTGGTATCAGAGCAACTTGCTAAACGATTAGGTTGATTCATCTGTGTTAATCGTATTGTTGTGGATATGTATGATATATGTGTGTGTGTGTGTGTGTGTGTGTGAATTTAAACGGTTTATATCAGCATGTTCACATGATTATGATTTTAGAATACTTAGCATGCAGACTGCCTGAATTAGGTTTAATATGTGCGTCTTAGTTGCCTGATCAGACCAGATTAGTTGCAAATTGCCTGTAAACTGATCTGTTTTAATATGATATGGTATCATAAGCATACTATCCGTCGTTCTATATTTGTGAATTGTTTGTATTAATCGGCCATGATAATATGTTGTTTGTATGAATATGATTAAAGGGGAACGCAGATTGTCTGTAATATGAAATTTCACGGCGATGATTACTAAGGGGTCTGAACGTTAATCTGATTAATATTCAGAAATCGAAAGGCAAAATCTCATTCAATGAGAGAAGGAAAAATCGTTTTTCCTTCCGGGGGCGCTGCCCCCCAAGACCCCGCAAGGGGCGCTGCCCCCTTGACCCCCTCCCGCTGACCGGTCAACGGGACCACCGCCAGGGGCGCTGCCCCTTGGAACCCCGATTAACTGTTCGTTGTGTGTTATTCATTTGTGTTTTGATTGTAGTTGTGGATTATTTTGAATAGTGCATAGCATGGCCCGTTTTATCCCAATGTGATTGGCAAGTTACATTATGGTTGTTTTAAGTTGTAATTTTTAAATACGGCCTGCGTGTCGTTTTTCATTGTTGTAAAATTGTATTGCTTTCCTAGAATAGGAATTATTTTAATTTTACTATCCAATGTAAAAGAAGACGATGGCCTACAATTATAACCAAGGAGGAGTATGCTCAAGGCATTAGAGAATACTTAAGAAGTTCATATACCTAGATTGACCATCTTGATCTTCACTTTGCTCGTGATGATCAACATAGGTTGTGGGCCATGCTATGTCACTTTTATCTATGTCCTGCATGCATATTTGATATGATTATTTCATGCTTACTACAATCAAATTTTTATTTTAAAAAAAATTAAGTGTTAAATGCCTTCCAAAATCAAACACTTATTATTACTTGGATCATCATATGGTCATTCCTGCCAAAGTAGGATGCCTTTGATTATCTAAGTGAGACAATAAGGAAAATAGTTTTCCATATGTTTGATATGGTTTAACTTAACTAGGCTATCAAAATGGTTTTGGGCCTAGGGCATTATATGAGATAAATTAGCCGGGACATTTGATGCCTATCTCATTTAAAATTTGATTTTTATTTAATTATAAGATTAAAACCAAAAAGCTTACTTATGATTAAAATAAAATATTTATGAAAAAATATATATATTTTTCCCACTACGAAACATCAAAATGTTGAAGTTTCAAAAGTTTAAATGCTTTTAGTGGGAGTTTTTCATTAAAGCCTCAAAATTAATTACTTTGCATATTTTGTATATAGATAATGGCAACATACAGTTTGAATAATTTATTGCGATCTGTGCTTGAGAAAGACAAGCTTAGTGGGACTAACTTTCTTGATTGGGCATGAAACTTAAGAATTGTTCTTAAGCAAGAAAAAAGACTCTATGTTCTTGAAAATCCTATTCCCCCTGCTCTAGCAAATAACGCCTCAAAAGTTGAAAAAGATGCTTATAGTAAGCACAAAGATGCCTTTAACGATGTTACTTGCCTCATGCTAGCAACCATGAACTCTAAACTTCAAAAACAGTTTGAAGAAGCAGAGGCATATGACATGATTGTGCATCTCAAAGAAATGTTCCAAGAGCAAGCACGACAAGAGAGATTTGAAACTCACAAGGCGTTAAATGCATGTAAGATGGTTTCTGGCACCTCGATAAGTGCTCATGTCCTTAAGATGAAGGGCTATCTTGATCATCTTGATAAGCTTGGTGCTCCTGTTAATCATGATATGGCCACAGATTTGATCTTGGGCTCATTACCTCCTGAGTATGACCAGTTTGTCATGAATTTTAACATGCATAATATGGAGAAATCCATTACTGAATTGTATGGGATGCTAAAACAAGCTGAACTGAACATTAAGAAGAATACTCCTAGTGTTCTAATGGTTTAAAAAGGGAAAGGAAAAAAGAACAACCAAAAGGGCAAAGTCATGGCTAGTAAGGGTAAGGATAAGGCAAAGTCCAAGTTCAAGCATAAACCTAAGGCCAAGACACCAAAGGAGGGAGCTTGCCACCATTGTGGAGAACAAGGACATTGGTTAAGAAATTGCAAGCTCTATTTGGAAGCAAAGAAAAGGAAGGACAGTGAGACTGCCGCTTCAGGTATTTATGTTATAGAAATTAATTTATCTACTTCTGATTCATGGGTATTGGATATCGGTTGTAGATCTCACATTTGTGTAAATGTGCAGGGTCTAAAAAGGAGTAGAGCCTTGGCAAAAAGCGAGGTGGACCTACGAGTTGCGAATGGAGCAAAAGTTGCTACAGTAGCTGTAGGAACTTTTGAATTAATTTTGCCCAGTGGGCTTATTTTAGAACTGAATAATTGTTTTTATGTTCTTGCTATGAGTAGGAATATTATTTCAGTTTCTTGTTTGGATTTAGAAGGTTTTGAATTTGTTATTAGGAATAACATTTGCTCCATTAATAAAAACGGCATTTTTTATGGAGATGCTTCATTATCAAATGGGCTCTATATTCTCAATCTTCGTAGATCTTCAAACAACGCTATCTATAATATAAATACTAAGAGATTGGAATCCGATGATTTAAATCAGACTTACTTCTGGCATTGTCGTTTGGGCCATATAAATGAGAAACGAATAACAAAGCTTCATAATGATGGGCTTTTAAAATCATTTGATTTAGAATTTTATGAAACATGTGATTCTTGTTTATTAGGCAAAATGACTAAAGCGCATTTTAAGAGACAAAATGAAAGGGCAACTGATTTATTGGGCCTAATACATACTGATGTATGTGGACCAATGAATACACATGCTAGAGGAGAATTTCAGTACTTCATTACCTTTACAGATGATTTTAGCAGTTATGACTATCTGTATCTGATGAAATACAAATCTGAATCGTTCCAGAAATTCAAAGAATTTCAAAATGAAGTACAAAATCAGCTTGGCAAAAGTATCAAAACACTTCGATCAGATCGAGGTGGTGAATACTTAGGTCACGAATTTGACGAACATCTTAAAATTTGTGGAATTATCTCCCAATTAACTCCACCTGGAACACCTCAATGGAATGGTGTATCTGAATGGAGAAATCGGACTTTATTAGATATGGTTCGATCAATGATGAGTCAAACTGATCTTCCAATCTCCTTTTGGGGCTATGCCCTAGAGACTGCTGCATTTATACTAAATCGAGTTCTATCTAAATCAGTTCAGAAAACGCCATATGAGATATAGATTGGGAGACAACCTAGTTTGTCATTTCTCAAGATTTGGGGTTGTGAAGTTTATGTAAAGCGATTATTATCTGATAAACTTACACCTAAATCGGATAAATGCATATTTGTAGGGTATCCTAAAGAAACTAAATGATATCAATTTATCTCCCAAAAGAAAATAGAGTAATTGTTGCTCGAAATGGATTCTTTCTTGAAAAAGAATTTATTTTCAAAAGAATCAGTGGGAGTAAAATACATCTTGATGAGATTCGAGAGCCACAATTAGTACCTGAACCGAATAATGAACCTCGATTAGATGGCTCACAAGTTCAAGTTGAGCTTACTTCTATAGAACAAGGACCTCGAAGATCTGATAGGGTTCGTCAACAACTTGAGAGATATAGATTTCTCATCACTGACGATCACAATGTGGAGCTTATGGTTAATGATGAGCCCACTTCCTATCAAGAAGCCATTAAGAGTTCTGACTCTGGAAAATGGTTAGAGGCTATGAAGTCTGAGATGAAATCCATGTATGATAACTAAGTTTGGACTTTGGTTAATCCATCTAAAAGTTCAAAAACCATTGGGTGTAAGTGGGTTTTCAAAAAGAAAACAGACATGGAGGGAAATGTGCATACTTATAAAGCATGACTGGTTGCAAAAGGTTATAGACAAACTCATGGTATAGACTATGATGAAACATTTTCACCAGTTGTAATGCTTAAATCTATTAGAATTCTTCTTGCCATAGTAGCATATTATGATTATGAGATTTGGCAAATGGATGTCAAAACTGCGTTTCTTAATGGAAACTTACTCGAGGATGTGTACATGACACAACCTGGGGGTTTGATGATCCTTTGAATTCTATAAAGTGTGCAAGCTTCAAAGATCCATTTATGGATTGAAGCAAGCATCTCGAAGCTGGAATCTTCGGTTTGATGAAGCAATTAAAGAATTTAACTTTATCAAAAATGAAGATGAGCCTTGTGTCTATAAGAAAACAAGTGGGAGTGCAATAGTCTTTTTGGTACTTTATGTTGATAACATCTTACTCATTGGAAACGACATCCCAACTCTACAAAGTGTAAAGACATGGTTGGGAAATTGTTTCTTAATGAAAGACTTAGGTGAAGCTGCCTATATTCTAGGTGTAAGGATCTATAGAAATAGATCTAGAAAGCTAATTGGACTAAGTTAAAGTACATACGTTGACAAGGTACTGAAAAGGTTCAGTATGCAAGACTCTAAGAGAGGATTCTTGCCAATGTTACATAGCATTAAGCTCAGCAAAACTTAAAGTCCTTCTACGAAGGATGAAGAATAGCGCATGAACAAGATACCGTACGCTTCCGCTATAGGGTCTATCATGTATGTCATGTTATGTACTCGACCCGATGTGTCATATGCATTGAGCATGACGAGTAGGTTCCAGTCAAACCCTGGAGAGGCACACTGGACTGCTGTCAAGAACATACTGAAGTACTTAAGAAGAACTAAAGATATGTTTTTAGTTTATGGAGGACAAGAAGGCGAGCTAGTTGTAAATGGTTACACTGATGCTAGTTTTCAGTCCGACATTGATGATTACAGATCGCAATTAGGTTTTCTATTTTGTTTGAATGGAGGTGCTGTAAGCTGGAAAAGTTCAAAGCAAGACACCGTAGCCGATTCTACTATAGAAGTTGAGTATGTAGTTGCTTCAACTGCAGCTAAAGAAGCAGTTTGGATTAAAAAGTTCATTACAGAACTAGATGTAGTTCCTAATATTGTGAACCCAGTGGATCTCTATTGTGATAACAATGGAGCCATTGTACAAGCTAAGGAACCAAGATCACATCAGCGATCCAAACATATACTTAGACGTTTTCATCTCATTCGAGAAATTGTTGATAGAGGAGATGTCAAAGTATGCAAGGTATCAACTGATGATAATGTTGCAGATCCACAGACAAAGCCTCTCCCATCGTCTAAACATGATAGTCATACCAGATCAATGGGATTACGGCTTATGCCAAATTGGTCTTAGTGCAAATGGGAGACTATTGGGGATATGCCCTATAGTCAATTTATACTTATACTATTGTCGTTATGTTTTATATAATAATATGAAGCTTTCCTTTCCATGAATAGTGCATTTTGTTTTGTGGTCATCAAGTACGTGACTTGATAGTAAAACCCAATAATGAATATAATGACTATTCTAAATCTGTCCCTGATCGTTTATTATTATTGGAACAATAATAAATTAAGATTAGTATGTTTGTGACTGGATGGCTATGTTTTACTGGTCATGGATATTTGTGATATCAAGTCAAAACATAAATAAATGTTAGAGAACATTGTATTGGATATGACCCACTGTGAGAGTACTTCATGGAACATGTCATAAGTACTTTCTAGCCATAATAATATTAAAAGTCCTTTGACCTAAATTCATCATAGTTTCCTACTTGATAAATTCTATATTTTGACATTGTCTAAAGTTATCTTTAATTAGATAATAAATTAGACTACTGTTGGATATAGAATAAATCGAGGAGAGGAATATGATTGATTGTGAAGGAATTTGTCCCTCTCAATTATGGGAGAGATATCCATGGGCCCCTTGATAAGTTAGATTGTTAAAATGCATGGTCGTACTCAAATATATCAATCTAAGATATTGACATTATTTGTTTGAATAGTCTACTATGAAATCAAGAAATAATTGATTAAGCTTAATAAGGATGACATGCTCCGTGCCTTATGCTTAATCTGGATATCATGTGACAAAAGGACTAAATATAAAATTATGGTTTGGCTCAAAGAGATCACCGATCTTCATTTAACCTGGATAGTTATAATGTTTTGCTAGAAACCACTTATAACTTGTGGGCCATTTAAATATGATTTGGGCACACTGCCAGTGTTAAATGAACCTATAGGGTCACACAATAAGCGAACTTGTTAGGTTATTTTCTGGTAATCGGATTCGATGAATCTGGAAACATGTCTAAATTAATCGAACTTAGAAAATCTACCAGATACAATGAATCTGGAAATATATCCACATTCGATGTATCTGAATGATGTCCAGATTATAAGAATCTGACTCGGTAAATTAATTAGTTAAATTACCGAGATAATGACAGAATCTTATCGTATTAATTTTAATTTAATTTGAATTTAAATTAAAATATGATAAGATATTATTAGGGTTGGACTCTAAGAGGTTCGGAGTGGGTTTTTAAGAAAACCCTAGCCGTCTTCTTGTGTGTGCCAATTCTGTTGTAAAAATTTGTGCCTTCATCCACAAGAAAAATAAGCCTTTCAAAACCCTAGGCGCTAGCACTCCCCGGGTGACGAGTGAGTTCGCGGTGTGTATCCGATAAAGGACGTTCGCACAACTGCAGCGTCTGAAGATCATTCTGGTTGCACACACAGCAGCACAATCGGAACTGAAGGATATCGATTACACATAATAGAGGTAAATCTGCAAACCTACGATCTTCTTAATCGTTTACTTGGATTCTCGGAAGGGATTCGTGGATGTTTTCCGCGTTTAGGAGTCCATGAATTCTAACAACATTGACCCGTAGATTTGACATATGGAATTTGAGGATGAAATCTGTTTTCACCATAAGGAAATAATAATGGATACTGTAATCCCATGAAGCACGGATGTAGGTAACTAATTCTTCGCAATGTACCTGACCTCATTTCAACAATAATTTCTCTGTCCTTGGTTACTTGATTTATATCTCCAACTATGAGAGTTGCTATTTCTAAGGCTATTGGTGATTGGTACTGCCTGGTGTTTAAAGTCCTACTATGGAAGAGTCTGATTTTGAACTCACCTATGTTGGAATTCTTATGCCTATCTCAAGCAATTCTGAACACTTTTACCAATTCATTGTGTTCATCAAGCATATGAATCAATTACTGGATAATTCCTGCATTCAAGTTGGTGTTTGTATTTCTTTGATTCACTGCTTTTAGTCTGTTATGCACTTCATTTACAGTATCATGAAAATACAGATGGATAAAAGTGTGCATCTTTTCCACTTTTTGGAATCAAAGAACCAAGCCTATGATAATTTTCACCATTTATCCAATAGATGTATGGTCCTGAGTGTTGATTGACTTGCCAATCAACTTCTGCACCTATAGATGTCATTGAGAACATTGAGTTATATACTATGATATTTTCCAAGAAAGGTATGGAATGTTCAAGTACATTATGAGAAAGCAAGGAATGGAGGGGTTCTGGAGCAAACCTTCTTGCTGGCAAATGAATTTTTCCTTACCTACAACATAATTTATATCTTGGATGTCTTTTCTTCGAATGCTCTTTTATTTTTTCTCCCTCACAAAATAATGCCTGACAAAATTGACATTCATATTCAGCTTTTCCATAGTAAGAGCTTGTGTTAAGTTTAGAATCTGTGAACGATGAAATTGATTTAATGTTAGGAAATAGTGCTACATACATGAACTATGAACCCAAAGAATGATGTGTAAGAATTCGTACCTATCATAGGTATGGTAGCTTTTTTCTGTGAAACAGTGTTATTTTTAATAGAAAAATTTCTCTTCGAATTTATGATGTTTTTGCATTCTTTTCTTCTTCTCCTACATATTCTGTTATATGGAAAAAGACCCGAAAAGGGAATTAGTTATATGCCAAATAAATCATGTAACAAAATTAAACTGCTAATTCTTACTAACAACGGATTCAGATTTATTATTAAATAATTTTGATCATCCTGAAATGAGAACTTGTGGAATGAGTAACGTATATTACCTGTTGAGGTAATATTACATTTGCTATTTGAACTGCTATTAATTGTTGAACCAAGGTATTTTTCAGTACCCCTTTTTCTCTTGTTTTGTAGAATTTCAGTGCGTTCCTTTCTTTTTCTCCTTGCCATTTTTATGAGAATGATTTATTGCATGTAAATTGTGAATGATATATGATAACTAATATAGCTGAGAAATGAATTATGAAATGCTTTATGACCACTTCAATTACCTTTTTAGATATTATAACTAGCATCGTGATTGTAATGACAAATGTTCATTGTTGAATGCTGTTGGTTGGTGGTATGGATGCTTGTGTTGTGGTCTATTGACGTATGATCTACTGAAGCCGATTCAATGTTGGTGTTAGTCTACAGATGTTCAACTACAAAGATATTGAAGTAACATGTTAGCAAACTTTGAAACAATCAAGTCCATTTGTCTAGGAAAGCTAGCCATGCTTTATGGTGAATACTGTCAAGTTTAAATGCTTTGAGATTGTGAAGACTGTGATATTCCTCAATAAGAAAGAATCGTCGTGATTTATGACTTCGGAAGGTATTTGATTTAAAGTAATCTAGCATCATGATAACATCTTTTTGACTTTGTACAGACCATTGATAGTAACAAATTTGACTACTATCAAAGTAGATGTTTCCTCCAAATACTACCTTATATAGACATGCTTTTATGCTGGACATGGAACAGAGTTTCCACAAACACACACATTGCATGCAATGCGAAGGCTTGAGACGTGACCTAAAAATTATGAGAAATCTAAGGAGGTTAGGTTACTTATTTTAGACTTCAAGGAAGGGTTCTATTTGAGATATCTGCTCCTAATAATTTTTTGTGATTTTTTTGTTTAGTTACACATCTCAATAACATGCATATTTGATATGGTGTTCCTACACAAAATTTCTCAATAGTAGTATTTTTCATGATAATTTACCAAGCATATATCTCATGTTTAGAATGTTCATCGATTTTTAAAAAAATCAATGGTAAATAGTCATTAGTGCACAACATTTATTTTTTAAAAGTTATCATTGTTGTTTAATGTATGGAGTTTGATTGTTTCAGTTGGTGTTTTTGGATTGTTTAAAGGGATGATACTCATATTATCATTTTCTATGTATTAGTTTATGTCACAATGCGTGCAACATTGATCCTGGATTTTAGTCAAGGAGCAGAAAGACGGTAGGGACATTACTGATCACAGGCTGGAAGTTCAAGGCAGTTGTTGTGGAATCCTATGTCTTTGATTCAATAGTAACCATAATGTCAATTTTTTTTATTGGTGAAAATTCATTTACAGAGAAGTATTTACTGTTGAATAACAATAAGTAAAATCTAGATATCGAACAAATACTTTTTACAATAATATGACTTAGAAATCAGCAGATCCTTTTTATATTTTGGAGTTAGTGGAGGGAGTTACCTGCTGAAAGAGTTGGACATGTTTTCTTGAATTGTTGTTAGTTGTTGAAGCAATTTCTTGTTCAATTGAAGCCGTTGCCTTTCTTTTTCTTCTTGTCATATCTTTGTGTGATGTTCTAGGGATAAAGTTAACAAAAGCATTAGAAACTGCTCTCAAAAGTTTTCTTTTGTTGTGTAGCATTTTTCTAATATTTATATGGTTTGAAAAAGGTTATATGGTATGTGTATCATTTTTATTCTTGGCTTTTTCCTCATTAACAAAACTACCATAATTGGTTGTAATTGTTTTTATTGTCGAGCACTATTCATTTTCTAATGTACGGGTTCGTTCAATTCTACGGTTGTTCATTAAAAGGCCACCAATGCAAAGAAACGTATGATTCATTTTATTTCCTTTCAAAATAATCAATTGGAAACCATTTTGACGTATCTGTTGGCAAATTTGATTGATATATATTTCATTAGTTAATATAGCGACTAACTTGAATTATACACATGAGAAGGTTCATCATCTCCTCTAGTTTAAATGGCAAGCATATAATGTTAAATTATGGCAAATAAGTTAACATTAAGGGAAAACAGAATGTAGGCTAGAAGAAGAAGGTGACGGTGAAACCAATTCCACAAAGGGGAGAGGGAATTAGGAGTCTCATTGTCCAATCTACAACCATGATGGATGACTCTTGGCAGTTGGATCAAGTTTGTCATATGAAGATGCTAATAACCCACGGAAGAAAATTATAGGCAAAACATATGTCTGCTGGATTAGGTTCAAATTAGCAAAGCAGAGGTACTCTGAATGAGTGTTTTACAGTAAACCGAGCATATGACCTAAATGAGATACTTGAAAATGCATTGGATGAAGGAACGGTATGTGATTTTCCAAAATCTAAGTTCTGCTTTATCATACAAAAAGAATATTGAAATTGGTCCAATGTCTATCCACTATGTAGGTGTCATCAACAAATGCAGACCCAACAAATGTCCAGGAAACTGATTTTGAAGAACTAATGCCCTTAATAAAAACACCTATGGTAGCTGAAAAAAGAGGCAGAAATAGAATTCAGTATGCATTTGCCAATGTTTATGCTAACTTTGCTAGAAAAAACAAAAAAATATTTTGTTGACTTTGGCCTCTGTTTATGCTGTTATAGGTTGCACAACAAAGATACTAATGATCGACCAATACTAGAGAACAAAAAACTAAGGCAAAATTAAATGCTACCTTAACGCTGACATGTTAAGGCAAAATGCTATGACATTGCATGTAGCAATATGAAGAGTTCATAGACCATGAATGATGAACTGGTGAACAGGATATCAAATGACTTTGGTTTTGTAAATATCCATGTCTATGAAAATATCACATATACAGATTTCAATTTTCTTTCAAATGTTTTTTTCCCTAGGGTAATTCCAATGTATAAAGGCATTGAGTATTGGTTAGCATATCACATGATCTGCATAGGGTTCTATGATTTGTGCAGCTGTCTAATGTGCTTCTGTCTTCATTATTGTCATCTCTTCAACTGTCCTTGTTTCTAGTATCAAACAAAGCCTTGCTGTTCACATTCTCTTTTTTCATCATTCCTACCATGCCATATCTGAGAAAACAAATGAAATATCTTCAGTTGGGCAAAAATTGTGCAGGCAGTAAAATTGAGTGTTTTGGCAGATTCTTGCTGGAATTATCATTTTTTTCTTTTTCTCATCTTGTGCAGGAGTTTGAATTTCATCTGCACCTAATGGTAGGACCAAATCCTCCTTGTTTTGTACCTCATGTTGGACCATATATAATTTTTCCTCAATGTTCAAATGTTCAGACTAATGAAATTAGCACAACAATGTAAAATACCTTCGATGCTTCTACATCTATATCAACAACATCCAATGGTTCATATGTTCGGAAAATAGTAAAGCATTCTCTGTCTGTCCCTCGGCTTTGTTTATTGAATTTCACTTGGCAAATATATTCTTTTCCCATTAGCTTTTTCAAAGGTGTAGGAACTGCATCATCTATGCCTTCCTAATAATACCATATAATACGCAACTCAATTCATGCTGTCTGTTGCAAATATTGATGTTCCTATTATTATAGTTGTCATGGAAACTTACCTCTGCTATTTTTTTAAGCCAATTTTTCAGCCTGCATATGCACCATTTTCTCAACATTTCTATCGAATAAGATAAATCGGGCTTCTTCGGTACTATCATCTACTATTACTTCTACACAATATCTATTTTGCAATATAATGAGATGATGTTAATATGCTGGGTGAGATGCATATGTAAGAAATTACATGCTAAATTACTTGATTTCTTGATACTCCTCAATTTTCCCACATACTTCACACCCTAACTGTCTTTCTAGTACTTTCAAGTTTTCCTACATATACTGCATGAACTATATCTCCAACCATTGTATGTGTCAATGTCAAGAACAGTAATACTGGAGTAATAGGTTATACCCTGTTGTTTCATCAAGTGCAAGCAATTCAGTGTTCATTTTCATACATAAATATTAGAGGTTTTTTGTACATTCATCAAATCTTCATACCAAGTCATCTCCATTTCGAACCATGTCCCCGAGTTGTCCTAATGTTCGCCTGTTCTATTCATAATTCTTCCTTGTCAGTATAACAGAAGGAAGCTTCATTTTAATAGGATGTTGTGCTATGTTTGTTGGTTTACACTTGATCAAGTATGTCATTAGATATCCATGGTCAATGCAAATTTCAGTCAAAAGCTTAAATTATGTTTTACTTACATTTTCTTGAAGTTTTCTACTATAGGGATCTGCAAATTGACGTATATCTTTGTCGCATTGCTGCTTGATAATGTGGCAGATCCATTGTCATCTTTGATAATCATCGGTGTAAAAATTGCTACTTAAGTATGCTTACTAGCCATTTCTTTATTTTTCTTGATGATTTACGTTGTTGCTCCCCATAATGAAACCTGTAACTGTCTTCCATTAATGGCAAGAGTAATATCATAGTAATTTCTGTCAGTAATGTAAATTATGTGAACCATGAATAAATTATTAGCCATGTGGTTTCTTTACCTTCCATCTTGGATAGCCACTGTCTGCAACTTGACACGGTGGCTCATTCTATTTCTCTCCTCCATATTTGAAACTATCGTTATCATCCCAATTATATCTATGGATAGTATGCAATAATCATATTAATCCTTTACTATTCCTAAGAATGTTGTTAATATGATGCTATGAAAATTCTTATTGGGAAACAGTGCATATGGCAAGTCAGAGATTCAGGACCTGTGTGTATAGATCTAAATGTGACTCATGCTTCAAGCCAAATGTTTGAAGCTACACGCACACAGCTGAAACTGGGAAAAGATAAACTAATTGTTGAGACTAATTATTTGAAGCAACAACCACACAAATACAACAGACAAATTGGGGAAATAGAAATAAAAACGATAATGGATATAAATCAGAGATATCAAATTCAGAGGGTTTCTGGTAGCCCAGAATCAGAGGAAGGGCTTATGTTCATAATTCCTTTCCCTAAGCAGCTATGCATGGCAGAAACCACTAACTTCAGACGGTCGAAATGTATGGCTTTCGGAGAAATTGCACGGAAAAGGGGTGTCAGAGCTTCAGGTTAGGATTTGGGTTGGGTATAGTGGAACCAAAATTTCTTCTTGGATTTGAAACGAATGTAATCCAATCTGCCAGTTCACTAAATAACAGATGAACGAAGAAGGCGGTGGGGCTTCCGCTAAGGATTTCGTTTGGGTACCGTGAAACTAAGATTTCTTCTTAGATTCGGAACGACTGTAATCGTTCAAAGATTGGAAGTCCTAATCTGCCAGTTCATTGAATAATGGATGAACGAAGAAGGGTTTTTGAGCCTTACCAACTAACACCGAAATATCTCCGGCGCATGATTGAACCTTGTTAAAAGGCAGCAATTGGAATTTATGTCGGGGAATTTTGGGCAGCTAATCTTCAATTTCCTACAGGTAAGTACTACCGTCAATCACAATTTACAGCTCCTCATTCACAACTCTGTAATTCGGTTTCGCTATTTGCAGTGAAAAATTCTTCATTATGTAGAAATTCCCTTCTTGAATATAGTCATGAAATTGTGCCATGAATTGACTACGGATTACACAATGCTTCATATTTTCCTGCAATAAACAAAATCCATGTCAATACAATTGTTTCTGCCAGTTAATAATCACGTTCAATTGTAAAATACAAAGGAGTATGGATTAATTGAAGAGATTTGAAGAGACTAGGCGTTTCATGGTTTGCAGAGATTAGGAGTTTGATAAGGTTTCAAAGTGCCAGGTGGCCATGCAGGACAATGCTAGGTGGCTCTCTTAGGGGCTTCTACAGCTTCTATTATATATCTATATATAGATTTGATTTTTATGTTATTGACTAATTCTTCCTTGACATGACTAATTAAATTTGCATAAGATTTTCCTAGTAATAATGGTTTCTAGGTTAATGAAAATGACTCCATTGGCAATAGTCCTTTCTGTGTTTTCTTTTCTGAATATCAATAACAAAATTCATACCATGAGAAATTTGATGAGTAGATAAGTAGTTTTCAAAATAATATAATAAAAAATTCTGAATCAATATTTGAACCAAATTTTTTATTTATATTCTTTATGTATGTAATATAAGGTCAATTTTCTGGATTGAGTATAAACTAGATTTTTTCTTACATATTTGAGTAAAGAAGTTCTTTATTCTCACATTACAACATTAAACATTCCTTTTGATTGTCAAGGAAAGTGAGGTAGGAAAGTAATCATAATCCTTATTTTTAAAATCAAAAGTTTGGTTCACTATTTATGGTTTGGGAAAGGAATCGGATTTCTCAGATTTGGAAAAAGAAATTCAGAATATTGGAAAAATGAATCATTCTTGAAATGTGGTATTGTGATTTCTTTCCCAAGGATTCTCACAGTAAAAGATAAAAAACTAAAAATTAAAGATATATAAACAAATTTATTCAATTCAACATCATTTACTTTATCTCTCATGTTTTTCCTTACTAATTATATTTTTTTCCCTCACACGTCCCCCAACCTACTAGTGTATTAAAATTTTCTATATTCCTTTTTATAATAAATATTTTTCAAAAAATTAAAAGACTAAATATTTTACAATAATTGTAAAATTTTAATTTAAAATTTATATCATGATTAAATTAATTACATGAGAAGAAATTTTATTGAATTTTCTTATCGATACTTTAATTTGAAAAAAATTAGATGTTATTTTTTATTAAATATTAGAATTTGAACTCAACTTCAAGAATAATTAGAAAATTGAATAAAATAAAATTTATATTTAAATATGTGAAAATACAATTTTATATAATTTGTATTTATTATAACTATTTAAAAGAATAACATATAATTAAATTGTACAACAATATGAGATATATTTAAAAATAATTTTAAAATTTTTATACGTATATTGTTTCATTCTAAAATATTAAAAAATTTTTTATATTACTTTACTTTTATATTTTTTTTAACCTTCCAAATAGAGGAATGTAATCTATTCGGAATCATATTTTGTGAATTCACTTTCCCAAGATTGAGATTCTGTAACATTACTTTTATGTATGCCAATCAAACGATGCCTTAAGGTATTGAGATTTTTTACTTCACTGTTATAGTCTTAAATCATGGTCTAAATTAATCACATACTTTAATTCTATAATATTAAAGGTAAATTTCTAAACTTATATTTTAACCAAAATTTTATTATAGAAATAAAAGGGAGAATAATTTTTATTTTCATATTAAAGTGCTTAAATGTTTAAACATAATTTATTTTTTGGTCAACATTTCTTTTAGTGGATTGTATTAAGATACTATGCAATGCCTCTATACAATATATTTATATTTGGAACATTGATTATTTTAGCATAATTTATTATCCTATTCATATATTTTTGGATTATGTTTATACCAGAAGTTTTGATCGTAAACTTGAATTCATTGTTCCTAGACTTGATATTAACCAACATTTGGATAAGTTGATTTTTTTTTTTTATTTGTGATGTCATTAAAAGAAAATTTTTATTCACTATGTCATAGATTTATAATTAGCAACAACATCCTATGTATTTGACATATAAAGTTTTTAATCACATAGAGTTTTTTATATTAAATAATGACATCTATAAGGAAATAAATGAATTTTAGAGATATGTTTATTGATTTTAATTGATTATATGCATTTTGTCAACATACAAACAAGTTAACATTTTTAAGAAGTGTTTTTCAAAATATTATTACGTTAAGTATTTAGAATTAGTTACAACATTCTAAGTATTTTAGCATATTAGATATTTTAGTCACATAATGTTTTAGTAGTTAATATTTGAAATATATGTTCATTTGTACATCTCATTTAGTTGTATATAATATTTTTTGTCAACATAAGGACCAGTTGATATTTTTGAGGTAACACTACGTAATATATCATGTGCTTAAGAGTAGCCACAACATCTTAAGTATTTGATATATTATAATCTAATTCAGTCACATTAGATTAATTGGTTAAATAATAATTTGTATTAAGGATTTTTAATCACATAAAGGTTAGTGATTAATTATCAAAACAAATATAGAGCACCTGTTTTGTGGTATGTTTATAGAAATATTAATTTGTCAATATCAAGTTAAGTTGACTATTTAGGTAAGCTTTCTTAAATGGCATTATAATGAATTGTTTATATTATGTGTTTAGGAGTAACCATAGCACCTTAAGCATTTGATATGCAATACAACAATATTAAAAAAAAAAATCATATAGAGTTAAATGATTGAATAATAACATGTTGAATGTTGCAATAGATTCATTAATAACAACTCAGCCCCACAGGGAAGTTATTATTTTAATGAGATTAATTGGAATATGATGGTAAACTAGATTTTGGAGAATTATCCTATATCCATAGGCATGATTTGTCTAGATGATCTTAGCTTATTAGTCCTATTATAATGTATCATAGTAAATTCTATTTTTGTGTTGGCAACATCTACTCGCATAAAAGGAGAATTTATTTTTGAATTGACATTAGTTGATTCAATAATTAATGGATTAAGATTCATACTATTAATGTGTATTATCCTTGACTATTATGTTTTTTCCTTTGATTGGAAAATTCTTTATTTTATATTTCAATACTATTTGTGACATATTTCCCATGTATTAGAAAATCTTGGAAATGATATAATAAATTGAAGTATATGTATAAATAACGGACATGTTATGTGTTTTTCGTTCCCTTACTATATAAAAAATTAAGTCATTGATTGATATTTTATTTTAAACTCTCTTTTTATGTGCAACAAGAATTTCATACACTTTTATATTCATACATAAAGATAAATAGTAAATTATATAATACATATTACCATGTGGGTTTTAAGGAAGAGAGATTAAAACATAACAAACATAATACAATATTTGTGTCTTATGGTTAAGGAAATATTTGAAATGGGTAAAAGAATTCCAATTAAGAAAACTATCTATATAGTATAGTGATATTTAATATGAATGATATTGGAGTGTTATAAGGAAATTTATCCATGAAATTTGACTCATTGTCATATAGTCTCACGACAAAATTGAGGATTTGATAACACATGACTGCTCATTTTAGAATGTAATACTTTGCCAAATCATGTAGGATTTTTGGAAAGGTAAGCCATTTTCTCTTTCCTAAAGTAGCCATCAAGAAATTTCACTACATATGAAAAGGTGGGAGTTCTAAGCTCAATTTTAAAAATATTATTTTTAAATGAATTTTTAATATATATTCTTTGTATCATTAATTTTCAAAATTCTATTTCAAAGGAAAATTTTAATTTTATTCTCCAATTTGAATTTTGAAAATAATAATCAAATAATTGAGCTACATACCTACTCATATCTATGAATAGCTATATACATTTGTGTGTGTGTGTGTGTGTGTGTGTGTGTGTATGTACACACACACACACACACACACACACATATATATATATATATATATATATATATATATCCTGCATATATACTATAGTAAAGAAATTTGTATAGAGTATTATGTTATCATTAGAAACTCATTCAATTTTGATAAATATAGGAGAGAAATACCTCCATAAAGATTACTAAAAAAATAAGGGAAGAAATCCTTAAGGTTTCGAATTTTTTAAATTTTAATTATTATTTGGAGTGCATAAAATAAAGTAAATCTATCAAGAGTTTTTGAGAAAAGCCAAAAGCGTTCTAACTTAACTGAGACAATAAGTATTAGGAAATCCTTTCATTTGTTATGTGAATAGTATGAGATATATTATCTCATTCATTGAAAACTATTCATAATAATGTCTTCTTTCGTTGTTTGATAGAATTAAAGTACTTGGTACTTTAGTTTTTCCTTTAAGTAAAGGGAAGAGCAGAGAAAGATATAAATATGATTTGGAGGGATATTTAATGACTTAGTATTTTCTTTACTATGTCAAATTCCCTTGAAATAAGGTATTCAAAATATCAAGTTTACTATAAAATAGGAAACTGTATTTGGAAACAATATTAGTAGTAATCTAAGTTACCTTCACTTGTGGAAAAGTCTTAAGAGAACTATTCGTGTATTAAATGAAATTTCATTTGCTGTTGTCTTTTGACATTATTAATGTATCAAAATCAAATTTGATAAATACATATATGACAAGTTTCCAATTGATGTGATGATTTAAAACCTTACTCAATGAAATTTTAAAAAAATGAATATAAAGTAATTGTTTATAGAGGCTATATTTTTATACTTCTATAGAATTTAGATTCATTGTTCTCATGCTTCATGATTCTAGAAATTAGAAATGTGAATTGGTAAGAAACATAAAGAAAGCAGGAGTGATTTGTCTCAAGTATTGAAAGCTTATAATTATGTGAAGCTTTGGTACCTTTATCTATCGAAAATTTAATTGCTCCGAAGAATATATATGCCCTATATTAAGTTAAGATTAAATCAAAATATGAAACTATTATTACTTGAGAAATCAGATCAACAGTACTTATTTTATTTCTCTGATTAAATTGATGATTTTCTAAAATAGTTGGAGTTAGATGTTCATTACAATATTAAAAATTAACTATTTCTAGTGATTGTATACTTTTCATATTCGAACACTGATATTAGTATCCAGATGATTCAATTATATTTTATAGGTCATGAATAAATAAAACTTTATATTTTGTTTGGTAGATGCTATACAGATATGATTAAATCTTTGATTAAAGTAAAGTCTGAATCTTATTCAATCACTAGAATAAACCTTCATTATTACGTGGCAACAAGTCTTTTAGACAAATTTGATTTATCTAGTAATATTGATAATAAAATTAGACATTACTAAGATTTCATTTCAAAATAGGCATATATTGTATTTAAAACCTTCTTTTGATTAAAGAAATATTTTTTTATGAATTGTTCATGACATTAGAAACTTATTATGTTTTAGAGTTACATTTTGTACATGTTAAAAGTATGATTTTTAGTATGGATCTTAAGAAAGAAGTATACATGTTTTATACTCAAAGATTGTCACATATATAATTAGTTTTTTCTTTGAAAGGTATTGAAAATCTACATATGACTAAAGTTTCCTTACTTCCATTAATGATATTACAATGTTATTTCTTTATTTCATCTTGAAGTACATCATTGATCATGTATATACCATAAGGTTAGTTGGAATGAATAAAGTTTTCTATATCTCCACGTGTAGGTGATTTTGCAAGTTTATGGAATAGTGTATGAGATAATTGTGTGGTTTCATTTATCTTTAGAATTTCAAATGAATTGTTTTACTTGTAATTTCTTGTATTACTTGCATAGAGATTTATGGAGATAAATTGTAAAGTACATCTAATCTATTTCTTGAGACTCAAGTTATGAAAATTTTATCATATGAAATTAAACACTATCTACTTTTTCTTATCATACATTTGCTAAAACTTTATTATGTATTTACTAGTGCATTAAAATAATGGTTAATCCAAGGATGCTATGAAAGCTTCGTAGGCATTTTGGTTATATTTGGTTGGAAATTTGTTGATTTTACTTTTAGCCAAATTAATCTTATGTGATTCGACTGCATGGTTCTTCATAAGAACAATTGATTTTGAAGTCGAATAAGGTTTCTTTATCTGGTAAAAGCTTGTGATTATTTAGTGTATGAATATTGAGTTGGAATTTTAGATTACTGGCTAATTTGATTTTCTCCTATTCAACTCATATAGAACTCAGTACACATAAAGAATGCTATTCTGACAGTGATTTAAGTTTAGATATTTTAGTAATTTTACTTACATGCTTGTGCACATTTAGTTCATGTATAAAGTCATGATCCATAGTGAATAGTTAATTCATGAAGTTTTACATGCTTGATTGAAAAATATTATGCATTGTAATACATAGAAGGGAGTGTTTTGTTTAAAACATAATTTTCATAATTCTTGTATTTATGCATTTTAATTAACTGTTGGATAACCAAATTATTATTTGATTGCCTTACATAAAGTCTATGGCTATATTATTGATGTTGTCACTCCTAAGTGTTATCTAAATTAATGTGTGCCTAAGTAAGAGAATGTGAGGCTTCAAATATTTCTTTTTGGTACGATTCATGGTCGGAAGCTTGGGAGGCTTGCTGACACCACCACCTATGTTCGTAACCCTGAGTTGAAATTGCATAGCTTGATAGAATCTGGCTTTTGGCGGGCAGATAAAGTTCTTCAGTTGCTGGATCACAATCAGGCTTGGAAGGTGCTTACAACTTCTCCTCCTGATCTTGATAATGGATCAGATAGGCAGCTTTGGAAACTGACTACATCAGGGGTCTTTACTGTTTCATCAGCTTGGGATTTCTTAAGGTAAAAGAGACCTTCAAGCATCTTCCTTAAGACTTTTTGGCATTCATTTCTTCCATCAAAATATAAGTCTTCTTTTGGAAAATGTTCAATGGGTTTCTTCCATTGGATTCTTCGCTTGCTGCACTAGGTGTTCAGTAGGTTAGTAGGTGCTCTCTTTGTCTTTTAGATCGTGAATCTCCTCAACATATTTTCATGGACTGTTCTACTATTGTTGATGTTTGGAAGCTGGTTGCAAATGTCATGAACATAGAGGTTGCTTGTGGAAATTTGTATCTCTATATCTCTTCTTGGTGGTTTAATTCGGTTGGCTATTGAGATTTTGCTAGAGCTTTCATTACTTCTTTTGTATGGGAGATTTGGAGATTTCGAAATGAAATTCTCTATGATAGGGGATCCTTCACAGCTGCCCGTTATCGAAAGAAAGTCTTCTCCACTTTGGCTGATATTTCAAGGGTACAACCTTTATCTCGGCCTTTTTGCCCCTAGAGCTGTCTGCTTCAATTCAGTGGAAGAGCTCTACAACTCATAATCTCATTCCAGTTGTTTGGCTTAAACCAATGTCGACCAATGTTGTTGTTCTTAATGTTGATGGGGCTTCCAAAGGAAACCCAGGAATGTCAGGTATTGGGGGTATTATTCGAGATTCAGCTGGCAATTTCTTATTTACTTTTGTGAGAAATATTGGTATTGGAACCAATCAGAAAGCGGAGACTATGGCACTGCTTCAGGGTCTTCGTTGGTGCTCGCGCCACAGATATCGCACAATTTTGGAACAATCAGACTCTGAAGTTTTGGTCAATCAGGTTAATGGCTCGTTTCTAGAACCTTGGCAATTTTATGAGTCCTTCAGGCATATCTGATTGCTCCTACATAGCTTTGACAGCTACAATGTAAGGCATGTTTACCGAGAAGGAAACCAAGTGGCAGATGCTTTAGCAAATGTGGTGTGTTCTATTGCTTCATCTTCTGTATATTCATCTTTTATAGAGCTTCACTCGAAAGCTAGGGGTTTTTGTAATCTTGATAGAATGCAGCTCCCTACTATTCGTGTACAGGCTAGAGCCTAAACAATCTTTTTCAATTCAATAAAATTAAGGCTTAATGCCTTTTATAAAAAAAAAAAAAAAAAGAAGTAGGTGAATGTGAGAAAAGATCTCTTAGAGATCCTATATGCGACCCCATATTATTAACCTAAATTAATTAGATATCTTAGTATCTCCTGAATCTTTGTGATTACGTAACAAATCTTTAAGATCTTTTTAGATTAACATGATTGATTTGGCTAATCAATTAGAAGATATGATATCTATCAAATCTTTTTAGATTAGGTAATTTATTGAAAATTTATTTGATGAAAAGAAATCCGTGCACGTATGATACTATTGGGTCCCTAACTTAATTATATATGCAAATGTGACTTCCACAAGTCATATGTACATTTTGGTAGGCATAGGTTAGAAGATCCAAAGAGAAAATTTTATTGTAAATTGACAAGGTTTAATATAGGTAGATCAAGGTACAGTTTGAATTATTCCATAGAGGTAGAGGTATGTCGTTATTACTTGAACAATTATGTCTAAAGGTATGCTTTTATTGTTTCTATTATAAGAAATATATTAATTTATATCTATTAAGATTATTTCTTTCAGATTCACCTTTAACAGAGGTCACTGGATGTTTTGTGGTTTTTAGGGAATGAATTGTAAAGACATTTTTGCTCCTCAAAAATTGGACTGTAAGATTGTTTTAATGCTTTGAAAATAGTTTGAAGATGGTAATAGATTAAGAAAAAGTTTAAAGATGAAATTATTATTGTAAAAATAGTTTGAGAAGATAGTCTAAAAAAATTTGAGAATGAAAATAATGCCGCAAAAAAGGTTTGAGGAGTATTTGAGTCAATATCCGTATGACAAATTGAGGAATTAAATTTAATTTGAAAAATTTAAACATCTATTTTGTTTAGAAGTAGGCAGAAACGGATAGAAAAAAAAAACTTTATTCAATGAACTTTAATTAAATGTTTTAAAGTATTCTTAATAAATACAAAATTGTAAATTAATAGGTAAAAATATAAACTTAAATCATATCGTTTTCTTTTCTTTTCTCCTCCAAACTCTATATTTAATCCCCCATCTCTCTCATCATCTCCATAGGTAACCAAACACCATAAATAGTTACTGGTTTCCTCTCCTTCTTTATTATAAATAATTATTTATCTTATCTCCTTCCCTTTCCTTTATGTCTTACCCCTCTCCTATCCTTTCGTCCTTTTTTTTTTTTTTTCTCAATTCAAATAGGCTCTTAGTACATAACTATTTCATGGCATAACTCATATTTTCTTTTTTTCAGAATAAAATGAAAGAAAATAATATAAAAATAGTCCCAAAATTATATATTTTAAAAATCATATAAAAATTTTATTTTTTTAAATCTTAACTATTTTCTTTCATTCTAATTTGTGTTAACTACCACACCGTATGTAATTTGGCCAGCCAAATTCTGCCCCTACAGGTTGCTTAGACCAATAAAAATAATATACATAAATAGAATTCAAAATATACAAAGAGTTTTATAGCTAAGTTGCAACAAGATAAATACCTTTTTGACTATTTTTGCAAATTACTATAGAAAGAGAGATGAAAGTTTTAAATTGAACTTCTAATTAATTTTATTGTCACCCTATTACTTATAACTTATTGTTTTAGTTGCTGTAGTGCAAATTTAAATATAAGTCGTTAAATACATTCTTATTTGCTAAAACTATTTTTAGATTTTGTTGTCCTCAATTGAAATAAATTTCTTACATCACCACACACCATTTCGGTTTTCTAAGATTCAAGACTTACAGCTTAACAAATGATATTTTTAATCAATTATACTATTACTTTGTCACACGCTCTCTCTAGTCTCTTGTTAATGAAACCCAAATATATTTACTTATTAGAGTTTTCAAGATTAGTTACCTTGAAAGTTACACCACTTCAATTCTATTAAACTTTTTTTTTTTTTAAATCTTTTGGTTGAATCACAACTCTGTTAAACTTGAATAGGATTCATAAATTGGACTAATTAAGAAGAATCGCAAAAGTAATCATCTTTGGATGTTATTACTAATACTCTATTGTTGACTAAATGTCACAATCTAAGATTCAAGGCGTGTGAATATCCTGGGGTTGGATTAAACCCCATGGGGTATATTAGTGGTTGTGATTCGTAGGGTTGACTAGAAGAAAAATGAAAATAAAACCACCACTCTTTTTGTTTCTAATTGAATATTTACATTTAATTTTGACACAAAGTTTATGAGAATATTTAACCACCTATAGCTATCACTTTACATTTACTAACTAAGAAGGCTAGTGATAGAATATATATGTTAATAGTCTTGCATCCGTTTGAATTACAAATTTAGCGGTAGAAAGTTAAATATGTTGTGAATTTGATTCAAAATAGAATTAGTAAATATAAAATTGTAAAGTAAAGATACTAGAAAATGAGAGAAGAGAGAGAATCACTTAAATACCATTTCATTGATTATTCGTTTGTTTACATATGACCCTTATTTATAGAGGTTTTGATACAGAATCTGAAAGGTTAAGAAATAAATTTAATAACCTTAGAAAATGAACAGTCACAGTATACGAATAGTCACATTATCTTCAAGAAAATGAACAGTCACTTGACCTTTCATATTTTATAACACTCCCCCTGGAATGTTCATTTTCAAAAATTTCGAAAAATGTCTCGTTAAAAACCTTTATAGGAAAAACCCCGTGGGATAAAAACCTAGTGAAGGAAAAGAGTACACTTTCTATTCTAGAGGGAATACTGCCTCATTAAAAACCTGACTAAGAAAAAATCCAATAGGAAAAAATCTTAGTTAGGGAAAAAGAGTACAGTATACATACTCCCCCTCTTAATAACATCTTCAAGATGACTTTATATCTTTCAACCGATGCATTCCAATTTTATGTACTAAATTTTCAAATGAAGCAGTCGACAATGCCTTAGTGAGTAAATCTGCCAGATTATCACATTATCGAATCTGTTACACATCAATTTCACCTCTCTTTTAGAGTTCGTGAGTAAAGAAAAATTTTGGTAAAATATGTTTTGTCATATCTCCTTTAATATATCCACCTCTTAATTGAGCTATACAAGCTGCATTATCTTCATAAAGAGGTATTGGAATTTCCTTTTCAGAAGGTAATCCACAATTTTCTTAGATATAATGGATTATAGATCTCAACCACACACATTCTCATCTTACCTCGTGACTAGCTATAATTTCAACATGATTAGAAGAAGTAGCTACTATAGATTGTTTTGTAGAGCGCCATGATATAGCAGTACCACCACATGTAAATAAATAATCAATTTGAGAATGTGCTTTATGTGGATCGGATAGATAACCAGTATCAGCATATCCAATCAACATTGGACTGGTTCTATTTGAATAAAATAATCTAAGATCTATTGTCCATTGGAGATATCTTAGGACATGTTTAATCCCATTCCAATGTCGTTGTGTTGGGGAAGAACTGAATCTTGCTAATAAATTAACAGAAAATGCTATATCAGGTCAGTATTATTAGCAAGATACATCAATGCGCCAATTGCACTGAGATAGGGTATTTCAGGACTAAGTAGTTCTTCATTATCTTCTCGAGGTAAAAAAGGATCTTTATTTATATTTAATGATCTCGCAACCATTGGAGAACTTAATGGATGCACTTTATCCATGTAAAACCTTTGATTGATAAATAAAAATACCATCTTCCAGATGCTCAATTTGTAAACCAAGACAAAACTTAGTTCTGTCAAAATCCTTGATTTCAAATTCTTGCTTCAGGCTATTTCTTGCCTTTTGAAGTTCTTCTGGAGTTCCAATAAGGTTAATATCATCAACATATATCGCAAGTATCACAAAACAAAATCCAGATTTTTTAATAAAAATACATGGACCTAGTGGATCATTTTTATATCCTGATTTTAATAAATATTCACTAAGACGATTATACCACATGCGTCCAAATTACTTTAAGCCATATAATGACTTTTGTAATTGAATGAAATAATTTCCACGAGGGTTAGAATGATATGCGCCAGGCATACTAAATCCTTCTGAGATTTTCATATAAATATCATTATCAAAGTTCCCATATAAATAAGCAGTTACAACATCCATTGGACGCATGTCAATCTTTTCACGTACTACTAGACTCACAAGGTATCAGAGTGTAATTACATCCACCACAGGTGAATATGTTTCATCGTAATCAATACCCGATTTTTGTGAAAAACCTTGTGCCAAAAGTTGTACTTTATATCTTACGACTTCATTATTTTCATTTCGCTTTTGCATAAATACCCATTTATAACCAATTGGTTTTACACTTTCTGGTGTTCGGACTACAGGTCCAAAAATCTCACACTTTGCAAGTGAGTTTAACTCCGATTGAATTGCATTTTTCCATTTTGGCCAATCATTTCTATAACGACATTCTTCAACTGATGTTGGTTCAAGGTCCTCATTATCTTTTAACATTTCAAATGCTATATTTTATGTAAAAACATCATCAATAGTTATTTCCGTCCGATTCCAACTTCTGCTAGAAGTTATATAATTAATGGACATCTTATTATTCTATTCACTATTTTCAGATATTTGGATCTCTTCATCAGTTTCCACTTGATCATTTTTTCCTAATTCTTCAATTGGATCATTCTGATCATTTAATCCTCTTTTCTTTCGAGAATTTTTATCTTTTGAACCAATGGGTCATCCACATTTCTGACGTGTTTTTGATTCAGTAGCTATAGGAATTGTATTTTGTCTTGCTGGGACTTCTATCCGAATAGGGGTATCTATAGTTGGAATATGCGATTTAGTTACCCTTGTAGAGTCAGCAAAAGAATTTGGCAGTTGATTTGCAAGTCTTTGTAAATGAATGATCTTTTGAACTTCTAGTTCACTTGCGCTTGTGCGCAGATCTAAATAATTCAATGATGTTGTCCAGGGAAGCTCCTTTTTATGTGGTTTATGTTCTTCCCCTAATTTAGGAAACAAAGTTTCATCAAAATGACAATCAGCAAATCTTGTCGTGAATACATCAGCTGTCAATAGTTCAACGTATCTGATTATAAAGGAAGAAACATATCCAACATATATCCCCAACCTTCTTTGAGGACCCATTTTGGTACGTTGATTTGGCGCTATCGGTACATACACAACACACCTAAAAATTCTCAAAATGAGCAACATCTGGCTCGAAACTAAAAGCCAATTGTAAGGGAGAAAATTTGTGATAACTTGTTAGCCTTATGCGCACAAGTGCTGCAGCATGCAAAATAGCATGTCCCCAAGCAATTGTAGGGAGATTTGTTCTTATTAATAACGGTCTAGCAATTAATTGTAACTATTTAATGAATGATTCAGCTAGACCATTTTGAGTATGAACACGAGTTACTGGATGTTCAATAGTAATACCAATTGACATGCAATAAGCATCAAATGCTTGGGAGGAATATTCTCCAGCATTATCTAGACGGATCCTTTTGATAGGATAATCTGAAAATTGCGCTCTTAAGGGAATTATTTGGGCAAGCAATCTCACAAATGCCAAGTTGCAAGTTGATAATAAACTAACATGCGACCATCGGGTCGATGCATCAATTAAAATCGTAAAGTATCTGAATTGCCCACATGTTAGATTAATTGGTCCACATATATCACCATGAATTCTTTCTAGAAATACTAGAGACTCAAACTCCACTTTTGTTGAAGATGGTTTAATAACCAATTTCCCTTGAGAACATGCAGCACATGAAAATTTATCAGATGTCAAAATCCTTTGACTTTTCAAAGGATGATCATGCGTATTTTCGATTATCCTTTGCATCATAATAGCTCCTGGATGACCCAAACAGTCATGCCAAATGAAAAATGTAGTAGGATCAGTAAAGTTCTGATTTACTGAATGATGCACTTCAATTGCATAGATTTTTGTGCTATATAGGCCAGAAGAAAGAGATGGTAGCATTTCTAATAAAGATTTCTTACCTGACATTATTTGAGTAATACAGATATACTCAAAACCATTTTCTTCCATTGTTTTAATGTGATATCCATTTCGGCGAATGTCTTTAAAGCTTAATAAATTTCTTCGAGATTTTAAAGAAAATAATGCTTTAGGAATAACAACATTTGT
Source organism: Voacanga thouarsii (assembly GCA_026120185.1). Classification (NCBI taxonomy): domain Eukaryota; kingdom Viridiplantae; phylum Streptophyta; class Magnoliopsida; order Gentianales; family Apocynaceae; genus Voacanga; species Voacanga thouarsii. Next base: position 254,895 of record JANUWF010001486.1, read on the forward strand.
TCCTTCGGGTAATATAATATCAGCTCTTCCAGAGCTTTCAATCAACTTTACATTACCACTTATAGTATTAACATTTGTTTCTTCCATCTGCCGGTAAGAGAAATATTTTCTATTTAAATATGGTATCAATTAGGCATATATCTTCAATGCCACTTGTATATCTAGTCAGCGGAATAATAACCATCAGGGCATAACAAAATATTAAATACTCAAACAATAAAAAACTTTAAACGCTAATTACTATTACAATGCAAAAAATATAAAACATAAAAGGAACATATTAAAAGTAAACTTCTAATTCTTCTGGACATTTTTCATCACCAATCAAATGCTCAATTCTTCCTTTAGGATGCTCAAATAAATCAGCCATGTCTAAATAAGTTACATCAACATCGTCAAGGTTGGTATCATCATTATCATGAAGAGAATGTTGTAGAGTAAAATTTGCTTCAGCATTTTTGCCTTTCTTCTCAATAGACGCCTAATACAGATCAACAAGGTGTTTTGCAATACGATAGGTACGAGACCAATGACCTTTCATGCCACAGTGATAACATTTGTCTTCATAATTTTTAGGAACAACATCATTTCCTTTTCCTTTCTCGTTAGTTTTTGGCCACTTCTGGTGGTTGTCATTATTTCTCGTAACTTTGTTTTGACTATTGCGATCATAATGAATATTTTTATCATGACCATATATACATCCACGGCCACGACCTCTTCTAAGGCCAAAATTACGAGTTATAACATCATTCATTTCTGGGAATGGAGTAGAACTTGTTGGTCGAGCTTCATGATTTTTCATTAATAGCTTATTATTTTGCTCAGCTACGAGAAGACAAGATATTAATTCTGCATACTTTTTGAATCCCTTTTCTTGATATTACTACTGTAGGAGCACATTCGAGGCATGACAAGTAGAGAAAGTTTTTTCTAACATATCCTCATCAGTAATATTTTTTCTCCACACAGTTTTAGCTGTGAGCTAATTTTAAAAATAGCAGAATTATACTCACTAACGGATTTAAAATCTTGTAATCACAAGTGCATCCAGTCATACCGTGCCTTTGGAAGGACGACCATCTTCTGGTGATCAAACATTTCTTTCAAATTAGTCCACAAAATAAGCGAATTTTTCACGGTAAGGTATTCAACCTTTAAGTCATCATGAAGATGATGGTGAAGAAAAATCATAGCTTTAGCATCATTTTGTGATGATGATGAATTTCCTTCTACAATGGTATCTGTCAGACCCATTGCAGTTAAATGCATTTTAGCATCTAGTGTCCAAGATAAATAGTTTTTCCCAATAATATCAAGAGCTACAAACTCAAGTTTGGTGAGATTTGCCATGTGAATACAAAATCAAATAGGAAAAGTACCTACCTTTCTCTTTTGTTATAGCAAACTTTAATAGTGTCACCGTGATTATAACCTTCAGTAAAATAATTTTGGTAGAGTCTCGTGCTGATAACGTATTGTGAATTTGATTCAAAATAGAATTAGTAAATATAAAATTGTAAAGTAAAGAAACTAGAAGAGGGGAGAAGAGAGAAAATCGCTTAGATACGATTTCATTGATTATTCGTTTATTTACATATGACCCATATTTATAGAAGTTTCGATACAGAATTTGAAAGGTTACAGAATCTGAAAGGTTAAGAAATGAAGTTAATAACCTTAGCAAATGAACAATCACAGTATACGAACAGTCACATTATCTTCAAGAAAATGAACAGCCACTTGACATTTCATATTTCATAACAAAATAAGAAATATATTTCATTTAAGGGAGTAAACATTCATTTTGTGACATCTAAAAACAAATGTCCACATTCAATTTCAAATAAAGATACAACAACGAGATGAAACGGAAAAGTATTACTCCCTCCGAAGTTGTTAGAGACTACTTTTGTTGTCCCAAATTATAAGTCATTGGGGACTTTTCAAGAAGGTTTTGAAACAATTTTTTACATTTTTATCTTTATTTATTATTCTCTTTCCCTCTCTCTCTCTCCTCTCTTCTCTTTTTTCCAAGACATTTAAATAAGGGTATTTTAGGAAGAAAAAATATAAAGTTATCTTAATTTTAAGAATTATAATATATGTGAAATTAAGTCAAGTGACTTATATTAAGAGATGGAGGGAGTAGTATCTATATAGATAAAGAGAAAGAGATAAATACTTCTCGGCACAAACAAGGAGTCAGAATCAAAACAAAACAAAAAATACCTTTCAACAGAAAGATAGACGGAAATCTAAGAACAAGTGAAGACTTGAAATGGTCCTTCTAGTAATTTTATCTTCTATTTATGTTGGTAATATATATATATATATATATATATATATATATATATAAATGTCCATTTCAATCGAGTTTCTGAGTAATTTCCCATATTTATTACTACTGTGGAAGTAAAAGTCAGATGTCTCTTGGACTTACTGGAGGCAAGTGGCTCCCAACGACCAGCAAAATCCAAGATTCTTTAAGCTTTATTTTAAAAAAAAAATAAGAAAAAGAAGAAATTGAAAGGATCTGACTGAAGAATAGTAGTCCCTGATTTTTGGTTCCTTGGACAATAAAAGCAGCTTAGAATTTCTTTCCATTGCATATCAAGCATTAATTTCAGAGAAAATTCCCAACCCCTACTGTTCCTAATCGTTTAGAAAAATGGTATAAACACGAGTTTGACCCATTGTAAAATATGAAGATATCAAAGAAGTATCTTTTCCCTTCAAATTCAAAAACTGAACATCACCTTCAATTGATTCCATATTCCTTTGACAACCAAAGCAGCTTAGGATTTCTTGCTACTACATGTCATACGTTAGTTTTGTAGAGAAAATTGCAGCCCCCCTTGAGACACAATTCATCTAGATACTGATAAGGCACACAAGTTTGACACGGTGTAATATATGAAGAAAATCCCAGAACCATCTTTTCCTACAAAACTCAAGATTACTCTCAATTCTGGTCCAGAGTTCAACGAGGTCCTTTGATTCTGGTCGGGAGCTCGACGTGGTCCATGTTGATCTTCTATATTTAAGATACCGCTGTGTTCTTGTATGGCATTTCTATAGTCAGCAATTGGTGTATGACAAAGTAAACCAGGTCAACCTTTAATATTTCAAATATTAGGTAAATTAACCGGAGAAGACAAAGAATTCAAGCTTCGAAGTTAAGTAGCAGTACCTTTGAAGAGCACGCGCAACTAATCAACACTTGATCATTAAATTCAAGCATTCACATGGTCTTCAAACTTCCTTCACGCACATGTCCAACAGATGTAAAGACATCGACTCTGTAGATATTCATGAGTCAAGATTAAACTCTATGTTAGGGATAGGCCTCGAAAAAAAACTAAAATTCTATTGGCAAAACCACACACAAGATGATAACAAAAAAAAATAATAAATAACGCGGAGAAAAAATAAATAACGAGAAAGGAAATAAAAGAGAGATATAAGAACTTACGTGATTCGGTCAAATAACCTATGTCTATGGGCGGAGGCGGAATAAAACTTCACTATTAAAAAGACAATTTACAAGGTTTTAGGAAAGTGTTCCTAAACCACTAAACACCACTAATACAAAACAAGAGTATTATAAAAAACAATGCCTCAATGACTATTCAAACTCTTGTATTAGTGTTGTTTGTTTTAAAGAACCAAATTAAGGCTTTATTTAAAAGGCTTCAAAGGAGATGGATGACTCTCAAACTTCCGATATAGGATAAACTAAAATAGATGCAAGGCATCCCAACAAATCTCCACCTTGACTGGCATCTCAAATTCAAACATAATAGTTTTGCTCCACCTTCTCCACAAAAGTCCAAAGACCACAAATCACGAATAGTGAACGCCAATCAAGTTCAGACACTCCTTGAACGGCTTATAAAATCCAACTGTCCTTTTCATATACAAAGCCTTCAACTATTCTCACATAACTTTGTCTGAAGTCTCAGTAGCAACTTCTTTTAAAACCTCATTAGAGAGATTTAGAATAATACCTGATCTCACTCTTTTATCTAGATTTTCAAATGCCGCTATTGTTATCTCCGTTGGCTTCTTTTCTATTCTTTTCAAGGCTAAGTTAACCTCGTTTTGAATTAAAATGGCCTCCATTTTGAGTTGCCACATGCCAAAGTTGACACCCCAATCGAATTTTTCTACCTTAGTCTTTATTATAAGAGCTAGTAGCTCTGATACTAGTTTGTTAGGGATAGGTCCTAGGAACAAACCAAAACTCCAATGGCAAAACAATATAAGACGATAACAAAGAAAAAATAATAACAAAAAATAATGCGGAGAAAAAATATAAATAACAAGAAAGGATATAAAAGAGAGAGACACAACAACTTAGTGATTCGGTCAAATGACCTACATCCACGGGTGGAGGCTGAACACAACTTCACTATAAAAAAGACTATTTACAAGGCTTTAGGAAAGTGTTCCTAAGCCACTAAACATCACTAATACAGAAAAAGTGTATTAGGAAAAGACTATTTACAAGGCTTTAGGAAAGTGTTCCTAAACCACTAAACACCACTAATATAGAAAAAGAGTATTACAAAGAATAAATGCCTCAATGACTATTTAAACTCTTGAATTGGTGTTGTTTGTTTTAAAGAACCAAACTAAGCCTTTATTTATAAGGTTTCAAAGGAGGTGGATGACTCTCAAATTTCTGATGTGGGACAAACTAAAATGGATGCAAGACATCCCAACACTCTAAATAATATGAATTCGAATTTTAAGAAATTTTAGAATTTTATAGTGTACTGCTAAAGACAATTTAATCTCGAAGCAAAAAGAAAGTTAGCCCACAAGGAACTCGATTTCATAGTCTTGATAACTTGGGATAAACAAAAAATTATAAACTTGAACAAGTTGGGCAACAAAATTATAATCTTTTCGCCTTCTGCCTATTTGTTGGTTATAGGAAACTTCCATAGAATCCAGAAGAGGAAGGTGCAGCCCGCTTGGATGCTTCGAGGGATTCGTGGAGGAGAAAAGATGAGAGTCAATTCTTTGGGCATGAACAGAAGTGTTACAAAGGGTTGATGAAGTAACTATAGAACACCAACCGAAACATGCAAGCACTCAACCATAGAATGCGTGAATCAAAATCAAAGAGTGGTTCATCTCTATCTTATTTGTTGCATGGCTTGCCATGACGAAATTGTATACTGTCATTTTTGAGAAATTTTTTAAGGGTAAAAAGTAAATTGTTAAAAAAAAATTAAAAATAATTTTTTAAAAAGAAAATAGAACATTTTAAGAAATTTTGGGATATACGCCACTGTCTTTAGTTTTGTCATTATGTGCAAACGTGCCAAACTACATATCAACAAAAGGGCAGGAACCTTATTCGACTTGTTGCTACCACCAAGTCTAGCACTCTAGACAAAATCAGAGATAGATTTAGGTTGGGGGGGGGGGCAGTGCCCAAAAGTTTTTCAAACTTCATAATTTACCTTGAAAACTTTAAAAATTTTAAGGAAAAACTTTAGAATTTTATATTTCGCCCCCCCAAACACTTTTTACAAATCATAGTATTGTTTTTATAAGATTTCCTTTTATACAACTTGTCCCTCCAGTCCTAAATTGTTGATTCTGTCCCTGGACAGAATCAAATAGATTCTTTGTGGCGCTTGTGATGGTGTAATTTAGTGTATACAAATTGTGGAGTCAATTATATATATATATATATATATATTTATTTATTTATTTATAAATAACTTTGAATTATGTTGTAGTTTTTATACTTTAGATTTTTTATATAATTTTATTTTATTACAATTTTTTGAAGTTGTTATATAATTTTGTTGAATATTATCTACTTTTAGTTGCAAAAAGATACCATTCCAAAATTAGTAAGGAAAATGAATTTTAAATTGTATAAATCTACACACACACACACACACACACACACACACACATACACACACACATTTATAATAAGAGCTACAAAAAGCTATTGGTAAGACACTTGGCAACTTCCTATGCTGACACCTAGCTTTGAATAGGAGTTGTGAAGGTCTGGTAGTTTCAAATTGAAGGATTTCTTTTTTAAAATTTTTCTTTTGAATCAAATTGAAGTCAATGAATAGTGTTGATATTTTCTTTTATTATCATTGCATGAAAAGTTTGAAATGACTGAGTAAATGGAAATATTCTCAATTTGGTGGTTTGTCACTTTAGTATTCCCCACTTTACCTAATGATTCTTTTCATTATAGTTGAGTCCCATTTCTTCCTACATTTCAATTTTCAGCTTCAAAATACAATTTGTTAATGTGTTTGTGGGTTGAAGATTTTAGCAATGTAGAGTTGAATGAGAAGTGTAGAAGGATTTTCAAGATAGTAGAATGAATAAAAGATAGGTGCATTTAGTTTGTATATAGAGTGTGTAGAGTGTATAGGTGCATTTATATATAGAGTTGGCTGATGTAGCAGGTCTTATCGGGGCCTTAGGATCTAGATTCAGTAACTTGGAGCTCATTGGAAGGGGATCTTTTGAAGATGTCTATAAAGGGTAAGGATAGTAATAAAAACTTATAAATCTTTTTGTTGTTTAATTTTATATTCTCTGATTTGATACATTAGTTCTCTTATGTTGCACTTGCTATTATGTGAAAATTTTGTTTCTAATAGATATATGTAGAAAATTTGTTGGAGATAAAATAGATTCTTATCAAGGTTTCAAATATAAGGTTTATTTGAGGATCCTGGTAACTTAGGATGTTTCTAGATGAATGAAATAAAGAGCATGTTTTGCTTGCTGTCATTTGAATCCAATTTAGTAATTTTAGAATGCTTTCCACAGGATGTTATTTGCAAGTTATGAGATATTATACACGTGTCTAGGTATTCAACTACACCTTTATGTATGCATTTTCGATGCTGGAACCAATGAATGTGTTTCCTATGAGAATATTTTCATTATCCTCTTTTCACTGTGATAAGTGTCAGCTAATTAAGAGGTTCTTTCCTTAATATGGGTAGTAAGGATTATAAATATTGAGTTGTTTTATCTCTTTGAATGTTTTTCTAATTTGGACCTTGGTGTAGACTAGAGTAGAAGAGGATGCCATTTTTTTTAGATTTTCAGTTTCAATATCATAGCTTCTTCGTCATCATCAATATCGGCAGCAGCATGCTCTGAGGCTTCTGTCAATATTGAAAATGGTGAAAGAGAAAAGCTTTTGTCAATTGATGCTAAGAATGATGATAATGGTGCTGTGAGTTCCAAGAATGAGGAAAATAGTGATGGGGTTGTGATGATTTTGAAGTGGCAATTAAGTGAAAAGGTAATGACAGAGAGGGGAGGTTGAAGGAAAAGAGTGGGAATTTCAGGGAGTGTAGGATATGCCAAGAGAAAGATACTGATCAAGACATGGAGGCTCCCTATACTTCTAATGGCATTCTCAAACATCATTCATTAATTTTTTTTTTTTTTGTTCTGGCTTTTGTTTTACTATGAAAAAAAAAAGAAAAACAATGTTTTTTTGAGTTAAAATTTAGTTCTTTAGTGTTTTGGTTCGAAGGGGACTTTTGGTTTGACTTGCAAAATGTGTAAAAATGTTGTTAAGGTGGGAAATCGTTAACTTGATTTAGAAATGCTTTAATGGTTTTGCTGGGTGTTTTGATTTAGAAATGATTTAATGGTTTTACTTGGTGTTTCATGATTTATGCATATATTGATGCTTTTTGATGTTTTTATCATTGAATGTTATTGGTGTTTGCATAAGGGGGTGGGTTTGGTATTTAATGGTTTAATGGTTTTGTTGGGTGTTTTTTTCTTGATTGCCTCTCTTTGTGTGTATGTAGAGAAGTTTCATGGGTAGACTATTTGAGCAATTGTTGTTTTAGTGATTCCTTTTATATGTGTTTGTTGGGGATTTTGACGTCTCCCATTTGCCTTTTGCTCTTTTTATGCTCCTAGACTGCTTCATTACTCTTTTCTAAGAATTGTTTAATGTAAACACCTTCATACACCTGTTTCCTTTTTAGCAAAAAGAAACTTTGTTTCCTTCTTTCCCTTCAATAGTGTTGTGACCATTGTCTGAAAATTTTCTCTATAGAAAATATTTTTAAATGAATATAGAAATTTTCTATTTTCCAGTCCCTTTTCGTCTATCATTTCTAACTGCTATAGCTAATACCAGATATTTATTTCATATGCAAGTTTTTGAGTTAACTTTGATTCATTTGTTATATACAAAGTGTTAATTTTATGTAATATTCATGTGAAATGCTATCATGTTTGTCATTGTTCTGAGCATGTAGCTAAGGCTCTAACTGCTCAAATTTCAGGTGTTCCAAATGATACGCGTTCTTCCTATGCATCTTAGTATATATAGGTCCTCCTAATGGATTTTATGATGAGAAATTGACCTTTTTGTTCATTGTATTTTATTTTAAGTGATTACTATTTTGGAAAGCTATAAATTGAAACTCTTTTTGCTTTGGAATGTAGTTTGGTCATCAGAAGTGCATTCAGAGATAGTCTAACAAAAAAGGTGACATCACTTGGGAAATCTATAATTAGGATTGTATATATGCTTTTTTTGCTTTAGGGAGATTTTTGTTTCTTTAACCATGCTTCAATTAAAGAGTGATATATGATCCTACATCGTATATATTTTTTCGCCAGATTATTCCCTTCCACCAAAACAGAGTAGTCCAGAAGTTATGGCTGTGACTTCTATGTAAAAAGTCTTTCTAATATGTCAAACTTTTCTTGATCTCTACCCTTGGAATTTTGGTCATCATCACATGCTATTTTTTGTATTCATATATTCCATGTATTGAACTAATCATATATATGATGCCTTTGCAGTAAGCATCATAGTGATTCCCTCAGTGAAGCCTTTTCTCAGATAAAAAATGATGTTGCTGAGAAAAAGTGCAAGTTCACTAAGACAAGTGAGCTCCAAATTAGGCTAAAAAATTATGATCTCCATAAGGACAAAGGTTTTCAGTGGCTCTATGAAGTGTCTAATTATTATTCTTCTCATTTAAAGAATAACTTAACATAAATTATCCCAATGCAACACATGGGCATCAAACTAGTTAGTTAGAAATTTTACAAATGTTTTGTTTCCATTTGCATAGCTTCTGTACATGTACTGAGAAAAAAATGGGGGGAGGGGAAGGGAATTCAAGCCTAAATATATTAAAATAGCTTTTGGTTTAAAATGAGAGCAAACAAACTTATTTTAAACAAACATGAGTAATCATTAGTCTAATTTATTTTTTAAAAGAAAAATAGAAAGTGATTATATTAGTTAGAAATATCTCCAAAAATCTTAGAGAGAAAATTTTGATAGTTTCGTAATTTGTTTAGCATAAATTTTCAATACACACACACACACACACGCACATGCACGCACACAGACACACAGACACATAGACATACACAGACACACACATATATACGTGATTAATTAATAATGTATATGTTTTTATGCAAATGCATTTTCAACTCCCATTTTAACAACTATCCCTTTTAGCAAACTTGGGAAATGGCAAGGATTGCTATATTTTTCTTTTTTATATAAAAAAATTATGCACACAAAGTATGTGTGTGTGTATATATGTGTGTGTGTGTGTGTGTGCGCTATGGTGTTGCCACTTGGCAGTTAAAATTGTATTAGGATGCAATACCACTACAATAAACAACAACAACAAAAGTAAGCCTTAGTCCCAAGAAATGTAGAGTCGGCTATATGAACCAATATAAGATTACGTGTAGTCATTCACATGAATTCTTGCCCTCTACTTCTTTCTATCCACCATCAAATTTTTATTCAAATCTAACAGAGACATGTCTCTTCTAATCACTTTCCTCTACATAATCTTAATTAGACCTGCCTCTACCTCTATTTATTCTATCACGCCTCTATTCTTCAATTCTCCTTACAAGGACATCCCTCGGTCTTCTATGTATATGTCTAAACTGACGCAAACGATTTTCTCTCATCTTGTCTTTAATAGATACTACTCTCATGTTTTCCCAAATTGTCTCCTTTTTTACTCTATCCTTTTCAGTATACCAACACATCCACTGTAATATATGAATCCCTGCTGCCTTCATTTTGCAATTATGAAGTTTCGGGAGAGAGTGATTGAATACAGGTTAAGGGACATTGTAAAGATTTTAGATAATCAATTTGGTTTTATGCCTAGGCGTTCCATTACTTAGGCAATTCATTTATTACAATAGATGATTGAATATTATAAGGAAAAAAAAAAGAAGAAGGATTTGCACTTCGTATTTATTGATCTAGAGAAAACTTATAATAATGTGCCTAGAAAAGTACTTTGGTAGGTGTTGGAAAAGAAAGGTGTGCCGCAAAAGTATATTAGTGTAAGGAGCTGCATTAGAGTGACTGTAGAGTTTCCTATTACTGTCAGAGAAATCAAGTATCAACTCTTAGTTCTTTCCTCTTTGCAACCGCTATGGATAAGTTGACTTGTACACTACAAGAAAAATGCTAACTAGTGATGGTCAATGCCATTGCTAGACCACCACTAATCTAGAATAGCGACGGCAAACGGCCGTAGTAAAAAAATGAGTCACAAAAAGTGACGGAATGCATCCTGATCGCTAATAGCGATGAATTTACGACGGGGAATGGCACAACGAACAAAAGTCAACAAGCTTTTAGAGATGAAAATTAGTGATGGATTTGTGACAGCTTTTAATTAATGATATTGTAATTTTTTTTTTGAAGATTAGCAGTTTCGCAACGGTGTTTTAGCGACAGTGGCCAAATTTTAAAATAGTTTAATTAGCCGACCTAGAATCAGAACATGGCCCGGCCAGACCAAACCAGCTCTGACCCTAGGCCAGACTCGAACCAAAGACCGTTGCAGTGCCCGTCACTAATAACCTTGGAATATTGTTGGATGTAGGCTCGAACTTACATCCTTATTGTGGAGCAGCATGTGCTTCTCCCCTAGACCAAGTTTATTCTGGTGATTATTTTCAACTTATATTAATTACATAGTATATTTTTATTATATTAAATATTAATAAATTCTTTTAATTAATAAAAATAATAAAGTTATAGAATACAATAAATAGTTATATTATTTATACAACAATCTTTTGGGAATTAATATATTATAATATATTTTATATTATAGATCTAATTATCATATTTTATAATTTATTGTAATTTATTATATCTAATGTTTTATACATTATATATTATATTTAATAATATATATTTAAATATATTCCACTTAATAAAGTTTTTTCGCGCATTTTACTAATCAATTAAATAAAATAAAACCTCATATCCGAACTTTAAATGCTAATATAGTACATATATATACTATACAAATGATTACTTTAGATACTTATTATATACTAATATATATATATATATATATATATATAGATATATGTATATTTGTATATATTAGTGTATATGATTGTTAATAATGTATATGAGTGATATATATATATATATATATATATGTTAATGTATATATATCAATTTAATATTGTAAAAATTATATCCTATTACTATACACATATAATATATCCAATAGTGTATATTTGGAATGTATATGATATAGAAATCATTTCCTGTACTATACACATATCTACATACATATGAAATCAAACTTTGCAATTTTTTTTTTAAAATTTTAGTTTCACGTAGACAAGTTCATGATGAATTTTAAATATATTTGTCAATATATATTTATAAAAAATTTGGTAAATGAGAAAAAATCAAAAGGTATGTATGGAAATTAGAAATATTTATTGTTGTACATTTGCGACAGAATAGCGATGGCATTGCTACGAGTTAAGGTATCGTAGTTAAGCCGTAGCAGATTAGCAATGGGTTTACAAGGGATTAGGGTATAGTAGCTAAATAACGACGGAAAATGGCTACAACTTAGGGTTTGATCATTAGGCCATCATAGATTAGTTACGACTTAGTGATGGCTCGTTGAAAAATTCAAAACAAATATTTTTATTTTTTGAAATTTGACTACTATCGTAGTACTATCGCTAATCAGCAACGGCTTTGCAACAGCTTATAATTGATTAGTGTTAATGTAATTACAAAAGTTATTGCTAAGCTATCGCAATTTATCTAGGGCTTAGCGACGGCTCGTTGAAAAATCCAAAAAAAAAAAAAATTATTTTTTGACTTTTGGCTACCGTCACATTGCCGTAGCTAATTTGTGATGGCTTTGCAATGGTATTTACAATTGATTAGTGTTAATATTTAATTACAAAATGTCGTTGCTAAGCCATTGCAATTTAACAACAGCTTAGGGGCAGCTTGTTGAAAAATCTAAAAAAAAATATATATTTTTGATTTTTGGGTTCCCATCGCACTGCCGTCACTATTTTTTTTTTTTTTTTTTTTGCTGTCAATAATTGGAGACGGTGTTGCAACGGTTGGTCAAGCCATCACAAATGGCTATCGCTAATATCGGTTTTTCTTGTAGTGGTGCTATACAGAAGGCTGTGTCATAGTATATGTTATTTGCTAATGATATTGTACTGATTAATGAGACTAGAACCGATGTGAATGCTAAATTGGAGTTATGGCGACAGACGTTGGAATCTAAGGGCTTTACAATCAATAGAAGGAAAACAGAGTATATAGAATGCAAGTTCAGCACAAGCAAAAATATAATCAAAGTGTAACTTTGGATGACAAAGATATACTTGTAGATAACTACTTATAATATCTAAATTTAGAAAGATAGAGAGTTTGATGGTGATGAATAAACTCACAGTTAATCTCTTCGTTCAAAATCGCAAGGTCACCCACATCCTAAACTTGAATTGAATTTCCGTTAAATAACATGTCAAAATTGGACCTCCATCTCTCATTGATTTCTTCGTATTTAACAAGAACTCTTTGGTTGTTGTCCTTCACACATTTCACAATACCGATTGTTCTTCTCCCCCAAAAATGAACAAGTCTATATGTATTTTTCTCCCTATCTGTAGTATCCAACTTTTCAAATAAATTCTTGAAAATTGTTGATCTTACTTTTCTAATAACTTCTTTTGCTTCTTTTCTATTATCCTTATATTTTTCAAAATTTTTGGCTCTTCTGCACTTCCCTAGATTTCTATAGCAAACAGGGAGTTAGAGATGAAAAAAAAAAAAAAAAAAACCTTTCAACAGAAAGATAGGCAGAAATCTAAGGACATGTGAAGACTTGAAATGGTCCTTGTAGTAATTTATCTTCTGTTTGTGTTGGTTAAAAATAAAAAAATAAAATGTCCTTTTCAATCCAGTTTCTGAGTAATTTCCCATATTTATTACTACTGTAGAAGTAAAAGTCGGAAGTGTCTGGGACTAGCTTATTGGAATTAATTAGCTTCCAATGACCAGCAAAATGGAATCCCTAAAATTTGAGCCAAGATTCTTTAATCTTTATAAAAAAGAATGAAAAAATGAAGAAGAAATTAAAGGATCCGGCTGATGAAGAATAGTAGTCAATGCAGTCGTTTTTTTTTCTTTTTTAGGGAGGGGGCAGCATATATATATGTATGTATGTATGTATGTATGTATGTATGTATGTATGTATGTATGTATGTATGTATGTATGTATGTATGTATGTATGTATGTATGTATGTATGTATGTATGTATGTATGTATGTATGTATGTATGTATTCCTTGATTCTTGGTTCCTTTGACGATGGAAAAAGCTTAGGATCTCTTTCCATTGCATATCAAGCATTAATTTCAGAGAAATTCCCAACCCATATAGTCTGTCCCTATTCATTTAGAAAAAATGGCAGAAACAAAAGTTTGACACAATGTAAAATATGAAGAAATCCAAGAAATATATTTTCCCTTCAAATCCAAATCTGAGCATCACTTTCAAATTTCAATTCATCGTGTCTCCGATTCCATATTTCCTTTGACAACCAAAGCAGCTTAGGTTTTCTTGCCACTACGTGTCATGCATCAGTTTTGTAGCGAAAATTCCAGCCCCTTGGGATCAATTCATATTTTTGTTTTATTTTTTTGGTTGAATAAGACCCAATTCATCTAGATACTGATAAGGCACACAAGTTTGACTCGGTGTAATATATGAAGAAAATCCAAGAAATGTCTTTTCCTACAAACACTACAGGAAAAATTGATTTTTGCGACGGCCAAAAACCGTCGCTAACCCGTTTTGCGACGGTTTTTGGCCGTCGCAAAAAATGCCGTCGCAATTTGCGACGGCCAATGGAAACCGTTGCTATTTACGACGGTTTTGCAATGGCAAAAACAATTCGTTGCTATTTGCGACGGTTTTGCGACAAATATTTTTGGTCAAACTTCGCCAAAAGAAGCAAATTTGCGACCGTTTTGCGACGAAAAATATTGAACCGTAGCAAAATCCTCGCAAATTGTGACAGTTTTACGAGGGTCTTTACAGAGCGTCGCTAAATGCGAGGGCAAAGGCCCTCGCAAAACCGTCGCTATTTGGGGTTAATTCTGCCCTCGCAAAACCGTCGCAATTTGCGAGGATTTTACGATTATTTTTTATTTTTCTATTATTATATTTATTTTAAATTATTAATTCCCTGTAAATTAATCCTGAAACACTATATAAATAAATGCCAAAACTATGTTCATAATCCAAAAAAATATTATAAAAAATTAAAAATAAGCCCGAATAAATATAATTAAAATACTAAAATGTAATATAATATAAATACATAATAAGTATCTAAAAAAGTAAAATAATTCACATAAATAAGTAATAGTGTATAAAGAGTATAAAAATAAATATAACAAAGTCTATGTAACTAATGAAGGATCCGCTGCAGAAGGGGGTGGAGGAGGGGAACGAGAGCCCCTACGTGGGCCCGGGTGCTCATCAGCTGGATCAAATGTATCATCAGCATTTGGATCTTCATCATCAGCATTAGCAGCCGCTATGTGTGCTTCTATCTCCTCTATGGATGGCATAGATGGTGCAGGAATACCCATCTTGTCTGACATAGCTGTCATCCAACCACCAAATGTAATCTGCTGTTGCCTCATGAAATCCCAGTACAAGTCTATTTGTCGATTGAACCTCCGCTCAGCCTGTTGAACCCTTTGCTCTACTAGATGTCCAATATCAGCTAGTGTAGTGGAAGATGCATGCAGTCCACTTTCTAGTTTGCACATATGCGCCTCTAAGCCTAAACCAAAAACTCGTCCCCTTTTGAACCCGCCTTGTGCCTTTACGAACATGGCTTTTTCATCAAAAGGAATAACAGAGTTTACGGAGTCACTAGACTCGGACTGAGGAGTGCTCTGTATGAGATTTCGCACCTCATCCTAAAAAAAAAAAAAAAAAAGAATTGTCAATAGTAATTATCAAACTAAAATACAAATTCCACGCAGTATAAAGAATTTCAACATATTTAATCTATATACTACCAATGTCTGGCGAGATCGCTCACTGACAAACTGACCCTTTTGTGGCCCACTCTGAAAGACATGTAATGTCTCAAACATGTCCGTGTACCTAAAAGAACTCCCCTCCTTGGCCCGCTACATTTATGTTAACAAAACACAATTATTACAGTCTTATATAAATTTGTTTCAAAGAAATTCAGAATAATAATTAATTAAGTGAAAATGAATTACCAAACGGTCCTCGTGTTCTGTGAATGAAATAGACCCTCTAGTATGGGTGCATGTATTTCCACGATTCTTTTTGTTGGTGGATGAGAGCTTCTGATACTTCTCTGATCTCCAGTACTCGCAAATTTAATTCCAATACTGTGCCTCTATCCAATGAGGACATACCCAATCATCCCTTTTCCTCAACCTAGACATTATGTCCAAAAATCGCGTCCGACACTTCTTTTCCCAAGTTGATCGAATTTGGGAAGCATACTCTTCCCTCCACCGAAAATATTTCTGCATGATCATGATTAAGATTTCTGATTAACATATAACATAGTCTTTAAACGACAAAAAATACTCAAAAATTGCTTACCCCAAATTCTTGAAACCATAAATCTCGCACGGTTATCGGGACGTGCGTGTATGTCGGATACGAACCAGTGAAGTACTACTGTATTATATTTGAAATTTCTCGGACACATTTGTCCGAGCCGGCGAACCTATTTTTGGTGCAAAGACAATGTACAATATTGTTATGTTAATCTCAAAAATAATAATAATAATTGAACTAATACTTAACATCTTACAAAGTATGAATATGTTACTTACCCGTTTCCCTATGGAACAATCCAAGGTCTGAAGTCCGTAACTTGCAACCCAATAGAATGATTAGCTGAAGCAGCAGATGATTGAAAAGCCAGGGATAGTACTCCCTCATCTCCAATAGAGCCATGTAATGAACGAGGCATTGAAAGCTGAGGTAGCTGAGTAGGGGATGGAGTATAAGGCTCCTGACCCTCCTGACTCCCCTCCCTCAATGATCCTTCATTAGAAGACATTGCTAAAGGAGATGAAAAAAGAAAAATGAGTAACCAATAAAGACGAAGCCCACTTCAAAAGAATGATGTAAATAACCATGAATAAAAATGATAAAATAATAATAACATTGAATCGTTATATCTATTCGCTAGTTTAAAGCAATACAATAATATGTCTGATAATGATGGATATGTCAAAATAAACATTGTACTTGTAAATTGAATTTTAAAAAAAAAATGACAGAGTCTCCCCTATAATTGGATATTTCCCAGGCACAAGGCCACCTCAAGTTTTGACAATCAAAACGCTGTTACAAACAATAAAGACAGATCTTTCAAATATAGAAAAATTCAAAAGATAACTAGGGGTAATCACCCATTACCCAAGAGGAATGATCACCCATCACTCACAGGGAATGATCACCCATCACTCACGGGGTTCCAATTAAAATGGTAGATATAGTTAAAATCAAGCTAAAAATCACAAATGCCTCTGTCCTTGTGAATTGTCTGTCAATACAGTAACAATACACTATACAAATTACCTTGTTGTTTACACAACAAAAGAGTATAATAAAGAATAATAAAAATCCTCCGGGCTGTATAAGTCTAAACGAGAGACAATTCCTGCAAAAAAAAAAAAAAGGACATGAGATTCCCGATAATTAGACATAATTGTGAAACAAAATTGTATGTGATGTGATTTCATAATAAAAATTTTTTAAAGATTTTGAAATGTGAAACAAATAAATTGTAAATGAATTTAGATCAGGTAACAAATAAATTGTAAATTAAAATTTGACATGGGATAGTAATGATGCAATAGATTTCAGGAATCCCTCACCATTAACTATATTGTTTGTAAATGAATTGAAGAAATCAGGCCTATTCACTAGAATCATTCTCTGATACAGACTCATCGTCATCTACTGAGGTATCGCTATTCGTTTCCCATTCATCTTCATCATCTTCTTCTTCATTTATAGGAGAATTTTCCCTTGCAGAATACCAAGATCAACAAATAACGATATGCTGACTTCGTCAGTAGCATCTATTTCTTTCTGATAAGCTCTGTCAACTACAGGTGCATCTATTATATGTCGATCTTTGGTTTTGCAAACTGCCAACCAATCAGATCTTGGCCTCTTACTCCCTGGATATGATGCATAATACACTTGGCTAGCTTGTTGAGCTAGAACAAATGGATCATAGTTGGCATAGCTCCTTTTGTGGTTAATTTCTACAAGATTATACTGCGGATGTACTCTGGTACCACGATTCAATGTTTGATCAAACCAGTGACATTTAAAAAGAACAACGTTTTGCTGTGGATTACCAGGAAATTGCACTTCAATAATCTCATTTAACACTCCATAGTAATCAGGTCCTGATGCGTCATTTCCAATCCCTTTCACGCACACACCACTATTAACTGTTTTCTTTCCCTCTGCATAATCATTAGTGTGAAATCGATAACCATTAATTACGTACCCACTATATGATTTCACTAGCCTTGACGGACCCCAAGCAAAGTTTCTCAAGCATTCATTTGTAACCATATTTTCTGAATCTTGTACCTAAAAAACATTAGACAAGTTAATTTTTTAATTATGAAAGTTATAGCATTACGAAACTCCATTGAATCCCCAATGGAGTTCCAAATGCAAGTTATTAACTTATGAGACTTACATATCCACTAAACCATTCTGCAAATTCAAGGCTGATTCTTCTATTGATTTCTATCTCTGATATAGTCGGAGCCAATCTTCGTAAGTGTGCCGTGAATGCCCTGTAATGCATTAGAAGTATGAATACGTCAAAATCATTACGAGGTATCGTTTATCGTATAAAATGTATAAAGTAGTAGCTCGTACTCAATGTATGGCTGCACTTCACCACAATTAAGCAACATATAAATTCTTGCTGCAACGAATTCTTCATATGTAAGGAACCGAGTTCGAATCCGTCCTATCACCCTTCCTTGAACATTGCAGATTGACGGCCCAGGTTCTTGCACCCTCTCTAATCGTTCTCCCTCTTCATTACGCGCCGTATTTGTACGTTTTGTTTGTACATGTGGCTCAAAATAATAAGAGAAGAAAGTGGATGCTTCTTCAACTAGATAAGCATTGCAGATTGACCCTTCAACTCTAGCCTTATTTTTCACCTTGATTTTCAAGTGATGCAAATACTCGTCATTTAAAAAAAATTTCAACTTCAGTCACACACGCTTATATCGTACCTGCTATGAAAAGAATTAGATTGAATGATTCGATTACCGTTCAAACGGGTACATCCACCTATATTGAACAGGGCCACAAACTCTTGCTTCGTAAGGCAAATGAATTAATAGGTGTTCCATTACATCAAAGAATGCAGGTGGAAATATCTTCTCCAACTTACATAACAATAAAGGGATGTCGGACTCCAATTTGGCCATATGAGCTACATTCAACTTAGGAGAGCATAGATCCCGATAAAAAAGGCTTAGCTCCGTCAAAACACCCCATACATTAGACGGGAGAAATTCCTTCAATGCAATGGGAAGTAGTCTCTCCATGAATACGTGACAGTCATGTGATTTCATACCGGATAACTTCAACTCCTTCAAATCAGCACATCTTCCAATGTTTGAAGCGTATCCATCTGGGAGTTGCAATCCCCTCAACCATTCAAGTAAAAGTTTCTTTTGTTCTGATGTCAACGAGTAAACAGCTTTAGGTATAGCCACTTTTCCTCCTCCCACATTCAAGGCATGTAGCTCGGGCCTATGGCAATATATTTCTAAGTCACGTCTAGCCTTTAAATTGTCTTTTGATTTTCCCTTTACCTCCAGAACTGTATTCATGACATTGTCAAATACATTCTTCTCATTGTGCATTACATCGATATTATGTCGGACCAAATGAGTACGCCAATACGGCAAATCCCAAAAAATACTCCTTTTTGCCCAATTATGAGATATTCCCCTGCCATTACTCCTTCCAATTTCTTTGCATGTTTCTGTGATTTTTTCATAGTTAGACAAACTATCCCAGATTTCTTCACCAGTAGGGTATTGCACAGGCTGCGATGTCTCAGAACCTCTATCATTCCTAAAAGATCTCGTATCCCTCCTGTAAGGATGATCCGATGGTAAGAAACGACGGTGACAGTCAAACCATGATTGTTTCCCACCATTTTGTAGATGAAAAGACTTTGTATTGCCTATACAATATGGACAAGCCAGTCTCCCAGTAGTGCTCCAGCCACTCAACATACCATATGCAGGAAAATCATTAATAGTCCACAAAAGTGCCGCCCGTAGTTGGAAGTTTTGTTTCTTCGATATGTCATAAGTGGTGACACTTTCAAACCACAATTGGGTTAATTCGTCTATCAAGGGTTGTAAATAAACATCCACCTGGTGCTTTGGATTCTTGGGGCCCGGGATAATGATTGTTAAAAACATGACTGGGATCCTTCATACACATCCACGGGGGAGATTATACGGTGTGAGAATGACCGGCCAGGATGAATATTGCTTACCCAACATCCCAAATGGTGAGAATCCATCTGTACATAAATCAAGTTTGACATTCTGTACTTCTTTTGCAAATTTAGGATGCATCCGATCAAAGTGTTGCCATGCTTCAGTATCACGAGGGTGACTCATGGTGCCTTTCTCCGATCTGCTCTCTCCATGCCATCTCATGTGTTCAGCTGTTGTTTTAGAAGCATACAATCTTTGTAGCCTCGGTGTTATCGGGAAGTAATACATCTTCTTGAATGAAATTTCCTTCCTACTTGTGTTCTTCCCAACCTTTTTCTGTGCATATCGAGGATGGCCACAAAATTTACACTCTCTACGATTCATGTCATCTTTCCAGTAAAGCATGCATCCATTATTGCATACATCTATTTTTTGTACCGGCAAACCCAACCCAGCCACTAATTTTTTCATCTGATAGAAATCATCAGGAATCGTATTATTGCTAGGCACAACCTCTTTCATCAATTGCACAACATCGTTAAAGGCTTTACGCGAGAGGTTATTTTCAGACTTAATGTTTAATAACCTTGAAGCAAGTGAAAGCTGCGAATGTGTAGTGCATCCATCCCATATAGGAGTCTCTCGCAGCCTTTAACATATCGTAAAACCTTTGTGCCTCTACATTAGGTGGTTCTTCAAAATGTTGTGCTGATGGAGCTTCAGGGGGAAAGTCAGGTCCTGCTACGTCTAAGACCATTTCGCGAGACAGATTTTCTTGATGTGAATCAAATTCTGGGATTGAGGTAGACACACTTGAGGTATACTCGAATGGCTCACCATGACATGTCCACCGGTAATAATTAGGCACAAATCCAGACTTCCACAGGTGGAGCTTAACTTGTGTTGGATCTAGATACTTTTTATTCTTACATTTTGCACACGGACATCTAATTACGCTTGATATTGCATTTGATAAGGCAAATGTCAAAAAAGCTTTAACCCCTTCCTCAAATTCAATAGTGATCCCTTTTACACCTGAAGCGTGCCTTCTATACATCCAACTACGATCCTCCATGACGTCTAAACGAGAGAAAAGAACAATCCACTCAATAATTAAAATCACCCCTTAAACAAAAGGACGAGAAGTGTAATTACATTTTCCTTTCTATTATCTAACAAAAAGAGGTCCAAAACATAGAATATACAATTGCTATCTTTGGATACAGCTTACACCTTCAATATTTACGTTTTATCCTAATTTTACATTTATTTGAGGTGAAAAGTACAATTATTTGAAGAGTGAAAATAAATGTGGAAATAAATGAGAAAATTTTTTATTTGATTAAGGTAAATAATATTAAAGCTAATTATATTCTTATTTTACACATTCCAATGGTTAAAATAATAACATTTTATTTATTTTCATTCCAATGTTTATATTTGTTAAAACTCTCTCTATAACGTATATTATTCCTACTATTATTAACATTCATATTATATATGATATTATTATTATTACTCATTTCATTAGTCCTATTTTTATTGTTATTAGCAATATTATTTTTAATAATAATGCTATTATGGGATATATACTCATGTTCAATTGAATAATACACTCCAAGATAAGGGTAGTTATTCTACTCCACAGTAAATAGCGGCAGATTTTGAAAAAATTTTGACAGAGTCTCCCCTGTAATTGGACATTTTCCAGGCACAAGGCCACCTCAAAATTTGACAATCAAAATGCAATTACAAACAACAAAGACAGATCATTCATTTATAGAAAAAAAATAAAAAGATAACTAGGGGTAATCACCCATTACCCAGGAGGAGTAATCACCCATTACTCACGGGGAATCCAACATTTGAATTCAATACAAAGGCAATTTATATGAACAACACGCAACTCTTACATCTTCATAATCCAAGGAAACGAATTTCTCACATAAAAGAGCCTTCAAAGCATTCCACTAGAGTTAACTCTTCATTCACACGCTTAATACACTTGTTACTGTTAGTATATATTAAATTATCGTTTATAGAAAGGTATTATTTAAAGCTAAATTGTCTTTACCTAAACTAAAATTTAGAAAAATATATCTACTAAATATAGTGTTGATACATTGTAGAGTTAGAGTTGATGGTTTTGCATTTTGACTAGAGGTACAAGTTGAGAATTGGTTTGAGCATCTAGATATCTGGCATTCCTCATGAGACTCAAGTTCACTACCTTGAGATGACATTTTTTCTCAATAGTTTAATAACAAAGAGGTTGCACTTAAAATCTGAAAATAAGAAATTTAAAATTAAAAAATAATAAAGAATTATCATAAGCAGAAGAAATGTTGTGTATGTAAAGCAAAACACAATTACCACAATCAATCCGCTGAAACTAATAATTTATCTTTGAGTTATGAACTTGTTATTTTAAGCGTGCCTAGTCTCCACATTCCTCTAATCTAGAAACCAAACAAATCGGGCCACATTCCTTTAATCTGGTTTCCCTGAACATCCATATGTTATAATTTCTATTTAAAATTATGAATCAGTCAATCACCCAGATTAGAGTGGCCTATTCTTATAGTGCTATTCTTCTGTGTTCTGTCTTTTCTCAAGTAAATTTCAACTGCAAACGTAACAGAGAAAGAATGTATAAAATTTACATGAACTCACGAACTGATTAGAAATAGTAGATAAGGGATTACGAGAAAAGCAATCAAATAAACCTTTTGCAGTTCGCCTGAGGCTCGGACAACTCGGGAAAAAATTGGTCAATCAGTACTTTCGTGGGAAACAAAAGTCTCCACCTTTAGCCTTCGGTACTGAAACTTCTGGCGGTAGGGAAGTAGTTGTGAGTTTATGGTTTGGATGGGTCACAGATGCGGGTACGAAAGAAGAGTTTGGCGGTAGGGGGGCGGGCTGAGGGGGGACCTGCAAGAAGGTGGGCGCGGGGAGGGGGGAGCTGCGGGAGAGGGAGCGCTGGGGAGAGAGGGCGGGGTGCAGGGGGCTCGGGATGGGGGGGAGTTGAGGGAGGGGGGCGCGAGGATGGGGGAGCTACGGGGGAGGTCGTCGGCGGGGGGGAGGGGAGATGGGCAGCGCTGAGCTTGGAAGGGGAGGGGGTGGCGGATCGCGTGGGAAGGGAAGAAGTGTGTGAGGAAGAAGGAGGGAAAAAAAAAAAAAAAAAAGAGGGAGTGAAAAATTTTGGAAAATTTTAGTTTTTTAAAAAAATTTCTAGCTATTTCATCGCAATTTGTGACGAAAAAATAAAACCCTCGCTAATTTATCATAAATTAATACGAATAACATTATAAATCGATCTATACATTATAATTTTTATTATTTTTTAGTGATTCTAATAATAATATTATTATGTAAATTATTTTTCTTTATATATTTTAATTTATACATCACTTAACTAAATAAATAGATCAAAAAATTAGATATATGTATATATATAACTATATAGTATAATATATATTAATAGGTAGAAGATGAATAACATTACAAATCGATCTCTACATTATAATTTTCACTAATTTTTTAGTGATCTCAACAATAATAACAGTATTTGAATTCTTTTTCTTTATATATTTTACTTTATACACCACTTAACCAAATAGATAAAATAAAAAATTGGACAAATGTATATACATAGCTATATAGTATAATATATATTAAACATGTAGGAGATGAAGAACATTACAAATTGATCTCTACATTATAAATTTCACCATTTTTTTAGTGATATCAACAATAATAAAGTATTTGAATTATTTTTCTTTATATATTTTAATTTATACACTACTAAATCAAAGTGATAAATTAAAAAATTAGACATATGAATATATATACCTACATGTTATAATATATATATTAAACTAAATAGATACTTATATACATTGTATACATATACTTATATATTAGAGTAAGTATATAACATAACATAACATAATTAACTATATATATTTATTTATGCAATACATTAGGTGTATAATATGACATAATTACATATACAAAATTATAATAAAATGCACTAATTGAGACATGTTATTAAAAATATTTCAATTAATTTGTCAAAATACACCACCACACAAACACATAAAGAAAAATTTAAAAATAAAAAAAAAGATTAAAACCTTATTTTGTCGCAAAATCCTTGCAAATTCATCGCAATTAGTGATGGATTTGCGACGAATTAGGGTTTTGAGATTTTCCAAAAATTTTTCATTTATTTATTTTTTAATTAAAAATATTGGTCGTCGCAAAACCCTCGCAATTTGCGAGGGACTAAAGCCATCACAAAGCCCTCACAAATTGCGAGGGTTTTGCGATGAACATCCAAAAGTTTTTGAAAAATATTTTTTTTAAATAAATGGCTGTCGCAAAACCCTCGCAATTTGCGAGGGCTTAAGGACCGTCGCAAAACCCTCGCAAATTGCGAGGACTTTGCGATGGACGTTCATAAATTTTAAAAATATTTTTTAAAAAAACAATTGGTCATCGCAAAATCGTCGGAATTTGCGAGGGTTTATTGACCGTCGCAAAATCCTCGCAAATTGCGAGGGTTTTGCGATGGAAATTCAAAAAAAATTTTAAAAAATATTTTTTTAAATAAATGGCCATCTCAAAACCCTTGCAATTTGCGAGGGTTAATTGGCCGTCGCAAAACCCTCGCAAATTGCGAGGACTTTGTGATGGACATTTAAATTTTCTAAAAATATTTTTTTAAAAATAATTAGTCGTCGCAAAACCCTCGCAATTTGCGAGGGTTTATTGACAGTAGCAAAGTCCTCGCAAATTGCGAGGATTTTGCGACGGGCGTTCAAAAATTTTTTTAAAAATATTTTTTAAAAAAATCCTCAGCCGTTGCAAAACCCTCGCAAATTGAGAGGATATAATAGTCGTTGCAAAACCCTCGCAATTTGCGAGGGTTTATTGACCGTCGCAAAATCCTTGCAAATTGCGAGGGTTTTGCGATGGACGTTAAAAATTTTTTTAAAAAAATATTTTTTTAAATAAATGGCCGTCGCAAAACCCTCGCGAGGACTTTGCGATGGACATTTAAATTTTTTAAAAATATATTTTTTTAAAACAATTGGTCATCGCAAAACCCTCGCAATTTGCGATGGACATTCAAAAATTTTTTTGAAAATATTTTTTTAAAAATAAATGGCCGTCGCAAAACCCTCGCAAATAGCGACGAGTTTGCTACGAATTTGCGAGGGTTTATTGGCCGTCGCAAAACCGTCGCAAATTGCGACAATTTTGCTGCGGTGTTGGTCAACCCGCGAGTTAATTGAAAATCGTCGCTATTAGCGACGGTTTTGAAGCCGTCGCAAAAAATTCGTCGTAAATCTCGATTTTTCCTGTAGTGAAAACTGAACACACCTTCAATTTTGTGTTAGAAATAACTTGATTACATCAATATAAACTATTAGAATGTGGAAGTAAATACATAGGATCTTTAGTCATACCTTATAAATACATAATATATAATGTCTTTTCAACATGATCTTGAGCCATATTATTTATGACCATGGGTAAGTTACTTGATCTTCCCTCTCTTAACTCTCCAACATATATGTGTATAGTGATGGGATAAAAGGCGAGTGGAGAAAGGGACCAAAGACCCTATTTATAGAAGAACTAAGTGACGCTTCTTATCATAAGTCATTATTAGGGGACTTCTTTAATCTTGCACTTTATAACTCTTGTAACTCATGTAACCTATCCTTCATATTTCACAAGATAATGGAGATAGTGGTATTTCAATATTGAGGTTACAACTTTAGTTGTAACACCCTAGTCATTATTCCAATAACT
This sequence comes from Voacanga thouarsii, assembly GCA_026120185.1. NCBI lineage: Eukaryota > Viridiplantae > Streptophyta > Magnoliopsida > Gentianales > Apocynaceae > Voacanga > Voacanga thouarsii. The sequence continues at coordinate 280,620 of JANUWF010001486.1, forward strand.
CTTATGTGGGTTATTATCATTGATAGTGGTCATAAAGGCCACATTTCCAACATTCTCCCACTTGGACATATGAAGACAAATGACCACTAGGAGTTACATAAAATTAGTTCATAGGTGACTACAAATATTAAAATATATTTGTCTTGCAAAGTTACTTAAATGGATCATAGTGGTCATATATTAATAAGATATATTTCCTTCTATGTATCACAATTTTAGTAACTCAAATGTAGATAAATAAAATCAAATAAGAAATAAATATGATTCAAAATGTTAATCTTGTTTAATCAATCGAATAATTTGCACAAAACAAGAATAATGTTAAAATTTTTATATGTCCAAATACCAATCACAACATAATATTAATTAAAATCCTTTGAACAAAAAAGTTCAACAAATCATTTATTTTGGTACCAAATTTTTTATGGATTTGGACAACTGATTTTACTAAATTTTTCTCCTCAACATTAATGAGAAAATAAGGTAATAAAATTATTATAGAAGACAAATTAATAAGTTAAAATTTTAAATAATTCGAAACTTCTCAATAAAATTCTGTAAAATAATTACCTTGACAACTAAGTTCACAACTTTGTAATTAAATTAGCTCGTAGTAAATATATTGTGAAATCTTCATTGTGCAAAAATTCATGCACATGTACAAGAATATAATCATACTCCCGCTAATCTTTAGTTATATACAAATATATAAAGTTTGTTTGGGAAATGAGTTAGAATACTTCCCAAATAAAATTATGGTATCTTAATAATGAAGTTGTGAATTCTAAAAAGTGTAATATAATATATCATTAATTTTCACCTTTGGGTAAGAGATTAACATGGTCATTGATTCCCTACTTAATTAACTTTAATCACTTTTTATAAAAGTGAGTAGAGCAACCATAATACATCATCAATTGTTTTGCTCCTGAGCAAAAAGATTGATATGTTAGTGGTCCACTCTTTAAGTGAGTACATTTTTTGTTCACTTACAACATTATAATGGAAGAGTGATCTATTGCATCATCAACCCTTTACCTTTGGGTAAAGAAATTAATATGCTAATGATTAACTCTAAAACCATAAAATAAAATACTAAAATGACCAAGTGTAATAATCATTTTGATTTATTTACTTTGGTAAGAATCAACCATAATATTCTTGCAATGGCCAATTAATAATTAGCCTACTAAATAATCTTTCTAAAATGACTATACTCAACAATGATAGCTATGTTGATTGAGTGTACTTTAGTGACAAACAATCAAATAATGAAAAAACTATTTTAATTGCCAATCAAGAATATTACCACCATATATATATGCTAAATGTATAGATCATTATAAACAATTTTGATTTTGAGAGTGAAACATAATATCAAAATCAAGATGAAAATTTTGAAGACAAAAATCAATTTTCATAAGTATAATCTTAATACATGCACTTCTAGTGGTCACTATAAATATTATTCCACTAAATGAAGTACAATAATAATACAAAAATAAGTTCTAAGTAGTAAAAAACATAAGTGATTTATAAGAAAAAGCTTTAACTTGACTTTGATGCCACATGTTAGAAATAACATGATTATATCAATATAAACTATTAGAATGTGGAAGCAAATATATATTATCTTTAGCCATATCTTATAACCACAAAATATATAATGTCTTACCAACATGACCTTGAGCCATATTATCTATGACCAAGGGCTACTTGATCTTCCCTCTCCTAACTCTCCAACATGTATGCGTATAGTGATGGGACAACATACAAGACTTGGTGAGTGGAGAGAGGGACCAAGGACTCTATTTATAGAAGAACTGAATGACCCTTCCTATCATGAGTCATTATTAGGGGGCTCTTTTAATCTTCCTATTTGTAACTCTTGTAACTCTTATAACTTATCCTCCACATTTCACAAAATAATATAGTGATCTTTCAATATTGAGATTACCACATTGGTTGTAACACCCTAGCCATTATTCCAATAACTCTTATGTGGGTTATTATCATCGATAGTGGTCATGAAGGCCACATTTCCCACATTCTGGTCTAGAGTTCGATGTGGTCCTTGTCGATCTTCTATATTTAGGATACAACTGTGTTCTTGTATGGCATTTCAATGGTCAGCAATTGCGTATGACAAAGTAAACCAGGTTAACCTTGAATATTCCAATTATTACGTAATCGAAGACGACAAAGAATTCAACCATCGAAGTTAAGTAGCAGTACGTACCTTTGAAGAGCACACGCAACTAATCAATATTTGATCATTGAATTCAAGCATTCACATTGTCTTCAAGCTGCCTTCATGCACATTCCAACAGATATATAGATGTTGACTCTGTAGATACTGACGAGTCAACATTAAACTGTAAATACGAATTCAAAGTTCAAGAAATTTCAAAATTTATAATCTACTGCTAAAGAAGAAATGATTTAATATTGAAGCAAAAAGAAAGGTAGCCAACAAATGACTCAATTTCATCATCTTGATATCTTGGGATAAGCCAAAAAATAATAAAATTGAACGAGTTGTTAGGTAACAAAAGAATAATCTCTTCACCGTCTGCCTATTTGCTGGTTATAGGAAACTTCCACAAAATCCAAAAGAGGAAGATGTACCCCTTTTGGATGCTTCAGGGGATTCGTTGAGGAGCAAAGATGATAGACAATTCTGTGTGCATGAACATGTTGTTGAGAAGAGTTGATGAAGTAGCGGAGGAACCACATAGGAAAAAGGTGGTTCATCTCTATCTTATTTGTTGGATGAATTGCCGAAATAATAAATTTTTATTTAGATAGATGGAAAATTCTTAAGTGAACTTAGCGTACAGCCCTACCTGTACACTGGATTCACCAGAAGATGACAAGTACCTCGGTATATTATAATATTCCAAATTTAATATTTTTCATTTTTCTTATTATTCTTATTATTTCTCTAGTAATGGTTACCATGGTTAGTGAAATCAATTTGAAAATTTTGATTTAACCGCTCAATAGGCCTACCAAATTTTCAACACTATTGGTATCCAATTCTTCTGCCTTCTCTCTCTACCTCTCACTTTTTACCACTTTGCACGATCAAAATAAACAACAAACTATTTGCCTCTCTCGTGTCTCTCTATCCATTCGAAATTTACCTATATACTATCTAAATCATGTGTTAAATTTTGCAATTGTTCTATACTCATCTCTCTATATTCGAAACCACTACAATATTCAGTGGAGAAATCCCTTTCAGTGCCTGAACCTTAGATGAAGAGGGCTTTTGTTTCCCTGGTAAATTTAGTAGTTGTGGCCATGCTTTAGATTTAAGATGAGAACTAGCTTGCTAGCATACCATTATATTCCATTCTTGAGTGAGCTAAAGCGCAGATCTAGAACGACTAAGCTGTTAAGGCTTTATTTGCTACTGAATTGAGTCCCAAGAAAGTAGTCGCATCTCCAAAAATAATGTAAATTTGGATTTTATATTGTATCATGTAAATATAAAATCTTAAACTTATTATTATTATTTTTTTAAAAAGGCATTACCTTATTTGGGTTTAGTTAGAAATGGAGGGAATAAAAAAAGCAACAATTGGTTTAGTGTTTCAATGTCAAATCTGGTCAAATGGATGTATTCAGAAATTACCATTAATTTTAATTTCCGCTTTGTGATTTTTGTTTCCCGTGACTTTTTTTTTTTTAATATCTCAGTGATTCTTGCTTTTGTTTAGGAGTTAAGCCCTGCTATTATTTGGTGTCCATTATTCTGTTAGGGAAATCTAAACCAAAATAGATAATGAGAATAGAAAAATGAATACGAAGAATAAAACAAGGCACAAAAGATTTATTTGGTTTGTCTTATCTAACTAAGCCTACATCTATAGTGAATATCATAAAATACTTTATTAATAGCCATAAGGAAATTTACATAAGGAATTTTTAGTATTTTTCCAAACCCTATCTTGCATCACTCATACACTTACATAACTTACACACATATGCTCCATGGCTCTGGATACACAAAACAAATCAAGATACTTTAGAAAGCTTATGACTCTGCCTCTATATTGATACCAAATCAACATGGGATGTAGTAAGAGTAACTACCTAATTCTAAGATATATAGGATAATAATAACTTCTTAATTCTATATGCATAGGACAATAATAACTTCCTAATTCTAATATACATAGGATAATATAGTATCTTCCTACTTCTAAATACATTAGGAATACCTTTTCCAATTAAACTACTTTGTCCTAGTTAGATTAGGAATACAAGACAAAACCTAACTATCTCCACCTTGGCTTGTGTTCCATCTTTACCAGTCTCCATGATATGCAGCAATATCAAAGTCACAATCCTCTTGACTCCATTAAACTTTACAACCACCAAAATTTCATTAGTGCCCAATTGCATACCCGAATCAGTATGATCCCAGTAATCTCTATTTATTCCTAATTCAATTTGGTCAATGAGTATGTAGTTATTCTCGAGTTCAACACGATCTATTGACTCGCACGAGAAAGCCTCGATCTTTTCTCACATTTGCAAGATTTCTCCTCACACCACCATTTGCCTCTTGAAAGTTATTGTGCACTCCCTTTCCAAATCGTTAAGGTACTTCTTTTCTTGCAAATGAATACTGTTACCCATACTTCTCTCATTACACTGAGACATTCTAGCCATTTGTGATTTTAGAAATCTACTTATTAGATTTTGTGTATTTTTAGGACATCTGTCATACCACTCAAAGTGCGTCTCACTCCAAGAACTTTTTTGATGACAACATCAGAAATCTAAAATCCACCTAAGAAGAAGTATCCATATACTTGAAGATTATGAAGATATTTTTGTATATACCAATGTCATCATATCGCCACCGCAAATCCTCATCTTTCTTTCTCCAATGAGTACGTGACTAGGGCTGCAAATGATCTGAGTCGAGTCGAATTGAGTTATGACTTATCGAGATCGAGCTAGTATGAAATTTATAAAGGCTCGAACTTAGCTCGAGCTCGTTCGAACAAAAAATTTTATTCTTGAACTCGACTTGATTCACTTTTAGGATTACTTGAACTCAGCTCTAGTATGCTCGAATACTGTTCAAGCTTTCTCGAGCCAAGCTCGAGCTCGAATTATAAATTAAATTTGATATTTTTAGTTAAAGTAATCCCTTTAACGGTTACTAAAAGCTTAACAGAATTGAATTTTTAATCCTTTCAACTTCAATTTTATAACATATAATACAAATCCAAAATAGATGAAATAGATGATCAGATTAATTTAAAAAAAAAAAAAGATGATCAATGCCTTGTTCTTCTAAACTGAACTACTCTGCAGCCAACCACCAAGATATAATCCAAAAAGCCCAAAAATATCCCTACCATTCACTCTTTTCTTTTTTATAAGTTCAACAGTTTTTGCAACTATATCTAGATATGCCCTCACAAATTTGAACACCAAAAATGTCCTCAAATTAATGGTGCCTTAGCAATGCCCACTCTAAAGCTTGACCCTGTTTGATATATATAAGTATAGTATGTTATCAGAAATTAACACCAAAAGAGAAAAAAAAATTGAAACATGAGCTGTAATTTATGAATAAGAAAAATCTGAAGCAAATCCAAACTATTAATAAGTAAACTGATAATATGATCCTACTGTGGTAATGCAATAGGAGAAACCGAATTTCTAATCTCATTTGTAAAGCATAGAGACCGCAAAATTCCAATAATCTATTAAAAAGATACCCCTCGTTACATGCTTCCATTCAAAGAGATGTATTGATATCAAATAACCACCAATCTTGTGCATAACCAATCCACTACTTGTGAATGGTTTGTTAATTATTATACTGGAAGATCAAACATAATAGAAGCCTATATTTCATAGGAGCATTGAGCATCAAAAGTAGGAGTAGATTCTAATTATAACTAACAATACTCTTGTGAACAACACAAACAATTTAGAAAAAACTACAATATATATATATATATATATATATATATATATATATATATACATACCTCATTTACAAACCTTGTCAATCCACTAGGGAAGGTTAGGCAACAAAATCTCTCTTGGAACTTATTTCTCTTTCTGAAAACCAAGAAGTGAATTAGTCTAACTAAAATATTAATTAAGAATGATATCATAATTTGTAAAATAAAGCTTACTTCGTATTTTTTCTTAATTCCATGAATATGGTGGCACCAATCTCCTACACACATTAAAACTTGGACAGTATCTGGAGATAATGACGCCCAATATGCATCAATCACCCTAGTTCCTGCACTAAATATAGCCTCAGAAGTTATAGTGGTGATAGGAATGGCTAAGATATCACATGCCATCTTTGAAAGTATTTTAAATTTCAAATTATTCACCTTCCACCATTCTAATACATCAAGCCATTCTGAATTTCCATCCACACTTGTACAAATATAACACCCCTCATCCAAAGAAATCTTTAGATCAGTTTTTTTTTTTTTATCCTGAACTATTTCAATCATTCTCACATAATCAGAAAATTTAGACCATGAAGAATCCCTTCTTTCACTACTTTCATCTTCACTAGCATTCCTAGATATCTGAGCTGCTACATCATTTGCACTCTCAAAAGAAACAACAGTAGCAACATATTCACCATAAAGATTATATAATGCTTCTTTTATTTTTAAGATATTTGCACGTGATTCAATTCCTGAATATATTTGAGGGAAGATAAACTCTAATATTCTAATCTTACACTAAGGATCTAAAATAGCAGCTAAAGCCATTAATAAATTGCAATCACTCCAATACTAATCAAACATTGTCTTTATCCTTTGAACCATTTTTTGAATAAAGTTTTCTTTATTTTGCAAATTTTTATCCAGAACTAATTTTATCGAATAAACCTCATTAAGGAACAAACTAGATGTAGGATACTCACTACCTAAGATGATATGAGTAGCTGCCCAAAAAGGCTCCAAAATAGAGCATACTTTCTCTACCGTTTCACAATCTTCAGAGCTTGGACAACAATCATAATTTGGCTCTCGATCTACAAACCTGGGAAATATATCTTTAAACTTAATTGCTCAACTTAGCATCTCAAAAGTTGAATTCCATCTTGTTCTATAATCATGAATCAATTTTTTTTTCCAAATAACTGCAATTGTTGTGCAATTTCAGTAAATAGAATGAGGCGTCCATCTGTGTGATCCACATACTCAACACTTTCTCTTATATTTTCAACTATTTCATGGATCTCACCAAGTCCATCCTGAACCATAAGATTTAAGATGGGCGCGGTGCGTTGTACATGCAACAATTCTCCCCCATAAAGCAAATACTTACTCCTTGAGAAATTGTCTTTCAAAATTCTTATTGCAACATCATTCTTGGAGGCCTTGTCAATGAAGATGCTATAAATTTTAGTTTCAATTCCCCATTCTTTCAAACATTTGAAGATACAATCTACAATCTCAATGCCACGTTGGGGGGGGGGGGGGAAGATGAACAAAATTCAATATTCTCTTTTGCAATTTCCAACTAGAGTTAATACAGTGTCCTATGATAACCTTATATTCAATCTTTTGTTTATTTGATTTCCACATATTTGTTGTTAATCTTATTTTTCTCACATCCTTAAGCAAAATTTTCAGCCTTTTCTTCTCCAAATCATTCACCTTCATACAATCACTTTTAGCAGTGGTGCGTGTGATTTTTTGCCATTCTAGTATTCCGCATCTTAGCATCATATTAAAACCTTCTTCCTCTAGTATACTAAATGGATGTTTATGCATCAATATCTAGTGTGCTGCAGCTTCCCTCATTTTTTCCATATCAAACTTTCCATCATGTAAAGTAGAATGAGAAAAATTATGTGTACTTGCAGGAGGAAAATTAATTTATGTCTGACATTTCTCTCGAGATTTTTTCTTCAATGCTATTTTTCTTTGGAGACATGTCTTTGTGTTTCTGATCATCCCAGTTGTTGTTCCAGATTCATGAAATTTCAAAAGTCCTTTGCAATAATTACACTGGACTTTTTTAACACCTTCCACCACTATCTCTATAAAATCTAACCACACTTTAGAAGTTTTCAACCTTTTCTCTCCCTTGAATGCTTGAGAAGTGTCCTCCAAAATGTCACCATCTTATTCATCTTGCTCTATATCTTCTCCTCCCTCAAAAACTTCATCTTATATTCTTGCCTCAGTATTTATATCATTCACAATTTCTGAATTCATCAATGAATCCATAAGGATACACAGTTCAAAAAAAGTCTCTGATTGACTAGCCATACCTACCCATATTAAAAAATAATAAAAAGTAAATAACATCATCAATGGAGAAAAGAATTTCTCACAATACAAAACTAATAATTTTATAAGTTATATGCAAATTGTTTATAAGTATATAAAGAAAATGAGGCAATAAAAGAATTTACTTTCTCTTGTCTCTTGTATTTGAAGAAAATTACCAGATTAGCACAAAAATAATAGAAGAAATCGTCTGCAGCAAAGTGAAGTTTGAAGCTTATAGAGTTCCGGTCTAGAAAAGGAAAGGATTTGCTTGTACTTTGCTTTTGAAAGGTTGAATTTCAATATTGACTTATCTCTTGAGAGTTGAGAGTCTAAGATGATAGATATTCTCTACTCTCTTACTAGGTTTTTTTGTTCTTTTTAATTTCCTTATTTGTTGGATTTGAGATTTTGAGAATCTGAAACGATTTAAATTACCGAAAAAGATGGGAAAACAATTGGAAAAAGACTAATATACTAACAAGTATCAAACTCTTAAGTACTTACCATTTAAAAATATTATGTGATCTTAACTCTCAACTACCAACTAACAAGCACTATTTATATTTTTGCCCAGTAAATTTATCTATTAGTTAGCATAGCAGGGCTGAGTTGGGAGTTTGACACTTATTTTTCTTTTTTTCTTTTTAATATCTATCTTATCAATTTAGTTATTATTATCCTAACTGAGATAATAAGTTATTTTCTAAATCATTTTGCCGGTAACTTCTAATTATACTCACAGTTGAAATGGAAGTAATCAATTGTAATACCAATTATCAAAACAAAAAATAGAGAGAAAAGATATTACAATATGGTCCTAGAGGATTTTGGCGTCCTCGGTGATAGCTTGACCATCTTGGTGAACGACAATGTCAGCATAGTTCTTGACCTTGCGGGTGAGATTGTTCTTGTTCCCAACCACCACTGCTTTGCTCATAGCTGATCCAAACCCCAACATTTACCTCTATGAATTTCTTATTGCAGCAATTCTCTAAAATTAATTGGTGTTCTTAGGGCTAATTCTTGCTTCTGAGAACTGACTTTGTAGACTAATTATTCAGATTTTTTTTAATACTTTCCAAGTGAGAGAAAGGGAGAAAATAGAGCCAAATGGAGTGGAGAAAATGGACAGGAATTAGAAAATGGAGCAAATGAGTGATGCACTGTAGTGCATAACCAGTTGCCGTGCGGCTAGGAAAGGTTAAATGGATATAGATAGAAGTTGAAGAAATCAGCTGACTTATCCAAAACCCACTTCAATGTAGGCTAATGTTGTGGAGATGTTTGATCTCGAGAAAAAACCCTTGCGGGTTGCGAATTACATTACAGTGACTTCCTTCCCCACTCCACTTCCTAGGTAATTTTGATTCCTAAATCCATCATTTAAATTCTCCTTTTCTTTTTTGCCCCCTTTGAGGAAGAATTAATTCAGAATAGGGAGAAAGAAAAAAGAAAAGTTTGCATAAAAGAATTGTGAATGTTTTTGTAATTAAATTTATTTATTTATGGATAATTACAATATTAGCAACAATATTTGTAGAAGGTAGAGGATTGACATTCATAAGTCATATACGCGCACCATCCTTTACTATTTTTTATATATGACCATTTTTTAATTATGCTATCAATGAGAATAAATTTTGGATTTTTTTATTTAATGAAGAATGTTTTAATAAGTAAATAATTTCTTTAGCTCAATTTTAAACTAACTTAGTAAGGTAATTTTATAAAATATGAAACTTAAACATTTGTGAATTCAAATATGTCAAAATAGGAAATTCTTCAATCTTGAGAGAAGAGTTTTTTTTTTTTTTTTTGGAAGCATTTACATATTTTTATTACATATGAGGGAGTAGCTGGAATTCCTCCTAATATAAGAAAAAATTAAAATGTAGTTGAGATTGGAGAATCTTTGGGAAGACAACTAATCTGTTGAAAAGCCTTAATAAGAATAATTTAGAAATTATATTCATTTATCATATAACTAATCTTTTTTAGAGAAAAAAAGTATAAAAAAAAAAAACATGTTAGTCCTAAGGGCATTCTCTTGTGTTTTGACTTATGAAAAATTTGATGAAAATTAACTTGTGTGGTTTGTATGTAATAAGATATATTTGACCTCAATTCTTTCAAGGCATGCAAATGAGGCTACTAAGCAAGTCTTGAGCAAAGGAATTCAAGTCAAGTGTATCGTCATCTTAAGAGCTTGCAAAATCGTAAAGTCCTTGTGAAAGAACTATAGACTAGGAATCGTTTATCAAGGTATAATGTGTAAATTCTTATGTCTCCTTTGCCTTATAATTTAGTTTGATTTTACCTTGAAGCACATAAATAAAATGATTTCAAATAGTAAGCTTTCGGATGTTTGGATTGAGTAGTTTGGATGAACTCTGTATCCAAAACTCTGGAACAGTGTCTAAATGTTTTTGCCTTAAAAAGTGCCATTTTAGACTCACCTTTTGGATGCACCCTCTTTCAATCCTTCAGTCCAAAACTCTGAAAAATCTGATAGCAAAAAACTAGCCGTTATTAGTCGTTGCTATGTCGCTTTTTGCTCTTATAAAAGCTTTGAAAATTCGATTTTGAAGTAGATTTTTGTGCTATCTTTCTCAAAAACACTCTTACGCTTTATAATACAAAAATTTCCATTTTTATTTGTGCTTTAAAGTAAAATAAAATTGTTTCAAAGGTAAAAGGTGTTGGTGCTCATTTGTTCGCAATTCTGCTCAAATTTGTGAGCTATTTTTGTAATCTTTCTTTCAATTAAGCTTGTATCAAAGTTGAAGAAGTAAAATCTAGTTTGAGTGAGCCTTGATTGTTGTGATTAAAGAGGTTGGGTGTAAAACCAAGTATTGTGATTCTTTTATGTAAGATTGGTGTCGCCTACCACTATTAATTTAGAAAAAGAGTTTAGTGGTTGTGTTAAAATCCTTAAGTAAGTACTTAAGGTAGTGGATGTAGATCAGTTGAGGATCGAACCACTATAAATTCTTGAGTCTTTTCTTTTGCATTTCATCTACACTTCATCACTGCATTTTTTACTGGTCATTAGATCAAAGAACTTTATCTCAATCTCTGCAATTTTTAATCAGTTTTAAAGACTTTTGTATTCTATAGAAAATCTGTCTTTGATGTCTCAACTATCCATCTTTAAAATAGACCATTTTCTCATCATTTAGTGGTGATTCAAAAGATTCCTGTCTGGACTCCTACAGCTATGAAGCAAATCTGTCATTGTGAACACAAGCATTATACTCCTCTTTGCATTCATTGATTTAATCCAAGACTTTATGTAGTTTGGTGAATATGTTATTGTTGCTTAACTTACCCATTTAAATATAGATCTTCCCTTTATCATTTAGTGGAGTTTTGAAAGTTCTTTAGCAGCACATTCAAAGCTGCACAGACAATATTTTTGCTCACTTTGTTGGTTCTTACTTTAAGATTCTCAAAAGATCTTTAAAATTACCATTTTTTTACCATAAATCTTATTCACCCCTTCTAAGATTTATCAATTGGTATCAGTGTATTAGTCTACATTATCTTTGGCTTAACAGCCTTGTAGCAAAGATCCTATTGGGATGTATGCCCTTTTAGACTAGGTTTCTGATGTAAAAATCGAATGTTTTAATAAAAGAATTTATTTTCAGAAATTGTTTGTGAATTTACAATTTTATTTGTGCACAATCACATTTGGAAAACACCTATTGTGTTTAAATAAGTGGTCCATGTAAATGGAGGTCTTTCACAGTAAGGTATGGATTAGGGGTTACTTAACACATAAACATTTGTTCTTAACCGATTGATGAGAATTGGAATCTCATCATGTCTAGGTTATTATGTTATGAATTCCAAATAGGGAATGGCTTACCTTTAGCCAGTGAGTAGTCCACTCACTTCATGACATAAGCATATTTCGAATACGTAGAACATGACCTGTAGTAGTGGTTTCTAAAAGTACTATATGGTAGAAACCTAGATTACTACCGCTACAACGTGGACTAGTACTCTACGACTTGAGTGTGAGTTGGTGGTCTGACGAAGCTGGAAGCATATGCTTTGATATGCTATAGTTGAGGTTCTATTGTAGGGCCAATATACTTGCATGTTAGGTATGTGTAACTAGTTAGTTAAGACAGACTTGTACACGATAGTTTCTATACTATATCGCCCCTTGTGGTTGTTTGAATGATCTAAATATCCAGGGCCCTGGGAAACATGACTTGGATGTTTTGTGAAACCCCAGTCGAAACCAACCTTAGAGTAAGGGGGTTGGGATGCATATCATATTTTATTTCATGGTTAAATATATTCTCATATGAATTTTTATGTGTTCTGGATTCGAGTTTTATTACCTTGAAGTCTTGTTGGTAAGTATTGTGTGAGATGGGCAAAATGGTAATTTTTGCCCGAGGTGAAAATAAGGAGATTGCTTGTGGATTGAATAGGAAATAATTTTTCTAGTAGAAATAGCAACAAGAGTTATTGTGGTTTAGTGGTTAGAGTTTTGGAATTAATTCTTGAGGTCTTGGGTTCAAAGTCCATCATAGAAGCTTTAGCTTGAGTAAATTTTATTTTGCTTGGGAAAGGATGGTTTCGGCCTTAAAAGCCTAGAATAAGGTGGTGATAATGTCCTAGGAGAGACATGTTAGGAGAATTCTCATTTCACTCTTTACTCTACTCGAAATTCTTGAAGGGAAATTCATTCTTCCTTGTTCTTTAATTTTTCTCAATGCTCAACTCATTAGTTTGATCAAGGTGTTCTAGCCTTTTTCTTTCCAGAAAATTCAGTAAAGTACTGAAGTCTTTTAGGATAAAAGTGTCTTGGTAAAGGACTCCTTATGGTCTGAAAAATATGGAAGAGTTTTGAGGAATTTCAAGAGGAAAATCCCTCTAGTGAGCTTGCTGAAATTTTCCTCTAGCTTAGTTCATCTTTCTTCATAGAATGAGCTGGAATTTTTCCAACTTGTTGTACCTTCAAAAGGTAGAAATTTTTAGCTCATATTCCCTCCCAAATGCTACCAGAAAAATGGTCCTTAGGATCAGTTTGAAACCTGAAAGTTTTTGTCCAATTTCGGACTGCTCAAACTGGAGCAAAACAGGAAAAATTCCTATACGAAAATCAACTTTGAGAGCTCCAAACCAAGCTGTTTTCTCCCAGATTTTGTGCAGCACCTTAGCCATGTTTTTCCTCCATAAAGAAGGCTTGAAACCAGCCTTGAATACCCCTGAAACCCCCCTTCCAGCTCGCTGCAAAATGGATGGAAGTGGCAGACGAAAATTTGCCAGAAAATTCACTGTGCAGCGAAAATTCTGTGCAGATTTTCGTCCAGCTTGTTTCCTATCTCTCTTCTAGCCAAAAAACCAACTTTAATCTGTCAAAACCTTTCTTAAACCTCCATAAACAGATCTCCATTGATCCCCTTAAACTTCTGCACGAAATTCCATTAATGGCTGTCCAAAAATCTCTCAAACAAATCCCTGCAATTTAGCTTGATTGGTTTCCAAAATTTCAGCCATCTTATTTAGTAACCTTCCATAATATTTTGCTCAATGGACCATACTTCTTCTTCATCATTGTACACCCTACTTTCGGCCACCATAAGCCTCCATAAGTCAGCATTAATCCCACGAAATTCTGCTCAAACAATCAGCCATGGCAGACTTCAAAGCTGTCCAAGCAATCAAGATATTCTTAGGATATTTAGTTTCCAAATTCACTTCCTAAAAATATTCTTCAAAGATTGTAACAACTAACCTTTCCTTTTCCATTCCAAATCAGAGAATCAACCTACTAAACCCTACAGAAATTCTTCCACCCCTATCTCTCACAAAAATTCAGCAGCTGCACATTACCATCTCTCGATTTTCTTCAACCTTTAAGAACACACACTACACCAAGAACACCTACTACTTCCTTTCACCTAATACCTCTCCAAATCACTTCAAACTACCTCTAAAAATTCCAGATTTCATATATTCATTGCTGTGAGTCCATCCGTACCATTTTTAACATCAAACTCCTCCAAACATCTTGCTATTTCGGATCAAAGCAGAAATTTCTGGACAAGAACATCTTCAAGGTAAAATCACTCTATCAACATCAACCTCTTCAACTTGATCTCTAATGAAAATCTATATGAATGATCACACTAATGACTTCCTCTTCTTCTTCTCTCTCTCTGTCTCTCTCTCCCCTCTCTTGGCCGAATGACTTTTTCTCCCATGAACATGCTTTCGCCATCTCCCATGGACAAAGTTAGACATCTAGGAGTTGAGATCTATTCTAAACTCCTTCAAAGCATTCATCAACCAAGTAAGTCCCTTCAACCTTTCTTTTAAACCCTAGATTCATGTCTCTATGATGATATTGTTAGAAGGTGGAGGGCGAGGGGATGAGTGTATATATATTGTTGAGATTGAAGTACGAATATATGTATGATTGTGAAGGAGATGGGATTTATGCATGGAATGATTGTCTTGGATGATTATATGATGATTTGAGGTTGATGCATGTCATAGGTAGTATTTGTGATGAAGTATGTTAGAGATTGTGTCACCTTTGGTGAATAGGATTTATATTCATGTTGGACTATTGAAGCCATGATCATATTTATGCTAGTAAGGGTTAGATCATATTTTGATAAATTGATATCTATGCTTGTATGCATGATTTGGATGATTTGATGAATTGAAGGGTTGTATATGTTCATGTTTGTGATTAGCCATAGAAATATGTTCATGATCTAGTTGTCCCTAAGCTAATCTTTATTTCATTAATAGAATATTTAGAAATATGATTTTTCTAGTAAAATTTTGAAAACAATGGGAAAATGTGGATTTGGTCTTTTATATAAAATAGTGATATTCTAGTAAAATAAATCATAGTTTTTGCTGGAAATATATATATATATATATATATAGATATTATTTAAAATAATAAAATCAATTAAAGCCTTTTATGGAAATAATTATAATTAATAAAATATTTACTATCTTTTAATCAAAACCCATTAAGGATTTGCTTATTATTTTTCAAGCAAGACTCATTAAATTTATTTTCAACAAATTTTAGCTATCAATTATTTTCTAACAACTAAATTATTAATAAATCATTATTTTACCTAATACTACCTTGGACCCTTTTCCAAATAAAACATAATTTATTTTTAGCAAGATTTAAACCTTCAACTTATTGTACCTATTTCCCAAACTCGAGTTATTTTAATATCAAACTAGAATTATTTTATAAACCCTTTTATTTATTATTGAGCCTTAAAGCTTGGGACACTAGGGATATGACTGTAGTAAGTTGAGTTAGTTTTATTTGAGAAAGTGAGTCTTTGGCTTGAGTTTGATTGTGGTTTGTATTTACCCTATGCGGGTTAGGTCAGCTATTGGAGACCTTTGTTGTGAGCAAGGATTAGGTAAGTTCCTGTATAAAACCTGTTTGATGAAAAATAATTTTTTTTTATGGCAAGCCAAATGTAGAGTGCATGGTCACTCATTTCTGTAAAGCCAATTGAGGATTATTTCCATTCTCATTTTAGACAAATAAATTATTTGTAAATCAAGGGGCGGTTTTACTCAAAACCTAAAATTCTTTCTAAAACCAGTTTTGCCCCAAACTTTGGAAAACCTTAATTGCCATTTTCAAGTGGAACTGTGTTTTGTTCATTTTCTCCCCAAGTGAGATATGTTACGTTGAGTACTCAACAGGGGTAGGCTAGTAGTACTAGTTTTGAAGAGCAAGAGTGAGTCTTCTGGCAGGAGGCCACCTCCAGAAGATAAGCTCAACTTAGAGAAACGCCAGTACTACTTAGTCAGGCCGGTCCGAGCTAGCAGTTTGTTTTATTTCAGTCAAGTGACTGTGTTTTGCCGGAATGGACACTCAATTGTTGTTTGGGTATAGAGAAGGAGGAGTACCTTGCCCGGTAGGCCGATCACCTACCTTTTGTCAGTCTGCACAAAGTGTTAAGCATTCTGACCGGTTATGGGGCCAAACGTGTGGTAACCCATAATCCTTTCTTTCGAGTGGTTGATCTTATAAATTATGTACGGCTAGATAAGCCAAAACACCACTCTTATTTTTTAATATCATTCATTGTTTGCCAGTATTTCTTTTGTCAGTCTGCACAAAGTGTGGCATTCTGGCCATTGTATGGTTATGGGGCCCAACGTGTGGTAACCCATGACCACCTTTATGAGTGGTTGATTTTATTGTGCACTTGTATGGTTTCAAAAAGAGGAAAACACCACTCTTGCTTTTGACTAATATTTATTGCTTGCCAATATTTCTCTTATAAAGATTTCACACTTTGCATTCACGATCTGTTTTCACTGAACACCCAAAGCACACACGGACTTACTGAGATTTCTGTCTCATCACCTTTTTACCATGATTTCAGGCTGATCCTGCTGTGGGAATGAGTAGCTAGTGTTATCTGCCTTGGAAGAGAATGTGTCTTTTGATTTTATGTATTGCTTTGGGGAGACGAGAGTGGATAATTTTATTTATGGATTTGTTTCCTTTTGGGAATTCGTGGATTTATTCTTGGGTTGTAATAAATCTTAAGTTGAAGTATTATTTTTATCATTTTTATTCCGCTATTTCATTTGTGTGACCTCGTTATAAAGACCCCTTGTCCTTTGGACGGGGCGACATCCCTGGCCCCGGCGGGCTTAGGTAGCGGGGTGTTACATGTTTGCTTTAGGGTAGCTTCCTTGGAAAGCGGAAATAATCCAGGAAGTCATGGATCATTGGACTAGAGGCCTAAGGATGGTAGATGTCATTTAGAAATGTGTTAGTATACTTCTTCTTCTCTAAATGTACGGCGATGTATAGAGGGGTATTTTAGTCATTACACCTGTAGGTTGGAGACTTTGCTAACGCAGCACTGTCATTGGGGTTAATATTTTCTTATGGTGATATTAGGAAATATTTAAAATGCAAAATACAGCTATTTATATGTCAAGGGTATTTTGGTCATTATAGTAGCCAAGGCGGTGTCTTTTGGTTCCCAGTGTAGACCGTGAGTCTTAATTAAATACGGGTTAAGGAATTGATCTTCAATTAAATGGAATTTATTTTATTTAAGTAGTCTGGTTTAATTATCGGGCTAGAATAAAATAAATGTCCATGAAGAGAGAATTAATAAAATTAGTTTAGTGGGTTAATTAATTGTTCTGGGCTTTGGCCTAGTTTGAATAATTAAAGATTAATTTGGGACTAAATGAATATAGGCTTATTTATTGGACTAGTTTATTTGGGTTGGAAAATTAATTATTAATTGGGCCATTTATATGTTTCTAATTAGAATAATTAATTAAGCCCAAAAGGTTAAACTAAGAGTCCAATGGCCCAATCCAGTTTAATCTAGGATTTTATTTAGATTAAACAAGAGGATTGGAAACAACGTTGTTGTAGAACATACACTCTCTGAGACGGCTTCTTCTCTGTGAAAAGCCAAACGTCTCTCTCTCTCTCCAGAAAAAAGGTTCCTTAGTCTGTAGTTGTTCACCAAACGGATTTAGGCAGGCTATATACTGGAAGATTGAGAGGTTGGCATTCACTTACATGCAGAGACGAAGTAGGAAGCTTGCAAGAATTGCACCAGAGGCTTTCACCAGCGTACCTACCCCGGCAGCACACATTCCAGTCCAGTCAATTATTAGAACGAGGAAAAGAGGTAATATTTTTTTAAAACCTCGAAACCTGTACAGAGCCTAATCGGCGCTGGCTAGGACTGCCGGAGCTGGCTCTGCCCTGGAGTTCCCCTGTTCTTTGTTTTTCCAATTTTTAATCTTTGCTTCGTGCCCTGTGTTTTTCGCTTCCTATACCTTCAATTGGTATCAGAGCGTGAAGGTTTTGTGAAAATATAGGAAGCATGCATTTAGATGAATAAAACTGGACACATATGTGTGATTAAAATTGTGATCCTTCACTGCTTTTGGTATGGATAGATTTTCTGTTAAACCTCGCGGGTGGAAGTATATAGATGTGTAATTTACTGTTTTTCTTAGCAAATCGTGTAAGCCCAATGTTTATGGGTATAGGTGATTGTTAGTTTTGGTTGATTTCATTGTATTTGGTTTGAAATCGGAGAGCCATTGAAGCCGGAAGCTGTGCAGAAAAACAGGGGTAATTCACAGAAAAAAAACTACAGGATCAGGCGTCCAGACCAGAACCGGCACGGGCTTGGGGTGCTGGAACGGGCGCCGACTAGGGTCTGGAAGGTCGGTCCGCGGGGTGGATCCTGGTTCTGTGAGGCGGATACAGTGGACCACAGTGTAGATGGGCGCATGGTCTAGTGTGGCGGGTGTAGTGGACCAAGGAGAAATTTTATATTTTTTCCTTGTATTTTTTTTTTTTTTGCATTTTCTTTTGGTTATGGGGTCCATACCAGGCGAAGTTAATATTTTGCAATAGTTAATATTCAAGGAATATTTTTGCACGAAAAATATTAGTAAGGGATTTTAGGATTAAACAAGACCATTAATTAATTAATTAATGTGTTTAATTCTATTATTTGTGCACTTATGTTTAAAAAATAGAAGAGTATGAAAACGTCTACTGTTTTCTAGCATGCTATTTATTTTTGGTACCTATGTGCACGTTTTCTCAAAGACCAAAGTCTTTGGGAATGTTTTTGATAAGGAAAACATTTTTTCTACAAATTAAATGGTTATTTTAACTTGAACAAAAATTAATCCTTAGATATTTTCTCAAAGGATTTAATCTTTGACATATAAAATATATTGGATTTAGATTATTTTGTAAGGTTAAAATAGAATGCCATTTTGTTTTAGTTTGGCACAAGAAAAATTGTTTTGTCAAATAAACTTGAGACCAAAGTCTCTAAAAAGTTTTAATTGGAAAATTTTTGAAATTATTAAGTTTTTAACTTAAATAAAATTAGTCCATGGGAAAAATTCTCAAATGATATAAACCTTGACATAGAGATTTTTATGGACTTAGACATTTTATTTTTGAGTTAAAGGAAAACTTAATATAGATTTTCAAAATGATAATTTTTAGAAAACCCTTGTTTTAAAATACTAAGTGGGAGAGGGGTTCCAATAATCCCACGGCTTCCATCACGATCCTCATTAGAAATCGTGAGTTCCCTCGCGTCACCTTGGGAATGAACTCGTATAGGATGAGGATACCATAAGGATTTAGATCTAATGGGGGGATGTAATTAATAACTCTGGGCATGTACTATGATCGGCCAACCTCTCGTTGGAAGTCATAGTGCGAGGTATGTCCATAGAAAATGAGAGAAAACGGTCATCCCCTCGATAGAGTTATCTTCTAGATCATTACCTAGAAGGGAAATTAATTTGTAGTGGTTAACACACTTAGCTTAGAAAACTGTTAATCTTCTCAAGAAGCTATGTCAGTTTTCCTAAGAGTTAAATTGATTATTATCAGTTTTGATAATAAGGATAAAGTGCACATATTTGTTTTGTTTTCACAAACTAAATCTTTTTCTTTTATTTTTTGATTTTTCAGAAATGGTGGGAGGTTCTTTTAGTCCATTGGCCATTATTCTCCAAGAGAATAAGCTAACGGGACCAAACCATGTAGACTAGAAAAGGAACCTGGACATAATACTCATAGCGGAAAAGTATATATATGTCCTTTACGAAACCTGCCCTGTTATTGGAGAGGGTTCCACCACCGAGGAGCGTGAGGTTGAGAAGACATGGAAGAAGGCTGATGAGATAGCTCATTGTTACATGTTGGCCTCCATGTCTAATGTGCTCCAGTCCAAACATGAGCACATGACCACTGCATATGACATAACGCAATCATTTGCCACGATGTTCGTGGATAAGAGCCAACCCACAAGGCAAGAGGCTCTTTGAACCATCATTGACACTAAGATGGTTGAGGGAGCATCAATTAGAAAACATATGCTCAAGATAATTGCTTCTTTCGAGGAGGCAGAAATCTTAGGGGCTGTCATTGACCTCGTGAGCCAAGTGGACATGGTTCTCGAATCTCTTCCGGGTTCCTTTACTCAGTTCAAGTTAAACTATAACATGAACAAGTTGAACATGGGTTTGACTGAGTTGATGAAGGAGCTCCAGATGGTGGAGAAGGTCATGAAGCCACAATCAAAGGCTATGATTGTCAAGGCTTCATCTTCTAGAAGTGAGCCCAAGCCCAGAAAGTTCAAGAAGAAGAAGGGGAACGCAGCGGGCCAGCCCAAGACCCAGCCTAAAGACAAACCCAAGGGCAAGTGTTTCAAATATGCACTGAAGGGACACTGGAAAAAGGAGTGTCTGGATCTTCAAGCCAAGAAAAACCCCACAGGTAATATTTTCTATCTAAAGTCTATATCAATGGTTGGATCAACTTCCACTTGGATTGTTGATTCAGGAGCTACTGATCACATCTGTAACTCCTTGCAGGGGTTTAGAAAGATTAGAAGACTCCAAAAGGGCGAACATAGACTACGTATGGGAAATGGAGCACAAGTTTGGGCCCTTGCAGTTGGAGAGCTGGATCTTGTTTTTTATTGTAATAGAATAGTTGTTTTGAAAGATATTTTATATGTACCTAGATTTTAACAGAATTTGATTTCGGTTGCAAAACTAATAAATTAAGGATATTCTGTATCTTTTCATTCTAGTATTTCTATCAGTAGAAATGGAGAAATTTTATGTACTGGGCACATGTATGAGAATCTATTTTTCTTAAACCCTATAAATAATCAATTAAATAACGCTCATTCTGAACTTTTAACAAAGAAGAGAAAGACCAATGTCAATGACTCTTATCTTTGGCATCTAAGGTTGGGTCATATCAATTTAACCAAGATTCAGAGGTTGACCATGATGGGCCATTGGACTCATTGAGATTGAAAAATTGGCCTCAGTGTGAGTCCTGCCTGATAGGAAAGATGACCAAAAGGTCATTTGCCCCTAAAGTAGATAGAGCCAAGAAGGTATTGAGTCTTGCTTACATTGATGTGTGTGATCCCCTGTCTACACCAGCTAGAGGAGGTTTTGAATACTTCTTCACTTTCATGGATGATTGTACAAGGTTTGGTTACGTTTACCTGATGAGACGTAAGTCTGATTCTTTTGACAAGTTCAAAGAATTTAAGGCTGAAGTGGAGTGTCAGACAGGTAAATTGATCAAGACCTTAGATCGGATCGTGGTGGAAAGTACCTCCTTGGTGAATTTAAGGACTACATAGTACATCATGGGATAGTATCCCAACTCTCTGCGCCGAGGAAACCCCAGCAGAACGGAGTAGCTAAGAGAAGGAATAGGACATTGATGGAAATGGTCTGAAGCATGATGTCTCATACTCCTCTTCCAGTGTCTTTTTGGGGATATGCTCTGGAAACAGTGGCATATATTTTGAACTTGGTGCCTTCCAAGTCAGTACCTAGAACTCCCTATGAGATGTGGACTGGGCGCTAGTCAAGTTTGAATCATCTCAGGATATGGGGTTATCCAACTTATGTACTGATCAAGGGAGACAAGTTGGAACCAAGATCAGAATTATGCTATTTTGTTGGGTATCCAAAAGCGACAAAGGGTGGTTACTTTTATCATCCTAAGGAGCAGAAGGTACTGGTTAGTACCAATGCTAGATACTTAGAGGATGATCAAAGTACTTCCACGAAAGGTTCAACTAGGTTGGAACTGGAGGAGAAGTTATCTTCGGAAGCAACTTCTTCTGACCCGACTGTGGAATAAGAAGAGGCACAGCCTCAAGAGCCTATACATATGGAGCTTCGTCATAGTGGGAGAGTGTCTAGGGTTCCGGAGAGGTAGACTGGAGAAGGAGAAGCTTTCGAGCTAATCTTTGACCATCAGGAATAAGACCCCACTAGATACGAGGAGGCTATTATTGATGCCGATGCAAATTTGTGTCATGAAGTAATGAAAGTCGAGATTGAGTCTATGTATTTCAATCAGATTTGGGATCTTGTAGCTTCACCTGAAGGGATAAAACCCATAGGGTGTAAGTGGGTATACAAGAGAAAGAGGGGAGTAGATGGGAAGGTGGAAACCTTCAAAGCTAGGCTTGTGGCAAAATGGTATACTCAGAAAAAGGGAATCGATTATGAGGAAACCTTTTCCCCAATAGCCATGCTTAAGTCCATCCGTATCCTCCTTGCCATCGCATGTCATTTTGACTACGAGATATGGCAAATGGATGTCAAGATGGCATTTTTAAATAGCCATCTTAGTGAAGACATCTATATATCCCAACTGGAAGGCTTTGTTGCTAAAGACCAAGAGCATATGGTTTGGAAGTTTAAGAAGTCCATTTATGGACTTAAGCAGGCATCGAGAGCATAGAACATTCATTTTGACAAAACTGTAAAGTCTTATGGTTTTATTCAAAACGAGGATGAACCATACATGTACAGGAAACTTAAAGGCATTAATATGATTTTTCTTGTTTTATATGTGGATGATATTCTACTCATTGGAAATGATGTAGGATCATTGTCATTTACAAAGGTTTGGCTGTCTAGTCAATTAAGTATGAAGGACTTGAGAGAAGCCAGCTACATTCTCGGTATTAGACTTCTTAGAAATAGAAAGCAGAGAATGTTAGGATTATCCCAAGCGGCATACATTGACAAGACGCTAGCCAGGTATAGCATGGACTCATGCAAGAGAGCTCTATTTTCTTGCAAACATGGGTTGTCATTTTCTTCAAGGGACTGTCCTAAGTCCAAAGAAGAAAAGGACGGATGAGTAGGATTCCCTACGCTTCAGCTGTGGGAAGTCTCATGTATTCCATGTTGTGTACTAGGCCAGATATCTGCTTTGTCGTAGGCTTGGTTAGCAGATATCAGTCAAACCCTGGGGAGGTTCATTGGCAAGTTGTAAAGTATATTCTCAAGTACCTCAATGGAACAAGAGATTATATGCTGGTTTACAGGGCTAATGACTCGGTTCCTATAAGATACACAGACTCAGACTTCCAGGTGGATAAGGATGAGAGAAAATCCACTAATGGATATATCTTCACCTTGTCTGGAGGAGCTATTTCATGGAGGAGTATCAAGCAATCTTGCATTGCTGACTCAACCATGGAAGCTGAGTATATGGCAGCTTCGAAGGCATCCAAGGAAGCAGTCTGGCTCCGGAAGTTCCTTTTAGAACTTGGAGTCGTGCCACACATGGACAGGCCGATTGTGATGTATTGCGATAACACTGGAGCAGTATCACAATCCAAAGAACCTCGGAACCACAACAAAGGGAAGCACATCGAGACGAAGTACCACTTGATCCGGAATTTCATCCAGAGACAAGAAGTCGTGGTGGAACAGATTACCTCCGAGAATAATCTAGCAAATCCATTCACCAAGCCTTTGGCTGAGAGAGTCTTCAAGAGATACTTAGACGTCATAGGGGTGGGCACTTATGGACTTACTTAGTCTTAGAGTGCAAATGGGAGATTGTTGGGATGTATGCCCTCTTAGACTAGGTTTCTGATGTAAAAATCGAATGTTTTAATAAAAGAATTTATTTTTAGAAATTATTTATGAATTTACAATTTTATTTATGCACAATCACATTTGGAAAAGACCCATTGTGTTTAAGTAAGTGGTCTATGTGAATGGAGGTCTTTCACAGTAAGGTATGGATCACGGGTTACTTAACATATAAACATTTGTTCTTAACCGATTGATGAGAATGGGAATCTCATCCTGTCTAAGTTATTATGTTATAAATTCTAAATGGGGAATGACTTACCTTTAGCCAGTGAGTAGTCCACTCACTTCATGACATAAGCATATTTCAAATACGTAGAATAGGACCTGTAGTAGTGGTTTCTAAAAGTACTATATGGTAGAAACCTAGACTACTACCGCTACAGTGTGGACTAGTACTCTACGACTTGAGTATGAGTTGGCGGTCTGATGAAGCTGGAAGCATATGCTTTGATATGCTATAGTTGAGATTCTATCGTAGGGCCAGTATACTTGCATGTTGGGTATGTGTGACTAGTTAGTTAAGACAGACTTGTACAAGATAGTTTCTATACTATATCGCCCCTTGTAGTTGTCTGAATGATCTAAATATCCAGGACCTTGGGAAATATGACTTGGATGTTTGCTTTAGGGTAGCTCCCTTAGAAAGCGGAAACAATCCACGAAGTCGTGGATCATTGGACTAGAGGCCTAAGGATGGTAGATGTCATTTAGAGAGGTGTTAGTACACTTCTTCCTCTAAATGTACGGCAATGTATAGAGGGCTATTTTAGTCATTACACCTGTAGGTCGGAAACTTTGCTAACACAGCACTGTCCTTGGGGTCAATATTTCATTATGGTGATATTAGGAAATATTTAAAATGTAAAATACAACTATTTATATGTTAAGGGTATTTTGGTCATTTTAGTAGCCAAGGCGGTGTGTCTCTTGGTCCCCAGTGTAGACTGTGAGTCCTAATTAAATACGAGTTAAGGAATTGATCTTAAATTAAATGAAATTTCTTTTATTTCAGTAGCCTGATTTAATTATTAGGTTAGAATAAAATAAAGGTCTATGGAGAGAGAATTAATAAAATTAGTTTAGTGGGTTAATTAATTATTCAGGGCTTTGGCCCAGTTTGAATAATTAAAAATTAACCTAGACCTAAACTAATATAGGCTTATTTATTGGACTAGTTTATTTGGGCTGGGAAATTAATTATTTATTGAGCCATTTATGTGATTCTAATTAGAATAATTAATTAAGCCCAAAAGGTTAAGCTAAGAGTCCAATGGCCCAGTCCAGTTTAACCTAGGGTTTTATTTAGGTTAAACAGGAGGATTGGAAACAACGTTGTTGTAGAACATACACTCTTTGAGACTGCTGATGTGTATTTATTTGGGTATAAAAAATCATATAAAAATAAGTATATTCCCAATCAAGTTTAAACTAAAACGTTAACCCCAAATTACACATATGAGCAAGCGTACTCATCATTAACATAGCATAGGATTCAAACGAGTGTCGATCCTCCAGGAACAAGTATGCATTAATCACTTTTCTTTCATTGTTTAACCGACTCAACAAAGTGAAAAAATGAAATAAAATAAAATAAAATAAAATAAAATAAAATAAAATAAAATTAAAATATATACATGTCAAGGATGGAGAAGTACATAACTCAAGCCATTGTTTAGACAAACATGATCTCAAAGTACCTAATCATTATCATAACTAATTATTCTCTTGGCATCATGAAGGATACCTAATCATTATCATAACTAATTATTCTCTTGGCATCATGAAGGATTAAAGTAGATTCACTTCGATTGTCAATCCATGAAATCACTATCCTCTAGGTAAATCAGCATCACTTGGTCCGTCTCAACCAATTTACCCAAAAGACGCATTAAATGCAATCCTTAATTAAATTCCATTGGTCTTGACAAATTTAAGACATGAAACTAATCAATGAGCCCTTGGTCTTGGAAGACATCAATTAACCTTCAATTACCAGTTCTAAGCAATCAACCCCCTTGGTCCAGTAAGTTAATAGCTAAGAGAATATGAAATTAATAAATTGAAACTACCATCAACCTCCTTGGTCCAGTAAGTTAAT
Organism: Voacanga thouarsii; assembly: GCA_026120185.1. Lineage (NCBI taxonomy): Eukaryota > Viridiplantae > Streptophyta > Magnoliopsida > Gentianales > Apocynaceae > Voacanga > Voacanga thouarsii. The sequence continues at coordinate 306,489 of JANUWF010001486.1, forward strand.
GGAGAGAACCAACCCACTAATCTCATAATGAGTACAAGTAATTAAATACCAAGAATAATAACTAATTAATCAAAAGATCAAATAACTTTAAAAATCATGAATATTTGAAACAACATTGAATTACAATAAAACAATTAACATATCATCATTCAAGAAAAAGAAAACAAAGTAAAAGAAAGCACTCATAGACAAGCCTCCTTATTCTTCCTTTGAAGACTTTCTTGCACAACCCTCCTTGTATTGAAAAATTCCTCCTTTGATTTAAGTGATTTTCTGTGATGATTAATGAATTCTCTCATTTTCCTTTGTGTTTTCCATCTATTTATAGGCCTAGGAAGTGCCTAAACACGTTAGTGTAATGTTCTTGGTCAAGTAGAAGTAGGAAAGTACTAAAACTCCATAGATTACCACAAACTGGGTAGAAAAATCAAAGCTCTGCCTTTCCCTCAGAGCACAGCCGGTGTCGCCTTGGCTCTTGGAGCTGGCGCCAGTTGTGTTCTGGTTCCCACTCGTTTACCAATTTTTCCCAAATTCTGCACAATGTATTCCAGAATGCAGTCTGAGCCGCCTTGGCAACTAGAGCCAGTGCCAGTTCCACTCTATTCTGATCTATTTCACCAATTTTTTGTCGCCTTAAAGTTCATGTCAACAGTGCATGGCCGGTGCTAGTTCCTCTGTCCTGGCTGGCGGCACCTCTATTCTGTTTTGCGATGTTTTTGCTTCGTTTTACCCCAAAAATCTATAATAATGAACAAAATACCTTTCCAATGGTAAAATCTCAAATATAAAGGAATATAACTAGTTATTGAACAAAATATATCACAAAAGAGCTTCAAATAACTAGGAAAAAGATGACTAATTTAGTCCCTATCAACGGCTTCTTCTCTGTGAAAAGCCAAACGTCTCTCTCTCTCTCTCTCTCTCTCTCTCTCTCCAAAAAAAAGGTTCCTTAGTCTATAGTTGTTCACCAAACGGATTTAGGCAGGCCATATACTGGAAGATCGAGAGCTTGCGCTCACCTATATGCAAAGACGGAGTAGGAGGCTTGCAAGAATCGCACTAGAGGCTTCCACCAGCGTATCCGGTCCAGTCAATTATTAGAATGAGGAAAAGAGGTAATATTTTTTGAAAACCTCAAAACCTGTAAGAGCCTAACCGGCGTTGGCTCTGCCCTGGAGTTCCCCTGTTCTTTATTTTTCTAGTTTTTAATCTTCGCTTCCGCTGCGTGCCCTGTGTTTTCCGCTTCCTATGCCTTCAATTGGTATCAGAGCGTGAATGTTTTGTGAAAATATAGGGAGCATGCATCTAGATGAATAAAACTAGACACATATGTGTGATTAAAATTGTGATCCTTCGCTACATTAGCAAAATTGTGATCCATGAGGGGACTAATCAAGTAAAAGAATCAAAGTTGGGACTATTAGTCCGAGACTATAAATTATTCAATATGAAACCAAGTGAGAATATAACTGATATGTTCACTTGATTTACAAATATCGTGAATGGTCTAAAGGCCTATGAGAAAGTTTATTCTCTTAGTGAGCAAAATAGAAAACTGCTTGATGCTTTGCCAAAAAATTGGCAGCCAAAAACCTTGGCTATTAAGGAATCTAAAAACCTGAATAGCTTACCTAGTGAAGAGCTAATCAGCTCCCTCTTGACCTATGAAATGAAACTTAAAAGGTTTCAAGAGCATGAGGATTATGACAAAGGCAAACGGAGAAACTGTTTTAAAAGCAGTTGATGAAGAATCTAATAGTGATCAAACCGATTGTAACAATTGTACTAATCTAGACAATGAAGAATTGGCTATGGTAGTTGAAAATTTTAAAAGATGTTAAAAAAAAAGACAACTTCAATAAAGGGAAGAAGTTTGTCAAAAAAAAAAAGGACAAACTTCGTCATTCAAACCTCAAAGCTATGAATGCAAGAATATAGAGCATTTTATTGCTGATTACCTAATAGCAAAAGAAAGAGAAGCCAAGCACAACAAGAAGAAAAGAAAAGGACTAGTTGGGACTTGGGACCAAGTTGAATTGGAAACTGAAGAAAGCTATGAATTTGATAGTGAAAAAGCAAACATTTGCTTTATGGCCACGTAAGATAAGGAAAATCCTACTTCTTCTAATTCCATATCTAAATTACATAATTCTAATTGTAAAAAAGGTCTGATGATCCTAATGAGCTGCTCTTTGACATGTTTCATGAACTCAAAAAGCTATCTAGAAGAAATAATGAAATGAAAATGAAAATTGATTCCTTGTTAGATGACAATGCTAAGCTATTGAATGAAAACAAAGCCTTAGTTGATTCCATTATGTACTTAAATGTTGAAAAGGATGTTATCCTAACTTCTTTGCATTGTATGACACTTGAGAATAAATGCTTATGTGATAAAGTTTATTCTCTTGAAATTATGATCAGCAACTCTGATGACATGAAAAATAGAGTTAATAATCTTATCACATGTATTGAAAAGTTCACAAATGGAAAAAACAAATTTGAAAAATTACTTGGTGCACTTCACGTAGCTAGAAACCAAAATGGTCTCGCTTATAGTCATGAAAACAAAGCTGAAAATTACTGATCATACTTTGTAAAAGCTGGTTCTTCATACATGACTTATATTTGTTGCACATATTGTGGAAAATCCGAATACAAAGCATCTAAGTGTCATGTTAGGAAGAAAGTGGAATCCGGTATAAAAACAGTTTGAAAAATTAGAGGAATCACTACTAACCCCCGTGGATCCAAGAAAATATGGGTACCAAAAGCCATTCTTCCATCTCATGAATAGGTACATTAGTTGCAAAAATTGAGATCCATAAAGTAGTTCTTAGATAGTGGATGCTCAAGACACATGATGGAAAATGCTGCACTAATGGATAACTTTCAAGCTACAAATAATAGATTTGTCACTTTTGGAGATAAGAAAAAAGGAAAATACTTGGTATAGGTAATGTTGGTAAGGGATTCTCCATCATTATCAAGCAAGTATTATTAATTGATGAATTGAAGTACAACTTGCTTAGTATTAGTTTTTTGTTTAAAAATGGTTGCAATGTTAATTTTGAAAAAGATTCATGCATTATCATTGATAATTCTAGTGATGAAATCATTTTTTTTTTGTTTTTTTTTTGCTAACCACATTGGTAATGTCTATGTATTATATCTTGATGATCCTATTGCTGTTGATGTAAAGTGCTTCTTCATAAATGATGTTGATGGCTACCTTTGGCATAGAAGGTTAGACCATGTTTCTATTGATTTACTAAATAGATTATCCTCAAAAGAGTTTGTTAGAGGATTACCCAAAATGATATTTGACAAAAACCAATTGGGTGACACTTGCTAATTTAGAAAACAAACCGAGACATTTTTTTTTCAAACACAAGAAAATGTTTTCAACCTCAAAACCTCTTGAGTTAACACACATGGGTTTGTTTGGACCAATGAGGACCATTAGCCTAGATGGTAAGAGGTATGCTTATGTATTAGCAGATGATTTTTTCAAGATTTATTTAGACCTTATCTTTTGCACAAAAAGATGACGATGATGTAGGTAGCTCAAAGAAAAATGGCATTGAACATCATGAAGCTCCGTCATTTGACAACCATGCCAAAGAAAAAGAACTAGAGGAAAAACAAGCTAAAGATAGCTAGCAAAGAAGTGTCGAGCACACTGATCAGAATCTACCAAAAGTTTAGAAGTACAAAACTATCTATCCAAAAAGAACAAATCATTGGTGATCCTATCTGCAAAGTTAAAACTATATGGTATTTTATTGATAATTTTTTCTTTACTTTATTGAAACTCCGCCTGTGAGTTCCACGGGTTTTGTCTGCAGTGTTCATTGCCGGTCTCAAGCCCGAAAAAATGAGGAGAGTTGCGGTAGGCTTGTGACGGCCAGCGTAAAACATAGTCACATATATGACATGAACCAATCGATTGACTTCGTGGGGGCGTTCCCTACTCAGCGATGTGCTGCACTTCCTAGACCCGGGTGTAGTGATAAATATGCGAGGGTTGCTAGGTCGTTGCCCGGAAGCAACGCGCCGTGTCGGTCCCCGGATGCAGTGTCAAATATGCAAGGGTGTAGGGTAAAAAAGACAGTCTACAGGGATAGGATTCATCTAGCTACATGGAATATAGGATCTTTGACTGGTAGATTAACAGAGCTAGTTGAGGTAATGCGGAGGAGAAAGATTAGCATTTTGTGTCTTCAGGAAACCAAGTGGGTAGGTGAGAAGGCGAGAGTAGTCGCTCCATGGGGTTATAAGCTTTGGTATTCAGGTAGAGTTAGAAATAAAAATGGAGTCGGGATTATTATTGATCGTAAGTTTATTGATGATGTGGTTGAAGTACAGAGGAAGAGTGATAGGATTTTGAGCATCAAGATCATGATTGGCGGCGAGATTACTACTGTTATTAGTGCGTATGCGCTGTAAGTAGGACTCGATGATTCGGTTAGGCAACAGTTCTAGGATGATTTAGATGAGATTGTCCAGAGTGTTCCGTGTGTAGAAAAGCTTTTCATTGGTAGTGATCTAAACGGACATGTAGGTACTGATAAGAGCGGGTGTGAGAGTGTTCATGGAGGTTAGGGTTTCGGAGCTAAAAACGAAGCAGTAACTGCTATTCTTGATTTTGCCTTGGCCTATGATTTGACCATAGCAAATACTTGGTTTAAAAAGAGAGATTCTCACTTACTGACCTTTAGAAGCGGGTTAAATGCCAGTCAGATAGACTTCTTTATTATGAGGCGTAGGTTTCGTAGTGGGTGTACGGATTGTAAAGTTATTCCAGGTGAGAGTGTAGTTACGCAACACAGGCTGTTGGTCCTCGATTTTAATTTTAGGAAAAAGAGTAAGCAGCAGAATTTTTGAGTAAGCAGCAGTAGTTTGGTGGGTGCTTGCCAAGAAAGGTGTATCAATAAAGTATATCACTTTCATTAAAGATATGTATGAGGGAGCATGTACAAGTGTAAGGACTGGTGCCAGAGTGACTGCAGAATTCCCTATTAATATCGGGGTGCATCAAGGATCAGTGCTTAGCCCTTTCCTCTTTGCAGCCGTTATGGATGAGTTGACCTGCACTACACAGGAGGCTGTGCCATGGTGTATGTTGTTTGCGGATGATATTGTATTAATTGATGAGACTAGAGCCGGTGTAAATGCTAAATTGGAGTTATGGTGGCAGACATTGGAATCCAAGGGTTTCAGAATTAGTAGGAGTAAAACAAGAGTATATGGGATGCAAGTTTAGTGGTAGTAGAAACATAGCCCAGAGTGTAACTGTGGAAGGTAGAGATATACCGTTAGCTGATTGTTTTCACTATCTAGGATCTATTATTCAGAAAGACGGAGAGCTCGATAGCGACGTTGCACATCGAGTTAAAGCAGGTTGGTTGAAATGGAGGAGTGCGACTGGTATTCTTTGTGATCGTAATACACTGTTGAATTTAAAGGGAAAGTTTTACAAGGCAGTCGTACGACCTGCTTTGTTATATGGTACGAAATGTTGGGTAGCTAAAAGGTGTCATATTCAAAAAATGAAAGTAGCTGAGATGCGTATGTTACGGTGGATGTGTGGATGTACTAGGACGGATAGAGTTAGAAATGAGATCATTAGGGAAAAGGTGGGTGTGGCATCTATTGAGGAAAAGATGAGAGAAAGTCGTCTGCGTTGGTTTGGATACGTTCAGAGAAGACTGAGGGATAGATTAGACAGAGAGAAAGGTAGAGGTAGGCCTAAAACGACATGGATAGAGGCAATTAAGAGAGATATGTCTTTGTTAGATTTGGATGACAGTATGACGTTCGATAGAAGAAAGTGGCGAGAGAGGATTCATGTGGATGACTACACGTTTCCTGACGTTGGTTCATGTAGCCGACCCCAAGTTACTTGGGATTAAGGCTTTGTTGTTGTTGTAGTTGTTTCTAGCATTAAACCTAATTGTATTGATGCAGCCTTACATGATGAATTTTTGGATTATGGCCATGCAAAAAGAGTTGAACCAATTTGAAAAGAATTAAGTTTGGAAGCTTGTCCATAAACCACTTGACCATCCCATAATTGGTACCAAGTGGGTTTTTAAAAACAAACTTGATGAGAACTTCATTATTATTAGAAATAAAGCTAGATTAGTTGTCCAATGATTCAATCAAGAAGAGGGCATTGACTATGATAAAACTTTTTCTCCTGTTTCTTGATTAGAATCCATTAGAATGTTACTTGCTTTTACATTTTTCAAATGTTTTATACTCTATCAAATGGATGTCAAAAGTGCTTTCTTAAATGGTTTTATTGAAGAAGAAGTATATATGGAGCAACCTCCTGGTTTTGTTCATGAATATTTTGCAAACCATTTCTTTCAACTTTTCAAAACTCGTTATAGTTTAAAATAAACTCCTCGTGCTTAGTCTGTAAGACTTAGTGGATTACTACTTTCAAAAGTTTTTTCAAGAGGATTGATTGATACCACTTTGTTCAATAAATTTGAAAATTCTAAAGATCTTCTTACTGTTGTTGATATTATCCTTGGAGCTACTAATGATTCTCTATGCAAGAAATTTACCAAGACAATGTAGCAAGAGATTGAGAAGAGTATGACAGGAGAACTTAATTTCTTCCTCGGATTACAAATCAAACAAACCATAAATGGTATCTTACTAAATCAAGCTGAGTGTGCCAAGGAACTGCTCAAAAGATATATTCACCAAACCATTGGCTGAAGAATGATTCAATCATCTAAGGAGAGATTTGGAAATTACCAGATTATGTAACTAGTGATTTTATCAGAGATTGGTTGTTTATTCTTGTAGAATTCCTGAAGATCTTCTGATTTTGGATGGAGATATTAGATGCTGTGAAACCCCACCTAAGGCCAACCCTAGAGTAAGAGGGTTGGGATGCATATCATATTATTTTGCGCGAATATATATATTTTTGAACGATTTTTTGTGCTTTAGAATTATGATTTATAGGCTAAAAGGCTTAGTTATGCTTATTGAGTAGGAAGGGTGGAATGGTAATTTTTCTTGAGGTCAAAATAGGAAGATAGCTTAAGGATTAAATAAGAAGAATATTTGGGTGAGGAAATATGAACAAGAGTTTTTGTGGTTTGGTGGTTAGAACTTTGGAATTAATCTCTAAGGTCATGAGTTCAAATCCCATCATTTAAGTTTTATCATGATTATTTTAATTTAAGGTTGGATTTTCGTTTCTTGCATTGCATAAAAAAAATAAAAAATAGGAGTGTTGTTCTAGGGGAGACGTGAAGGGAATGTCCTAATCCCATCCTTATATCCTGAAAAGAATTCTAGAAAAATTCTTGTTCTTCTATTACCTCTAGCTTGTCCTAACCTCTTCACCAATTAAGCTTGTTCAAAATTTATCAAAATCCATGTTTTTAATTCCAGAAAATTCTGCAAGTATTCTTGATCTTTGAATTTCGAAAATGATTCTTAAAGATTGGAGATTTGACTAAAAATAGGGAAGGAGTTAAGGAAGGTTCCCAAGAGAAATTAATCTCTATGGTTGAGTCTTCAAACTCCACTCCATAGGGTTCATATCCTCCATGAAAGAAACCTGAAATTTTTCTAGATTCTTGAGCAGCCTAACCTTCGAAAGTCTCAGCCATCTTTCTTACCCAATTGCTACCAAAAAAATGACCAATTTATTCAGCTTGAAGACTGAAATTCTTGTGCAAAAATCGGACTGCACAAAACTGCTCAAAGTAGAAAAAAAATCTGGGTAGTTTCGCTGCATAGCAGCTTGAAATCAAAGCTGTTTCTTCTGCCTTCGAACCAGTAAATTACCTTTGCTTTTTCCTCCATAAAGAAGGCTGGAAACCAGCCTTGAAGGACCTTCAAACACCTCTCAAAACCCTCTGCAAATCGAGCTGGAATATTGCAGAAAAACTGCACAGGAAATGCAGCAATCATTCACACCATAACCAGAAAATTTCCAGCCTTGTTTCCTTCAAGCCTTGGCCGAAAACCACCCTCAAAACCTCTGTAAGTTAACCCTTGTTCAGCCATGAACTGAACTCCATTACCCCTTCCACTGACCTTGCACGAATGAACTCCATGACCACACATCAAATTCCTCCTACAATTACTCCAATCAAACTTCCATTTGAATTTCAAAATTTCCAGCAATTACTCCATGAAAACACCATTGGATTAGGCTTCATAACCAGAAATTCTTCTGCTATTGAACTCAAAAAATTGGCCAGCCTTAAAGCTCCATCAACCCTCATTCATTTCAGCAAAGCACAACAATCAGTCGACTCCATTGTAGCTCCAAGAACCCTTCATCAATCAAACACCATTACCATATCTTTTACCTCAAAACACTCCTTAAATTTCTCCATTTGAATTTCAAACAACCAAATTTTTTCTCTTCCTCCCTAAACTAAAAACCAAAATCCCTGAACTCCCTCAATCATTTAGCCGGCCCTCTTCAGTAATTCATCTAACATTCCTCCTCTAGTTCTCTCCATTTTCACCAAGAATACCAAGAACACACACTACCTTTCTTCAAGCTAAAGACCACTCTAAACACCTCCAATCCTTCTCAAAAATTCAAAACTACACCTACATACTCCCTAGAGTCCATTTCTGAAATTTATAACATCAAATCTCGAAAACAAAAAATAGCATTCGGATCAAAACCAGATTTTTCCCTTGAAGTCTCAAAAACATCATCAAGGTAACCAAGAACAACTCTTTTGTTCATCTTCTTCTCTTCAACCTTTAACATATCATGCTAATGCTCTCTCTCTCTCTCTCTCTCTCTCTCTCTCTCTCTCTCTCTCTCTGGCCAAAATGGTTGCTACAACCATGGCTGTTTTCTTTCTCCTCTCTTGGACAATTCAAGACTCTCAAGCACATGGACCTTCTTAAATCTCTATTGAAATAATCATCAAACAAGTATTTCTCTATTTCTCCATAACCATTCTTTTAAATTCTAAATTCATGTCTCTTAGATGTTGATAGAGGATAGAATATGAATGGAGAATTGAGTATATGCATATGTATGAAGGGGTTGAGATTGGAGTATGAGAATGGATGATCATGATTAAGCTATATGAATCTCTTTGAAAATCAATGTATGTTCATCATGTCTTAAGAAATTATAAATGTTTAAGCATGCTAGATGTTATGCTGCCTTTGATGAATAGAATTTTATGTTCTTATTTTCATTGAAGCCGTGAGTATGATTATGCTTAGTAGATATTTGGCCATGTGATAGTAGGTATGGATTAAGCCGATGTTCATGAATAGAATAGGTTGTTGATTGATATTGGAGTATATGTTCATGAATCTTGTTAGCAATAGGAAAATTATGTTCATGACCTTGTTGATCCTAGGCTATTTTAATTAGCAAATTTTATTACCCTAATTAAAATTATTACTATGTTTTTCCTCCAAAGATTTCAAAATTCCTTGGAAGTTTTGGAATTAGAATATTAAATGAGATAGTGATATTTTATTAGCCAAATAAATGATATTTTTTTAAGAAATAGTATATGTGTATAATAATAATAATAATAAAATTTTTTATAAATAATAATAAGTAAAATATTAATGACCTTGTAGTCCATATATTCATTTGTTATCTATTAATCAAATTTTAATAAAATTTATTTATTATTAATTTTATTATGTATTAATTATTAATTAAGAGATTGGTAATAATTTATTATTTATTTTAATAACACTATTTAAGAATTACCATTTATTAATATCATCTAGGACTTAGGATTCTTCAATTATTAAACCCTAGTTTATTTATTAACAACAACACTCAAGATTTGTTATTTACACCTATAACTTATTAGTAATTATTTTACAACCCCTAGTTATTTTAACTTATCAAGCTAGACTTATTTTATAAAATCCTTTATCATCTAGCCTTAAAGCTTAGGACATTAAGGTCATGATTGTAATAAGTTGAACTAGGATTATTTATGTAAACGAATATAGCTTGAGTATAACCTTATGTCTTATGTTTACCCCAGGCGGGGTTAGGTCAGCCTTGGAAGATTTTTTAATTTGAGCAGGCAAAGGATCAGGTAAACTCCTGCATAAACTTATTTGAAGACAAAAGGTTCTATGGCAAGCCAAATGCGATGTGTATGGACACTCATTTTGTAAAGGCAATTAAGGACTGGTTCCTTTTTATTTTAGTCAAGTGAATCATTTGAAAATTTAAACAAGCAGTTTTGCACAAATACTAAACTCTTTCTAAAACCCACCTTTGACAAAAATTTTGGAAACCCTTAATTGCTATTTTCAAATAAAGCAATGTATTATCAGTTTTCTCCCAAGTGGGACAATCAACGTTGAGTACTCAATAAGGGTAGACTACTAAGACTAGTCTTTGAAGGATTAGGGTAAGTCTCTCAGTAGGTGGCCACCTCTAAGGGGTGAGTCATTCCCGGATAGGATGCCAATCCAGTAGGTCATGCCGGTACGAGCTAGCAAGTTTCAGTCATGTGGACTATGTGTTTCCGGAGTAGACAACTGGTAAGTTTAGGTGAGAGAATGAGAAGTATCTCACTCGGTAGACCGTACATCTACCTTTTGTCAGTCTGCACAAAGTGTGGCATTCTGACCATTGTATGGTCATGGGGCCTAACGTGTGGTAACCCATGGCTACTCGTTTGAGTAGTTTTATTTATTGTGCACATGTATGGTTTGAAAAGCAAAGCGCCACTTTTTATTTTTAACATTATTTAATGTTTGCCAGCACTTTCTCTCACGAAATTTTTCCAACTTGCATACATGAACTATTTTGCCTAAAACACTCAAAGCACACACAAGTTTACTGAGATTTTTACCTTATCACCTTTTATGCCATGCTTTTAGGTCGATCCCGCTGTGGAGATGAGTAGCTAGATTTGTTGCTTGCTTTATGAGTAGCTAAATTGATTTTTATCTCAACACCTTTTATGCCATGTTATTTATTTTATGTGTTGTTTTGAGAGATAGTAGTAATCAATTTATTTTGGATTTGTACCAGTATTTTTAGGTTGTAATAAGTTCAATTTTAAGGTATTGCTTTTACTTTCTTTTGTGTGACCTAGTTATAAAAACTCCTTGTCCTTTAGACAGGGCGACATCCTCGACCCTACTGGGCCTAGGAAGTGGGGTATTACAGATGCAATACTTGAACCATATTTTAAGTGAAAAGTCATAATATCTTTTGATCAAGTGTGGCACACTTTTTGGATAGGGAAATCTGATGGACAATCTATGTCCAAATGTTTAAATCTTTTAAATTCTAAATATTTCATCTTTTTTTTTTTTACTACAACACTATCTTCTTATTAGAAGATCTTTACATATTTTCAAAAATCACATTTCTCAAATATACTAAATTGTACTTATATTCTTCAATACCTCGTAAACCCCAAAAAGAATTCAAATCTATTTGAATATTCTTCTCATTTCAAAAAAGTTGTCATTTGTCTTTGCACTTTTCTCTTTCCTCTGGATTTCGTTTTCTAGCCAAAAATCAGAAAAATCAAACCTTTCAATCCTGTTCGCTATAGGTAAAACTCCAAAACAAAGCAAAGGGGTCAAGCCAATAATGAAGAAGATCAAGAAACACAAGACGATGAAAAAGAAATTAGTTATTGCCAGACCAATATCTGCAAAGAAGAAGGAAAAATGAGTTGCCATTGATGAACCAACTTGTCAAACTGCATTATCAAAACAACCTCCAGAAGAGGAAAGCACGGATACTCAAGTACTCTAATTTCTTGAATTAAAATGTGAATCTATGTTTAATGACTAGCGATTAAGGAATAAGACTGTCATTACTAGATATCGAGTTGATACTGAGCATTTTTAAATTATGTGTGCATTCTGGGTTTGTTTGAGTCAATGGTTTGGGGTCTTCATTATTTGCCAATGAAAAACTATACACTACACTGGTTTGAGAATTCTATGCTAATCTGAAAAAGGGATGACATGAGAAAACAATGAACGAGTTTATTGTGCAGTGGTATACATCTAGAGTTGGATAAGTGAACTTCGAGGTTGACCACTATATGTTAAATACAATTTTTTTTATATCAGAGACGGTGGAGTACAATTTGTTTGGAATGAACAAACTGCCAAAAAAATCTGACCTTTTTGAACTGAGTCGATTTGAGATGAAATTTAGGGGTGCCAAGAATTTTAGAAATTCAAGTGATCGAAATGCCAAGTGGTTAAATGAAATGGGGAGATTACTACTGAATCCATGAATCAAAATAGAAAGAACCAAGCATGCGCCATCAGTGGTGAAAACTAAACACAGAGGGCAGCGGAAGGCAATATATATATATATATATATATATATATTTATGCCTCGTTATACTTTTCAGACGTGAAGAAGATGATTGGACTACTGGAACGGCTTCTTCTTTGGATGACGATTCTGGTTGAAATCCCACGATCCATCTACTTCTTCATGGAAAACCCTAATGAGAACTCAGAATATTCCACCGCCTATTACTTGTTGGTAAAACAACTTAGGTGAGGAAAATCTTATCTCACAACAATTCTTGAAACTTTGCTATTGCTTAGCCAAATTAAGAAAACCAAAAAATGTTTGAATGAGAGAGGAAAAAGAGAAGAGAAGAAAGAAGGCTTCTGGTCTTTTTCTTGTCGTGTGTTCTTTGTGTATATCTCACAAGACCCACAACTTCACACCTTTGATAACCAAAACTCCGGGGTTTTGATATTTCAAAACTCCCAGAGGCTATTAACAAAAGAGGTTTGGTTTGGTTTAGCCTAAACTCTTCTATTCAGTGAATTAAAAAAATCCTTTAGTTCAGGCTATTGGGCCAATAATAATTTTTTATTTTTCTTGGACCCAATGAACCTAAAATAATAACTATTAATTATTTATCTCCTGGGCCTATTAAAATAACTCAATAAATAATTAATGAGCCCAAATGAACTAAAATACTTATTTAAGCCATTTTATTAACTAGTTTAGGCCCGAGTTAATTTTTTAATAATTCAATTTGGGCTTAGGAACTGAATAATTAATTAACTAATGAAACTAGATAATAAATTTAATTTCTCTCGTTCATTTATTTTATTCTAGTCCAAAATAAATTAGACTTCTTGAATAAAATAAAATCCTTTTTATTGAGACCATTTCCTCGACCTAAAATTAATTAGGACTTACGGCTATTCCTTGGACAAAAAGACATATCGTCTTGGTTACTAAAATTACCAAAATACCCTTACCATATAAATAGTTGTATTTTGCAAAGGAACTTCTGGAGCTAACCTGCTTCATTGGATACCTCCAAAGTTGCCACATACTCAGCTTTCATAGTTGAGTCAGCAATGCAAGATTGATTGATACATTTTTCATGAAATGGCTCCTCCAGACAAGGTAAAGACATATCCACTAATAGATTTTCTCTCATTCTTATCTGCCTGGAAGTCTGAGTCTATGTATGCTATAGGAACCAAGTCATCAACCCTATAAACCAGCATATTGTTAGTGTTGTACCCTAGAGGCAATCACTTGTACATTGTATATAACACATTTTATTTTAATAAAAGCCATTATTTATCTTACAGTTTATTTTGTTTACTTTTAAGTAATATAATTGTTCGATAAAGTCCCCAGTACAACACTGTGTTAAGGAAATCATGATAGAGATAATTATATGAGATTCTTATTACACTGTATAGTGTTAGTACATAAATAGATGATAGAGATAATTATATGAGATTCTTATTACACTGTACAGTGTTAGTACATAAATAGTCCCTAGTCATAGTATTAATGAGACAGGACATCATTAATGCGTTAAGACTAGCATGTGTTAGACTTTCTGATTTGATCAGGCAGTGGTTCTTATATCCGTGAGTATTGAGATACTCAAAGTTAACACCTGGATGCTTGTTAATGGAACAAGTTCATTGGATGACCTAGTTATGAGATAATCACATGGATAACTATAGGATGCTTGTTTGCTGAGCATTGTATTTTAATTCCAATCTCTGGAGCTTGATCGAGGGTTGCCTATAGGATGGATATTGGGTATATTGTGAGGTAAACGAAAGTAGTTGAGAGGGTCAATAAAGGATTCACCACTCCTAATAGTAGGGGCGAATATCTCACGGCCACTTGTAGGAATTACTACTCAAGAAGCCCTTGGCCAAGGTGATAGTGTATTGGAAATAGTTCCAATTGATACACATCTGGAGTAGTAGGTTCCTGATACAAGTACTATTGTATTCAGGCCAGAATTAATTCTGGAAGGAATTGGCACTAATTCCGTACTCCAAACCGAATGAGATATTATATGGTGAAAAGGAGTTAATTGCACTGTAGTTTATTATTGAAGGGTTCATGCCAAGCCACTTGACTTTCTGAACTCTTGGGTGGTCATGATGTGTTGATATATACTGCTCATGATCAGGGAAATATGGGTTTATTAATTAATGAATTAATAAACCAATCCTGATTAGTATCAATATGATTAATTCTAATTAATTATGGATTATTAATTTCAAAGACGTTTGGATTAATTCATGTTCGCTTCCAATTGACTGGAAAACCTAATAGGTCACACACAATAGAGGATTGTATACTCAAGATGTTATTTGATAACACAGTGGGGTTAATTGCGAGAAAGAGAAGTTGTTTTGACCAAATTATAATTAGTTATAATTTATGGTCCAAATTATAATTGTGAGAACTTGATGTTTCCAATTACAATTAGGGAATTCTAATTGTTTTAGGATTTCAATTTTTTTAGTGAATTTTTCGATTTATATGATGATATAACCAAAACCCTTGGAGGGTGATTCACATGAAAATAGTAGCCATCAAAACGTTATTCTTCTTCTTCTTCTTCTTCTTCTTCTTCTTCTTCTTCTTCTTCTTCTTCTTCTTCTTCTTCTTCTTCTTCTCTCTCTCTATCTATCTATCTATCTATCTATCTATCTATCTATCTATCTATCTCTCTCTCTCTCTCTCTCTCTCTCTCTCTCTCTCTCTCTCTCTCTCTCTCTCTCTCTTTTTGCTAAAAACGTGAAGAACCTTAGCCGCCATCTTTTTTTGCTAGCACAGAAAATCTTAGTGCTTGAGTATTCCTCTGTGTGGATTACTGTTAGAGATAATCACACACTATGATTATAGTGGTTGGACGTTCAACTCTCGTGGAGTTTGATAAAGAGGATTGCTGGATCGCACCTCGATTTGAAGAAGAAAATTTTGTTCTTTGGACGATCAAAGAAAGGTAAAAAGTTGTTACATTTGTTATCTTTATGTCTTGTTTTCTACACATATGTGGATTCTGGAATGGTATCTCATTTTATTCTTCCGTTGCGCCGTATACAATATGCGTGAGATACCCAATAGTGGTATCAGAGCCATGCTATGTGTGATTTATGGACATTGTTTTTGGCATGAAAACTGGTTTCATGTATTCGTGTTTATCTTTGTTTGCTGTGAAAATTGTTTTCACTCGAGTCGAAATTGTTTCGAGCATTGTGGGTTAGGTCCGTAGCACAATATCATTGTGTAAAAGTTGCAGCATATTTTGAAAGATGCTTTCTTTATGCGCTGAAAATTTTCTGCAAAAAAATGTTTTCTTGAAAACATGTTGATTGCCTTCCGTTTCATCTTGCGAATTTGATTTTCTATTTTATTTTGTTTAAGCTAACAAATTGGTTGTTGTTTTGAGCTTCAAAACAGAAAATACTACTCAGAATTGTTCTCGCTGAAAATTTGCAGAAGAAGAAGTCACCAGAAATTATTTCTGAAAAATTTTCAAAATCGCCGCCATTGTTCCCGACGACAGTCAGCGCCGGCTCCGGCTCCTAGCTGGCGCCAGTTCCGTGCTGTTTCACGAACATCCGAAAATCGTTTCTAAAAAGTTGTTTCTTTAAAATCAGAACGCAGTCGACGTCGGCCCTGGCTTTCAAATCGGCGTCAGTTCTACTCTGTTTTACACGTTCCAACTATTTAAAATATATATATATATATATATATATTCCTGGAATAGAATTTTGAAGGGAAAAAAACTCATTTGATAAGAAGCAGTAAAATAAAAAATTTTCCACGGGGCCACTGCCCCCTGATCCCCGCTTGCTGACCAGCCAACGAGACTGCCGTTTTCGATGCCAGAAACGGGACCCAAAAGCATTTTCTCAAAATTAGTTTTGAGATAAAAAATTTTATTTTTCAAAATAGTAATTTTGAAATTTTGAAATTAATGTATTTTTCTAAAATATTGATTTTAGAATTTGTTTTATTTTTCCAAAATAATGATTTTGGAATAATAAAAATTATATGTTTATTTTGTTTAAGCATAGTCAATGGCATGGTGGATGGTTATGGACTAAAGCCAATTATATCTATTCATGCATTTTACAGTTTTAGTTTTTTATGAAATAGGGCCTGCGTGTCCTGCCTTCTCTAGAATTCTTGTGTAATTCTCTTCTCATCTAACTCCCCTAGAATGTAACTCGAGGTTTTCTCTCTTTAGGAAATTCTGTAATTAGTTTACATAGGTTAGATAGGAGTAGAATTATTTTAATTTTGGAGATGACAACCAAAACAAGGCGAGAAGGTAAGACCTTCTACTTAAATCATGCATGAACACATAGGGTTAACTATATTAATTTCTTTTATGGCTCAAAGAAATTAATTGCGTAATAACTTGCAAGGACTAAAGAGCAGTAGAAGGCTAGAGAAAAGTGATGTGGACCTACGTACTATAAATGGGGTAAAGGTTGCTGCACTTGCTGTGGGGACATACGAGCTGAACCTGCTTTCGGAATTAATTCTAGAACTACAAAAATGTTATTTTGTACCAATTTTAATGAAAAACATTATCTCAGTTACGTGTTTAGACTTATATGGATTCCATTTGATATTTAAGAATAAATGTTGTTCTTTTTCATTGAATGATATTCATTATGGTTCAGAAACTCTTGTTAATGGTTTATATGTTCTAGACTTGGATAATCCAGTTCTCAATATAAACAATAAAAAACCCAAAATGGGTCACTCTAACACCTCTTAATTACTTATGGCATTGTTGTTTGGACCATGTAAATGAAAATCGTGTTTCTAAGTTACACAAGCTTGGTGACTTAGGGTCATTTAATTATGAATCATATAGCACATGCGAATCTTGTTTACTAGGCAAAATGACCAAGACTCTTTTTCCAGAAAAAGGAGAATGGACCAAGGAGTTTTTAGAACTCATACATTCTGATGTATGTGGCCCAATGTCAATTCAAGCAAGAAGAGGTTATAACTATTTCATAACTTTTATTGATGATTTCTCACGATACGGGTATTTGTATTTAATGAAATAAAAATCTGAGGCATCTAAAAAGTTTATAGACTTCAAGAATGAAAATACAGAAACAACTTAGCAAAAGTATTAAGACTCTAAGATCTGATCGAGGAGGAGAATACTTAAGCTAAGAGATTTTGAGTTATCTTAGAGATAATGGGATATTATCTTAATGGACTCCACCACATACACCTCAACATAATGGTGTATCTGAGAGAATGAATCGAACCCTTCTTGACATGGTACGAACCATGATGGCTTCTGCAGATCTACCAAAATCATTTTGGGGGTATGAACTAGAGACTTCTGTTTATATACTAAATAGAGTTCTGATAAAAACAGTTGATTCTACTCTATTTGAGATGTTTTTTGGTAAGAAACCAAAGTTATCTCACTTGCGAGTATGGGGTTGTCGTGCCTTTGTCAAAAGGCCACAGTCAGACTAACTTGATAGTAAGTCTGACAAGTGTTTGTTTGTAGGATATCCGAAAGAATCTTTCATATATAACTTCTACCTCCCTTCTGAAAACAAATTGTTTGTTTTGAAGTAGGCCGTATTCTTAGAGAAAGAGCATATGCACAAAGAAGACAGTGGGAGTAAGATTGAACTTAGTGAAGTTCATGAAGATCAAACAAACTAGGATCAACCGTCTAACCCCACATCCATTGAGGGAATAGATAAACCTTCTAATACATAAGAACCTCATAGATCTAGTAGGATGCATGTGGCACATGAGAGATAAGGATTTCTTATTAGTGACCACAATGATGTATTGCTCATAGATGAAAATGAACCTACTACCTACAAGGATGTTTTGAACAGTTTAGAATCTGGCAAATGGCTTGAGGCCATGAAGTCAGAGATGGATTCTATGTACGACAACCAAGTATGGACTTTGGTTGATCTACCCAAAGGAATTAAACCTATTGGGTGCAAGTGGGTTTTCAAGAAGAAAACGGACATGGATGGTAACTTAGTTACCTATAAAGCACGTCTAGTGATGAAGGGTTATCGTCAACAACATGGTATTGACTATAACGAAACTTTCTCGCCAGTAGCCATGTTAAAATCCATCGGGATACTCCTAGCCATTACTGCTTATTATGATTTTGAGATTTGGCAAATGGATGTGAAAATAGCTTTTCTAAATAGAAACTTGACTGAAGAAGTGTATATAACACAACCTGAGGGTTTCACATCCAGTGATGGCACAAAGGTGTGTAAGCTGCAAAGGTCCATTTATGGACTTAAGCAATCTTCTAGGAGTTGGAACATCCGTTTTGATGAAATAATCAAAGAGTTTGGTTTTATTCAAAACATGGATGAGCCTTGTGTATACAAGAAGGTTAGTGGGAGTGCAATTATTTTCTTATTGCTTTATATAGATGACATATTGCTAATAAGAAATGATATACCTGTCTTGCAAACGGCTAAAGTTTGGTTGTCCAAACAATTCTCCATGAAAGACCTTGGAGAAGCAACCTATATTCTCGAAATAAGGATCTATAGAGATAGATCTAAAAGGTTGCTAGGTCTTTCGCAGTCTACATACATAGATAAAATGCTAAAGAGGTTTAGCATGGATCAATCCAAAAAGGGATTCTTACCTATGTCACATGGTGTAAACCTTTCAAGATCAATGTCTCCCAAGACAGAAGTTGAAAAGGATCACATGAGTAAAATTCCATATACCTCAGCAGTTGGATCTATCATGTATGCTATGATATATACTAGGCCCGATGTATCTTATACTCTCAGTTTGACAAGTAGATACTAATCTGAACCTGGTGAGGGTCATTGGGCGGCTGTAAAGAATATCCTTAAGTACTTACGAAGGATTAAGAATATGTTCTTAGTATATGGAGAAGGTGATTTGAATATAAATGGGTATACTGATGCCAGTTTTCAATCTGACAAAGATGATTTCAAATCACAATCCGACTACGTGTACGTTGTGCGGAGGGGTAATAAGTTGGAGAAGTTCCAAACAAGAAACTATTGCCGACTCTACGACAGAAGTTGAGTACATGGCTGCTTCTGAAGCAGCTAAGGAAATAAAGATAGAGAGAGTTTTCACGAATGAGAACATAGCTGACCCGCATACAAAAGCACTATCTCAAAAGAAACATGATTGTCATATTAAGTCATTCGATATTAGATACATGAATGATTGGCTCTAGTGCAAGTGAGAGTTTGTTAGTGTTGTGCCCTAGAGGCAATCACTTGTACATTGTATATGACACATTTTATTTTAATAAAAGGCATTATTTATCTTACAATTTCTTTTGTTTACTTTTAAGTAATATAACTATTCGATAAATTTCCTAGTACAACACTGTATTAAGGAAATCAGGATACAGATCATGATATGAGATTCTTACTATATTGTATAGTGTTAGTAATATAGTACATAGCTATATTGGATGACCTAGCTATGAGATAATCACATGGATAACTATTTAGTGCTAGTAATATAGTCTCAATATAGCAAACGTACTAGTATCCTTAGACTTGATATCTCTAAGGTACTTTGTTTGCTGAACATTGTACTTTGATTCTAATCTCTGGAGCTCGATTGAGGGCCGCCTATGGAATGGATATTGGGTACATTGTGAGGTAAACGAAAGTAGTTGAGAAGGTCAATAAAAGATTCACCACTCCTGATAGTAGGGCGAATATCTCACAGCCACTTGTAGGAATTACTACTCAAGAAGTCCTTGGCCAAGGCGATAGTGTATTAGAAATAGTTCCAATTGATACACATCTAGAGTAGTGGGTTCCTGGTACAAGTACTATTGTATTCGGGGCAGAATTAATTCTAGAGGGAGTTGGCACTAATTCCATGCTCCAAACCGAATGAGATATTGTATGGTGAAAAGGAGTTAATTGCACTATAGTTTGTTATTGAAGGGTTCATGTCAAGCTACTTGACTTCCTAAACTTTTGGGTGGTCATGATGTGTTTCTAGATACCACTCATGATCTGGGAATATGAGTTTATTAATTGATGAATTAATAAACCGATCCTGATTAGAATCATTATAATTAATTCTAATTAATTATGGATTATTAATCTCAAAGACATTTGGATTAATTCATGTTCGCTACCAATTGACTGGGAAACCTAATAGGTCACACACAATAGAGGATTGTATACTCAAGATGTTATTTGATAACATAGTGAGGTTAATTGCGAGAAAGAGAAGTTATTTTGACCAAATTATAATTAGTTATAATTTATGGTCTAAATTATAATTGTGAGAACTTGATGTTTCCAATTACAATTAGAGAATTCTAATTGTTTTAGGATTTCAATTTTTTCAGTGAATTTTTCAATTTATATGATGATATAATCGAAACCCTAGGAGGGTGATTCACACGAAAATAGCAGCCATCAAAACCTTCTTCTTCTTCTTCTTCTTCTTCTTCTTCTTCTTCTTCTTCTCTCTCTCTCTCTCTCTCTCTCTCTCTCTCTCTCTCTCTCTCTCTCTCATTTTGCTGAAAACATGAAGAACCCTAGCTGCCATCTTTTTCTACTAGCACAAAAAATCTTAGTGCTTGAGTATTCCTCTGTGTAAATTAATGTTAAAGATAATCACATATTGTGATTATAGTGGTTGGACGTTCAACTCTCGTGGAGTTTGATCAAGAGGATTTCTAGATTGCGCCTCGACTTGAAGAAGAAAATTTTGTTCTTTGGATGATCAACGTAAGGTAAAAAGTTGTTACCTTTGTTATCTTTATGTCTTGTTTTCCACACATATGCGGATCCTAGGATGGTATCTCGTTTTATTCTTCCGCTGCACCGTATATGATACGCGTGAGATACCCAACACATATAATCTCTCATACCCTTAAGATACTTGAGAATATGCTTTACAGTCTGCCAATAAACTTTCCCGAGGTTTGACTGATATCTACTAACTAAGCCTACGACAAAACAAATATCTGGCCTAATACACAGCATGGCATACATAAGACTTCCAACAGCTGATGCATAGGGAATCATACTCATTCTATCTTTTTTTTCTTGAGACTTTGGACGGTCATTTGAGACAAAAGACAACCTATGTCTGCAAGGGAGAGTTTGAGTCCATGTTGAACTTGGCCAATATCTTATCAATATATGTAGTTTGGGATAAACCTAACATTCTCTACTTCTTATTTCTAAGAAACTTTATTCTGAGAATGTAACTGGCTTTATCAAAGTCCTTCATACTAAATTGACTAGATAGCCAAACCTTAGCAAATGATAGTGTTCCTACATTATTTTCAATAAATAGAATATCATCCATATATAGTACAAGAAAAACTACGTTTATGCCTTCTAGTTTCCTATACACACATGGTTCGTCCTCATTTTCAATGAAACTGTAAGATTTTACAGTCTTATTAAAATGAATGTTCTATGCTCTGGATGTCTACTTAAGTCTATAAATGGATTTCTTAAGTTTACAAACCATATGCTCTTGGCATTTAGCAATACAGCCTTCTGGTTGGGACATATAGATGTCTTCACTAAAATGGCCATTTAAAAATGTCGTCTTGACATCAATTTGTCATATCTCTTAATCAAATGACATGCAATGGCAAGAAGGATACAGATGGACTTAAGCATGGCTACTGAGAAAAAGGTTTCCTTATAATCGATTCTTTCTTTTTGAGTATACCATTTGGCCACAAGCCTTGCTTTGAAGGTTTCTACCTTCCCATCCTCTCCTCTCTTTCTCTTGTACACCTACTTATGCCGATTAGGTTTTATCCATTCAGGTGAAGCTACAAGATCCCAAAACTAATTGAAGTACATAGATTCAATTTCGACTTTCATTGCTTTATGCTATAGGTTTACATCGGCATCAGCAATAACCTCCTCGTATCTAGTGGGATCTTGTTCCTGATGGTCAAGGATTAGGATAAAAACCTCTCCAATTCATCTTTTTGGAACCCTAGATATCTTCTCTCTACGTCGAGGCTTCGTTTGTATAGGTTCCTGAGGTTGTACCTCTTGTTCTACAATCGGGTTAGAAGAAGTTAATTTAGAGGATAACTTTTCTTCGAGTTCTAACCTTATCAAACCTTTAGTGGATGTACTTTGATCATCCTCCAAGTATCTATTATTAATACTCATAAGTACTATTTGCTCCTTGAGATAATAAAAGTAACTACCCTTTGTAACTTTTGGATACCTAACAAAATAGCATAATTCTGATCTTGGCTCTAACTTATCTCCCTTGATCAGTACATAAGTTCGACAATCTCATATCTTGAGATGATTTAGACTTGGCTTATGCCCAATCCATATCTCATAGGATGTCCTAGGTATTGACTTAGAAGGCATTAAGTTTAGAATATATATTGTTGTTTCTAGGGCATATCTCCAAAAAGAGACTAGAAGAGTAGCATGAGACATCATGCTTCGGACTATTTCCATCAATATCTTGTTCTTTCTCTTAGCTACTCCATTCTGCTGGGGTGTCCCTGGTGTAGAGAGTTGGGATACTATTCCATGATGTACCATGTAGTCCTTGAATTCAATAAGGAGGTATTCTTCACTACGATCCGATTATAAAGTCTTAATTAGTTTACCTATCTGACGTTCCACTTCAGTTTTAAACTCTTTGAACTTATCAAAAGAGTCAGACTTGCGTCTCATTAGGTAAACATAACCATGCCTTGTATAATCATGTGTGAAAGTGATGAAGTACTCAAACCCCCTATTGCTGGTGTAGATAAAAGGCCACACACATCAGTGTGAACAAGACTCGGTACTTCCTTGGCTCTATCTGTCTTTGCGATAAAGGACCTTTTTGTCTTTTTTTTCTATAAGACAGGATTCACATTGAAGCTAACTTTCTAATCTTAATGAGCCTAAAAGCCCATCATAGATTAACCTCTGAATCCTGGTTGAATTAATGTAGCCCAACCTTAGATGCAAAAGATATGATTAATTGACATTGACCTTTCTCTTCCTCTTTAAATGTTCAAATTGAGCATTATTTAAATGATTATTAATAGGATTAATGAAGAATAGATTTTCATACATGTGCCCAGTACATATAACTTCTCCATTTCTACTAATAGTTGTACCAGAATGGAAAGAAACAGAATATTTTTTAATTTATTAATTTTGCAACTGAAATAAATTCTGTCTAAAACTAGGAATAAATAAAACATCCTTCAATACAACTATTCTATTACAATTAAAATTGAGTTCTAGTTCTCCCACTACAAGGGCCCAAACTTATGCTCTGTTTCCCATGCGTAGTCCATGTTCGCCCTTCTAGAGTCTTCTAATCTTTCTAAACCCCTGCAAGGAGTTACAGATATGATCAGTGGCTCATGAATCAACAATCCAAGTGGAAGTTGATCTAACCATTGATATAGACTCTAGATAAAAAATATTACCTGTGCGGTTTTTCTTGGCCTGAAGATCTGGACACTTTTTTTTTTCAGTATCCCTTCTTCCCACATTTGAAGTATTTGCCCTTGGGTTTGTCTTTAGGCTGGGACTTGGGTTGGTGCACTACATTCCCCTTCTTCTTCTTAAACTTTTTGGGCTTGGGCTCAATTCTTGAAGAAGAAGCCATCATAGCCCTAGTTTATGGCTTCATGACCTTCTCTGCCGCATGGAGCTCCTTCATCAACTTAGTTAAACTCATGTTTTATTTGTTCATATTGTAACTTGTCTGCGAATATTGTGGTTAATAACATACTTATGTCGTTTGCAGTTGTCATGTACTCATGTTTGGATTGAAGCACATTTGATATGGAGGTTAGCAAATAGTATCATGCTATCTCATCAGCCTTTTTCCATGCCTTCTCAGCCTCACGCTCCTCAACAGTGGAACCTTCCCCAATCATAGGGCAGGTCTCCTAAATAACATACTTATACTCTTCAACTATGAGTATTATATCCAGGTTCCTCTTCCAATTCACATAATTTAGATCCGTTAGCTTATTCTCGTGGAGAAGAATCGCTAAGGGACTGAAAGAACCTCCACCAACCATTTTTTAAATTTAAAAAATAAAAGAAATTTTCAAAATTGTAAAAATAAAATAATTTTGTATACTTTATCCTCATATTAAACTGATAATGGCGAACCCCATCACTATTATCCTTAACATGATTGATCTTAGAAAACCTTACATAGATTCTTGGGAAGATTAACAGTTTCCTAAGCTAAGTATGTTAACCATCAAAAATTAATTTTCCTTCTAGGTAATGATCTAGAAGATAACTCTATCGAGGGGAAGACCGTTTCTTCTCATTTCCTATGGATATACCTCACACTATAACCTCCAATGTGAGCTAGCCGATCATAGTACATGTTCTGGATTATTAATTACATCTTTCTATTAGTTCTAGATCCTTGTGGTATCTCTATCCTATACGGGTTCACTCCTAGAGTGATGCAAAGAGACCCACGATCTAATAAGGATCGTGATGGAAGCCGTGGGGCCATTGGAACCCATTTTTCACTTAGCTTTTAAATAAGGGGTTTTTTTGAAAAAATTTCATTTGAAAATTTTCAATTAAGTTCTTTTTTAACTTAAAATAAAATATCTAAATTCAAAAAAATTTCTACGTCAAGGTTTATATCCTTTGAGAAATTTTTCCTCATGGATTAATTTACTTAAGTTAAGAACTTAATAATTTTAAAAAAATTCATTTAAAATTTCCTAGAGATTTTGATCTCAATGTTTTATTTGACAAAAATAATTTTTTCTTAGTTTAAATGAATTAAAATGGTTTTCAATTTTAACTTACAAAAATTTTTAAATCCAAAATATTTTCTATGTCAAGGATAAAAGCCTTTAAGAAAATAACCAAGGATTAATTTTTGTTTAAGTTAAAATAACCATTTAATCAAAGAAAAATATTTTTCCTGTCAAATAAATTTCCCAATGACTTTGATCTTTGAAAAAACGTGCACATAGGAATTAAAAGAAATAGCGTACTAGGAAAATGTGGATATTTTCATGCTTTTCTATTGTTAAACTTAAGTGCCCAAATAATAGAATTAAACACATTAATTAAATTAATTAATGATCTTGTTTGATCCTAAAAATTCTTTACTATTATTTTTCATGCAAAATATTCAATGAATATTAACTATTGCAAAAATAATAACTTTGTCTGGTATGGGACTAAAAATTGGAAAAAAAAAAAACAGCCCAAGAAAAATAAGGAAAAATTTTTTTGAAAAAAAATTTCTCCTTGGTCTTGTGCACCGCCACACCGGATCATGGCTCATGGAAAGACCCAAGGATTGGCCCGCTTGCAATCAATGGTCCAGTCACCATCCTAGGCATGATGCAATTACATCTTGCCCAAGATGCTCACTATCATGCTGAGCCGAGGCACGCCTGGGCCCGGCTGCGACTTGAAGTTGCGGCTGGCTTGGGTGCCTACCTTAGCTCCAGGCAGTCTGAGTCGCAACTCGGCTCGGCTGGTCAGCGGCTCAACTTAGCTGAATGTCTTCTCCAGCTTTTTTTTTTTCCTTTTTCTCTACGATTTTTTCCAGAATCGTTCAGCTACTTCTTCGCGATCGATCCAAGGCAGCTTTTTGTTACATTTTTCATCAAAAATAAACACCACCTCGCCTATATCCTTTCAAATTGGATTTACATGATTGCTAAACAAAGCAATAAAAATTTACTGAGATTCCCAAACCTCAACCATGAGGTGTACAGAGAAATCTACCTATACCAAAACAACAAAGGATCTAGAGCATTTATCAAAATAATCTTGCCAATTTTATTAACTAGCATGCATCAATCCTAAGCCATTCAAAGCAACATGCTCTAATACCACTTGAAGCCATGAAATCAAAATAGAAAGAACCATGCATGTGCCATCATTGGCGAAAACCAAACATAGAGGGCAGCGGAAAGCAAAAAAAAAATAGTAAATAAATAAAATACCTCTATGCCTCGTTATACTCTTCGACCGTGAAGAAGATGATTGGACTGCTAGAATAGCTTCTTCTCTAGATGACGATTGCTGTTGAAATCCCGCGATCGGTTTACTTCTTTGGGGCATGAACGCCAAAACCTTCTTGAGAACTCAGAATATTCCACAGCCTATAACTTGTTGGTGAAACAACTTAGGCGAGAAATATCTTATCTCACAACAATTGTTGAACCTTTGCCATTGCTTAGTAAAATCAAGAAAACCAAAAAGTTTGAAGGAAAGAGGAAAAATAGAAGAGAAGAAAGAAGGCTTCAGATGCGTAATATAAAAATTGTCAATTTTAAAACCATCCATTTGTCAAGTTTTAATTAAAACATTAATCCCAAAATACACATGTGAGCATGTATACTCATCGCAAGCATAGGATAAGGAATTAATGAGTATCGATCCCCAAGAAACAAGTACACACTAATCACTTTTGATTCATTATTTAATCTATCAAATAAAGTAATAAGATAATAAAAATAAAAATAAATATATATATATACAACTCAAGGATGTGAAAGTATACAATTTAGACAAAAACTTTTGAAAACATGATCATGAATCACTTAGTAATTATCACAATTAATTATTATCTTGGTCTCATGAATGACTTAATGTAGATCCACTTTGTTTGCAATCAATGGAATCACTATCTTCTAGTTAAATTAGTAAACATATTCTGTCTTGACTAACTTACCCAAAGATGCATTAAAATCAATCATCATATAAACCTGTATATTTTAAGTGAATTAAAACATAAAATTAGTCAATGAATCTATATTCTAGCAACCATCAACCAACCTTTGATTACCAATGTTCTAGACAATTAACCCATTTTTCAACTAAGTTAAGAGATAACAAATATGAAACTGATTAATTGAAATTATTACCAACCTCTTTTTCAAGCAAGTTAATAACAAAAATCAATCAACCAACTCCGTAAGGAAAACAAGCAATCAAATACCAAGATAAATAATGAATTGATCCAAAAACTAAATTAACCAATAAATCATGAATCACAAACATAATGTCAAATTACAATAGACATATTGAATACATGATTGTTTAACAAAATACAACAAAGGTAAAAGAAAGCACTCATAGACAAGCCTCTTTCTTCCTCCTTGAAGACTCTCTTGAACGACCCTCCTTGATTTGGTGAATTCCCCATTCAATGAGAAATTGAGAATTTATGTTCTTGGATTTACCTCTCTATATGTGTCTCTGATTGTTTTTAATTCTTGTGTTTTCTTGTACTTTTATAGGCCTATTAGATGCTAAATTCGTAGTTGAGGAAGTCTTGGCAAAGTAGGATTGGAAAAACACCAAAATCCATGTGGAATTCCCAAATTTGTGTACATAATATTCACCTCTAAAGCCTACCTAGCGCCGGGTACCTTCGATCCACCTGGTTCCAGGTACACTCTGTTCTTTCTCTATTTTTGCTATGTTTTTTGCCATCTCTCCTTGGCAGATAGAATGGACTCGGTGCCAAGTGTACATACCAGACTTGGCGCCAAGTCTGTTCTGGAAAATCCTTGAAGCTTATTCAAATTCTGCTGCTGGAGTAGAATGGATCCAGCACCTGGTCCACTGGTTAGGCTTGGCACCAGGTGCATTCTGGTTTCGTGCACTTTCTATTTGATTTCAAATTAAATCTGAACACATTTGCCAAAAATACCGTTTATAAGAAAAATGTAAAATACGAAGGCATATGCTTAGTTATTACAACAAATATATCTTAAAACACCCTCAAATAACTAGGAAAAGAATGGTGATTTTAACCTCTATCATATACCCCCACACTTGAACATTTGCTTGTCCTCAAGCAAAACACTTTAGTCTAAGAAAAATTGTCAAGAAAACATAAGTTCTTTTTTATTCCAAAAATTTCTTCACTATAGCAAAGTTCATGTCTTCCTTTCAAACTTTAGATACAACTCTTGTCATTCATAGTTTTTGAAAATAATTTCAAACTTTGAAACATTAGACAAGACATCACAAAACTCTTGAAGTCAAATTAATCAAGTGTATACCTTAGTCTAAGAAAATTATTTCACTCTTCAAGTAAAAATGTAGATATCATGAATCACATAAGTCAAGCCACCTACCAACTCAAGCATTATAAATCTAAAAATTGCACACTCAAGTTATAATGTGAGGAAAGAACTCTAATTTTTTTTTTCTCTCAAAGTTTTTCAATGACTTAGGGAATTGATAACCTCAAGTATATGGATTTCTCTTCACATACTGTATTGGCCCCCTTTTCAGTCATCACTCATCATTTTTTTTTTTCAACAATTCTTTTTCTATGCTCTTTCATACCTTTTTGCCTTTAGGATAGCCTCAAGAGAGTGCACCGAATTCATTTGCTACTTCTCCTCATATTGACTCCCTTTTCAGCTAAAGGTCTTCAATGATAATCAAATAGAGCATTTTCCCACCTAATTTAAATAACAAGAATAGTGTTGTTTCCACTCATTGTTTTTTTTTTTCCAACTCAAATCAAAAATTTTTCAAAATTCTCCACAATCTTTCCTCTCAAAAATCTTTTTTTTTTTCAACTCACATTTTTTTCATCATAACTCAAAGCTAGCAAAATTTAAACTCATAATATAAAAGTTAGCCAATAAACTCTTCTCATATTCATCATATCTTCTATATTTCAATTAGATAAGTTAAATAATATTCAAACACAAATGCATAAATAAGATTAATCAAAATTCTCAAGTCTTGACAAATATAATTTTCAATAAAACCAATTTCATAAAAATCCACCAACGAATGATAAAAACTCATATTCAAGTAAGAAAAAGAATTACAACCTTGCTTAACAATGAAAACCACTGAAAATTAAAAAAAAAAAATCACAAAAATGATATGGAAAAGGATTTCTTCAACCTCATTCTCCCCCCCCCCCCCCCCCACTTAAATTGGACATTGTCCTCAATGGCCAAAGATATGAAAATAAAAATATAGCCAAGAAGACCCAAATAAATAAAGAAAAAGAAGAAAGTAAAGAAGATACTTCTATTCCATTGTCGTGTCACCATGTTTGAATCCATCTCAAGGAAGGGTCATTACAAGAGTATCTACTAAAATAAAAAATAAAAAATAAGAAAAACATAAATCCAGAAAAAGAAAGGGATAAGAAAAAGAAAAAAAAGAAAAGACACCTACAAGCTAGTAAAGGTCATTAAAAATTTTAAAAAAAGAAATAATAGAAAATAAAATACAAAAGAGCGAGTCAAGAGTCATCCTCATCATCCTTATTGTCATCATTATCAGCATTGTCATCATTGTTAGCTTCACGACTGGAAAATGCACCGGTAACGTGTCGGAATAAAATGGCCAACTTCTGATCTTGAACATCCTGGCGATGACGAATGTCGACAATAGAATCGCGGAGCTAGAGAAGGATAGTCATCTGGCTGTCCATCTGTGCCTCCATTCGTGCCTCAAAATCAGTATGGGAATAAGAGCTACTAGCACGAGGGGCTAGTCTAGCAGGTGGCGCCTCCTCCTCCTTTTTATCAGGGGGAAGCTCCTCCCTTCCGGGGTACTGCACCTCATATGACCTCTTCCATCTTTTGGCCCTCTCATCGTAGCGATACCCACACTGAACCAAAGTATGCTCCGTTATAAGGTCACGGTTAGTAGTGGGCTCACGCAACTCTTTATCCAGTCGTACTCCAAAGTCTCTCAAAATACACATAATAACTAAATAGAATTTGAGGGCTTTGGCTGCAATATTAGAGGCCACAACCTCACGCATAGAGTTAATGATAATTGGAGCAAGGGAAATAGACTCACGGCTCCTCATCTTATCTAGAATATAAAGGTCAAGGATTCTAGACTCATTGAAGCCACTAACCTTGGGATAGACATTGAAAGTAAAGATATAGACTAGGACACGCCACTGAGCCTCAAGGTCATTATTCAAGTGATATTGGTTTTGACCTATTTCTCCTTTTTTCCTCATACGAAAAACTGGCCCTTACAGCCCCCACATCCC
The DNA here is from genome assembly GCA_026120185.1 of Voacanga thouarsii. NCBI lineage: Eukaryota > Viridiplantae > Streptophyta > Magnoliopsida > Gentianales > Apocynaceae > Voacanga > Voacanga thouarsii. The sequence continues at coordinate 336,802 of JANUWF010001486.1, forward strand.
ATGTAAGCTCAGATATGATCTTTTGGTTATTATGGTCTACAACTATCCATTGATCCTCAACCAAGACTCCCAAAATTCTAGCTAGTCTAGCCCAATCAAACTCAATGGGAATCCCTTTGACCATGGTGGAGATGACTTGTAGAGTTTTTTTTTTTTTTTTTCGTCTTGCATGTTAACATAAAACTCTCTTACGCGCACAGGACAATAAGGGCTTTCCATTCTAATGATGGGCTCCCATCCCAAGTGCCTAAGCATAGTAGAAAGTTATAGAGAATTGTCTAAAGATGGCTTGTAACATTTTTCTACTATAATCTTTGTTAGCCCTAATGGCTTTTTCCTATGTTTTGACTTATAACAAACATTGATATAAACTAACTTTTGTAATCTATTATGATAGGACATTTTTTACCTTTGTTCTTTTAAGGCATTCAAATATGATTGTTTGGCAACTCTTCCATGATTAAATTCAAGTATGGAAGATCAAAAAGAAGATCAAATTATATGGAGTTGTATATCAAGAAGTCCTTATAAGAAGAACTTTAGACTAGGAAGTGTTATTAAGGTATTTCTACTAATTCCTGTGTCTCTTTACCTTTTGATTCAATTGATTTTACCTTGAAGCACACAAGGGAGAAGATTTTAATGTTTTAAAAATCTCAGAATTTTGGATTGAGTAGTTTGGATGTTTCTGTATCCAAACGACTTGTCCAAAATCTTGTTAACTATGTTGAAATGTTTCTATCTGAAAAAGTGCCATTTTGGACTTATCTTTTGGATGCATCGTCGTTCGAAACCTGAGTCCAAAATACAAATAATTTTAACAGAAAAATTATAGCCATTTTTATAGCCGTTGGCATTTCACTTTTTGACTCTATAAATAGCCTCTAAGCAAGATTAAACACAAGATTTTTGAAATATTCTCCTAAGAAACACTATTGCTCAAAGTTTTCAAAAATCTCCTTTTATCAAAAAGCTTCAAAGTGAATTCATATTGTGTCAAAGGTAAAAGTATTTGTGCTTTGTATCTTAGTAAACATCTGCTCAAGTAAATGAGCTCTTTACTATTCTATTGATATTCAATCTCTATTGCAGTACAAGGTTATGGTGTAAAACCCAATTGGGGTGAACCTTGTTGTGATTATTTATTTGAGAGGTTTTGGATAACCTAGTGTGGTGATCCTCTCTTATATATAGTATTGTTTGATTTCATCAAGTTGAGTGAATGAAATTTAGTTGAAAATCCTTAAGTGTGAGTTTAAAGTAGTGGATGTAAATCTTAGAAGATCGAACCACTATACATACCGTGTCTCATCTGTTTTCTTACTAAATTGCATTTCTATTTCTAGTCTGAATATGAATGTATATATCAAAGAGTTCTTAGATAGCTTTCTTTGTTACCATAAAGTTGGTTCAAGAATCTTGATGATCATTGTTATTCTACATATCAGACGATTCAAGAAAATTTTAGTTTACCAAAAACCTTATTCACCCCCCCTCTAAGGTTTTTCATTTGGTATCAAAGCTTGGTCTATATACTCTTGGTTTAACAACTTTGTAGAAAAGATCTTCATGGCAAGCTCATCATTTCTTCCATATGTTAGAGGGTCTTCAACGAATCGTCCTCCTTTATTCAATGGAAACAATTATACTTTTTGGAAAAATAGAATGAAAATCTATGTGCGTTCTATCAACTTTGAGTTGTGGAGTTTGATAGAAAATGGTCCTTTTATTCTGTCAAAAATTATTGATGGCATAAAATTACCTAAACAGAATGATGAGTTTAGTGTGGAAGACAATGCTAAGATGACTTTAAATTTTCAGGCTATGAACATTTTATGTTTTGCACTAGATGTGACTGAAAACAACCGTGTTAGTGGTTGTGATTCAACCCATGAAATGTGGAGATTACTTGAAGTCACTCATAAGAGGACAATCCAAGTCAAAGAATCAAAATTAGGGCTTCTAATTCATGACTATGAATTATTTATAATGAAGCCAAATGAAAGCATCACTGATATGTTCCGAGATTCACTAATATCTCAAATGGTCTCAAAGCCTACGAGAAGGTTTATTCCCTTAGGGAACAAAACTAAAAACTTTAGATGCCTTACCAAAAAGCTGGCTGCCTAAAACTCCCACTGTAGAAGAATCCAAGGATTTAAAATCCTTATCAACTAAAGAGCTGATCAGATCTCTTCTAACTCATGAGATGAAACTTAAAAGATTTTATGAATCTAATGATCATGATAGAGGCAAAAGGGGGATAGTATTGAAAGTTGAAAATAAAGATGAAGCAATAAGCCTATCGAAAAGCAATGAGGGCATGGAAATGGACAATGAAGATTTGGCTATGATAGCAAAAAAATTCAGGAGAATGTTCAATAAAGAAAACTAGAAAAGAGGAAAGAAGTTTGTGAGAAAGAAAGGACAAACCTCAGGATTCAAACCTTAATATTATAAATGTAAAAGCACTGATCACTTCATTGCCGACTGTCCTGTTGCAAAAAGTAAGGGAGGAAGAACGTTTAAAAAAAAGAAAGATCTAAAGGTAAAGAAAGGTAAATGATTGATGGGAACTTGGGACTTAAATGAAACTGAGTCCGAAGATAGAGATTCTGAAGATGAAAATGACAACATATGCTTTATGGCTTTGGAAAATAAGGTAAACTCTTCTACATCTAATTTCATGCCTAATTCGCTTATTCTATGACTGAAAAGCATGTTGATCAAAATGATTTGTTAAGTGATATGTTTTATGAATTAAAAAAACTGTCCAGAAAAAATAAAGAAACGAAGTTGAAGATTAAATGTTTGATGGAAGAAAATGAAATATTGTTAAATGATAACAAAATGTCTCTTGAGTCACATATGTGTGCTACATTGAGAAATATGTGATCATGACTACTTTGCAATATGCATCTCTGGAAAATAAAAATTTATGTGATAGAATTCAAACTCTTGAAAGTATGGTTAGGACTTTTGATGACATGAAAAATAGAGGCAATGATCTTACCAATTGTATTGAAAAATTCACAAATGGTAAAAGCAATCTGGAAAAGTTACTCGGAACTCAACATCAAATTGGAAACCAAAATGGCTTAGGATATAGACATGAGGATAATGACAAAATTTACAAGCCTAGATTTGTTTATGCTAGAAATCGAAATGGCTTAGGATATGAATATGAGAATAAGAACAAAAATAACAAGTCTTAATATGTTAAAACTGTTTTATCTTACAAAATACACAAAACTTACACATATTGTGAAAAATCGGGACATATAGTTTCAAGATGTCTTATTAAAAGAAAAGTGGAATCCGGTGGAATAACATTCTGAAAAATCAAAGGAAATGTTACTAACCTTCATGGACCCAAGAAAATATGGGTACAAAAAATCATTCCTCCTTCTCATGTATAGGCACAGTCTTTGAGCTTCACCAAGTAGCTCTTGGACAGCGGTTGTTCAAGACACATGACTGGAAACGCAGCTTTGTTAGACGATATTCAGACCACAAATGAAGGATTTGTTATATTTGGAAACAAGAAGAAAGGAAAGATTCTCAGCAATGGTAATATTGGTAAAAGTGCCTTAACCATTATAAAACAAGTTTTACTTATTGATGATTTGAAATATAACTTACTTAGCATCAGTTGACTTTGTGATAATGGTTGCAAAGTCATCTTTGGAAAGGATTCTTGTTATATAATTAATAGTGCAAATCTTGAAACAATCTTTACTGCCTAACGTATGGGAAATGTATATGTGTTTTATCTAAATGACCTTATAGCTAATGGTATTAGATATCTATCCGTACATGACAATGATGGTTATCTTTAGCATAGAAGATTAGGTCATGTATCTTTTGATTTGCTAAATAAATTGTCTTCAAAAGAACTTGTCAGGGGACTGCCAAAAATGAAGTTTGATAAACATAAAATTTATGATGCATGTCAATTTGGGAAACAAATCAAAACCTCTTTTAAACTAAAGAAAATAATTTCTACCTCAAAACCACTCGAATTAATTCATATGGATTTGTTTGGACTAATGAGGACTGCTAGTCTTGGAAGTAAGAAATATGCATATGTACTTGTTGATGATTTTTCTAGATTTAGTTGGACTTTATTTTTTAGACAAAATGATGAAGCCTTTTCAGAATTTTTGAAATTGATTAAACACATCCAAAACTCGATTGGATGCAAATTAATTTCTGCAATAGTGAATTTGTATGATAATGGCAAAGAATTTTGCAACAGTGAATTTACTCACTTCTGTGATGAAAATAGAGTCTTTCACAATTTTTCAGTAGCAACAACCCCTCAACAAAATGGTGTTGTTGAAAGGACAAATCATACTTTGCAAGAAATGGCTAGACCAATGCTTTGTGAAAATGCCCTTCCAAAATATTTTTGGGCGGAAGCTGTTAATATAGCTTGCTATATAATAAACCGAATTCTGCTAAGACCATTTTTGAGAAAAACTCCTTTTGAACTTATATTTGACAAAACTCCATCTATCTCTTCTTTTAATTTGTTTGGATGTAAATGTTTTATCCTAAATACCCAAGATAATCTTGGAAAATTTGACAGCAAGTCTGATGAGGCCATATTTCTTAGTTACTTTTCCAACAAAAAGGTATATAGAGTATACAACAAAAGAACTCTTTGCGTGGAAGAATCCGTGCATGTTGTGTTTGATGAATCTAACATTTATACTTCAAAAGGAGATGACGATGATGTAGGAAGTTCAAAAGAAGTCAAGTTAGATCAACCTAAAGCTCCACCGTTAGATACTCATGCAAAAGAAGAAGAGATTGAAGAGTTGCAAGTTGAATAAGGAAAAGAACAAACTGAAGATTCTATGAATCAACAATTGCCAAAAAGATTGGAAATACAAAAAAGGTCATCTCAAGGAACAAATTATTGAGGATCCAAACTATGGAGTTAAAACTAGACGATATTTCATTGACAACTTTACTCTTCTTTTAAAGATTGAACTTAGCTGTATTGATATCGCATTGCATGATGAATTTTGGATTATTACTATGCAAGAAGAATTAAATCAATTCGAAAGAAATCATGTTTGGAAACTTGTTCCTAGACCTCTTGATCGTCCTATTATTGGTACAAAATGGGTATTTAGAAATAAATTTGATGAAAATGGGACTGTGAATAGAAATAAAGCTAGATTAGTTGCCCAAATATTTAATCAAGAAGAAGGTATTGATTATGATGAGACATTCGCTCCTGTTGCTAGACTAGAATCCATACGAATGCTACTTACCTTTGCATCTTTCAAAAATTTCATGCTCTACCAAATGGACATCAATAGTGCATTCCTAAATGGTTTTATTGAGGATTAAGTATATGTTGAACAACCTCCTGGTTTTATTCATGAGTACTTTCCAAATCACGTTTTCAAACTTTCTAAAGCTCTTTATGGATTAAAGCAAGCTCCAAGAGCTTGGTATGAAAGGCTTAGTGGTTTCTTGATCTCAAAAAGATTTTCTAGAGGCTTAATTGATAATACCCTGTTCATCAAAACTGATAATTCTGGTGATTTATTGATTGTTCAAATCTATATTGATGATATCATTTTTTGTGCTACTAACGACTCTTTGTGCAAGATGTTTGCTAAGACCATGCAACAAGAATTCGAAATGAGTATGATGGGAGAACTAAACTTCTTTCTCAGATTGCAAATTAAGCAAACCAAGGATGGGATCTTCATAAATCAAGCTAAGTATGCCAAGGAGTTGCTTAAAAGGTTTGGAATGAATGAAGCAAAAGAAATCAACACACCTATGAGTACTTCTATAAAACTTGATCAAGATGAAAATGGTAAGAAAGTAGATAAACAAAAGTATAGAGGTATGATTGGAAGTCTACTCTATCTTACTGCTAGCCACCAGACATTATGTTTTCGGTATGTCTTTGTGCTTGCTTTCAATCTTGTACAAAGGAATCACATCTATGTGCAGTAAAACGCATACTCCGATATCTAATTGGCACATGATTATGGCTTATAGTATCCTCACACTAACACATTTGATCTTACAGGATACACTGATGCAGATTATACAAGCTGTGAAGTTGAAAGAAAAACTACTAGTGGCCATTGTCAATTTCTTGGATGCTCTATTGTGTCATGGCATAGTAAAAAGCAGGCGTGTGTATCCTTATCCACTACTGAGGCTGAATACATTGTAGTTAATAGTTGTTGTGCTCAAATTTTGTAGATGAAGAATACATTGCTAGATTTTAGTCTTAACTTTAATTGCATATCTATATTGTGTGATAATACAAGTTCTATCAATCTGACATTTTAAGGAAATCTTCACTAGAGGGAAGAATTTTTGAAACTCTGGAAACAGAAGCACGAAGTGGCTTAATGGGGTTGGAAGAATTCTACACCATATGGTGTCTACCATGGTGGTACTGAGCTATGGATATAAGATGTAACACCCCGCTACCTAGGCCCGCCAGGGCCGGGGATGTCACCCCGTCCAAAGGATAAGAGGTCTTTATAACTAGGTCACACAATCAAAATAGCGGAATAAAAATGATATTTTAACTTAAAATTTATTACAACCCAAGAATAAATCCAATGATAAACCCAAGAATAGCAAAAACAAATCCATAATAAAATTTATCCACTCTTATCTCCCCAAAGTATTACACAAAATAAATTATTAGAAAATCTTTCAAAGCAGGCAATATCTGACTACTCATCTCCACAGCAGGATCGACCTGAAATCATGGTAAAAAAAATGGTGATGAGACAAAAATCTCAGTAAGTCCGTGTGTGCTTTGAGTGTCGAGTGAAAACAGTTCGTGAATGCAAAGTACAAAATCTTTATAAGAGAAATACTGGCAAACAATAAATATTAGTTAAAACCAAGAGTGGCGTTTTGGCTTTTCCCGCCATGCACAATAATTAAAATCAACCACTCAAAAGAAAGGGTCATGGGTTACCACACGTTAGGCACCATAACCAGTCAGAATGCCGACACTTTGTGCAGACTGACAAAAGGTAGGTGATCGGCCTACCGGGCAAGATACACCACCTTCTCTATACCCAGACAACAACCGGGTGTCCATTCCGGCAAAATACAGTCACTTGACTGAAATAAAAACTGCTAGTTCGGACCAGCATGACTAAGTAGTACTGACGTTTCTCTAAGTTGAGTTCATCTTCTGGAGGTGGACTCCTGTCAGAAGACTCACTCTTGCTCTTAAAAACTAGTACTACTAGCCTACCCTTTTTGAGTACTCAACGTAACTTATCCCACATGAAAAAAAATGAACAAAACATAGTTCCACTTGAAAATGGAAATTAAGGGTTTCCAAAATCTTTGTCAAAATCAGTTTTAGAAAGAGTTTTAAGTTTGAGTAAATCTGCTTATTGATTTCCAAATAATTTGTTTGACTAAAATAAGAAAGGAGTCTATCCTCAATTGCCCTTACAGAAATGAGTGTCCTTGCATTCTACATTTGGCTTGCCATTAAAAAAAAAAATCATTTTTGCATCAAACAGGTTTTATGCAGGAACTTACCTAATCCTTGCTCACAATAAAGGTCTCCAACAACTGACCTAACCCCGCATGGGGTAAATACAAACCACAATCAAACTCAAGCGAAAATCCACTTTCACAAATAAAACTAACTCAACTCACTACTACAACCATGATCCTAGTGTCCCAAGCTTTAAGGCCAAATAATAAATAAAAAGGTTTATAAGCCAAGGCTAATTTTGATATCTAAAATAATTAGTGTTTTGGGAAATAGGTACTAATAAGTTGAAGGTTTAAATCTTGCTAAAATAATTTAGAGTTTATTTGATGAATGGTCCTAGGTGGTATTAGGTAAAATAATAATTTATTAATAATTAATTGCTAAAAATAATTGATAATTAAAATTAGTTGAAAATAAAGTTTAATGAGTCTTGATTGAAAGAAAATAAATAACTTTAAATAGGTTTCGGTTAAAAGATAATAATTAAATTTTAATAATAAATATTTTACTTGATATGATTATTTTCATAAAAGGCTTTATCATTTTATATAATATCTATATATTTTATTTTTCTAGCAAAAGCTATTATTTATTTGACTAAAATATCCTTATTATATATATATAATAATCCAAATCCACCCTTCTTGGGGTTTTTTTCGAAATTACTAGCAAAAATCATAATATTAAATATTTTATTGAAGGAATAAAATTAGCTTAGGGACAACTAGATTATGATCATATTCCTATTGCTAACCACAATCATGAACATATACTCCCTCCAATTCATCAAATCATGAATATAAGTATAGATCCAAATTTACTAAGGCGTGATCTAACCTTGACTAGCATAAATATAACCATGGCTTTAATAATCACACAAGAATATAAATCCTATTCATCATAGATGACATAATCTCTAACACACTTAATCATGGAGGCATGCATTAAACCCTAAAACACCATACATTCAACCAAGATAATCAACTCATGCATGAATCCCATCTCCATCATATTCATACATATATTCATGCTTCAATCTCAACTCATCACAACAATACATATTCAAACCCTATTCATAATCCATCTTCTATCAACATCATCCTAGAGACAAGAATCTAGAGCCTAAAAAGAGGGTTGAAGGGTCTTACTTGATTGATGAGTACCTTGAAGGAGTTTCGAATGGATCTCAACTTCTAGATGTCTAAATCCGTCCAAGGGAGATGAAGAAAGCATGGCCATTAGTGAAGAAGTCATTCGGCCAAGAGGGAGAGAGAGAGAGAGAGAGAGAGAGAGAGAGAGAGAGAGAGAGAGAGAGAGAGAGAGAGAGAGGAGAAGAAAGTCCATTAGCAGGCTTATTCATATACATATTCATTAGAGATCAAAGATTAGCGAAGATGAAATTGATTGAACAAACCTACCTTGAAGGTGTTCTTGAGCCTTCACAAAAATTCTGATCTTTTTTTTTTTATCCAAAAGAGCAAGTTGAAGTTTGATGTTTGATGTTAAAAATGGTATGGATGGACTCACGGAAGTGAGTAGATGAAATCTGAAATTTTTGAAAGAAGTTTGAAGTGGTTTGGAGAGGTATTAGGCGAAAGAAGGAGTAGGTGTTCTTGGTGTTCTATATGTGCTCGAAGGTTGAAGAGAATGGAGAGAGTTTTGGTTGAAGCTGCCGAAATTCTTAGGGATTAGGGTTGGCCGAACTCTGTGAGGTGTTTTGGCATTTGAATTTTCTGGTTTGATAGGAAAAGGAAAGGCTGGTTGTTGAAATCCTAAAAGAATAATTTAGTAAATCAAATTTGGAAACAAAATATGTTGAGAATATCTTGATCAATGGAGAGCTTTTGAAAGTTGTGATGACTGACTGTTTGATCAGTGTTTTTGGCTGGATGAAAGCTCAGTGAAGTAGGTTAATGGTGGCCGAAAGGAAGGTGTGCAATGGTGAAGGAAAGGTCTGGCATGATTAATATTGCTAAATTAATGGAAGGTTGCTAAATTAATATTGCTGAGATTTTGGTATTCAATCAAGGCATGATTGCAGTGATTTGTTGGAGATATTTTCGGATAGCCATGTCTGATTTTTGTGCAGAAGCTTGGGGAAGACAATGGAGTTCAGTTCATGGTGGTTTAAGAAAGGTTTGTGCAGAAGAAAGATGAAGTTTTGGCAAGGGCTGGAATGGAAAACAAAGCTGGAAAATTCTATCCAGTGATTTTCGTAAGTTCGAAAGAATTTCTGAGCAGATATTCTACCATTGTTCAGTCAATTTTGCAGAAGAGTTTAAGGGGATTTTAGAGGTATTTCAAGGTTGGTTTCTAGCCCTCTTTATGGGGGAAAAACATGGCTAAGGAGCTGGGTGAATCTGGAAGAAAATAGCTTGGTTTAAGACCACCTATGCTGCGATTTTGCCCAGAAATTTTTCTGGTTTTGCACAGCATTTGTGCAGTCCGAAAATGGCCAGAAAAATTTAGATTTCAAGCTGATCAAAAGGGCAATTTTCTGGCAGCATTTAGGAGGGAATAATGGCTGAGAATTTCCACACCTTGAAGGCACAAGAAGCTGGAAAATTTCAAGTCATTTTATGAAGGAAAATGAACCTAGCCAGAGTGAAGTTTAGAAGGTTCAGTAGGGGAATTAATTCTCTTGGAATCCTTCCCCATCTCTTCCACATTTTCGGTCCATAAGATGTCTTTCACTAAGACATTTTGAACCTTCAAAGCCACAGCACTTTACTGAAATTTCTGGAATGAAATTGGCTAGAACAAATGTGACCAATATAACGAATTGAGAATTAAGGAAAATTAAGGATCAAGGAAGAATGAATTCCCTTAGGAATTTTGTATAGGGCACAAGAATAGGATTAGGGTACTCTTATCATGTCTCCCCTAGGACAATACCTCTACTCTACTTTAAAGTACTTAAGACCGAAAATACAACCTTCCAAAGCAAAAATAAAATTTAATCATGCTAAAATTCCAATGGTGGAATTTGAACCCTAGACCTTAAGAATTAATTTCAAAGCTTCAGCCACTATATCACAACAACTCTTGCTCTTATTTTCTCTCTAAAATATTTTTCCTATTTAATCCTCAAGCTATCTTCCTATTTTCACCTCAAGCAAAAATTACCATTTTGCCCTTCTTACTCAATACTCACAATTAAGCCTTCTAGGCCACAAAACACAAATCCAAAGCACATAATTTCATATAAAAATATATTTAAGCATGTAATAAAATATGATATGCAGCCCAAACCCCCTTACTCTAAGGTTGGTTCCGACTGGGGTTTCACATCCTCTCTTCCTTAGAAGAATTTCGTCCCAAAATTCAAGCATGTCTCTATTTCAGATTGGGATACATCCGCTTAACCCACTCTTCTGATTCCCACGTGACATATCGCGTGCCATGATGCTCCCACTGAACCTTGACCTTCGGGTATGGGCAATTTCGACCCATCACACCCCCATTAATATGGCCAATCCAATTTGACATAGCGATGCGCCGGATTAGAATAAATTAAAATATCTGCATAATAGCAGGCTTACCTTTTCTCATTGCTGCATCTGCTTCTAGTACCTCTACATTAAGTCTCCAGCATTCACCTGAGATTTCTATCCTCACTTCCTACGGCTCCAAGAATGTCGGCTCGACTGGTCAAGCGAGCAAGCATTGCTGGATTTCCTTGGTTGGTAATTCCAATTTTTGGATAGTTATTCCTTATATGCGAAGGGTCTACGCAAATAAAGCATTTTCGGTTCTCCTTCTTAGACCAACAGTCCTTCATCTCGTGTCCCCTCCTGCTACAGTGATAGCAGGTTATTGTATTTGCAGTGGCCCCAGCTAGTGCAGTCCGTGCTTGTTTTCCTTTATTTACATGTTACTGCCATGCATGCCTCTTAGGAGTAGCATGCTTAGATGAGTTCGATGTTTTGCTATCTGCTCTACCTTTATCTTCTTTCTCAGTACGAGTTGCGGCTTCCACTACTGCAACATAAGTCGTTTATGGGAATAGTGCCAATACCCTTCTAAGTTCCTGTCCCAATCCCATCAGGAACTGCCGAGTACGGTTTTGCTCTGTATCTATTAGCCATTGACAGTACTTAGATAAGCGATTGAGTTGAGCAGCGTATTAGGTTACTGTCATATTCCCCTGTTTCAAGCTCTGGAACTCGTCTTCTCGCTTAGGGTTTCTTCGCTCGGTCAAAGTCTACAAAATTCTGGTCCTCTTACTGAATGCCTGGCCCATTGACACATCAATTAGAACTTTAGACCCCGATCCCATATTTGGACCACTCCCTTCACCCCGATTAGGTGTTTGCATCTGGGTTGTCTCGACTTCCAGTGCCACTTGATCGGCTCCTGGAACCCTTCTGCCTATTGAAGCTGCATGACGCTTTGATGCCATTCTAATCCATATCCCAAATGATAAGTTTATGCTTTTAAGTTTAAAACATTTTGAGCATGCATTCACATTCAGGTTTATGTAAAAGAAAATCAGATGCAAGTTTTTGTACATGATCAGATAATAGTAATGATATCAACTCATTTTAAAAGAAAATTTGATGATATTATTTAGGGGAAAACCAAGTAATAAATAAAACTCATGCTTTTCATAAAAATCATACTTTCATAAAGAAGGGTTATCACACGCGATACCCTTTTATTCAGAAAAATAATCGAGCCCTACAAGCAACATGCTTTTTTGAAAAGGATAAATGAACAAAAGAATGCAAATCCCAAAAGAGAGAGAGCAAATGTTGCTAATCTTCTATACTCTACTCGCCACTAGAGTCAGCAGAGGCATCTGGATCGTCAGAGGCTAGTTCCACGAGCCACCCCACGAAGCTATAAGGTTTCCCCACATAATCCCTCGCAAAACCCGCACTCTCACTTGGCTAACCTAAATCACCCTCATCACCCCACTTAGCTCGCATAGCTGCCTCATAAAACTCATCCAAAGCTAATCCAATCGCACCCTTAGGTGCAGGCCTCTCGTCTTCCGAGTCGTACAGGTCAAACAATCCCTCTCTCCTCAACTTAGCATCTACACCCAGTCCATATCGAAGTCTGCTCCTCTTAGGTCTCTCTTCTAGCTTCCCTTTCCTCTTATCTTCCATTCCTAAAGTGGGCTGCCTAAGTTTTATTAATGCCGGGGTAACTCCATCCCTCAGCCTATTACCCTCATCACTGGACTCCTTGAGGTAATAGCAAGTAAAAGTCCTATCAAACTCACCTATCTTTGGGGTCCGGGGAGCCTCCATCGTATCCTCATCCTCCTCCTCTATCCCATCCATCTCTTCCTCACTCTCATTATCACCGTCATCCACAAACTCATCTGCCTCCCCTTCACTCAGCTCAGCCATCTTCTCACATCCCTCACCCTCACTAACAAGCTCATCTACCTCACCAGCATCATCCCCATTATACTCGCCTACGCCCCCATCAACCTCTATCTCTGCCTCAACAACCGGGTCATCTAGCATAGGCGGCTCATGCTCCATCTCGTCCTCACTCAAAAACCAACCTCCCTCAGGCTCTGCCTCTGAATCAGACGAGGGTGGATCTGCTACAAGTAATGGGGCAGGTGGGTTCCCGCAACCAGCAGGCCAGTCTCCGACAGCCGATGCAACTCTTTTGACCATCCTATAAACAAAACGCAAGGATTAGCACCAGATCAAAATAATTAAGGAAATAAAAATCCAGAAAGTCAACTGATTGCCAAAACCTAGGCTCTGATACCACTTGTAACACCCTGCTACCTAGGCTCGCCAGGGCCGGGGATGTCGCCCCGTCCAAAGGATAAGAGGTCTTTATAACTAGGTCACACAATCAAAATAGCGGAATAAAAATGATATTTTAACTTAAAATTTATTACAACCCAAGAATAAATCCAATGATAAACCCAAGAATAGCAAAAACAAATCCATAATAAAATTTATCCACTCTTATCTCCCTAAAGTATTACACAAAATAAATTATTAGAAAATCTTTCAAAGCAGGCAATATCTGACTACTCATCCCCACAGCAGGATCAACCTGAAATCATGGTAAAAAAAATGGTGATGAGACAAAAATCTCAGTAAGTCCGTGTGTGCTTTGAGTGTCGAGTGAAAACAGTTCGTGAATGCAAAGTATAAAATCTTTATAAGAGAAATACTGGCAAACAATAAATATTAGTTAAAACCAAGAGTGGCGTTTTGGCTTTTCCCGCCATGCACAATAATTAAAATCAACCACTCAAAAGAAAGGGTCATGGGTTACCACACGTTAGGCACCATAACCAGTCAGAATGCCGACACTTTGTGCAGACTGACAAAAGGTAGGTGATCGGCCTACCGGGCAAGATATACCACCTTCTCTATACCTAGACAACAACCGGGTGTCCATTCCGGCAAAATACAGTCACTTGACTGAAATAAAAACTGCTAGTTCGGACCAGCATGACTAAGTAGTACTGACGTTTCTCTAAGTTGAGTTCATCTTCTGGAGGTGGACTCCTGTCAGAAGACTCACTCTTGCTCTTAAAAACTAGTACTACTAGCCTACCCTTATTGAGTACTCAACGTAACTTATCCCACATGGAAAAAAAATGAACAAAACATAGTTCCACTTGAAAATGGCAATTAAGGGTTTCCAAAATCTTTGTCAAAATCAATTTTAGAAAGGGTTTTAAGTTTGAGTAAATCTGCATATTGATTTCTAAATAATTTGTTTGACTAAAGTAAGAAAAGAGTCTATCCTCAATTGCCTTTACAGAAATGAGTATCATTGCATTCTACATTTAGCTTGCCATTAAAAAAAAAAAATCATTTTTGCATCAAACAGGTTTTATGCAGGAGCTTACCTAATCCTTGCTAACAATAAAGGTCTCCAACAGCTGACCTAACCCCACATGGGGTAAATACAAACCACAATCAAACTCAAGCGAAAATCCACTTTCACAAATAAAACTAACTCAACTCACTACTACAACCATGATCCTAGTGTCCCAAGTTTTAAGGCCAAATAATAAATAAAAAGGATTATAAGCCAAGGCTAATTTTGATATTTAAAATAATTAGTGTTTTGGGAAATAGGTACTAATAAGTTGAAGGTTTAAATCTTGCTAAAATAATTTAGAGTTTATTTGATGAATGGTCCTAGGTGGTATTAGGTAAAATAATAATTTATTAATAATTAATTGCTGAAAAATAATTGATAATTAAAATTAGTTGAAAATAAAGCTTAATGAGTCTTGATTGAAAGAAAATAAATAAATTTTATAGGTTTCGGTTAAAAGATAATATTTAAATTTTAATAATAAATATTTTACTTGATATGATTATTTTCATAAAAGGCTTTATCATTTTATATAATATCTATATATTTTATTTTTTTAGCAAAATCTATTATTTATTTGACTAAAATATCCTTATTATATATATATATATATATATATATATATAATCCAAATCCACCCTTCTTGGGTTTTTTTTGAAATTACTAGCAAAAATCATAATATTAAATATTTTATTGAAGGAATAAAATTAGCTTAGGGACAACTAGATTATGATCATATTCCTATTGCTAACCACAATTATGAACATATACTCCCTCCAATTCATCAAATCATCCAAATCATGAATATATGCATAGATCCAAATTTACTAAGGCATGATGTAACCTTGACTAGCATAAATGTAACCATGGCTTTAATAATCACACAAGAATATAAATCCTATTCATCATAGATAACATAATCTCTAGCATACTTAATCATGGAGGCATACATTAAACCCTAAAACACCATACATTCAACCAAGATAATCAACTCATGCATAAATCCCATCTCCATCATATTCATACATATATTCATGTTTCAATCTCAACTCATCACAATAATACATACTCAAAACCTATTCATAATCCATCTTCCATCAACATCATCCTAGAGATATGAATCTAGAGCCTAAAAAGAGGGTTGAAATGACTTACTTGATTGATGAGTACCTTGAAGGAGTTTCGAATGGATCTCAACTCCTGGATGTCTAAATCTGTCCAAGGGAGATGAAGAAAGCATGGCCATTGGTGAAGAAGTCATTCGGCCAAGAGGGAGAGGGTGTTCGGCTAAGAGAGAGAGAGAGAGAGAGAGAGGAGAAGAAGAAGAAAGTCCATTAGCAGGCTTATTCATATACATATTCATTAGAGATCAAAGATTAGCGAAGATAAAGTTGATTGAACAAACCTACCTTGAAGGTGTTCTGAGCCTTCACAAAAATTCTGATTTTTTTTTTTTATCCGAAAGAGCAAGTTGAATTTTGGAGTTTGATGTTAAAAATGGTATGGATGGACTCACGGAAGTGAGTAGATGAAATCTGAAATTTTTGAAAGAAGTTTGAAGTGGTTTGGAGAGGTATTAGGCGAAAGAAGGAGTAGGTGTTCTTGGTGTTCTATGTGTGCTTGAAGGTTGAAGAGAATGGAGAGAGTTTTGGTTGAAGCTGCCGAAATTCTTAGGGATTTGGGTTGGCCGAACTCTTTGAGGAGTTTTGGCATTTGAATTTTCTAGTTTGATAGGAAAAGGAAAGGCTGGTTGTTGAAATCCTAAAAGAATAATTGAGTGAATCAAATTTGGAAACAAAATATGTTGAGAATATCTTGATCAATGGAGAGCTTTTGAAAGCTGTGATGGCCAGCTGTTTGATCAATTTTTTTGGCTGGATGAAAGCTGAGTAAAGAAGATTAATGGTGTCCAAAAGGAAGGTGTGCAATGGTGAAGGAAAGGTCTAGCTATTTGTGGGACATTTTATGGATGGTTGCTAAATTAATATTGCCGGAATTTTGGCATTCAATCAAGGCATGATTGCAATGATTTGTTAGAGATATTTTTGGGCAGCCATGTCTGATTTTCGTGCAGAAGCTTGGGGAAGACAATGGATTTCAGTTCATGGCTATTTAAAAAAGGTTTGTGCAGAAGAAAGATGAAGTTTCAGCCAGGGCTGGAATGGAAAACAAAGCTGGAAAATTCTGTCCAGTGATTTTCGCAAGTTGGAAGGAATTTTTGGGTAGATTTTCCGCCATTGTTCTGTCGATTTTGCAGAAGATTTTAAGGGGATTTCAGGGGTCTTTCAAGGCTGATTTCCAGCCTTCTATATGGAGGAAAAACATGGCTAAGGAGCTGGGTGAATCTGGAAGAAAATAGCTTGGTTTAAGACCACCAAAGCTGCGATTTTGCCCAGAAATTTTTCTGGTTTTGCACAGCATTTGTACAGTCCGAAAATGGCCAGAAAAATTCAGATTTTATGCTGATCAAAAGGGCCATTTTCTGGCAGCATTTGGGAGGGAATAACGGCTGAGAATTTCCACACCTTGAAGGCACAAGAAGCTGGAAAATTTCAATTCATTACATGAAGAAAAATGAACCTAACTAGAATGAAGTTTAGAAGATTCACTAGGGGAATTAATTCTCTTGGAATCCTTCCCCATCTCTTCCACATTTTTAGTCCATAAGATGTCTTTCACTAAGACATTTTGAACCTTCAAAACCACAGCACTTTACTGAAATTTTTGGAATGAAATTGGCTAGAACAAATGTGACCAATCTAACAAATTGAGAATTAAGGAAAATTAAGGATCAAGGAAGAATGAATTCCCTTAGGAATTTTGTGTAGGGCACAAGAATAGGATTAGGGTACTCCTATCATGTCTCCCCTAGGACAATTCCTCTACTCTACTCTAAAGCACTTAAGATCGAAAATACAACCTTCCAAAGCAAAAATAAAATTTAATCATTCTAAAATTCCATTGATGGAATTTGAACCCTTGACCTCAAGAATTAATTCCAAAGCTTAGCCACTACATCACAACAACTCTTGCTCTTATTTTCTTTCTAAAATATTTTTCCTATTTAATCCTCAAGCTATCTCCCTATTTTCACCTCAAGTAAAAATTATCATTTTGTCCTTCTTACTCAATTCTCTCAGTTAAGCCTTCTAGGCCACAAAACACAAATCCAAAGCACATAATTTCATATAAAAATATATTTAAGCATACAATAAAATATGATATGCATCCCAACCCCCTTACTCTAAAGTTGGTTCCAACTGGGGTTTCACATAAGACCTCTATAAGCATTCTGCAAATGGTAACCATGTTAGCCCTAATAGAGGGTAGGCAGATAAACTTTGGGTATTTAACTACAAATTTGATGTTGCAATCAAGGAACACTTCAAGTAAAGCTCTGCCTTATGGAAATTTGTTGTCCAGAGTGTTTAGCTATTTTCAGGTTGATTTAAATTTTGTTCCTAGTGATCCATCAAAGATAAATGTTTACAGTTTTGATGCCTTTGAAAGAATGGGTTATGTGAGAGTAAATAATGAATGAAAACTACTGAGAGATACTACAAGAAAGGAAATAGAAAATTTGATGAAAATCAAAGAAGAAGGAAAATCTTTTCCTAGTGCAGGAACAAAGAGAAAATTTGATGATGATCCTCAGGCAAAATCTTCTGCTAAGGGGAAGGAAAAAGATGCAGGCTTATTCGAGAGTATACTGGATGCCATCAACTCTCTAGCTGTGAAGTTGGATATTCTCAGCTCTGAACTTCATAGTCTTGGAAACAAAATATCTATAGTTGAAATGACTGCAAAAACTAATGCACCAGTATCTTTCCCAACATTATCTGCTCAAGAAAAGGAAGAACCTGTCTTGGAGGAAGAATCTGATCTGCCTATTGCAGAGAAAGTACATGTTCCTGAGCCAGCTTAGAAACTATCTCCAATTAAGGAAACAGTAGCAACTTCTACTTCCCCTAAATCAAAATCATCTGGAAAGCGACAGAAGCACATTATGGTAAAGAGGAAATCTAACAGAATTGCGGGTCAACGCTCTAAGAAAGGTGTTAGTTCGGAAGCTGAAACCATTAACAACTCCTAAGCAAATTTGCTAGGCAGACTGATACTCTGATGCTATCTCTCAAACAATTTACTTTCTAGAAATTGAACAATTTACCTTTCTGGTTTTTTTTTTTATATTATGCCTTGGGATAATTGTTGATGCTTCGGGATAATTGTTTATTTCCTGCATATTCCTTAAATTATGCCTATTTCCTATCTATTTATCTATCTATCTATGTTCTACATATTATTTTCTATCTCTTTCTAATATTCTTCTTTTTGATTGATGAAAAAGGGGGAGAAAAGATTAGACTATAGACTGTATGAATGACTGATATATGGAAATAATTGGGAAATTAGGCTATAGAATGTATGAATAATTGATATATGGAAATAACTGGGATATGGCTGATGTATGGGTTAAGACCGATCGATATGAACTATTACCTGAAGTTATAACTGCTATGAACTAATCTGAACTGCATGAATGACTTGTGATATGAACTGATATTAGAATGATATAATCTGATATGATACTATTCTGGAAACTATTTGATTTACTGGATATAATTATTGACAAATGATTGAAAGTTTCTGCTTGGATTATTGGGATAATTTCTGACTATAAGATTGATTTGATGAACTATATGATAATCAGTTTATGGTCACTCAAACATCCGAAGGTATCTTTGAGGCCAAATATGGTTATGATTCTATGATGAAATCAAAAATTCTATTAGATGGATTGCTTAAACATTCTTTGAAAGATTGGAAAATCCATTATTTAAGCGCATTGTGTCAGGGAGAGTTTTGGACTCATGTTTTACTTGATCCAAACAATTCTTTGTCTAAGAAGTCATACTCAATTGAGAACATACCTTTTGTACATCCAAAACCTATATCTAAAATGTATTTCTGAAAAAGACTCGTTTCATACATACTTGCAAAATTGTTTTGGACATACGTTTTGGACGTACAAAATTTGACTTCTGTTTTTCCCTCTCATTTTGAAATATTCATATAGGCAAATATTAAGGGGGAGCATCTTATCATATGACTTGCCTGCTATCTCTTCTTTATCAAATTATTTTAAATATTCATATGGAGATAGGAAAGGCTTTAGGCTCATTAAGTTATGACTACAAGCAAATGCTTTAAAATCATTCATCTCATAAGCTCTCTTTGAGACTTATAATGAGAGATTGCATTTTTTTTTTTTAATAAAAATTCATCAGCATCTCTCTTGATCAACATGTTCACTCAATACATATTATTTTATGTTTGTCATCACTTAAAAAAGGGGAGATTGTTAGCCCTAAAGACTTTCTCCTATGTTTTGACTTATAACAAACGTTGATATAAACTAACCCTTGTAATCTATTGTGATAAGACATGTTTGACCTCTGTTCTTTTAAGGCATTCAGATATGATTGTTTGACAATTCTTCCGTGATTGAATTCAAGTATAGAAGATCAAAAAGAAGATCAAATTATATAGAGTTGCATATCAAGAAGTCCTTATAAGAAGAACTTTAGATTGGGAAGTGTTATTAAGGTATTTCTATTAATTCCTATGTCTCTTTACCTTTTGATTCAATGGATTTTACCTTGAAGCACACAAAGGAGAAGATTTCAAAGTTTTAAAAATCTCAGAATTTTGGATTGAGTAGTTTAGATGTTTCTGCATCTAAAAGATTTGTCCAAAATCCTATTAACTATGTTGAAATATTTCTGTCTAAAAAAGTGCCATTTTGGACTTATCTTTTGGATGCATTGTCATTCGAAACATGAGTCCAAAATACGGATAATTTTAACAGAAAAATTATAGCCGTTGGCATTTCACTTTTTGACTTTATAAATAGCCTCTAAGCAAGATTAGACACAAGATTTTTGAAACATTCTTCTAAGAAACACTATTTCAAATTTTTCAAAAATCTCCTTTTATCAAAAAGCTTCAAAGTGAATTCATATTGTGTTAAAGGTAAAAGTATTTGTGCTTTGTTTCTTAGTGAATATCTGCTCAAATAAATGAGCTCTTTACTGTTCTATTGATATTCAATCTCTATTGTAGTACAAGGTTGTGGTGTAAAACCCAGTTTGGGTGAACCTTGTTGTGATTGTTTATTTGAGAGGTTTTGGAAAACCTAGTGTGGTGATCCTCTCTTGTATGTAGTATTATTTGATTTCATTAAGTGGAGTAAATAAAATCTGGTTGAAAATCCTTAAGTGTAAGCTTAAGGTAGTGGATGTAGATCTTGGAAGATCGAACCACTATACATACCGTGTCTCATCTCTTTTCTTACTGAATTGTATTTCCATTTCTAGTCTGAATATGAATGTATATATCAAAGAGTTCTTAGATACCTTTCTTTGTTACTATAAAGTTGGTTCAAGAATCTTGATAATCATTGTTATTCTACATATTAAACGATTCGAAAAAAATTTAGTTTGCCAAAAACCTTATTCATCCCCCCCCCCCCCCCAAGGTTTTTCAATCTTATTGTGTTAGTGCCTATCATACCATATTTGACACAGAGGATCATAGAATTGGGTAGGTTGGGTGGGTAGAGGCTCGAAAGGTATGGAGGAAGATGTATCTCGAGTTATCTTAGCCCTCGGTGCTAACCCTCTAGGTCGTCTAGACATGATGGAAGGATGAAGAAAGATGATGAAACAAAAAAGTATAAGGCCCTCAAGTCACTCATTTACAACAAATGCTCAGCTCTTAACCGTATCACAATCACAACACCATACGACATAAAACACCTCAAGATAATCAATAAACACCACTCAACGCCCTCCAACATACCTGTGAGAAAATAAGACATATGCCAATCCAAACATCTTATCAACCAGTTTGATCAAATCCACAATGTTCAATATTTCTCAAGAAAACTATATTCAGCTTAGAATCACAATGCTCAATCAGTCATACCATTTATATCATTATGCAAAGTTTATTAGCATAAGGCTAAGTGAAATATTGAAGAAGTATTCTTTCTCAAAAGTTAATCACAAAGCATGCATGCTCAATCATTTCCAAAACAAAAAAAATATAAACTATCAATGGTATTAATCATAAAGCAAAATCCATGAAATTCCTATGCCAATGCAAGCTCAAAGAAAGCAATCTTAACAATCGAATCCTTCATCAGAAAATATGCCAGATTTTTTGCCCAAAAATGCATAGAAAATTACCCAACATTCATAAGAAAAGAACTTAACAGTAGAAAGTGTAGAAAATGCGTACCATAATGATCTCTAATGCATAGGCAATAATTTTATGCAAAAAGTTTGAAGAAATCGTGCCCCCAATGGAAGGATTGAAAAATAAGTTTTGGGTGAAAAGATGGGATTTTTCCTTATTTTAATCTAAACTCTCAAGAACAAAGTAAGGATTTTATGTTTTGGAAGTGGTTTGGAGGTATATAAAGTGATCCGGTGGTGTTTTGAAGATGAACCCAGCAATAGATTAAGAGAAAATTAAAGAGGAGTGAAAGTTTTTTGAACAAAAAAATGGCCAAGAATGCCGTTATTTAGTGTGGCGGCCAAATGGGCCTGGTGCCGAGCCCATGGATTAGGCTTAGAGCCAGACCTATTCTGCCGCGCTTTACTATTGGACCGTGTTGACCTGGTGCCCAGCCCACGGGTTGGGCCTGGCACTAGGTCAGCTTTAGTCGGAAATTTTTTTTTTTCAAAGATGCATTTTAATGGAAATAAAGATAAAGGAACACGAAATCATAGGAAGCATGCAGTCTCATAGCTAAATAAATGAAAACATATGAGAATTAAAAAGATTGTTTAGCAAAAAAAAACTAAGGCAGTTCAAAAATTAGCGTTTCCCACGGTATTGGTCCCATAGGTTGGTCTCCGTGTTGCCTGGCAGTGATTCCGGTTGACGATCACCAAGGAGTTTGGCTAATGTCCAATTTGACCCTTAAGGTTGCGCATGAACACCTCTAAGTTTCTCGTGGTCACATCAATTCCTTGGAACCGTGTTTTCGTCCCACTTACCAGTTTGGTGACCAATTCTTCCAAGGATGGTTTAGCTGGTAGGGCGTTGTATGGTAGAGGTGATTGAGTTCTTTGCATTCTGAAATTTGCAAAAGCTTACCGAGGTTAGTTTTGGGTATTCCAAGAAAAGTTAGGGTGATTCCTCCAACCTGGGTTGTAAGTATTGCTGTAAGGGTTATTACCTTGCCGACTATTACCTACAAATGCCACTTGTTTCAATACTTCTTGCAAAAACCCTATATTTTGTCGCTCATGGTTTGGATGCCCTTCCTCACAAAAATCACAAGTCACACTCATTACCTACCCTTAGGAAGAAGGAATTACCAATTGATCCATTTTCTGAGTAAGTGCTTCCATCTTTGCTTCTAACATCGCCATTGCGTCCACCTTATGCACTCCATGTACGTGAGCTCTGGACCGTGAACTCCCCCAAGCATAGTTATTTATAGCTAGATTTTTAATTAGATCGAATACCTCTTCCAAGGTTTTGAAATTGATGGAGCCTCCTGCAGATGCATCCACTAATTGCCTAGTAACAAAACTCAACACATTGTAAAAAATTTGCATTTGTATCCCCAACTCGAATCCATGATGAGGACATTTTCTTAGTATTTCCTTGAACCTCTCCCAACACTCATAAAGGTTTTTAGCTTCTAATTGTTGGAAAGCAAAATATCAACCCTAAGTTTGGAAGTTCTAGCTGGCGGGAAATATTTAGCCAAGAAATTTTCAGCTAACACGTTCTAAGTGCTAATGGATCCGGTGGGCAAAGATTTTAGCCATGATTTTGCTCGACCTCTCAAGGAAAAAGGAAAGAGTCTTAGCTTGATAGCATCCTCGGAAACACCATTCATCTTAAATGTGTCACATATTTCTACAAAGCTCGCAAGGTGAGCATTGGGATCTTCCTCAGGTAACTCATCAAATTGGACCATTTATTGGATCATTTGGATCACATTGGGTTTTATCATAAAATTGTTGTCCTCTATCCTTAGTTGTGTGATACTAGAGCTTGTACCTGAGATCGCTGATTTTTCAAAGTCATTCATAACCTTCCTGTTAGCTCCACCATTACCACCATCATTGGGTTGATTTACCTACATTGCTTTCCTTACCCTTTCGCTTATAACCTTTCAGACCTTAGTGAGAGTCCTCTCGATTTCCGAATCAAGGTCAACTATCTCAACTTTAGATTGTCTGGTCATACATTTTAAGATCAAGGTCTACATAAGATAGAAAATTTTTGAGATTATAGAATTTACAAGTTAAATAATTAGGGTACATTTACAATTCAGTTGCAAGGAATTACAACATACAGAGACATTAAAGTACAAGTATACAAGAAAATAAAATACAACACCTAGTTGTACAAGGAACATAAATACATATTCACATATAAATATATTAATATATTAACATGGTTAAATCAACAAAATCCAAGTTTTCATGATATTATTCCTCGGCAACGGCACCAAAAACTTGATGCGTAAATTTTAGGTGTATAAAAATCATCAATTTTAAATCTATCCTTAGTCAAGTTTTAATTAAAATATTAATCCCAAAATATGTATGTGAGCAAATATACTCATCGCAAGTATAGTATAGGGAATTAACGAGTATCGATCCTTAAGGAACAAGTACACACTAATCATTTTTCATTCATTGTTTTACCTATCAAAAAAAGTAGTAAGATTATAAAAAGAAAAATATATAAATATATATACAATTTAATAATGTGAAAGTATGCAATTTAGACAAAAGCTTTTGAAAACATGATCATGAATCATTTAGTAATTATCACAATTAATTATTATCTTGGTCTCATAAAGGATTTAATGTAGATCTACTTTGTTTGCAATCCATGGAATCACTATCTTCTAGTTAAATTAGTGAATATATTCTATCTCGATTAACTTATCCAAAAGATGCATTAAAATCAATCGTCATATAAACTCCTATATTCTAGGTGATTTAAAACATGAAATTAGTCAATAAATCCATATTTTAGGAATCATCAACCAACCTTTGATTACCAATGTTCTAGACAATTAACCCTCTTTTCAAGCAAGTTAAGAGATAAAAAATATAAAACTAATTAATTGAAATCATTACCAACCTCTTTTTCAAGCAAGTTAATAACAAAAATCAATCAACCAACTCTGTAAGAAAAACAAGTAATCAAATACCAAAATAAATAATGAATTGTTCCAAAGACTAAATTAATCAATAAATCATGAATCACAAATACAATGTCAAATTACCATAGACATATTAAATGCGTGATTGTTTAAGGAAAAGACAACAAATGTAAAAGAAAGCATTCATAGACAAGTCTCTTTCTTCCTCCTTAAAGACTCTCTTGAACGACCCTCCTTAATTTGGTGAATTCCTCTTAACCTATTGGATTCACCTCTCTCTATGTGTCTCTGATTGCTTTTAATCCTTATGTTTTCTTGTGTTTTTATAGACCTCTTGGATACTAAATTCGTGGCTGAAGAAGTCTTGGCCAAGTAGGATTGAGAAGATAACAAAATCCTTGTGGAATTCTCAAATTTGTGTGCAAAATATTCGCCTCTAGAGCCTACCTAACGCCAGGTACCTTCGACCCACTTAGCATCAAGTGCACTCTGTTCTTCCTCTGTTTTTGCTCTGTTTTTTGCCGTCTCTCCTTGGCAGACAGAATGGACCCGGTGCCAGGTGCACATGACAGATCTAGCGCCAGGTCTGTTCTGGAAAATCCCTGAAGCTTGCTCAAATTCTATTGCTGGAGCAGAATGGACCCGACGCCTGGTCCATTGGCTGGGCCTGGCGCCAGGTGCATTCTGGTTCTGTGCACTTTCTGCTCGATTTTAACTTAAATATACACAAATTTGGCAAAAACCACTTTTACAAGTAAAATGTCAAATAAGAAAGAATATGCCTAGTTATTACAATAACTGTATCTTAAAACACCCTCAAATAACTAAGAAAAGAATGGTGATTTTAACCTCCATCAACTTCTAGTCTTTTTCTTGACGTGTGTTCTCTGTGTATATCTCACAAGACCCACGACTTCACACCCTTGATAACTAAAACACTGAGGTTTTGATATTTCAAAACTCCTCGGGGCTATCAATAGAAAATGTTTAGCTTAACCTAAACTCTTCTATTTTGTGAAATTAAAAAAAAAAAAAAAAACTGTTTAGTTCAGACTATTAGGCTAATAATAATTTATAATTTTTTTTGGACCTAATGAGCCCAAAATAATAACCATTAATTATTTATTTTTTTGTCCTAATAAAATAATTCAATAAATAATTAATGAGCCCAAATAAACTAAAATAATTATTTAAGCCTTTTTATTAACTAGTTTAGACCTAGGTTAATTTTCTAATTATTTAATCTGGGCTTAGATCCTAAATAATTAACTAACTAATTAAACTAGATAATAAATTTAATTTCTCTCGTTCCTTTATTTTATTCAAGTCCAAAATAAATTAGACTTCCTGAATAAAATAAAATCCTTTTTATTGAGGCCATTTCCTCGACCTAAAATTAATTAGGACTTACGGGCTATTCTGAGGACCAAAAAGATATATCGTCTTGGCTAATAAAATGACCAAAATACGCTTTCTATATAAATAGCTGCATGTTACATTTTAAAATTTTTTAATATCACCATAAAAAAATATTGACCCCAAAGACAATGTTGTATTAGCTATGTCTTCATCCTACAGGTGAAATGACTAAAATATCCCTCTACATACCGCCGTGCATTTAGAGAGGAAAAAGTGTACTAATACCTCTCTAAAAGACATCTACCATTCTTAGACTTCTAGTCCAATAATCCATGACTTCCTGAAATATTTTTGCTTTTTAAGGAAGCTACCCTAAAGCAAATATCCAAGTCATATTCCCCAGGACCCTGGATAATTAGATCATTCAGACAGCCACAAGAGGTGATATAGTGTAGAAGCTATCTTGTACAAGTCTATCTTAACTAACTAGTTACATATATCCTGTAACACCCCACTACCTAGGCCTAACAGGGCCGGGGATATCGCCCCGTCTAAAGGACAAGGGGTCTTTATAACTAGGTCACACAATCACAATAATAGAAATAAAACAATACTTTAAACTTAAAACTTATTACATTCCAAGAATCCAAAATAAAAATCCAAAATAAAATTTTTCACTCTCAACTCCCAAAGTATTACACAAAATAAATATCAAAAAATCTTCCAAGGCAGGCAACAACTAGCTACTCATCCCCACAGCAGAATCGACTTGAAATCATAGTAAAAAAGGTGATGAGATAAAAATCTCAATAAGTCCATATGTGCTTTGAGTGTCCAGTGAAAACAGTTCGTGAATGCAAAGTGTAAAATCTTCATAAGAGAAACACTGGCAAGGAATAAACAATAGTCAAAATCAAGAGTGGTGTTTTGGCCTTTCCAACCACTCAAAAAGGTGGTCATGGGTTACCACACATTGGGCCCCATAACCATACAACGGTCAAAATGCCATACTTTATGCAAACTGACAAACAGTAGGTGATTGGCCTATTGGGTAAGATACTCCTCCTTCTCTATACCCAAACAAAACCGATTGTCCATTCCGGCAACACACAGTCCACTTGACTGAAAACTGTTAGCTCGGACCGGCACAACCTACTGAACTAACATCTTATCCGAGAAGGACTCACCCCTCAAAGGTGGCCACCTACTAAGAGACTTACCCTAATCCTTCAAAGACTAGTCCTAGCAGTCCACCCTTATTAAGTACTCAACATAATTTATCCCACTTGGAAAAAATGAATAAAACATAGTTTCACTTGAAGATGGCAATTAAGGATTTCCAAAGTTTGGGGCAAAACTGGTTTTAGAAAGAGCTTTAGGGTTTGAGTAAAACTGCCCTTTGATTTTCAAATAATTTGTTTGTCTAAAATGAGAAAGGAGATAATCCACAATTGCCTTTACAGAAGTGAGTGTCCTCGCACTCTACATTTGGCTTGCCATAGTAATCATTTTGCATCGAATAGGTTTTATGCAGGACCTTACCTGATCCTTGCTCAAAATAAAGATCTCCAACAGCTGACCTAACCCCGCCTGGGGTAAATATAAACCATAATCAAACTCAAGCCAAAATTTGCTTTCACAAATAAAACTAGCTCAACTTACTACAATCATGACCCTAGTGTCCCAAGCTTTAAGGCTAGATGATAAATAAATGGTTCATAAGATAAGTCTAGTTTGATATTAAAATAATTAGGGTTTTGGGAAATAGGTACTAATAAATTGAAGGTTTAAATCTTACTATAAATAAATTAGAGTTTATTTGATGAAGGGTCCTAGGTGGTATTATGAAAAATAATAATCTATTAATAATTAATTGTTAGAAAATAATTGGTAACTAAAACTAGTTGTAAGTAAATTTTAGTGGTTTCGATTGAAAGATAATTAGTAAATTTTAATGGGTTTTGATTATAAGATAATAAATAAATTTTAATAGTATTTATGAATATAAGACTTACAAAATTAATATTTTACTTATTATAATTATTTACATCAGAAAACTAGTCTTTGAGGGCATACATCCTAATAGCTACATCACATGGTCTCACCAATGGTGATGCCTAAATTTGGCCACAAGACATTTGTAAGTATTCTGCAATCAGTATTTATGCTGACCCTGTCAGAAGGAAAACAAATCCACAAGATATCTGTAAGTATCCTGCAAATGGTGTTGATGTTGGATCTGTCAGAAGGAAAATAAATTTACTTTGGGTTTCTAGTTGTGAAATTGATGACTCAAGCTCGGAACACATCAAACAAAGCATTACTTTTTGGAAACCTTCTTACCAAGCTATTCAAGTACTTCAATGTTGATTTAAATACGGCTGCCCCTGAGTACTTCAAGGTAAACATCTACAATAGAGATTCATTTGAGAAAATAGGTTCTGATAGGGGCTAAAATCATCATTATTTTACTAGTTATTTGATGTTATTTTGAGATACTTTTGTTGTAATAACTAGGCATATTCTTTCCTCTTTGATATTTTGCTTGTAAAAAGTGTTTTTGATAAATTTAAGTAAATTTAAGTTGATTTCGAACAAAAATGAGAAATTTCCATAACAGACCTGGCGCTAGGCCCAGCCAAGGGACCAGGCACCAGGTCGATTCTGGTTAAACAGTAAAAACAGAGAAGAACAGAACAGACTTGGCACCAGGTGGGCTGACTAGAACCAGCGCCAGGTCCATGATGCGTATAGATTTGGGTATAAAAATTATATAAAAACTAAGTACATTCCCAATCAAGTTTACATTAAAACGATAACCCCAAATTACACATATGAGCAAGCGTACTCATCATTAACATAGCATAGGGTTCAAACAAATGCCAATCCTCAAGGAACAAGTATACATTAATCACTTTTCTTTCATTGTTTAACCGACTCCATAAAGTGAAAAATAAATAAAAAGTAAAATAAAATAACATATATACATGTCAATGATGGAGAATTATGTAACTCAAGCCATTGTTTAGACAAACATGATCTTAAAGAACCCAACCACTATCATAACTAATCATTCCCTTGGCATCATGAAGGATTAAGATAGACTCACTTCTTTTTCAATCCATGAAATCATTATCTCCTAGACAAATTAGTATCACATATTTTGTCTCAACTAATTCACTCAAAAGATGCATTAAACACAATCATTGATTAAATTTCCATATTCTAGCAAATTTAAAACATGAAATTAACCAATGAATCCATATTCTGGCAGACATCAATTAACCTTCAATTACCTTGTTCTTCGCAATCAACCTCTTTTTCAAGCAAGTTAAGAGACAAAAAAATATGAAACTAATTAATTGAAACCACCATCAATCTCTTTTTCAAGCAAGTTAATGGAAAGAAACAATCAATTAATCTCGTAATAAGCACAAGTAATTAAATACCAAGAATAACAATCAATTAATCAAAAGATCAAATAACTCTAACAATCATGAGTATCTAAAAAAAAGTCAAATTACAATAAAACAATTAATACATCATTGTTCAAGAAAAAGAAAATAAAGTAAAAGAAAACACTCATAGACAAGCCTCCATCTTCTTCCTTTGAAGACCTTCTTGTACAACCCTCCTTGAACTGAAGAATTCCTCCTTTGATTGAATGATTTTCTGTGATAATCAATGAATTCACCCATTTTTCCTTGTGTTTTTCATCTATTTATGGGCTTGAGAAGTGCCTAAACTCTTTGGTGTAATGTTCTTGGCCGAGTAGAAGTTGAAAGATACTAAAACTCCACAAATTACCAAAAATCGTGTAGAAAAATTACAATCCCGCCTTTTCCTCAGAGCACAGCCAGCACCGCCTTGGCTCTCGGAGCCAGCGCCAGTTATGTTCTGGTTCTCTACTCGTTCGTCGATTTTTTTTTATTTCAACACCATGTAGTCCAGAATGCAGCCGAAGCCGCCTTGGCTACTGGAGCCAGCATCGGTTCCACTCTGTTCCAATCTGTTTTGATAATCTTTTGTCGCCTCAAAGTGTGTGTCAACAATGCATGGCCAGCGCCGGTTCCAATGCCCTATCCGACGCCGCCTCTCTTCTGTTTTGCGACATTTTTACTTTGTTTTACCCCAAAAACCTATAATAATGAACAAAATACCTTTTCAATGGTAATATCTCAAATATTAAGGAATATGACTAGTTATTAAACAAAATGTATCACAAAAGAGCGTCAAATAACTATAAAAATTATGACTAATTTAGCCCCTATCAGTCCACTCTGCCTAGAGGCAGTTGTGCATGAATTTGGTATTTTCCAAAGGATTTTGGTATTTTCTGAATTCTACTCGGATTAGACTTCTCAAGTAACGAATTTTAGCATCAATGAGGCTTATAAATACAAGAAAAACACAAGGGAAATGTGTGATTTGAAGGATCTAAGCTAGCTACTCAATCACCACTCAAAGAAGCATTGTTCAAATGAGGTTTTCAAAAGAAGAAGAATGGCTTGTCTATGAGTTTTATTTTTTATCTTTTGTTTACTTTTCTAGAACAATGATGTGCTTAATGTTTTGATTGTAATTAGATATTATTTTAGAGATTATGATTTTGAGTTAATTAGAACTTTTGATCAATTGATTGTTGTTCTTGGTATTTGATTGCGTGTTTTTCTTAAGAGTTGGTTGATTGATTTTTGTTATTAACTTGCTTGAAAAGGAGGTTCATAATGATTTCAATTAATTAATTTCATATTTTTTATCTCTTAACTTACTTGAAAAATGGGTTAATTGTTTAAAACATAGGTAATCAAAGGTTGGTAGATGATTGCCAGAATATGGATTTATTGACTAATTTCATGTTTTAAATCACCTAGAATATAGAGGTTTATATGAGAATTGATTTTAATGCATCCTTTGGATAAGTTAGTAGAGACAGAATATGTTCACTAATTTAACTAGAAGATAGTGATTCCATATATTGCAAATGAAGTAGGTCTATATTAAATCCTCCAAGGTGCCAAGACGACAATTGATTGTGATGAATGTTAATTGATTCAATCTTGTGTTTTCAAGATAATTGTCTAGTTATATGAAATTTTATCCTTGAGTTATATCTATTTTTATCTTTATTTTTTTTTCTTTTTATTCTCTTCTTATTTTATTAGCTACACAATAAAGATTTGGGTAAAATAAGGTGGGAGTCTAAGTTCTCGTGAATTCGATACTTGCTATTTCCTATACTATACGATGGGTATACTTGTCCGTAAATGTGGTTTCAGTGGTTGGTATTTTAATTAAAACTTGAGTAATTGTATTATTTGTTAGTAATATTTTCTACACTAAAAAACACACATCAAGTTTTTGGCGCCGTTGCCGGGATGGGCACTATCAGAAATACTCGAGTCTTGTTGATTTTGCCTTAGTTGTATTTTTATATATATCATTAACTCTTGTGTTTCGGTAGTTTGTGAATATTTCTAATGTGTATTTTTCTTTTCTTTATTTTACTGTTATTTTTATTTTTTATTTTCGATTTGATTTTTGTTTTTCTTTGAGTGCGAGGTTCAAAACATCATCATGGACAATTATTCATGGGCACTATGTCAAAAGAGCTATAATGATGATATGTTAGCAAGGTTGCAAGCTCGGATTAATGCTTTAAGTGAGACGTCATCTGAAGCTTCAACCAAATCCTTTGTTGCCAGCACAAACACGTCCATTAGGTGGCATGAAGAAGCATCCCAATGAATGAGTAACCAAAGAACACAACTAGCCAAATTGGTTGAGGATGCCATAAAGACCTATACGCTTGAACAAGAGAATCTCCAAGGAAAGGAGAAAAGATATGAAGAACAATTACCCAATGTGGAAAGGGAGGTATTTGCTTCTCCTCTATGTGCTAATAATTCTAATCTCTCTTTGTCTTATGATTTCTTAGGTTCCTCTCCATTCTTGGAGGACAATGACCCAAATGATGATGTGTGGAATTTAACATATGTCCAGGAGTTGGATCTTTAACTGATACATCATACAAAAACCTTGGAGGATGTTGAGAAAATCTATCCTTCATCCCAAATTCAGGGCGATAATTTGGTATTTGTAGAAGTATTGAAAAGCAAGAATTTCTTGATCCCATTTTTTGAAAACTTAAATACTAAGTTTTAAGTGGAATTTCAATTGTGACAAAACTTTTGAAGGGTTAAGTGGTGATTCTCATGTTTACACACTTTTTTGACATAATTTATATCTTTGTGTTGAAAACTTGATTTGCATGTCTAAAAGAGTATTATGGAAGAGGGGTCCTACATGTATATTCATTGCAACTAATATTCTCCATGAACCTTCTATTTTTTCAAAAACCTCTCTTGTTTCTACTTTCACCATCCTTACGTTTGTCAATGAGCATTAATATCTCTTACAAAGGGATGATGAGAAAGCATGGTGAGTGGAAAGAGTTTATCTCTTTGTCGTAGGTTTGGTTTTCTTTAGTCGGTTAAATGTCTTTTCCCTCCCCAAATAGGGAAAATATTTTCCATCTTAAGTGTGAGGGAGTGATTCGTGTCATTATTTGCTTTGTTAGGATTTTTATTAATATTTTTCTTTAATTTGTTTTCTTTTATTGAGGTGTGTCTTTCTTTTCTTAGTATTTTCTTTGTGCTTTTAGTTGTGTTTTCTTTTGTAGGTTTGAATAAAGTCTTTTTAACCAAGTTCTTCTATTCTTTTCCAAGTTCATATTGTTTGGAACTTATTACACTTGGGGAGTATTGCTTAACTTTCTACTTCATTTATCATTTTTGATCCTTTTGGAGATACTTTCTTGTATTAATTTTTGGCCAATGAGGACATTGTCAAGTTTAAGTATGGGGGAGTGGTTTAGCAATATTCTTTGTCCAAGTTTTTATCATTGATCTTGGTGTTTTCTTGGTATAAAACAATTTTGTTGAAAATTTGAGAAAAATTAAAAATTTGAAAATTTGGAAATTGTGGAGCTAAATTGAGCTTATTTGTCTATAATGGAGCTGTGATTTTTTTTTTTTTTTAACTTGATATATGGATTTCTCATTCATTATGATTGGATTTTTATTTAAAAATGGTAAACTTATGTATGAGAATTTAAGTTAACCTTGGTTATATTTGGTATTTGAGTTTTATTTTATTCTTTAAGTTGAAATGTGGATGATATGATGAAATATAGGAAGAGTTGCCGATTAATTCTTCTATTATAGATTTAAAGTTTGCTTGATTTTGAGTTGTGAATAAGGAATGTGAAGGAAAAAAAAAATTTTGAGTGAAAAGACAAAAAGGTGAGTTGAGAAAAAACAATGAGTGAAAAAAAAATCATTGTTATGTGATAAAAAAAAAGAGTTAAAAAAAATACTCTTATTTTTAATCTTTGAAGACCATTCGCTAAAAAAAAAAAGGATTAATATGGGGAGAAGTAGCAAGTATTGTTCGGTGCACTCTCTTTAGGCTATCTCGAAGGCAAAAAGGTAAAAAAGAGCAAAGAAAAAATATGTTGAAAGACAATTACTGAAAAAAGATAATGACTATAAGGGAGCCGATACGGTGCGTAAAGAGAAATCCATTCACTTGAGGCTATTAATTCCTAAGTCAATGGGAAAAAAAGAGAGAGAGAAAAAGTGGAGTGTTTTCCTTATTTCATTAACTTCAGTTGTATAAATTTAAGTTTATAATGTTGGAATTGGTTAAATGGCTTAACTTGTATTATTTATGTTATCTATGTTTTTTTCTTGAGGAGTAAGATAATTTTCTTGTACTAGATATAAGCTTGTTTAACTTAACTTTGATGGCCTTAGGATTATTTGATTTAATATATGAATTTATAAAGTTTTAAAAGGGTTGAATGAATGACGAATTTATGTTTAAGGTTGGAAGAAGGTTATGTTTTCATTATGGATGGATTTGCTAAGGAAAAAGTTGCTAAATTTTTTTGTCTTGTTTAAGATGCTTAGTATCTAAGTCTTTTTTGCTTAATGAAAAGCAAAAATTCAAATCTGGGAATATGTGATAGGGGTTAAAATCATCATTATTTTATTAGTTATTTGAGGTTATTTTGAGATACTTTTATTATAATAACTAGGCATATTCCTTTCCATTTGATATTTTACTTGTAAAAAGTGTTTTTGATAAATTTGTATAAATTTGAGTTGATTTCGAGCAAAAATGAGAATTTTCCAGAACAGACCTGGGGCCAGGCCCAGCCAAAGGACCAGGCACTGGGTCCATTCTAGTTAAACAGCAAAAATAGAAAAAAAAATAGAACAGACCTGGCTCCAAGTGGGCCGACAGGACTGGTGCCAGGTCCACTCTACCCAGAGGCGATTGTGCGCGAATTTGGTATTTTTCAAAGGATTTTGGTATTTTCTGAATTCTACTCGGACTAGACTTCTCAAGCAACGAATTTTGGCATCAAGGATGCTTATAAAGGTGTGATTTGAAGGATCCAAGCTAGTTATAAAGGCTTGAAAAAGGAAAAACACAGGGCACGCAGCGGAAGCGAAAGCAAAAAAAAAATGGAAAAACCAAGAACAGAGAAATTCCCATCCAGGGCCAGTGCTGGCACCGATTAGGCTCTGGCGGGACTCCGAGGTTAAAAATTTCTTACCTCTTTTCCTCGTTCTAAGAATTGGCTGGACCGGAATGTTTGCAACCAGGGTAGGTGCGCTGGTAGAAACCTCTTGTGCAATGCCTGCAAGCCTCCTACTCCGTCTTTACATGTAGGTGAACGTCAAACTCTCGATCTTTTAGTATATGGCCTGCCTAATTCCGTTTGGTGAACAACTGCAGAACTAAGGAATATTTTCTAGAGAAAGAGAGACACACACACGTGTGCTTCTTTTTCCACACAGAAGAGTCTGTCAAAAACAACGACGATCTTCAATCCTCTTGTTTAACCTAAATAAAACCCTAGGTTAAATTGGACAGGGCTATTGGACTCTTAGTTTAACCTTTTGGACTAAATTAATTATTCTAATTAGAACCAACTTAATGGCCCAACAAATAATTAATTTTTCCAGCCCAAATAAAACCAGTCCAATAAATAAGCTTATATTAGTTTAGTCCTAGGTTAATCTTTAATTATTCAAACTGGGCCAAAGCCCTGAATAATTAATTAACCCACCAAACTAATTTAATTAATTATCTCTCTCCATGGATCTTTATTTTATTCTAACCTAATAATTAAACCAGACTACTTAAATAAAATAAATTTTATTTAATTTAAGATCAATTCCTTAGCCCATATTAAATTAAGACTTACGGTCTATACTCGGGACCAAAAGACACACCGCCTTGGCTACTAAAATGACCAAAATACCCTTGCCATATAAATAGTTGTAGTTTGCATTTTAAATATTTCCTAATATCAACATAAGAAAATATTGACGCAAAGACAATGCTGCGTTAGCAAAGTCTCCGACCAACAGGTGTAATGATTAAAATACCCCTCTATACATCATCGTAAATTTAAAGAGGAAGAAGTGAACTAACACATCTCTAAATGACATCTACCATCCTTAGGCCTTCTAGTCCAATGATCCACAACTTCCTAGATTGCTTCTGCTTTTCAAGGGAGCTACCTTAAAGCAAACATCCAAGTCATATTTCCCAGGGTCCTGGATATTTAGATCATTCAGACAATCACAAGGGGTGATATAGTATAGAAACTATCTTGTACAAGTCTGTTTTAACTAACTAGTCACACATACCCAATATGCAAGTATATTGGCCCTACGATAGAAGCTCAACTATAGCATATCAAAGTACATGCTTCCAGCTTCGTCAGACCACTAATTCATACTTAAGTCATAGAGTACTAGTCCATGTTGTAGCAGTAGTAGTCTAGGTTTCTACCATAAAGTACTTTTAAGAAACCACTACTATAGGTCATGTTCTACGTATTCGAAATACGCTTATGTCATGAAGTGAGTGGACTACTCACTGGCTAAAGGTAGTCATTCCCCATTTGAAATTCACAACATAATAACCTAAACACGATGAGATTTTCATTCTCATCAATTGGTTAAGAACGAATGTTTATGTGTTAAGTAACCCGTGATCCATACATTACTGTGAAAGACCTTCATTCCCATTGATCACTTACTTAAACACAATGGATCTTTTCCAAACGTAATTGTGAACAAAAAAAATATAAATTCACAAATAATTTTTGCAAATAAATTCTTTTATTAAAACATTCGATTTTTATATCAGAAACCTAATCTAAGAGGGCATATTTCCCAACAATCTCCCACTTGCACTCTAAGATTAAGTAAATCCGTAGGTGCCCACCCCTATGGCGTCTAAATGTCTCTTGAACACTCTCTTAGCCAAAGGCTTGGTGAATGGATCAGCTAGATTATTCTCAGAGGCAATCTGTTCCACCACGACTTCCCATCTCTGGATGAAATTTCGAATCAGGTGGTACTTCCTCTCGATGTGCTTCCCATTTTTGTGGTTCTTGGGTTCTTTAGATTGTGATACTACTCCAGTGTTGTCGCAATACATCACAATCGGCCTATCCATGTGTGGCACGACTCCAAGTTCTGAAAGGAACTTCCAAAGGCAGACTGCTTCCTTAGATGCCTCCAAAGTTGCCACTTACTCAGCTTCCATGGTTGAGTCAGCAATGCAAGATTGCTTGATACTCCTCCACGAAATAGCTCCTCCAGACAAGGTGAAGACATATCCACTAGTAGATTTCCTCTCATCCTTATCCACCTGAAAGACTGAATCTGTGTATCCTGTAGGAACCAAGTCATCAGCCTTGTAAACCAGCATATAATCTCTCGTTCTCTTGAGGTACTTGAGAATATGCTTTACAACTTGCCAATGAACCTCCCCAGGGTTTGACTGATATTTGCTAACCAAGCCTATGGCAAAGCAAATATCTGGTCTAGTACACAGTATGGCGTACATGAGACTTCCCACAGCCGAAACGTAGGGAATCCTACTCATTCTGTCCTTTTCTTTTTGAGACTTTGGACAGTCCCTTAAAGAAAAAGACAACTCATGTTTGCAAGGAATTAGAGCTCCCTTGCATTAGTCCATGTTGTACCTAACTAGTATCTTGTCAATGTATGCCGCTTGGGATAATCTTAACATTCTCTACTTCCTATTTATAAGAAGTCTAATCCCAAGAATGTAGCTGGTTCGCCCAAATCCTTCATACTAAATTGACTAGACAGTCAAACCTTTGTAGATGATAATGACTCTACATCATTTTCAATTAGTAGAATATCATCCACATACAAGACAAGAAAAATCACATTAATGCCTTCAAGTTTCCAGTACACGCATGGTTCATCCTCGTTTTGAATAAAATCATAAGACTTTACAATCTCATTAAAACGAATGTTCCATATTCTCGATGCCTGCTTAAGTCCATAAATAGACTTCTTAAGCTTATAAACCATATGTTCTTGGCCTTTAGCAATAAAACCTTCCGATTGGGACATATAGATGTCTTCACTAAGATGTCCATTCAAAAATGCCGTCCTGAAATCCATTTGCCATATCTCGTAGTCATAATAACATGCGATGGCAAGGAGGATACGGATGGACTTAAGCATGTCTACCGGGGAAAAGGTCTCCTCATAATCGATTCTCTCTTTCTAAGTATACCCTTTTGCCACAAGCCTAGCTTTGAAGGTTTCCACCTTCCCATCTACTCCCCTCTTTCTCTTGTATACTCACTTACACCCAATAGGT
This sequence comes from Voacanga thouarsii, assembly GCA_026120185.1. NCBI lineage: Eukaryota > Viridiplantae > Streptophyta > Magnoliopsida > Gentianales > Apocynaceae > Voacanga > Voacanga thouarsii. The sequence continues at coordinate 374,427 of JANUWF010001486.1, forward strand.
TTTATCTCTTCAAGTGAAGCTACAAGATCCCAAACCTGATTGAGGTACATAGACTCAATCTCGGCTTTTATTGCTTCATGCCATAGATTTGCATTGGCATCAACAATAGCCTGCTCATATCTAGTGGGTTCTTGTTCCTGATGGTCGGAGACTAGCTCGAAAGCTTCTCCAGTCCATCTCTCCGGAACCCTAGACACTCTCCCACTACGACGAGGCTCCAATTGTACAGGCTCTTAAGGCTGTATCTCTTCTTGTTTCACAATCGGGTCAGAAGAAGTTGATTCCGAAGATAACTTCTCCTTAAGTTCCAATCTAGTTGAACCTTTAGTGGAGGTACTCTGATCATCCTCTAAGTACTAACCAGTACTTTCTGATCCTTAGGATGATAAAAGTAACCACCCTTTGTCCTTTTTGGATACCCAACAAAATAGTATAACTCTGATTTTAGTTCCAACTTGTCTCCCTTGACCAGTACATAAGCTGGATAACCCCATATCCTGAGATGATTCAGACTTGGCTTACGCCCAGTCCATATCTCATAAGGAGTCTTAGGTACTGACTTGGAAGGCATCAAGTTCAGAATGTATGCCGCAGTTTCCAGGGCATATCCCCAAAAAGACACTGGAAGAGTAGCATGAGACTTCATGCTTCAGACCATTTATATCAATGTCCTGTTCCTTTTCTCAATTACTCTGTTCTACTGGGGTGTCCTCGGCACAGAGAGCTGGGATACTATCTCATTATGTACCATGTAGTCCTTGAATTCACCCAGGAGGTACTCTCCATCACGGTCCGATCGTAAGGTCTTGATCAATTTAACTATCCGACGCTCCACCTCAGCCATAAACTCCTTGAACATGTCAAAAGAGTCAGACTTGCGTCTCATCAAGTAAATGTAACCAAACTTTGTACAATCATCCGTGAAAGTGATGAAGTACTCAAAACCCCATCTAGCTAGTGTAGACAAGAGACCACACACATCAGTGTGAATAAGACTCAATACCTCCTTGGCTCTATCCGCTTTAGGGATAAATGACCTTTTGGTCATCTTTCCTATCAGGCAGGACTCACACTGAGGCCAATTTTTCAATCTCAATGAGTCTACAGGCCCATCATGGATTAATCTCTGAATCCTAGTCGAGTTTATATAAGCCAACCTTAGATGCCAAAGATAAGAGTCATTGACATTGGTCTTTCTCTTCCTTGTTAAAGGTTCAAATTGAGCGTTATTTAATTGATTGTTAATGGGTTTAAGAAAAATAGATTTCTATACATGTGTCTAGTACATAAAATTTCTCCATCTCTACTGATAGAAATACCAGAATGGAAAGATATAGAATATCCTTGATTTATTAGTTTGGCAACCGAAATCAAATTCTGTCGAAATCCAGGTACATATAAAATATCTTCCAAAATCACTATTCTATTACAATAAAAAACAAGATCCAGCTCTCCCACTGCAAGGCCCAAACTTGTACTCCATTTCCCATACATAGTCCATGTTCGCCCTTCTGGAGTCTTCTAATCTTTCTAAACCCCTGCAAGGAGTTACAAATATGATCGGTGACTCCTGAATCAATAATCCAAATGGAAGTTGACCCAACCATTGATATAAACTCTAGATAGAAAACATTACCTGTGGAGTTTTTCTTGGCTTGAAGATCTAGACACGCCTTTTTCTAGTGTCCCTTCAGTCCACATTTGAAGCACTTGCCCTTAGGTTTGCCTTTAGGCTGGTCTTGGATTGGGCTGCTACGTTCCCCTTCTTCTTCTTGAACTTCCTGGGCTTGGGCCCAATTCTAGAAGATGAAGCCTTAGCAATCATAGTGATGTGTTCGAACTTGGGTATAAGAATCATACAAAAACTAAGCACATTCCCAATCAAGTTTAAATTAAAACGTTCAACCCAAATCACACATATGAGCAAACGTACTCATCATTAACCGAACATAGGGTTCAAACGAGTATCGATCCTCCAGAAACAAGTAGACATTAATCACATTTCTTTCATTGTTTAACCGACTCGATAAAGTGAAAAATAAAGAAAAAGAAAATCAAAATCAAAATATATGCATGTCAAGGATGGAGAAGTATGTAATTCAAACCATTGTTTAGACAAACATGATCTTAAAGAACTCAATTATTATCACAACTAATTATTCTCTTGGTATCATGAAGGATGAAGATAGACTCACTTCTTTTTCAATCCATGAAATCACTATCTTCTAGATAAATTAGAATCACTTAGTCTCGTCTCAACTAATTCACCTAAAAGATGCATTAAACACAATCCTTGATTAAATTCCCTTGGTCTCGGCAAATTTATAACATGAAATTAACCAATGAATCCTTGGTCTCGGCAGACATCAATTAACCTTTAATTATCCAATCCTCATCAACTAACCCCTTGGTCTCGACGAGTTAATAGGAAGAACCAACCAACTAACCTTGTAATAAGCACAAGTAATTAAATACCAAGAAAAATAATCAATCAATCAAAAGATCAAATACTCTAAATATCATGAATATCTACAACAATGTCAAATTACACTAAAACAATTAAAACATCATTGTTCAAGAAAAAGAAAACAAAGTAAAAGAAAGACTCATAGACAAGCCTCCTTCTTTTTCCTTTGAAGGCCTTCTTACACAACCCTCCATGAACTTGAAGAATTCCTTTTTGGATTGAGTATTTTTCTATGATGATCAATGAATTCTCCCCTTTTTCCTTGTGTTTTTCATCTATTTATAGGCTTAAGAAGTGCCTAAACTCGTAGGTACAAAGTTCTTGGCCGAGTAGAAGTTGGAAGAAACTAAAACTCCTCAGATTATCAAAACTCGCGTAGAAAAATCACAACACCGCCTTGGCTTTATGGCACAGCTGGCGCCGCCTTGACTCTTTGAGCCGGCACCGGTTGTGTTCTACTTCTCCACTTGTTTGCCTATTTTTCTTTGAATTTTGCATAATGTACTCCAGAATGCAGCCGGTGCCGGTTCCCGCTTCACAGCCGGCACCGCCTTGGTTTTGTTTTGCTCTGTTTCAATAATTTTTCCGTCGCTTTGAAGTTCGTTTCATCAATGCAGGGCCAGTGCCGATTCTATGGCCATAGCCAGCACCGCCTTTCCTCTGTTTTGCAATGTTTTTATTTCGTTTTACCCTAAAAATCTGAAATAAAGAACAAAATACCTTTCCAAGGGTAAAATCCCAAATATATGACTAGTTATTAAACAAAATGTATTACAAATAAACCTCAAATAGCTAGGAAAAATATGACTAATTTAGCCCCTATCATATTCCTCCACACTTAGCTCTTTGCTTGTCCTCAAACGATATATCAAGAAAAAGTAGGAAAACACAGTATTTAACAAATCACTCAATCAATTTCAAAACTATATCTTCAACGCTTTATTCATTCAAGAACATAAAACATAAGTTACTACATCTTTCACAACCAATACAAGACTTGTGTAAGTGATAAATGACTTAGTAGAACCATCTCAATACTTCACAATATCCTCAAACCATTGGAAAGAATTTAGTTTAAAAAGAATATGCATTCCATATACTTACTTTTCATACACTCTCTCCACTAATCCGAGACATACCATGATTCTACTTAGATTAAGTAGGACTTTTAAGCTTGTAATGTAAGGCTAAAGGTTTGTAATGTAGCTTATCAAACGAAGGATATAGGAGAATCAAAAGTCAAATAAAAACTGAGAGTTAGCAAGAAAAGGATAAACAAAATGAATCAACAATTTCCAACTCTTCTTGCTCTCCTATTCCAAAAATCCATCAAACTATAACCTCATATAGCAATTACAACTCCATTCAAACAAATCCTGCATTCGTTTTCTTTTTTTTTTCAACTCTTCTTTTCATCAACTCTTTTCTATTTCTTTCACAAAATCACTCAAATTTTCAGCAATTGTGTCAAGTACTTTATATGAACTTTAACTCTTTTGTTTTCAGCTCAATCACCATTCCTTTTGTGATCTTTTCTTTCTTCATTCCATTCGATAAATCTTTTCTCTTCTCTTTCTTTTTTTTTTCTTTTTCAACTCCCTTTTTTTTTCTCATTCTTACTGCTGCTCTTCTTTTCTTTTCTTTTTTTCAATCTCTCTTTTCTCGTAGCTGTTTGTTTTCTTCCCTTTTCCTTTCCAGCTTAACTTGTTATTGATCCATGACTGAAAGTAACAAGTCATGATCTTTATCCCAACATTCTCATGCATATACTTTCATCCATCAAGAGTATAAAGATTTGTTGAAATCATTCAAACTCTCATAAACATGCAATAGACAAAATCTTGTGAAGGGTTTTAAAGAAAGAACTCAACCATTTAGGCTCAAAATAGGCACTAGGGATAATATGACAATAGGTAGGCTTGAAAAGCTCAAACTATCCAAAGAAGGCCTATTACCGTCATTCCTAAGTTAAATCATGATTCTCTTTCTTATTTCACCTCGAGAAGTATTCAAGTAAGTTCTAGAATGCTCCATGAATTCTAGTAGAAAAACAGGTTTAAGAATAATGTACAGCAATTGATCAAGAACTACTTTGTCCAATATGAGTGCAAAAAGTCATGCATAAGCCATAAATAATCTAGAACTTATGCTCTATAATCCATCATAAAGACATGTATTAAAAATACAGCTGAAAAGCTCAAAGAAAATCTGAAAAATTTTTGAAAAATCTGCTCAAAAGGTTCAAAGAAGAATGTCAAGATAAATAAAGCATAGAAAAATTCTCATTCTAACCACTCCCCCACACTTAAACTGGACATTATCCTCAATGGCCAAACAAATAGAGCAAGGAGCTATTGCCACGGGACCAAAAATAAAAGGGGAAAAGAGAAGAAAGAAAAATACTCCCATACTTTGCACTCAAAATAGAATTATTTCTCAATTTCAAAATATTTCAAAGTAGCTCAATGCTAAGAAAACACCAAGATAATTGATAAAAACTTGGACAAAGTATATCACCAAACCACTCCCCCACACTTAAATTGGACAATGTCCTCATTGGAAAAAATTAAACACAAGAAAGTATCTCCAAAGGGACTAAAAATAATAATGGGTTAGAAAGTTTAAGTAATACTTCCCAAGTGCATTAATGCTCCAATAGCTATCCAAATTTGAGGTAAAGAGAAGGGCTTGTCCCGAGAGGTTTTATTCCTATAAAACAAAACACAAATAAAAGCACAAGAAAAATAATAATAATAAAATAAAAACCTACCTAAAGAAAATAAAACAAACTACAGAAAAAGACTCAAATAAAAAATATAAAAAAAAAACTTTTTACACTCATCATGCTTCCTCATCAAATCTTTTGGAAAAGAGATTAAGGCTCCAAGTAGGCATAATGAATGTAGAAAGAATGGAGGAGTTTGAAAAATGGAAGGTTCATGAAAACGATTTGTCTTAGCAAAGCAAAACATATAAACCCCAATCTCTAACATTCCTTTAGACACATAATTATCTTTTTCAACATATAAGTGCACGTAGTATCTAACGGATGCATCAACTTTGAAATCACCAATTAACCCTTCAAAAGAATTTTTACAATTAAAATTCCCCTTTAAAACTTAGCAAATGAGTTATTAAGGATGGGATCAAAAAATCCTTACTTTTTGACACTTCTACAAAAACTAAGTTATCTCCCGTTGAATGGGGTGAAGGGTAGAAATTTCCACCATCCTTCAAGGACTTCTTATGATATAGTGTTGAAAGATCCAACTCCTTGAAGTATGCTAAAGTCAACACATCATTATTTGGACCCATATTCTCCAAGAAAAGAGAGGAACCTAAGAAATCATGTGACAAAGATAGATTTGGATTATTAGCACATAGCGAAGAATTGAATACCTCCCTTCCCACAGGGGATAATTGCCCCTCGTAGCATCTCTCCTCTTCTTGGAGATTCTCGGGTTCAAGTGTATGGGCTAGCATGAACTCATGAGTCTCCTCCAAAAATCTTAACTAATTATTTCCTTTGATCGCACAATCATTGGGAAGCTTCTTCATGCCACTAAAAAGATGAATTTATATTGGCAATAAAAGAATTCACTAATGCTTCTAATGACGTCTCACTAAAAACATCAATGTGAGCTTGTAATTTTGCCAATCAATACACTAATTTTTTTTTTTTAATGCAAGAAAAATGATGAACATGCAATAATGGTGAATAATGCAATTTAATTCATGAAGACATGATAAAAAGAACAAAACAAAATGACCAAAATAAAAATTATTTCAAACAGCAAGAATGACTTCATTGATTTCCACAACCTATACCTATAAAAGACAAGAAGAAAGTTAGATAACCAAAATTCATATTTTAAAAAAAAAATTAAAAGAAGAAAAAGTTAGTAAAATTAAATAAATAAATATACAATATATACAAACATACAAAGACAAGTTAGTGATTATGAACATGTATATACATATTTACATATTTACAACATATGGCGAGATTAAAATACAATTATACAAACAAAATATGGCACTTCTTCACACAAGGAACATATATACATATTTACATATTTACATGGTTAAATCAACAAAATCCAAGCTTTCATGCTATTGTTCCCTAGCAACGGCGCCAAAAACTTGATGTGTTCGAACTTGAGTATAAAAATCATACAAAAACTAAGCATATTCCCAATCAAGTTTAAATTAAAATGTTCAACCCAAATTACACATATGAGCAAGCGTACTCATCATTAACTGAGCATAAGGTTCAAACGAGTATCAATCCTCCAGGAACAAGTAGACATTAATCACATTTCTTTCATTGTTTAACCAACTCGATAAAGTGAAAAACAAAGAAAAACAAAATAAAAATATATACATGTCAAGGATGGAGAAGTATGTAATTCAAATCATTGTTTTGACAAACATGATCTTAAAGAACTCAATCATTATCATAACTAATTATTCTCTTGGCATCATGAAGGATTAAGCTAGACTCACTTTTTTTCAATCCATGAAATCACTATTTTCAATATAAATTAGAATCACTTGGTCTCGTCTTAACTAATTCACCTAAAAGATGCATTAAACACAATCCTTGATTAAATTCCCTTGGTCTCGGCGAATTTATAACATGAAATTAACCAATGAATCCTTGGTCTCGGCAAATATCAATTAACCTTTAATTACCCAATCCTCATCAACTAACCCCCTTGGTCTCGATGAGTTACTTGACAACAAATATGAAATTAATCAATCGAAACTACTATCAACCCCTTTGGTCTCGGCGAGTTAATAGGAAGAACCAACCAACTAACCTCGTAATAAGCACAAGTAATTAAATACCAAGAAAAATAATCAATCAATCAAAAGATCGAATACTCTAAATATCATGAATATCTACAACAATGTCAAATTACACTAAAATAATTAAAACATCATTATTCAAAAAAAAGAAAACAAAGTAAAAGAAAGACTCATAGACAAGCCTCCTTCTTCTTCCTTTGAAGACCTTCTTGCACAACCCTCCTTGAACTTGAAGAATTCCTCCTTGGATTGAGTAATTTTCTATGATGATCAATGAATTTTCTCATTTTCCCTTGTGTTTTCCATCTATTTATAGGCTTAGGAAGTGCCTAAACTCGTAGGTACAAAGTTCTTGGCTGAGTCTGGGCACAGTCGACGCCACCTTAACTCTTGGAGCTGGCGGTGGTTGTGTTCTGCTTCTCCACTTGTTTGCCGATTTTTCTTCGAATTTTGCACAATGTGTTCCAGAATGCATCCGGCATCAGTTCCAACTTCACAGCCAGTACCACCTTGGTTCTATTCTACTCTGTTTCAACAATTTTTCCATCGCTTCAAAGTTTGTTTCATCAATGCATGGTCGGCGCCAGTTCTAGGGCCATAACCGGCACCGCCTCTCCTCTGTTTTGCGACATTTTTATTTCGTTTTACCTTAAAAATCTAAAATAAAGAACAAATACCTTTCCAAGGATAAAATCTCAAATATAAAGGAATATGACTAGTTATTGAACAAAATATATTACAAATGAACTTTAAATAACTAGGAAAAATATGACTAATTTAGCCCCTATCACATAGCCTTAGATTGTGGCTTCATGGCCTTCTCTGCCATCTGGAGCTCCTTTATTAACTTAGTTAAACTCATGTTTAATTTGTTCATGTTGTAATTCAATTTGAACTGAGTAAAGGAATCCGGTAGAGATTTGAGAACCATGTCCACTTAGCTCTCGGGGTCAATAACAGCCCCTAAGATTTCTGCCTCCTTGAAAGCAACAATCATCTTGAGCATGCTCTCTAACTGATGCTCCCTCAACCATCTTAGTATTTATAATAGTTCGAAGAGCCTCCTACCTTGCGAGCCAGTTCTTATCCGCGAATATCGTGGCTAATGATTGAGTTATGTCATACGCAGTGATCATGTACTCATATTTAGACTGGAGCACATTAGACATGGAGGCCAACATGTAATAATGAGCCATCTCGTCAGCCTTCTTCCATGACTTCTCAGCCTCACGCTCTTCGGAGGTGGAACTTTCCTGATAATAGGGCAGGTTTCATAAAGGACATACTTATATTCTTCCGTTGTGAGTATTATGTCCAGGTTCCTCTTCCAGTCCACATAGTTTGGTCCTATTAGCTTATTCTCTTTGAGAATAACGGCTAATGAACTAAAAGAACCTCCCACCATTTCTGAAAATTCAAAAATAAAATAAAAGAATTTAGTTTGTGAAAAAAAAACAAATTTGTGCACTTTATCCTTATTATCAGAACTGATAATAATTAATTTGGCTCTTAAAAAAATTGACATAGCTTCTTGGGAAGATTAACAACCACAAAGTGTGTTAACCACCACAAATTAATTTCCCTTTTAGGTAATGATCCAGAAGATAACTCCATCGAATGGATGGCCGTTTTCTCTCATTTCCTATGGACATACCTCATACTATAACCTCCAATAAGGGGCTGACCGATCATAGTACGTGTCCTAGGTTATTAATTACATCCCTCCATTAGATCTAGATCCTGGGTATACTTGTATGTGTGGTTTTAGTGGTTGGCATTTTAATTAAAACTTGAGTAATTGTGTTATTTGTTAGTAATATTTTCTACACTAAAAAACACATATCAGGATCTATTCAAGAGGATAATCAATAGAGGTCATTGACGAAGAGGACAAAAAATTAGTGAAGGCCAAGGAAAATTTGCTACATCAGGTCAAACAAAAAAGAAAAGTTGAGACTGAAACTCAAGAGGAAACATCAAGTACAGGGAAGTAGAAATTTTAGGAAAGCAGAATAACTCAGACTATTTTAGATGCTATAAATCTGCTATCCACTAAGCTAGATAGTCTAAAATCAATGGTGAACTAAAAAATTTGGAAAATAGATTGACAAATATGAAAGGGAAGAAATATAAAGCTGAACACCATTCAACTAAACAAGTTCTTCCACCCATGCCAGAGCTTGAACTGTCATTCCTTCCACACGGGAAGAAACTGATGTTCAGCCAGAGAAGGAGAGCAAGAAAGAGAACGAGAAAGAGACTGATATTACTAATGTTCCATCTCTACACACAAAGGAACCCACAACTGCTGCACCCACTGTTGATAAGGAAGTTCCCAAGCCAGACAAACCAGCTGCATTTGGCAGCTCATCTGGCTGAAGGCAGAAGTATGTCGTGGTAAAACAGAAGTCCAGCAGAATTGTTGGACAATATTCAAAGAAGGGTGTCGGTATTAAGCCTCTGAGTATTCTTATTCTATGAGATGTGGCACATGACAGTCAATGACTGATAACCTCTTCTGCCAACTTTTATTCTGATAACACATTTTTATTTTTGCCAAATTTCATGCTCTCTTCAGTATACTTTCATGAACACATTTATTTTGGTCTTTAACTGATATTACTGCTAGTTTTCTACTTCTTATTGTTATTACTAATGTTGCTTATTGTGTATTATTGTCCTTGTTCTGGGCATTCTCCTAATATGACTGCCAATTTACTATTGATTGCTTCTCTGCTACTTTTTTTTTTTATTTATTGATGACAAAGGGAGAGAAATAAATATGGATTGTGACTATATGATTGAGAACTGAATTTGCTATAGTATTGTGCTAATTTAGATGATGAGGATTGTGACTAAATTTGGATATTAAATATGGATGGTAACTATATGATTGGGAGCTGAATTTGTTGTAGTATTGTGCTAATTTGGATGATGAGGATTGTGACTAAATTTGGATATTGTGGTTATAGAGACTGTAATTTCTTAAGGAGCTCGTGCTTTTGTGATATACAGTTTTGTGATTTGGGTTGATCAAACATTATGTTGTGCATTTTTATTTTTTTTTATTATATCTCTTTTACTAGTTTTTGCTTTTATAAGTATGGATTGTGAACTTAAAATGTGATTTGTGACTTAGTAGTGACTATGATTGTGGCTTTGATGACTATTGTACCTTGAGTAAAGAAGAAAATTGTTCTATGGATTGTTTTGAGAATAGCATGGCTGTTGTTTGAATTGCGTGATGAGAAAATTATATAACTATCGTGATGGGTTTATGTTGATAGATTATGATAGGATTGGTTTTGAAAGTGAATCTAGAAAATTGTTTTGAGAGTTTTGGATGTCTGTCTAAGTGAATTTGATATAACTTTTTTTAAAAAAAAAACTTTGATGTGATTTTATGGATAGAGGAAATTGAATTGTGATTATGGAGAAGATTGTGCTTATGAATTTGGTATGCATTCTGCTGTGATTCAGTTGAATGATATCTCTCTGATTTTTTTTCTCTTGAATATGGATTGAGAACTTGAAATATGCCCTTTTTTTTTTTCACTTAGCACTGTCATGTGATTATGAAAATGGTTGTGATGCTCATTATGCCAAAATATTCGGATGATGAGGATATTCATGCTTATGAAATCTATGTTGTTTCTTTTTGGTTGCACATAAAAATCCTTGTGTTGAATTTCTTTGAGAAAAATAAGTTCCATCAATTCCAAGAAAATCATTGATCTTAACTCTTAGAAATCTTTTTTACCCTGCACATATACAAGGGGAGTTTTAGACCCACATTTCTTCAATCCAAAATAGCAATCTAAAAATGACATTTTAAAAAGATAGCTTCTGCCTTATTTTACCCTATTTTGGATGAACGTTTTGGAAGTCCTAAAGGTTGGAATCCAGTCTAATTTTAAAACGCACTTCATAGCTCTCTATCTACTACTCATATATGCATATATATAGGGGGAGTATTAGATCTTATGATTTATCTTCTACATCTCCTCATGTACATATCTATATATTTCATGTGACTACTATTTGTGGCTATTTTCCTGTGAAATAGTCTTTGATGGAAGGAAGGAAGATACGGAAGTTGGTTGGGCCATAAGCTCATTGAGCCATGTTTGTGAGCATATGCTTAAATTTTCTTATCTTAATCTCATAAGCACTCTTTGAGTCCTATAATGAAAGAATGTATTTCAGTTTAAACTCATTCTTATTTCTCTTGGTCTAAACATGTCCATACTATATGTATCATTGTTTTCATGTCACAATCCCATCAAATTTGTCATCACTCAAAAAGGAGAAGATTGTTTGCCCTAAGGGCATTCTCCTGTGTTTTAAGTTATAAAAAACATTGATGAGGACTAACTTGTGTAGTTTGTATGCGATAGGACATGTTTGACTTTAGTTCTTCCAAGGCATGCAAATGAGGCTGCTAAGCAGCTGTTGAGCAAAGGAATTCAAGTCAAGCATATCGTCATCTTAAGAGCTTGCAAAATTGCAAAGTCTTAGTGAAAGAACTATAGACTATGAATCGTTTGTCAAGGTATAATATGTAAATTCCTATGTCTCCTTAGCCTAATGAGTCATTTGGATTCTCCTTGGAGGAATATAAGTAAAATGATTTCAAAAAGTAAGCTTTCAACTGTTTGGATTGAGTAGTTTGGATGGACTTTGCATCTAAAAGCTTCGTCCAAAACTCTAAAATAGTGTCTAAATGTTTTTGCCTAAAAAAGTGTCATTTTAGACTCACTTTTTTTGATGCACTCTCTTCCGATCCTTGAGTCCAAAATTTTGAAAAATTGGACAGCGAAAAACTAGCCATTACTAGCTGTTGTTGTGTCGCTTTTTTGCTCCTATAAAAGCTTTCAAAACTCAATTTTGAAGTAGATTTTTTTGCTATCCTTCTCAAAAACACTCTTACGCTTTAGAATACAAAAATCTCCCTTTTCATTTGTACTTCAAAGTGAAATAGAATTGTTCCAAAGGTAAAATATGTTTGTGCTCATTTGTTCACAATTCTACTCAAATTTGCGAGCTAATTCTGTAATCTTTCTTTCAATCAAGCTTGTATCAAGGTTGAGGAAGTAAAACTCAGTTGGGGTAAGTTTCGATTGTTATGATTAAAGAGGTTGGGTGTAAAACCAAGTGTGGTAATACTCTTGTGTAAGACTGGTGTCACCTACCACCATTGATTTGGAAAAAGGTTTTAGTGATTATGTTGAAATCTTTAAGTGGGTATTTAAGGTAGTGGATGTAGATCAGTTTAGGATCAAACCATTATAAATCCTTGGGTCTTTTTTTTTTTTTTTTTTGCATTTCATCTGCACTTTATCACTGCATTTTTTACTGGTCATTACATTAAAGAACTTTATCTCAATCTCTATAATTGTTGATCAATTTTAAAGACCTTTGTATTCTATAGAAAGTCTGTCTTTAATGTCTCAACTGCCCATCTTTAAAACAAACCATTTTTTTGTCATTTAGTGGTGATTCAAAAGATTTCTGTCTGCACTCCAACAGCTATGAAGCAAATCTATCATTGTGAACACAAACACTATATTCCTCCTTGCATTCATTGATTTAATCCAAGACTTTATGTAGTTTGGTGAATCTATTATTGTTGCTTAACTTACATGTCTTAAATATAGATCTTCCCTCCATCATTTAGTGGAGTTTTGAAAGTTCTTGAACAGCACATTCAAAGTTGCACGAGCAATATTTTTGCTTACTCACTTTGTTGGTTCTTGCCTTAAGATTGTCAAAAGATTTTTAAAATTTGTATTTTTTTATCATAAACCTTATTTACCCCCCCTCTAAGGTTTATCAAAATATATTATGAATTTAATTATATGAAGTCAAAATACAACCTTAATATATGAATTTAATTATACAGTTGCATGAGCAGTTGTGTTTATTAGATTTTTTTTTTTTTTAATTGAACTCTATGTTTTGTGGTTTTAAACTTTTTTCATATATTCATTTAAAACATAGGTTACAATTAACTATTTAATTATTATGAACAATTTAATATTAAATCTCTTTTGGGGGGGTTGGAAAAAGTAACATGAAAAAATAATAAACTTACTCTAAATGAATTCATTGATAGAAAAGTTACTAGATAAAAAGAAACACAATTGTTATAAATTTTTTGGCCAACTATTGGAGATTCAAGGTGGGAATGCAAATAAGGATAAAAATTAGACCAAATACCTACAAAAATTTCATAATGAAGAATGATTTTGTATTCTAGAGTTACAATAATGTGATATTAGTAATATAAATTAGCAAGAATATTTCAAGGGGAAAAAAAAGATTGCAAGGTACATTAATTTTTATTATCCATTGTATAATTATTTTTAGTAAAATTATAATAAAGTACATATTTATATAGATATAGAATGTATTTGAGTAATAAAATTTATTAATATACTTTCATATATTATAACAAGATATATTAATATATTAATATATATATATATATATATAGCCAAAAAAGAATTGTAAGGTACAATAATTTTTATTATCAGTAGTATAATTATTTTTTTGGTAAAATTATAATATAACACATATTCATATAGATATAGAATATATTTGTGTAATAAAATTTATAAATATACTTTCATATATTATAACAAGATATATTAATATATATATATATATATATATATATTATTTATACCTTTATATATTCGAACTCGTATTCGAGTTTACGAATCGAGAATTCGAGCCAAATTTTAAATGAATTTCGAGTTAAGCTCTGCTAAGCTCGGGCTTGGTCAATGTCGAGTTCGAGCTGAGCTTTGGCCATGTATCTCACGAGCTGCTCGCGAGAAGCTCAGTTTGTTTGTAGCCTTATACGTGACCATTTATGACAACTGTAGATGTTTGTTCTTTCTTCTGATTGTGTAACCTTGTTCTACCTACCTCAAATCCACCATTAGATACTTTAGGTTTATAACCTATCTAGTTCACATAGAGTGTACAACTGTATGAATAATTTTATCGGTGTCTAATAACCTCTCGATAGACATAATCCCATCAATAAAACACATATTAACCAATATGTCTTCCCCAAGAGAGATTCATGTTTTTCTATCTTTTATCACCACTACGAGAAAAATTGGACTTTTCGACGAAAAATTTGCGACGGCTGCATGACCGTCACCAATTGCGACGGCTTTGCGACGGCAATGAAAACAGCAACAAGGTTTGAATAGCCATTGCAAAACCATCACTAATTGCGATGGATTTGCGACGGCTATTGCAAAACCCTCACTAATTGCGACGGCTATCGCAAAACCCTCAATAATTGCGACGGCTCAAAAGAACCGTCACAAAATCCTTGCAAATTAGCGACGGTTTTGCGACGAAATTTTGTAATTATAAATTAAAGCTAAATTATTAAAACCCCATTGCAAAATCCTCGCAAATTGCGATGAATTTGTGACAGCTCGATAATAAATTAAATTTTTAAAAAATTTTCAAAGAAACCGTTGCAAAACCTTTGCTAATTGCGACGGAATTTTGTAATTATAAATTAAAACTAGATAATTTAAAAAACCCTCACAAATTGCGACGGTTTTGGGACAGCCTGATAATAAATTTAAATTTTTTTTAGAATTTTGAAAGAAACCCTTGCAAAACCCTTGCAAATTGCGACAAAATCTTGTAATTATATATTAAAACTAAATAATTAAAAAAATCATCGCAAAACCCTCACAAATTAGCAATAGTTTAGTGATGGCTTTTGATAATTATACTTAACACTAAATATTTAAAAACGCCGTAACAAAACCCTCGCTAATTACAATGAATTTGTGATGGCCCGATAATAAATTTAATTTTTTAAAAAGTTTTAAAAGAACCATCGCAAAACCCTCGCAAATTAGCGACGGTTTTGCGATGGCTCGACAATAGATTTATTTTTAAAAATTTTTTTAATAAAACCATCGCAAAACCCTCGCTAATTAGCGACGGTTTTGAGATGGTCCGATAATAAATTTAATTTATAAAAGAACCATCGCAAAACCCTCTTAAATTAGCGACAATTTTGCGACGGCTTGATAATAAATTTATTTTTTAAACATTTTTAATAAAATCGTCACAAAACCCTCGCTAATTAGCAACAATTTTGCGACGCCTCGCAAAACCCTCGCTAATGACGACGGATTTGCGACGGCCTAATAATAAATTTAATTTTTTAAAAATTTTTAAAAGAACCGTCGTAAAACCTTTGCAAATTAGTGATGGTTTTGTGATGGCTTAATAATAAATTTTTTTAAAACAATTTTTAATAAAATCATTGCAAAACCCTCACTATTTAGCGACGCCTCGCAAAACCCTCGCTAATTGGACGGATTTGCGACGGCCCAATAAAAAATTTAATTTTTAAAAAACTTTTAAAAGAACCGTCGCAAAACTTGTGCAAATTAGCGATGGTTTTACACGGCTTAATAATAAATTTTAAATTTTTTTAAATAAAATCATCGCAAAACTGTCACTAATTAGCGAGGGTTTTGTGACACCTGGCAAAACCCTCGCTAATTGCAGCGGATTTGCGATGGCCTAATAATAATTTTAATTTTTAAAAAAATTTTAAAAGAACCGTTGCAAAACCCTAGCAAATTAGCAACGGTTTTACGACGGCTTGATAATAAATTTATTTTATTACAATTTTTAATAAAGTCATCACAAAACCCTCGCTAATTGCAATAGATTTGCGACGACTCGATAATAAATTTAATTTTTAAAAAAATTTTAAAAGAACCGTCGCAAAACCCTCACAAATTAGCGAAAGTTTTGCGATGGCTTAATAATAAATTTTTAAAAAAAAAAATTTAATAAAATTGTCGCAAAACTCTCTCTATTTAGCGACGCCTCGCAAAACCCTTACTAATTGCGACAGTCCGATAATAAATTTAATTTTTAAAAGAACCATCACAAAACCCTTGCAAATTAGCAACGGCTTAGCAACGGTTTTGGATGACTTGATAATAAATTTATTTTTTAAAAATTTTTAATAAAATCATCGCAGAACCCTCGCTAATTGCGACAGATTTGCGACGGCCCGATAGGAAATTTAAAATTTTAAAATAACCGTCGCAAAACCCTCACAAATTAGCAACAATTTTGCGATGGCTTGATAATAAATTTATTTTTAAAATTTTTTTAATAAAATCGTCACAAAACCATCCCTAATTAGCGATGGTTTTGCGATGCCTCACAAAATACAAATTTATTTTTTAAAATTTTCAAAAAAAAATCCTCACAAATTAGCAACTACTTGTAAAATCCGTCGCAAAACCTTCGCTAATTGCAATCGATTTGCGAGGGATTAGGGTTTCACGAAAACCCTCGCTAATTGCAACAGATTTGCAAGGGATTAGGATTTCAAAACACTAATCCCTCGCAAATCCGTTGCAATTAGTGAGGGTTTTGCGACGGCTTTTATCCATCACTAATTTTAAAAAATCTTTAAAAATTTTTAAAATTTGAATTTATACACACACACACACACACACACATATATATATATATATAATATGTGTTGGAATAGTAGAATGCGCAAAATGACATTGTTAAGTTGATATATATATATATATATATATATGTATATATATAATATTATTATGTATATATGCATATAAATGTGTATATATTATTATGTAAATGTGTGTGTGTGTGTGTGTGTGTGTACATGTATATATTCATATATTTAGACACACACATACTAACATAAATAAAATGTATATATGTATGTATGTGTATATATATATATATATATATTAATTTGTATGAATATGTATATGTATATGTATATATATATATGTATATATGTACATTATATATATATATGTGTGTGTGTATGTATATATATTTATTAATATATTAAAATCTTTATATATATATATGTATATATAATTTAAATATGTTATATTAATATATTTATATGTATGTATATATATTAATATGTATATATATATATATATATATATATATATATACACTAATATATATAGACATAGACATACCAACATAAATAAATATGTATATATGTACGTATATATATTAATTTTTGTGAATATGTATGTGTGTGTGTGTGTGTGTGTGTATGTATGTTATATATGTTGAAATATTTATATAAATATAATATTATTATGCATATATGTATATAAATGTGTGTGTGTATATATATATATATATATATATATGTATAATGTATATTAATATATATAGATACACACATACTAACATAAATAAAATATATTAATTTGTATGAACATGTATATATATATATACACACACACATATATATATATATATATATGTATATATGTACATTATATATATATACACATATATGTATGTATATATATTTTATTAATGTATGAAAAATATATTAACATCTTTATATATGTGTGTATATAGTTTAAATATGCTATATATCTTTATAGTTTAACATCTTTATATATATGTGTAATTCATTTTCACTTAATTAATTATTATTCTAAATTGCTTTGAAACAAATTTATATAAGATTGTAATAATTGTGTTTTGTTAACATAAATGTAGTGGGCCAAGGAGGGGAGTTCTTTTAGCTACACAGACATGTTTGAGACATTACATGTCTTTCAGAGTGGGCCACAAAAGGGTCAGTTTGTCAATGAGCGATCTCGCCAGACATTGGTAGTATATAGATTAAATATGTTGAAATTCTTTATACTGCGTGGAATTTGTATTTTAGTTTGATAATTACTATTGACAATTCTTTTTTTTTTTTTTTTAGGATGAGGTGCGAAATCTCATACAGAGCACTCCTCAGTCCGAGTCTAGTGACTCCGTAAACTCTGTTGTTCCTTTTGATGAAAAAGCCATGTTCGTAAAGGCACAAGGCGGGTTCAAAAGGGGACGAGTTTTTGGCTTAGTCTCAGAGGCGACACATCTTTGAACTAGACTGTCTCAAAGTGGACTGCATGCATCTTCCACTACACCAGCTGATATTGGACATCTAGTAGAGCAAAGGGTTCAACAGGCCGAGCGGAGGTTCAATCGACAAATAGACTTGTACCAGGATTTCATGAGGCAACAGCAGTCTACATTTGGTGGTTGGATGGCAGCTATGTAGGACAAGATGGGTATTTTTGCACCATCTATGCCATCCATAGAGGAGATAGAAGCGCGCATAGCGGCTGCTAATGCTGAAGATAAAGATCCAAATGCTGACGATAGATTTGATCCAGTTGATGAGCACCCGGGCCCACGTAGGGGCTCTCGTTCCCCTCCTCCACCCCCTTCTACTGCTGCTCCTTCTTTAGTTACATAGACTTTGTTATATTTATTTTTATACTCTTTATACACTTACTTATTTCTGTGAATTATTTTACTTTTTTAGATACTTATTATGTATTTATATTATATTACATTTTAGTATTTTAATTATATTTATTCGGGCTTATTTTTAATTTTTTATAGTATTTTTTTGGATTATGAACATAGTTTTGGCATTTATTTGTATAGTGTTTCAGGACTGATTTACAGGGAATTAATAATTTAAAATAAATATAATAACAAAAAAATAAAAAATCATCGCAAAATCCTCGCAATTTCCGACGATTTAGCGAGAGTTAGAAAATTTCGTTGCAAATTTCGACGATTTAAGCAGGCAAAAAATTCCTTGCTTTGCGAGGGTCCAAAAAGACCCTTGCAAAACCGTCGCTTGGGCCCTCGCAAAACCCTCGCAATTTGCTAGGGTTTTGCGAGGGCCAGGCCATGACTTAGGGGGGTCTACTTTGGGCCCTCGCAAAACCCTCGCAAATTGCGAGGGTTTTGCGAGGGTCATGACTTGGGGTTAATTCTCCCTTGCAAAACTCTCGTAATTTGCGAGGGTTTTGCGAGGGCAAAAAAGACCCTCGCAAAATCGTCATAATTTGCGACGATTTTGCGAGGGCCACGACTTGGAGGCCCTCGCAAAACCCTCGCAAGTTGCGAGGATTTTGCGAAGGTCATGTCCCTCACAAATAGAGATGGTTTTGCGAGGGCCTTTTGCCTTCGCAATTAGCGATGCTCTGCAAAGACCCTCGCAAAACCGTCGCAATTTGCGAAGATTTTACTACGATCCAATGCTTTTTTGTCTCAAAATGGTCGCAAATTTGCTTCTTTGGCAAAGTTTGACCAAAAATATTCGTCGCAAATAGCAAAAAAAAATTTTGTCCTCGCAAAACCGTCGCAAATAGCGATGGTTTCACTTGGCCGTCGCAAATCTCGATTTTTCCTATAGTGTAACCAAACTTGCTCATTTTCTTCAAAATGTGAAAATGACTGGAAACATTTCTTGCTTAGTTTCTTCAATTGGTAAAAATAATTGAAAACATTTCCTTGATAGTTATAACTGAATTATTGCAATCCACCCAATTCGCAGATATCTCAGGTTGTCTTCTTGAAAGAAAACATGGTACTCCTTCATAGCCATTCCCTATGTGTTATAAGACGGAAATAAGGGAAAGGATTGGGGGGGGGGGGGGGGGCAGGGATCCAATTATGAACAGGAATTATGATAAATGTAACAAAAATTCAATTATGATAAATGTAAATTTTCCTAATTGGTGCCTCTTGCACAATAAAACTCATAAATACGTTATTACTTTTAGATATAGTCCAACCGAATAAAAAATATCACTTACAATTAATAAATAGAAACCATGGCATTGAAGAATATGTTTACTTTCAACAAAACAAATTCAATGAAACCTGAAAGTTTTCTTACCATAAAATTTGGTATACATCAAATTAGAAATGATCATGTAGCTACGTTAACTAATGAAACTAAGGTGAGAATTTAGAAGTCCATTTGATGTAAAAATTTTCTCTACTCAATAGCTACTAATAATCCCCAAAGACTATTATCAGAAATAGAGGTACCTTAAAAAGATACCATGCCATTTCAGCTAATTCAATCATACACAGAATGTATTGATTTGTATATAAAAGAAGCAATTTAGGATTTTGCAATCCTTATTCCTGGTAAAAGCTAACTAGCATGATCCAACTACAAGTTCAAATTATAGTACAACCCATTTTAATGTTAAACCATTTCCCACCCCGTCCCATTGCCTTGATTTCCTAAAAAAGCTTGCGGGTTGTAAATGTTTATTCTTTTGGATAAAGAAGATGAATGCATAGTAGAATAGAACTTCCAACAAGCCCAACTGTAGATTCAGATAGACAGAGGTGTGAGTGTTTTGAATTTTTTTGATAGAAAAAAGAGAGAAGCTAGAGGTAGAGAGAGAAAGTGACAGGAGAGTGTAGGTGTGCTTTAGCTAACCATGGTATCCATGGTTGGAGAAATAATAAGAATAATAAGAAAAATAAATAAAAAGATTGAATTTGAAATATTATAATACATCGGGGCACTTGTCGACTTCTGGTCAATCCAATATACATGTGGGATTATGCATCTATGAATTTCTTTAGATGTAGATGGTGTTCCAATGCCAATTTCTAGGTGGAAAGGAACCTTAGGAACAGCACGTAGCGGAGCCACCATTTTGATCTTTGGAAGGCCAAAGAAAAATAAAATTCATAATTTTAATTTTTTTGAAATCTTTATCTTGATTTCTTTGTGAAAAATCCAGTGAAGTTTGTAATACTATTATCTAAATTCTTTATTGTTTTAAAATATTATTTAATAGTGTAATATGTGAATGAAAAACATCCAATATAATAATTGATGATCAATTTTATAAATGTATAACATTTTTTGTATTTAAATAACGCACGCACTCAAAAACTAAAACTTATTTTCTATATTATCTAATGTTTTTAGTCCTACCCTAATGCACGTGTGAAAATTTTGATAAATATAAAAATAAAAAATAATATCTATTACCAAGAGATCAAAATAATAAATCCTCACCAATGAATTCGATTAGGATTATATTTAAATTTTTTTTAAAAAAATATCAGTATGATTTTGAATTTTATAAAAAAAATTATAAACTCAAAGATAAATATTTTAATCTAGCTAGAGTAAATAATAAAACTGTTAGTATTCTGTTAATATTTTACAATTAAATTTATTTACATCAAGTTCATTTTTCATTAAAACAAGAAAAAAACTTTATTATTTAAAAAAATTAGTATCCAAATATAGCTTTAACCTCCTGCTCACATGTCCTATACTTAAAAAGTGCTGTTCCTAGTAATTAAGTCGATTGGCGAAGATTTCTTCCCAGTTTCCTTTCAAAACTGAAAGCCATAAAACGGATTTCATGATCTCATTAGCTAATTGATCAAGTCTTTTTAGAATGAAAAACAATCATTTATATGATGCATGTATTTTAATCTTTATATAAGCGAAAATGTATATTTAACAACTAATGTACTTATTCGTGTAAGATATTACATGCATCGAATTTGTATGTGAATATAAAGAGTGGATTGATCATACTTCTCATTTGTGTAATTATGTATCGTCAACAAATTTCTCTTTATTAATTAGGCACAATAAAAGATGAGAGACAATATATATAATGAAAAAAAAACCAGAAAAGAAAAAAATATATTTAACCAAAAAATATATTTTATTTTGGAGGAAAATATGAGAATAAAATTCACTGTATTCTTTTCCCCTTGTTTTTGAACTATAGTAGGAAAATTCCTCTTTATATATATATATATATATATATATATATATATATATATATATATATATATATAACATGCACACGGCACGGATCTAAAGCTGTGATTAGATCAAATTGAAATGAAAAACAGCTATCCATTAATGGCATTACAGCTGGCAACTACTAACTACAAAATACACTAACTCCTATGCTAATTAACTGCTGATGTAACTAACTTCAGCCGGGATCAAATGGTGCTGAATGAATTGAGCTGGATAAAGATAAAGATGCTGAAGTGGCAGCTGAGTTTATATCTTGTCTTTCAACAATGGGGAAGCAAAAAATTGAAGAAATCTTTGCCCTTACTTTAACTGCTGCTGGAATACTTTGTTCATCTTGAACTGATTTATCTGCCTGGAACATCGATATTTCCAGGCTCATGTTGGATTTCATCAGTGTCATTGTTCTGGTCAGATTCAGTGACTTCAGCTGAAACATCTGAATTCCTTTGATCTGATTAATTATCTCTGCCTGGCATGGCTGAATTGTTCCCAGTGATCTGCTCAGAAATCTGAACTTCTTGTTCACTGGATGACTGATTACTGTCCCCAGAATGTGCCATTGAATTGGTTCTCAAACCACTGCCACCAAATGACAGAAAAGAGAAACATTTGAGGCTATAAACTGTTGTCAACCCGACGAGTTTTGGTCCAACCGAGGGAATTGAAAGGAATAGCGCGAACACCATAGCTGATCCTATTATAATGAAGAGTCCTCCAAAATTATAAGCTGTAAGGCTATTTTGCTTATTAAGAGAGTTCAGTTGATTTTCAGAAGAATATGCAGGGCCAAAATTATTCTCCTCTATTCTGATCATGTCTGGACCATCCGTGACATTTAAGATTGCTCTTGAAAAATGAACAGCTAATGGAGACCCTCTCGGGAAGGCCTGAAAAAATATTGCAAAGCCAGAAAGGAAAGAAATTAAGGCAGCTGCATAATTCCCAGACATATGAACTTTGCAGGTAACAGGAAAACAACTGGTTTATTGGTTTTCTTCCAGGGGGAGAAAATTTTTCTTATAAAATTGAAGTCTATTCTGCTTGGCAGCTTTATCTAAATGGTAGTCAAGTACGGCAAAGACAGACACAGTAATCATAGTTGCAGATAACCTTTGAGCCTGACTAGAAAATTACCTAATTAAACTATCCAAGAATTACTTTAATACATGCTTCTTTATGATCTCAGAAATGTCATTTTCAGTATTCAGTGTTGAAATGCATTTTGGCAGTTACTGTGACTGGTTGAAACATCAAAGTACCACAAAAATAGAAACTAGAAAGGGGAGAGGGAAAGACACAGACAGAGAACTTACGAAGCCAAACCCTTCTGTCCTGTATCTTGGTCTAAGCATTTTGTACTTGGAACCATATCGATTGAGAGCTTCATGTAAGGCAGCTCATCAACAATGGCATCAATTCCTCCATTTTTGCTACCTTTAGTCATCGCATCATGGTACTGCCCATTACTTGAGTACTTCCTGAGCTTGACTCATTGATATGCATACGATTTATTAAATATTCTCTGACAAAGGAACCTTCTTGGTAGCCAATATAATAATCCTGAGCAAACGTGAAGTCTAACTGGTCTACAGTAAACATTGCTGATAAGTTTGCAGTGTAGCTCTGCATTAAGATGAAAGACAGGAGCACCCATACAACCAACACAAACCTTGACCAGCTGTTGGCCACCATGTCCCCTGTAGGCAGCAAAAGAATTGGCAATTTTTTGTAGTTTTTGTTTATGAAATTAAGATGTGAAAAAAAGTCATTTACCTACTGTGGAATTTTTAAAATTTAAATTGAGCATGTTTAATAGAAATAAGTTTTAATCAAGACTTACTTTCAGGAAAAGCAAGAACTGCAATCGGAAACCAAAAGAGCATGCCAAGTTGCTGTCTATGCGGCCTTACAGAATCTGAATTGTTGTTCTGTTGATGCTCCAAAACTCGAACGACTACTCCAATAAATAAGCAGGTGGCAAGAATTATTAACCAAAGATCCCATCTGAAGGGTTTTATGAAAATCCACATATTCTTTTCTTGTTTATCTTTTACCCCCCAAAACAACTCCAGATTCAGAAAAGGGAAGGGAAAAGTCGACAGATGTTGCTCGATATGCCAAAATTGTAGTGTCTGCCACCATGATATCAAACGTCTGCTTCATCATCAATAGAAAGACAAAGAAATAAGCGATTGATCAGTTCCTTATGCCTTTTTATATTTCATCAGTCAAGCATGCATTTGGAATAAAAGCAGAGATACCATCACAAACTAATAGAAAGAGGGGTGAGGAGAAACCAACCTTGTTTGCTAGGGAATAAATAAGTTCACTATATGTAGTTACGTTTGGATCAAAAGAAATGTACTCGTAATCAACCTTAAAAGGTAAGAGCGGTAATGAAGAAAGGAAGATGTCTTTGGCAACATTTACAAATTCAGGGAAGCCAGGTTTAGAAGGGATGCATACTTTTAGCTTCCCATGTGTAGGGATAGACCGATCAACTGGTTTTTTCACCGAAAATCCAGGCCACACAATGCCTTTCAGTTCTTTTGTTGAAGTTGCGTAAGTCGTATCATCAGTTGAAGCCAATGTCGGAGTTATTCCTCTGTCAGGTGTCCAGTAACCCATTAATCTCCCACCTCCCATTGTTCGGTTGCCCATCTATCAATTGGAATGCTCCACCCAAGCCAACAAAACTTGTTTTGTAGAGTTCACCCAGAAGTTTTGGACCAAATTGGGACAATCTGAGATTAGAAAAAGCACTTCCATTTTCTCCACTTTTCAACGTCAGGAAGCTGGTGTTAACTGGTCTTATTTTTTCTACTGCCATTGCTAATGCCCAAACTGTATCATAAGCCCACAAACCATACACATTCAACTTAGCCTTTGCACTTTCAGATTTTGTTTGTATCATATTCCTCTTCCATCTTTCTTTGAAACTTTCTAGTTTTACTGACTTGGGCACATGAGGCCTTATACCTAAAACGCCTTCCATGGAATCATAGGCAGTAGAATCAATAGAATTCAGAAAGTTACCTAGGCTATCAGTGACGAGCCAAGCATAACCTTCACTCATCATTCCAGCCCCTTTCGCAAGAACAAAGAGCCTACCTCCAAGCACAGGATTCATATGCACTATAAATACCCTAGTTTGAATGCTCGTCAGATTTTCCAGTTCTTTCTTGATTTGATATTCTGCAGCTGATGATGGTATGGCAATCATGTATGCTACATGAATATCCGCCATTAGGAATTCCCTGTTTAGCTTACAGGTGAATTGGTTACCATAGCCGGTATCTTCATACAAAATTACTACTTCATGCCATTCAAAACCTTGACAGCTTGTAGCAAGAGCTTTCACTTGGTTTGAGTCATCTGGGGTAGTCCGAATAAAGTAAGGGTTTTTAGCATGTGAAAGATATTTACTTCTAGAAGTAAAGGAAACGAGAAGTACTTGAGCTTTTCTTCCGAGTTCTTCAGCAAAAGTATCTTCTGCGAATGTTTGTGGGCCTAGAACGGCATGTACGTCTTCATTCTTCAGAAACTCCAGAACTGCATTCCATTCAGAAGAAACAATAGTCAGCTATGTATTATGACATCATTGCAAGCTATGATCATCTCTATGATTCCCCATCTAGTCAAACTTGTGAAAAATGTTTTGTAGTTCTTGTTTGACTAACTTTCCAGCCACATGGTCCCCAATCCTGTTAATTGTTTTCTAAAATTTCTCTTTTTCTTAGAGATTTCTCAAATCAGAAACTGTAAATTCTAAATATAGGATAAGAGAATGCTAATGATATCAAGGAATGAACAAATATTTATTTCCCAACTTTATAGCTTTAAGCAAGTATGCAAGCTAATCATACACCAACCTCGAAATTCCCATAAAATCGATTTTGGGATAAACAGTTTAGCCAGAAATATCTGATTAGAGAAAAAAAAAATTAGGGTGACATAACTTTGTAGTATTGACTTGGTCTTAACTAGCCAATGATGCTTATTGAAAGACCTGCATTGAATGATGAACAATTCAACAGCAACGGATATGCTAAAACTTTTTGGGCTAATCAAAATGCACATTGAGTACATAATTTTGTTGCCCTCTGTCATTCAAGAAACATTAGGACTCGACCTTTGAATAAGGGCAACAAATTTGTTCATTCCTGGTTCATAAGAAGATTCTTGAAAGTGAATAGAAACTAGATTGAATTGAGTTTGTGATAAATAATAAAAAAAATTATTTAATATATGGGGTTAAGTGAAGTTTAAGGTAGGGTTAAAAAAAGAATATAATATGTTGTGAGTTTATGATAGTTTTAGAAAAATAAAAAAACAAAAAGTAATAATTTTTCAAATTTAAGTGATTGTGGATTGGGACGAGAATCTCAATCCAAATACACCATAAACAAAGTTGTCATCATTGTCAGTTCAAGATTAACAGTAAGTAGCAGCCACATTTTGAATATCAAAAAGTGTATTGATCTAACTTTCAGACACCACTTCCAATTCTTCCTGAGCATCCTTGGTGTGGAGGAATAACCGTGTTTGATAATCTGGATGCACCAAATAGAAATCTTCAAGTGCCATAGATATGCAGACATCAGCCATGGTGCCCATGGTTGAATTTAGATTGAGAACTACACCAATGTGTACTGGGAAATAAGTTCGTCCTCCAGCTCCATTTGTTCCATCTCTTTCTGCCGCTGCCCCAACATTCCCAGCAAGGGATTGAACACAGAAAAACAGCAAAAGAAAGCCTTTGAAAATGATCATTCTAAGTATAATATATCCTACAGTTCTGCTTTTTATTATCTTTTGCTGTCATGCCCTAAAGCTGAGGATGACGCAGCAACACTCCAAAAAGAAATGTCAAATCCTTACATACCATAAATAACCAAAACATAACATTCTAGTAATATTTAAAGAATATCCTCACATCGTTTTTAAATCCAAAACAAAATATACATAAAACTGAACAAAAATAAAAAATAACTAATCACTCCAGATCCTCTTCAAACCATTCTTCCAACTCATCATCATCTAACTGAGAACCTACAAAATGTTAAATAAGGGGTAAGCTCACTAGCTCAATAAGAAAATCTGGCCTACCTGGGATTGAGCATGCTACATAGATATATACATTTACAAAACATTCAATCATAAGAGTTTAGAAATTTAAGGTACAACAAAACTCATGGAGTCTTAAAATATCTCCCTGGTGGGTTGGTCGCACCATGTGAAGATCTCGGAGTATCACCCAAAAAAGAAGAAGGAGGAAAAGAGGAACAATGAATTTCTTAACATGACTCATTACTGAACCAAAAAAGGCATATTTGGCACATAAGTACCGAACTGGTGCGGTTTATTCAGTGACAATAATGGTGATCGAAACAAGCGAGAAAACCATTGCTTCAATAGAAGAAAATCGGCACCGGAGTCAAAATAAAGTGTACCTGGCACCAGGTCTATTTTGGAATGCGCAGGCACGATTTTCAGAACACCCAAAATCCAACCTATAACTTTTCAGACCAAAAAAGTAGTTTTTACCAGCTACTTTAAGAATAAAAAATACTGTTTTGTGCACCAAAAATCATGTATACATACTTAAACATGCTTAAACAAAGCTTAATTCACGAAAATGATTCATACTTGGGGACTTGATTTGGCTTAACTGATCAGTCTTCCAATTATTATATCTTAGGTATTGTATCCCCCTAGTAGGGCCTTATAGCTTATAAAGTTGGGGAATTCCTTACCAAAACGAAACCCACAAGCATTCAACATCACATCAATAAAAAAATCAGTACATAGGCATAAAACTTAACTTAAACTCATAACTTTCAATGAATATAACCATTGGTACAAAAATAACAGTTAACATACCATGCTCAATACCATTTTCATATAGAAATCAAGAAACATCATTGATTTTGAAGAAAACAGTAACCAGTACCAAATACAGGAAAACCCAATTTCCTTACCTACTGAATTCAGCCTCTTGGAACCTCTTAAAGCTTTCACTCAAGCCTCCAAACACTTATTCACCTTCAATTAAAACCCAAACAATACAATTAATCCTCCAATCAATTTTTCCCAATTTAGAACCCTAATACTCTAACTTCGATTCAAGAACAATTTATCCCAATTCTAGGTTACAAACACCATAAAACACAAGGGGAAAGCTAACTTACCAAGAGTTGATGCCAAAGGCTCAAGTCCCTTCTCAGATTCTCCCTTCTCTTCACTCTTCTCCTCTTCTAGAATAGTTTCAGAAACAACGTAACCGTTAAAAACATGCCTAAGCCTATAATGAAAAATTAATAAAAAAACCCCTAACTAAATAATTGCACTTAATCCCTCAACTTATAATACTTAACTGTTTTAGCCTTATGGACCCTAGCCCACTAATTAAAATAAAAAAAACCACAGCCCAATAAGCCTATGAAAGAAAAGAAGTCAGTGGGCTCACATTCTACCATCCTTACAAAAAGTTTCGTTCTCGAAACTTACGCACCTTAGTCCTCAAATAGGAACGGATACTTTTGGCATGCATCTTCCTCTAACTCCCAAATAGCTTTTCGCTTCGAGTGATTTAACCATTACACCTTAACGTAAGGTATCGCCCTCCGTCTCAGAACTTGCAGCTTCCTATCCACGATCCTTACTGGTACCTCCTCATAAGTCAAGTCTTCACGTACTCGCAAAGACAACATTTCTAAAATATGATTTGGGTCCGAAACATACCATCGAAATTGGAATACGTGAAAAATGTCGTGTATCCTGGATAATGTTGGCGGCAAAGCTAGCCTGTAAGCTAAATCTCCTACTTTCTCAAGAATTTCATACGGCCCCACATATCTTGGACTTAACTTCCCACTCTTACCAAATCTCATTACACCCTTCATAGGGGACACCTTCAAATATACTTTCTCACCACACTGAAACTCTAATGGCTTTCGTTTGCTGTCAGCCCAACTCTTTTGACGGTCCTAGGCAGCATTCAATCTTTCCCGAATAACCAATACTCTATCCGAAGCAAGTTGTACCAACTCTGGTCCGGTTATACTTCTTTCCCCTACGTTATCCCAATAGATTGGAGACCTACACTTCCGTCCATAAAGAGCTTCATACGGTGCCATTCCAATGCTGGCTTGATAACTTTTATTGTAGGAAAACTCTACCAATGCCAAACTGTCACACCAGCTTCCTTTGAAGTCCAACACACAAGCCCGCAACATATCCTCTAATATCTGAATTGTCCTCTCTGTCTGACCGTCAGTTTAAGGATGAAACACCGTATTGAGTGCGACGGTGGTTCCCATGGCCTTGTTGAAACTCTTCCAAAACTAGGACACAAACCTGGTATCTTTATCTAATACTATACTCACTGGCACCCCGTGCAACCTGACAATCTCATCCATGTACATTTTGACCAACTCCTCCATAGAAATTACTACCTTCATAGGCATAAAGTGCGCTGACTTAGTTAGACAATCCACCACCACCCAAATAGTGTTTTTTTCCTGTCTTGGTCTTAGGTAACCCAATGACAAAATCCATCGTGATATGCTCCCACTTCCATATCGGAATTTCCAATGGCTTAAGTAATCCAGCAGGTCTTTGGTGTTCTGCCTTAACTTGCTGACATACCAAACACTTAGATACATATTTTGCTATACTCCGCTTCATATCACTCCACCAATAATACTTCTTGAGATCCTGATACATTTTGGTTCCTCCCAGGTGAACTGAGAACCTCGAGTTATGCGCTTCCTTAAGTACCTCGGCCCTTAATGCCTCCTCATCGGGAACACATAATCTGCCCCTGAAACGAAGACTGTCACCCGCATGAATCTGAAAGTCCAACTGATTTCCTCCAAGAGCCACTGCTCTCTTCTTTTCCAATTCTACATCCCCCGACTAAGCCCCCTTGATTCTTTCCACCAAAGATGATTGTGCCACCATAGCAGCCAAACATCCTGAAGTCAGTTACACCACTTCTAATTCCAACCTTTCAAACTTCGTGATGAGTCGATCCTGATCTGTGAGTAGAGCTGTTAAAGTGCTACACCTCTTCCTACTAAGAGCATCCGCTACCCAATTAGCTTTCCCAGGGTGGTAACTAATCTTCAAATCATAATCCTTAAACAGCTCTAGCCACTGTCTCTGCCTCATGTTAAGCTCCTTCTGCGTAAATAAGTACTTTAAACTCTAATGATCGGTGAAGACTTCACACGATTCCCCATACAAATAGTGTCGTCAAATCTTTAGCGCGAACACTACGGCTGCCAACTCCAAATCGTGAGTCGAGTAATTTTGTTCATAGGGCTTCAACTGTCGAGAAACATAGGCAATCATTTTACCATTCTGCATCAACACACAGCCCAATTCGTTCTTCGAAGCATCACTATAGATAGAAAATCCCCCTGCCTCAGACAGTAGTGCTAACACAAGTACCGACATCAGTAACATTTTCAACTCCTGGAAACTCCTCTCACAAGCTTCACTCCACTTGAACTGAACTTTCTTATGGGTCAACTGAGTCAATGGAGTAGCGATCTTAGCGAAATCTTCCACGAACTTCCAGTAGTATTCAGCCAACCCCAAGAAGCTTCTAACTTCCATTGTATTAGTTGGCTTGGGCCAATCAACTATTGTTTCAATCATCCTAAGATCAACGGAGACCCCCTTCTCAGAAATCACATGCCCCAGAAAAGACACACTCCCAAGCCAGAACTCACACTTGTTGAATTTAGCATACAACTTCTGCTCTCTAAGTCTCTGCAATACCACTTTTAGATGATCCCGATGCGCTTCCTCAGATGGAGAATATACTAGGATATCATCTATGAACACCACCACGAACCTGTCCAGCTCATCCTTGAAAACCCAATTCATCAACTCCATGAAAGCTGCTGGCGTGTTAGTTAATCCAAATGGCATGACTAGAAACTCATAATGCCCATACTGAGTTCGGAAGGCGCTTTTTGGATGTCTTTAGGTCTGATTCGCAACTGATGATACCCGGAACGTAAATCGATTTTAGAGAACACCTTTGCTCCCTTTAATTGGTCAAATAGGTCATCAATCCTGGAAAGTGAGTATTTATTTTTCACCGTGATCTTGTTCAACTCCCTATAATCGATGCACATCCTCATACTTCTGTCCTTCTTCTTCACAAATAATATGGGAGCACCCCATGGAGACACACTAGGACGTATGAACTTCTTGTCTAACAACTTCTGAAGTTGAACCTTCAATTCCCGTAGCTCAACTAGTGCCATGCGATATGGCGCTTTTGAAATTGGTTCCACTCTTGGAATTAAGTTGATTTCGAAGTCAACCTCTCTCTCAGGTGGTACGCTTGGCAGATCTTCTGGAAACACATCCTGGAACTCATTCACTATTGGTATATCCTTAATTCGTGGTTCTTGCTTCTTTACCTCCACCATGCTAGCTAAGTAAGCCTTGCATCCTTGGCGCAGATTCTTGCGAGCTCTAACCACGGAAATCACTAGCATAGACCTCTTGCCCACTACTCTACCCTCACTTTGGAAATGGAAGACAACTCTACTCGGCAAGGCAAGGCAAATTGCACCCTCTTCTCTCGGCAATCCACTAACACATGATTATTAACTAACTAGTCCATACCCAAAATCACATCAAAATCAACAATATTAATTTGGATTAGGTTGCATCAAGCTCTTCATCACCAATTGATACCCGACATCCCTTATGTACCAAGTTAGACACCAAAACTTTTCCATTGGGTACTGCTACTCTATAGGAGTCAACTAGGTAGGTAGGACCTGACTTTAAGGCCTTAGCAAACCTATGAGATATGAACGAATGCGATGCTCTACAATCAAATAACACAATGGCAGACATAGAGTTAATCAGAAGTGTACCTGTCACCACGTCATCAGCTGTATCAGCCTCCTCCTGGGTAAGAGCAAACACTCGAGCATTACTCTTCTACCGCTGCTCCCCTGCCTTAGGCGTCTGAGCACTAACTGCTACTTGGGTCGGATTTGCCACTGGTTCAAGACACTGGCTAATCTTGTGACCTATTTTGCCACATCTAAAACAACTTCCAAGCGCCCATTGGCACTCCCCTAAGTGCCTCTTGCCACAAGTTGGGCATTCATTAAATAAAGTGCCTGCATTCGAAGCTGTAGACCCTGCTGCACTCATTGCCTGTGCCCCTAATAAAGCTGGCCTAGGCTGACCGGGAAAAGCTCTCCTATTAGCATCAGGCTGGCCCGACGATGCCGATCTAAACTGTTGGGATGTATGCCCTCTTAGACTAGATTTCTGATGTAAAAATCGAATATTTTAATAAAAGAATTTATTTTCAGAAATTATTTGTGAATTTATAATTTTATTTGTGTACAATTACGTTTGGAAAAGACCCGTTGTGTTTAAGTAAGTGGTCTATGTGAATGGAGGTCTTTCACAGTAAGATATAAATCACGGATTACTTAACGCATAAACATTCGTTCTTGACCGATTGATGAGAATGGGAATTCATCATGTCTAGGTTATTATGTTGTGAATTCTAAATAGGGAATGGCTTACCTTTAGCTAGTGAGTAGTCCACTCACTTCATAATATAAGTGTATTTTGAATATATAGAACAAGACCTGCAGTAGTGGTTTCTAAAAGTACTATATGGTAGAAATCTAGACTACTACCGCTTCAGCGTAAATTAGTACTCTACGACTTGAGTATAAGTTGGTGGTCTAACGAAGTTGGAAGCATATACTTTGATATGCTATAGTTGAGATTCTATCGTAGGGCCAATATACTTGCATGTTGGGTATGTGTGATTAGTTAGTTAAGACAGACTTGTACAATATAGTTTCTATACTATATCGCCCCTTGTGGTTGTCTGAATGATCTAAATATCCAGGGTCCTGGGAAACATGATTTGGATGTTTGCTTTAGGGTAGCTCCCTTGGAAAGCAGAAACAATCCAGAAAGTCGTGAATCATTGGATTAGAGGCCTAAGGATGGTAGATATCATTTAGAGAGGTGTTAGTACACTTTTTCCTCTCTAAATGTACGGCGATGTATAGAGGGGTATTTTAGTCATTACATCTGTAGGTCGGAGACTTTGCTAACGCAATACTATCATTGGGGTCAATATTTCCTTATGGTGATATTAAGAAATATTTAAAATGCAAAATACAACTATTTATATGGTAAGGGTATTTTGGTCATTTTAATAGTCAAAACAGTGTGTCTTTTGGTCCTCAGTATAGATCGTGAGTACTAATCAAATACGGGCTAAGGAATTAAATTAAATTAAATATAATTTATTTTATTTAAGTAGCCTGATTTAATTATTGGGCTAGAATAAAATAAAAGTCCATGGAGAGATAGAATTAATTACATTAGTTTAGTGGGTTAATTAATTATTCAGGGCTTTGGCCCAGTTTGAATAATTAGGGATTAACCTGGGACTAAACTGATTTAGGCTTATTTAATAGGACTGGTTTATTTGGGCTAGAAAATTAATTATTGGTTAGGCCATTAAGTTGGTTCTAACTAGAATAATTAATTAAGCCCAATAGGTTAAACCAAGAGTCCAATGGCCCAATCCAGTTTAACCTAGGATTTTTTATTTAGGTTAAACAACAGGATTGGATACATCGTTGTTAACATAACACGCATACTCTGAGACGGCTTCTTCTTTGTAGAGCCAGACGTCTCTCTTTCTCTCTCTCCAGAAAAATTTT
Organism: Voacanga thouarsii; assembly: GCA_026120185.1. Classification (NCBI taxonomy): domain Eukaryota; kingdom Viridiplantae; phylum Streptophyta; class Magnoliopsida; order Gentianales; family Apocynaceae; genus Voacanga; species Voacanga thouarsii. The sequence goes on from JANUWF010001486.1 coordinate 408,139, forward strand.
CTAGCCTGTTAGTTGTTCACCAAACGGTAGTTAGGCAAGCCATATATTGGAAGATCAAGAGTTAGGCATTCACATACATGCAAAGGCGGAGTAGGAGGCTTGCAAGAATCGCACTAGAGGCTTCCACCAGCACACCTACCCCAGTTGCATACGTTCTGGTCCAGCCACCTTTGAGAACCAGAAAGAGAGGTAAAATTTTTAAAATCTCGGGATTGGGACAGGGCACAACCGACGCCGGCTAGGGCTGTCGGAGCCAAAGTTGATGCCGGCTCTGCCCTGGAATCCCTTGTTCTTGTGTTTTTTCAGTTTTTTTTATGTTCGCTTCCGCTGCATGCCCTGTATTTTCTCGCTTTCCACGCCTTCAATTGGCATCAGAGCATGAAGTTTTTGTGAAAATATAGGGAGCATGCATCTAGATTAATAAAACTGAACACATGTGTGATTAAAATTGTGATTTGTTTATGGTATGGATAAATTCTCTATTAAACATCGCGGGTGGAGGTATAGGAAATTGTAATTTACTATTTTTCTTAACAAATCGTGTAAGCCAATGTTTATTGATATAGGCGGTTGTTAGTTTTGGTTGATTTCATTGTATTTGGATTGGAATCGGAGAGCCATGGGTACTAGAAGCTGTGCAGAAAAACAGGAAATATTCGCAGAAAGAAGTTGCAGGATCCGGCATCCAGAATGGAACCGGCGCCGACTTGGGGTTCTGGAACCAGCGCCAGCTTGGCTTTGGAAGGTCGGTCCGCGCGCTAGTTTCTGGTGGATCCTGGTTCTGTGCGACGGGTATAGTGGACCACAGTGCAGATGAATGCATGATCTAGTGCGGCAGATGCAATGGACCAAGGAATTTTTTTTTTTTTAATTTTTCCTTGTAATTTTTCTTGCAATTTCTTTTGGTTTTGGGGTCTATACTAGGCGAAGTTAATATTTTGCAATAGTCAATATTCAAGGAATATTTTTGTATGGAAAATATTAGTAAGGGATTTTAGAATTAAATAAGACCATTAATTAATTAATTAATTAATGTGTTTAATTCTATTATTTGGGCACTTATGTTTAAAAAATAGAAAAGCGTGAAAACGTTTGCTGTTTTCTAACATGATATTTGTTTTTGTACCTATGTGCACGTTTTCTCAAAGACCAAAGTCTTTAGGAATGCTTTGACATGGAAAACATTTTTCTACAAATTAAATGGTTATTTTAATTTAAACAAAAATTAATCCTTAGATATTTTCTCAAAGGATTTAATCCTTGACATAGAAAATATATTGGATTTAGATATTTTTATAAGGTTAAAATAGAAAGCCATTTTGTTTTAATTTGGCATAAGAAAAATTGTTTTATCAAATAAACTTGAGACCAAAGTCTCTAGAAAGTTTTAATTGGAAAATTTTTTAAATCATTAAGTTTTAACTTAAATAAGATTAGTCCATGGGAAAAGCTCTCAAAGGATATAAACCTTAACATAGAGATTTTTATGGACTTAGACATTTTATTTTTGAGTTAAGGGAAAAACTTAATGGAAATTTTCAAAATGATATTTTTCAGAAAACCCTTGTTTTAAAAGACTAAGTGAGAGAGGGGTTCCAACTGCCCTACGACTTCTATCATGATCCTCATTAGAGATCGTGGGTCCCCTTGCGTCACCCTGGGAGTGAACCCGTATAGGAGAGGGATACCACAAGGATTTATATCTAAATGAAGGGATGTAATTAATAACCCATGGCACATACTATGATCGGCCAGCCCCTCGTTGGAGGTGATAGTGCAAGGTATGTCCATAGAAAATGAGAAGAAATGGCCATCCCCTCAATAGAGTTATCTTCTAGATCATTACCTAGAAGGGAAATTAATTTGTGGTGGTTAACACACTTAACTTAGAAAACTGTTAATCTTCCCAAGAAGCTATGCCAGTTTTCCTAAGAGCCAAATTGATTATTATCAGTTTTGATAATAAGGATAAATTGCACATATTTGTTTTATTTTCACAAACTGAATCTTTTTTCTTTTATTTTTCAATTTTTTAGAAATTGTGGGAGGTTCTTTTAGTCCATTGGCCATTATTCTCCGAGAAAATAAACTAACGAGATCAAACTATGTGAACTGGAAAAGAAACCTAGATATAATACTCACAGCTGAAGAGTATAAGTATACCCTGTACAAAACCTACCCTATTATCGGGAAGGGTTCCACCGCTGAGGAGCATGCGGCTGAGAAAGCATGAAAGAAGGCCGACGAGATGGCTCATTATTACATGTTGGCCTCCATGTCTACTGTGCTCCAATCCAAACATGATCACATAACCACTGCGTATGACATAACCCAATCATTAGCCACGATGTTCACGGATTAGAGCTGGCCCGCAAGGCAGAAGGCTCTTCGAACCATCATAAACACTAAGATGGCTGAGAGAGTATCAATTAGAGAGCATATGCTTAAGATGATTACTGCTTTCGAGGAGGCAGAAATCTTAGGAGCTGTCATTGACTCCGAGAGCCAAGTGAACATGGTTCTCGAATCTCTACCGAGTTCCTTTACTCAGTTCAAGTTGAACTATAACATGAACAAGTTGAACATGGGTTTGACTAAGTAGATGAAGGAGCTCTAGATGATGGAGAAGGTCATGAAGCTACAATCTAAGGTTATGATTGCTAAGACTTCATCTTCTAGAACTGGACCCAAGCCTAGAAAGTTCAAGAAGAAGAAGGGGAACGCAGCGGTCCAACCCAAGACCCAGCCCAAAAACAAACCCAATGGCAAGTGCTTCAAGTGTGGACTGAAGGGACACTGGAAAAAGGAGTGTCTAGATCTTCAAGCCAAGAAAAACTCCACAGGTAATATTTTCTATCTAGAATCTATATCAATGGTTGGATTAACTTCCGCTTGAATTGTTGATTCAGGAGCAATTGATCGCATCTGTAACTCTTTGCAGGGGTTTAGAAAGATTAAAAGACTCCAAAAGGGCGAACATGGACTACGTGTGGGAAATGGAGCACAAGCTTGGGCCCTTGCAGTGGGAGAGCTAGATCTTGTATTTGTTTGTAATAGAATAGTGATTTTGAAATATATTTTATATGTACCTGGATTTAGACAGAATTTGATTACAGTTGCGAAACTAATAAATCAAGGATATTTTGTATCTTTCCATTCTGGTATTTCTATCAGTAGAGATGAAGAAATTTTATGTATTGGGCACATGTATGGGAATCTATTTTTCTTAAACCCTATTAACAATCAATTAAATAACGCTCGATACAAACCTTTAACAAGGAAGAGAAAGGCCAATATCAATGACTCGTATATTTGACATCTAAGGTTGGGTCATATTAACTCAACCAGGATTCAGAGACTAATCTATGATGGGCCTTTGGACTCATTGAGATTGGAAAATTGACCTCAGTGTGAATCCTGCCTGATGGGAAAGATGACCAAAAGGTCATTTACACCAAAGGCGGATAGAGTCAAGGAGGTATTGAGTTTTGTTCATACTGATGTGTGTGGTCCATTGTCTACACTAACTAGAGGAGGTTTTGAGTACTTCATCACTTTCACGGATGATTGTACAAGGTATGGTTACATTTACCTGATCAGACGCAAGTCTGACTCTTTTGACAAGTTCAAGGAGTTTAAGGCTGAAGTGGAGCGTCGGACAGGTAAATTAATCAAAACCTTACGATCAGATTGTGGTAGAGAGTACCTCCTGGGTTGAATTCAAGGATTACATGGTACATCATGGGATAGTATCCCAACTCTCTACGCCGGGGACACCCCAGCAGAACGGAGTAGCTGAAAGAAGGAACAGGATATTGATGGAAATAGTACGAAGCATGATGTCTCATGCTACTCTTCTAATGTCTTTTTGGGGATATGTCCTGGAAACAGCAGCAAATATTCTGAACTCGGTGCTTTCCAAGTCAGTACCTAGGACTCCCTATGAGATGTGGACTGAGCGTAAGCCAAGTCTGAATTATTTCAGGATATGGGGTTGTCCAACTTATGTACTAGTCAAGGAAGACAAGTTGGAACCAAGATCAGAATTATGCTATTTTGTTAGGTATCCAAAAGGGACAAAGGGTGATTACTTTTATCATCCTAAGGAGCAGAAGGTACTGGTTAGTACTAATGTTAGATACTTAGAGGATGATCAATGTACTTCCATGAAAGGTTCAATTAGGTTGGAACTGGAAGAGAAGTTATCTTCGAAAGCAACTTCTTCCGACCCGATTGTGAAACAAGAAGAAGCACAGCCTCAAGAGCCTGTACATATAGAGTCTCGTTATAGTGGGAGAGTGTCTAGGGTTCCAGAGAGATAAACTGGAGAAGCTTTTGAGCTGGTCTCCCACCATCAAGAACAAGACCCCACTAGATACGAAGAGGCTATTGCTGATGCCGATGCAAATCTGTGGCATGAAGCAATGAAAGTCAATATTGAGTCTATGTATCTCAATCAGGTTTAGGATCTTGTAACTTTACCTGAAAGGATAAAACCCATAGAGTGTAAGTGGGTATACAAGAGAAAGAGGGGAGTAGATGGGAAAGTGGAAATCTTCAAAGTTAGGCTGGCGAAAAGCTATACTCAGAAAGAGAGAATCGACTATGAGGAAACCTTATTCCTAGTAGCCATGCTTAAATCCATTCGTATCCTCCTTACCATCGCATGTCATTATGACTACGAGATATGGCAAACGGATGTCAAGAGGGCATTTTTAAATGGCCATCTGAGTGAAGACATCTATATGTCCCAACCGGAAGGTTTTATTGCTAAGGGCTAAAAGCATATTGTTTGCAAGTTTAAGAAGTCCATCTATGGACTTAAGCAGGCATCAAGGGCATGGAACATTCGTTTTGATGAGACTGTAAAATTTTATGATTTTGTTCAAAACGAGGATGAACCATGCGTATACCGGAAACTTGAAGGCATTAATGTGGTTTTTTTTGTCTTGTATGTGGATGACATTCTACTCATTGGAAATGATGTAGGGTCATTGTCATGTACAAATGTTTAGCTGTCTAGTCAATTCAGTATAAAGGACTTGGGAGAAGCCAGCTATGTTCTCAGGATTAGACTTCGTAGAAATAGGAAGCAAAGAATGTTAGGATTATCCCAAGCAACATACATTGATAAGATGCTGGCCAAGTACAGTATGGACTCATGCAAGGGAGCTCTAATCCCTTGCAGACATGGGTTGTCACTTTCTTCAAGAGACTGTCCTAAGTCTCAAGAAGAAAAGAACGGAATGAGTAGGATTCCCTACGCTTCGACTGTGAGAAGTCTCATGTATGCCATGTTATGTACTAGGCCAGATATCTGCTTTGACGTAGACTTGGTTAGCAGATATCAGTCAAACTCTGGGGAGGTTCATTGGCAAGTTATAAAGCATATACTCAAGTACCTCAAAGGAACGAGAGATTATATGCTGGTTTACAGGGCTGATGACTTAGTTCCTATAGAATACACAGACTCAGACTTCCAGGTAGATAAGGATGGGAGAAAATCTACTAGTGGATATATTTTCACCTTGTCTGGAAGAGCTATTTCATGGAAGAGTATCAAGTAATCTTGCATTGCTAACTCAACCATAAAAGTTGAGTATGTGGCAGCTTCGGAGGTATCCAAAGAAGTAGTCTGGCTCCAAAAGTTTCTTTCAGAACTTGGAGTCGTGCCATACATGGACAGGCCGATTGTGATGTATTGCGACAACACTGGAGCAGTACCGCAATCTAATGAACCTCGGAACCACAAGAAGGGGAAGCACATCGAGAGGAAGTACCACCTAATCTGAGATTTCATCCAGAGACGGGAAGTCGTGGTGGAATAGATTGCCTCCGAGAACAATCTAGCAGATCTATTCACCAAGCCTTTGGCTGAGAGAGTCTTCAAAAGACACTTAGATGCCATAGGGATAGGCACCTACGGACTTACTTAGTCTTAGAGTGCAAGTAGGAGAATGTTGGGATGTATGCCCTCTTAGACTAGGTTTCTGATGTAAAAATCGAATATTTTAATAAAAGAATTTATTTTCAGAAATTGTTTGTGAATTTATAATTTTATTTGTGCACAATTATGTTTGGAAAAGACCCGTTGTGTTTAAGTAAGTGATCTATGTGAATGGAGGTCTTTCACAGTAAGGTATAGATCACGGATTACTTAACACATAAACATTCGTTCTTACCCGATTGATGAGAATGGGAATCTCATCATGTCTAGGTTATTATGTTGTGAATTCTAAATGGGGAATGGCTTACCTTTAGCCAGTGAGTAGTCCACTCACTTCATGACATAAGCGTATTTCGAATACGTAGAATAGGACATGTAGTAGTGGTTTCTAAAAGTACTATATGGTAGAAACCTAGACTACTACCGCTACAGCGTAGACTAGTACTCTACGACTTGAGTATAAGTTGGTGGTCTAACGAAACTGAAAGCATATACTTTGATATGCTATAGTTGAGGTTCTATCGTATGGCTAATATACTTGCATGTTGGATATGTGTGACTAGTTAGTTAAGACAGACTTGTACAATATAGTTTTTATACTATATCGCCCTTTATAGTTGTCTGAATGATCTAAATATCCAGGTTCCTGGGAAACATGACTTAGATGTTTGCTTTAGGGTAGCTCCCTTAGAAAGCGGAAACAATCCAAGAAGTCGTGAATTATTAGACTAGAGACCTAAGGATGGTAGATATCATTTAGAAAGGTGTTAGTACACTTTTTCCTCTCTAAATGTACGGCGATGTATAGAGGGGTATTTTAATCATTACACCTGTAGGTCGGAGACTTTGCTAACGCAACACTGTCCTTAGGGTCAATATTTCCTTATGGTGATATTAAGAAATATTTAAAATGCAAAATATAACTATTTATATGGCAATGGTATTTTGGTCATTTTAATAGCCAAGGCGGTGTGTCTTTTGGTCCCTAATATAGACCGTGAGTCCTAATCAAATACGGGCTAAGGAATTAAATTAAATGTAATGTAATTTATTTTATTTAAGTAGTCTGATTTAATTGTTGGGCTAGAATAAAAAAAAAGTCCATGGAGAGATAGAATTAATTACATTAGTTTAGTGGGTTAATTAATTATTCAGGACTTTGGCCCAGTTTGAATAATTAGGGATTAACCTGGGACTAAACTGATTTAGGCTTATTTAATTTGACTGATTTATTTGGGCTAGAAAATTAATTATTTGTTGGGTCATTAAGTTGGTTCTAACTAGAATAATTAATTAAGCCCAATAGGTTAAACCAAGAGTCCAATGCCCTAGTCCAGTTTAACCTAGGATTTTTTATTTAGGTTAAACAAGAGAATTGGATACATCGTTGTTAACATAACACACATACTCTGAGATGGCTTCTTCTTTGTAGAGCCTGACGTCTCTCTCTCTCTATCTCCAGAAAAATTCCCTAGCCTGTTAGTTGTTCACTAAACAGTAGTTAGGCATGCCATATACTAGAAGACCGAGAGTTAGGCGTTCACATACATGCAAATGCGGAGTAGGAAACTTGCAGGAATCGCACTAGAGGCTTCCACCAACACACCTACCCCAGTTGCGCACGTTCCAGTCCAGTCACCTTTGAGAACCAGAAAGAGAGGTAAAATTTTTAAAACTTCGGGATTGGGATATGGCGCAACCGGCGTCGGCTAGGGCTACCAGAGCCGGCATCAGCTCTGCCCTGGAATCCCCTGTTCTTGTGTTTTTCTAATTTTTTTATGTTTGCTTCTACAGCGTGCCCTGTGTTTTCCCGCTTTCCACGCCTTCATAAACCTCTGACCTTGATTGACCGCTGGCCTAGACCCCTGCCCCTAGCTAAACACTAACCTAGGTCTCTTCCTGTCCCTGTCTGCATCCGATCTCCTAAACTTAGCTCCGATATCCAAACTCCTCTGATAAGCCTCCTTGTAGGTACTAGGCCTGACTACAGATAACCTTCCACGAATCCTAGCCAACAATCCATGCACAAATCGATTGGTCCTCGAAATGGGGTCTCGAGTAATTGTAGGCACATACTTACCCAACGAGTTAAACCTAATTGTGTAGTCGGTCACACTCATTTGCTCTGACTGAACCAATCCAAAGAACTGGTTCTCCTTCTCGATCTTGAAAGTGTCCGGGAAGTACTGCTCTAGAAATATCTCCCTAAACTTTTCCCAAGTAAATGGCTCGCTTCCCTGGTAATAAATGGGCTTCACCCCTTTCCACCACTATAGCGCTTCACCAACCAGAAACAGACCTGCCACCTTCAGTTTGATATCCTCTGGAACTTCCATCGTCTCAAAGTGATGTTCCAATTCTTCGATCCACTCTTCTACTCTCTCTGGCCCCCCCATACCATTGAACATCGGGAGTCCCATTCTTTTCATCCGCTCGTAAAGCGACCGACCTCCTGGTCTCGACGCTCCTGGTCTCGCTGTAACTACTGTTGTTCCGCCTGCAATCTGAGCTGTTCCTGTTGAACCCTAATCTGCTCCTGGTGTAGCAACTGTTGACTCTGTATTGCTTAAGCCACCATACCTAATGCAGTCGGCATGTCTATCAGTGTACTAGGACCAGGCGTGGTTGTGACTGGCGGTACTATCATAGCAGCTGACGGCATAAACGAGGGAGGTGAGGGCAGTTCGACCCCAATAGAATGATCTCCTGACCCATGCAGTGCTGACACAGTAGCGGATGAACTCTGACCCCTAATAGCTCAGCTAGTCTGCCCTCGAGCTCGCATAGCCACCGATCTATCCCTATCACTATTTCCCGCACCCTCCTGAGCAGTCCTTGTTGCACCACGTGCCATCGCCAAAATGCTACTCGCGAGCTAAAATGACCAAAGAAAAAGAAAATAATTTACTAAACAATCAACATCCCTAAAGAATACTCAAATACCACTTATGCTACTCTCTTCCTTAAATTTTAAACTTATAGGTTACCACTCAGTTTCATACTTATTGCCCTAACATTTCAACCTAAGACGAAGTATAACCTATTTCTTTGAAACCACCAAATGTCACACCCCAAAACCGAGGATGACATGGCAACACTCCAAAAAGAAATGTCGAACCCTTACATACTATAAATAATCAAAACATAACATTCAGTAATACTTAAAGAATATCATTACATCGTTTTTAAATCTAAAACAAAATATACATAAAATTGAACAAAAATGAAAAATAACTAATCATTCTAGATCCTCTTCAAACCATTCTTCCAACTCATCCTCATTTAACTGAGAACCTACAAAATGTTAAATAAGGGGTGAGCTCACTAGCTCAGTAAGGAAATCTGGCCTACCCGAGATTGAGCATGCTACTTATATATATACATTTACAAAATGTTCAATCATAAGAGTTTAGAAATTTAAGGTATAACAAAACTCGTGGGGTCTTAAAATATCTCCCTGGTGGGTTGTCGCACCATGTGAAGATCTCGGAGTATCACCCCAAAAAAAAAGGAGAAAAAAAGGAACAATAAATTTCTTAACCTTACTCATTGCTGAACCAAAAAAGGCATATTTGGCACATAAATACCGAACTGATGTGGTTTATTCAGTGACAATAATGGTGATCGAAACAAGCGAGAAAATCATCGCTTCAATAGAAGAAAACCGGCACCAAAGTCAAAATAGAGTGTACCCGGCATCAGGTGTATTCTAGAATGCACAGGCGCGATTTCTAGAACACCAAAAATCCAACCTATAACTTTTCAGACCAAAAACGCAGTTTTTACCACCCACTTTAATAATGAAAAATACTGTTTTGTGCACCAAAAATCATATATACATACTTAAACATGCTTAAACAAAGCTTAATTCACGAAGATGATTCATGCTTGGGGATTTGATTTGGCTTAACTGATCAGTCTTCCAATTATTACATCCCATTAGAAGAAGAGCCTTAGCTTATCTTAGGTATTGTATCCCCCTAGTAGGGCCTTATAACTTATAAAGTTGGGGAATTCCCTACCAAAACGAAACCCACAAGCATTCAACATCACATGAATTAGAAAATCAGTACATAGTCATAAAACTTAGCTTAAACTCATAACTTTCAATGAATATAACCATTGGTACAAAAATAACAATTAACATATCATGCTCAATACCATTTTCATATAATCAAAATACAATTTTCATAAAGAAATCAAAAGACATCATTGATTTTGAAGAAAACAGTAACTAGTACCAAATATAGGAAAACTCAATTTCCTTACCTACTGAATTCAGCCTCTTGGAACCTCCTAAAGCTTTCACTCAAGCCTCAAAACACTTATTCATCTTCAATTAAAACCCAAACAATACAATTAATCCTCCAATCAATTTTTTCCAATTTAGAACCCTAATACTCTAACTTCGATTCAAGAACAATTTATCCTAATCCTAGGTTACAAACACCATAAAACACAAGGGGAAAGCTAACTTACCAAGAGTTGATGCTAAAGGCTCAAGTCCCTTCTCAGATTCTCCCTTCTCTTCACTCTTCTCCTCTTCTGAAATAGTTTCAGAAACAACGTAACCGTTTAAAACATGCCTGAGCCTATAATGAAAAATTAATAAAAGCCCCTTAACTAAATAATTGCACTTAGCACCTCAACTTATAATACTTAACTTTTTTAACCTTACAGACTCTAACCCACTAATTAAAATAAGAAAAAAAAACACAACCTAATAAACCTATGAAAGAAGAGAAGTCGGTGGGCTCACATTTGCTCTTTTGGCTGATCAGGTTTTCCCTTTATAAAAGGTGGATTCTGATGCTGAAACGATCCCACATATATATGCTGGTTTATTTAGTGCTGAAAGTCCAAAACTTTAGGTGTAGAACTTGATAATGATGGATTAAACTTTCCTTAACGAAGTAGGCTAAAATGACATCTATAGAAAAACCACTTTATACCTCCCATGAATGAACCTAAAAGTCACATATTTCTTGCTCTCTATAAGATGGTTGACATGGACAAATTGAGCCAACATTATTTGACTGCCGGAAGCAGTGGGGAACTGTCAATCTCGATGCAGTTGGAAGAATATAAGAGGAACTCAGAGGACAAGAAATTTCTTGGAACATAATAATGTCCTATATGCTGTGGCGGTTCTCTTAAGGAGCCGGGGGTCATGGCTCTCCCAAAGAGTTTGAAATACTCACTTTATATATGTATATATATTTAAAATATTTAAATTGACATTCTCGATAAATTTTTTTAATATATTTTAATATAGATTCTTCCTAAAAAAATAAATTCTAAAAACTATATTTTAATATTATTATTTTAATTTAAAAATTAAAATTACAATATTTATATTATTTATCTATTTATTTTACTTCCGAATAAAAATTTTAAAGTTGAGATAAAAAACTGTATTTTAAATATAAAGTCAATAAAAATATACTAATTTAACTTTTATCTTCATTTTTTCATTTTTGAAGGGAATAGTTTTCAAAGGAAGCCTTTAAGATCTAAAAATTCAGCAAATAATTTCTAACTTCCTTAAGAAGCTTTAGGCTAGAAAAAGACTCAAGTACAATAAAAACAACAAAAAAATTTGGGTTAAAGCAAATCACACAGTTGGTTCTCCAATTTTGAATTCCCTCACTCGCTTACTCTGTTATCTCTTCTCCACTAACTTTGGTACTTCTCTTCCTTAATTTAACTTCTTTTTTAATTCTTCAAATATCAATATATTTTGGACTTTTGCTTATTCTTATAACTTGGGTTTCTACTTGGCTTGTATTTTTCACTTTTCAACCATTAATTGTTATTTATTAATGTTAGTTTGTTAATTTTTGTAATATATATATTTATATAATCTTAGAATGAATTCTTCGACTTGTTTTGTATTTACCATTTATTAATTGTTATCTATTAATGTTAGTTTGTTAATTTTTATACTATATTTTTATATCATCTTGTGATTTTTTTTTTTAAGGAAATAATCTTTTGAGTATATGCGTGGGTAATTTAAGTTTAATAAAATATTTGCAAAAATTCTTTATTTATTTGTCTTAGACTTATCTTATTAATATATATTTTGAATGACTAACTTAGATTAATACATAAGACTACTTTTATTTTTATAAAATTTAAAAAAAACAAATTTGTGTTGGTGAGAAAAAAAAAATATACAAAGAAAATTAAGTTAATAGAAAATAGGATAGTACATAAGAAAAACTCGGATGCATTGATTAATTTTTAGAAAAAAATATTTAAGAATTTAAAATTCTTAATCATTTTTATTATTGGCATAAAAAGAAGAGCATATTTCCAAAAAGAAATATAAAGAGTTGTTTGGCTCATCATGTTTCTGATCAATTCTTTCAGGGTTTTATTTTTTTCTTAGCTACTCTATTCTGTTTGGGAGTCTCAGACACTATTAACTAAAATACTATATTTTGATATAGCATGTAATCTCTAAATTCACTTACAAAGTAAATGTTGAAACATGTTGTCTACCTTTTCTCTAATCCTGTTTAGCACCAATGCACCAAAGCTAGATCTTCACTTTGTACGAGAAAAGGTTGCTTTGGATTATGTTCGTGTTTTACATGTTCCATCCAGTCATCAGTTTGCAGACTTTTTCACAGAAAGTCTTCCACCGGTTTTCTTTCTTGACTTCAGGACCAGAATGAGCCTTCGAGAATTTCCAGCTCCAATTGCAAGGGCGTGATAGACATAGAGACATGTGAGATACATGACATATTTGTAAATAATTGTATATTTAATTGTAACTACATTCATGTGATGGAATTATTACAATCAAGTTAACAAAAGTTTAGGATCACATGTCTGTAATCTTCCCTTAAATTATACATTGTACAGTATTATAGAATCCACAAATAAATCCGAAACAGGAGCTTCAGTAGATTGGTCCCTTTTCTTACCAACTTTCCTCAATTGCAGAAAACTTTGATGCTTGCGAAGCTCTATTTCAAAAATAAAACGTAGCAATTTTTTAGATAAATCTGATAAATATCCGTCAAAAGGCATCTTGTTTTACAAAATTTGTGGCCTAAGGCAAATATCATCATTGGCATAGGGGGTCAAAGTGTCAGTGAAAATAGTAGTAGACAATTGATGCAGCGAAATGGAAGAATGTGCATGCTGAGCTCTTTTAATTACTTCAAGATAAGAAATATACTGAGAATCGTTAAGGGCTAGGTCAGCAAATTGTTGTGTCTCACTTGCCTGAGTCTCAACCATGGGAGCTACCGCCACTGTGGTGGGTATCTTAGCTGTGAGTACCTCAGCTACGCCACCGCCGCCACTGGCTACAGCTGCATTGGCCTGTTGAACAGGCTCACCTGGCCCCCTATCAAAGGATCACAAGATTCGTCTTCGTGCGTCTCCAACTGGGATCACTAGCTGAAGAGGGGCATCTGCAACATCTCCTAAAGGTGTCTGCAGCTGTTGAAGAGTCTCAGGAGTTGTTCCCGTAGCAACAACCACTCCATCTGCCTAAAGCAAAATATCAGGAATAGACGAACGAGCCTCGGCATTTTGATCTTGGATATTTTGACGAGGATTAGGCAAGCTGTGTAGTAAAATACACATATAATTAAAATATAAAAAAAAGGTTTTAAAACTAAGTTGCAGCAAGATAAATAGCTTTTTGGCTATTTTTGCAGATTAATATAGAGAGATGGATCTAAATTGAACACATTAATTATCCCCAAATATAAAGTGCTTCTAATTAATTATATTGTCACCCTATTACGTATAACTCAATGTTTAAAAGTTTAGTTGTCTTAGTGCAAAATTTAAAAGGAAAAAAAAAGAAAAGAAAAGACTACATAGAACCACACTATCATCTTAGAATATAAGTCATTAAATACATTTTTATTTGCTTAAACTATTTTTAGATTTTGTTGTCCTCTATTGAAACAAATTTCTTACATCACCGGTCACCCTTTTTGTTTTTTCTAAATTCAAGACTCGTAGCTTAATAAAGGATGTTTTTAATCAATTAAAACTATTACTTTGTCACACTCTGTCTAGTGTTTTGTTAGTGGAACCTAAATATGTTTAGTTATTAGAGTTTTCAAGATTAGTTGCCATGAAAATTACATCACTTCAGTTCTATTAAACCTTTTTTTTTTTTCAATCTTTTGGTTGAATCGCAATTCTATTAAACTTGAATAGGATTCTTAAATTGGACTAAGAAGAATCACAAAACTAATCATGTTAGGATGTTATTGCTAAGGCTGGTGATATTGTGAGAGCAAATCTCCTAAATTTATGAAATTAACTTCATTACCCCCTTAGTCAATTAAAATTTATATCTCTATCAATCTTAATCTCTCTGATTTCTCTCCACTAATTACGTCCTACTAATTAATTATCCACACACTTTCTCTATCATCCTAATTTAATTTCCTATTTTCATCCCTCCTTAGTTATGTCTTCTTCTTTTCATTTCTATTCAATTTATTACGCTAAAAAATAATAATGAAATTAAATTTTGGGGACAAGCTACAAAACAATTATTTATTAAATAGCATGATCAACCTAAGAAGTGTAGTGTCAATTCCTTTAGAAAAAAGAAAAAGAATTTTCAACAATAATTTCAAGAAAGTAAGTTTTCATTAGTATATATTCAACAATGAAATATTTAATTTAATTAATTAATTAAAAATTCAAATTAAAAAACAATTATTCTTCATAATTAAAGTTTGTAATGCAGTTAAAGCATTGTAGCAATGCAAAGGTTTGCTAGAAAAAAGGTAGGAGAAATGAAAGGATATTTTTTGGGGATATAATTGGTATTTTATGATGAGAAAAATTAGAAATGAGATAAATTATGTGTAATTTGGAGAGAAAAGTAAGAGATTGAGTATAATTGTTAGATAAAAATAAAAAATTAAGATTTATAAAAATACTAATTACGATTAGACAGCAAGATCATTTTCATAACTTTTGCTCTGGCAGGAGGACTTGCTCTGGCAATATCACCAGCCTTTTGCTAATACCCTATTGTTGACTAAATGTCACTTTCATTTTTCTTCTAGTCAACCCTAAGAATCACAACCACAAACCTTGCCCAAATGTCACAATCTAAGATTCAGTGGATGTGGATATCATAGGTTTGGATTAAATCCCTCACAATCTAAGATTCAGTGGATGTGGATATCATAGGTTTGGATTAAATCCCCATGGGCAAGGTTTGTGGTTGTGATTCTTAGGGTTGACTAGAAGAAAAATGAAAATAATATTACTATTCTTTTGCTATCAAATTGAATGTCTACATTTAATTTTAATATAAAATTTATGAGAATATTTGACCCATATAAATTGTCACTTCTTTACTGAGGAGGTTAGCAATACAATCCATGCATTAATAGTCTTGCATCTGTTTGAATTAGTAAGTTTGAACCAAGATTCTTTAAGTTTTATAAAAAAATTTGAAAAAAAAGAAAAAATTTAAAGGTTCTGACTGGAGAATAATAGTCAATGCAGTCCTTTTGGCGGGGGGGGAGTGGGGGGCGAGATGCAGCATGTTGTTGCTAGACAGCTCAAGTGGGATCTTCAAAACAATATGTTTGAAAAAATATATAGAAAAGATGAAAGAAAATAAATAAATAAAACACAATACGAAAATTTAACGTAGTTCGATTTTTCAATTAGACCTACATCAACGGCTCCAAAGAGAAACACTCCACTATGTAATTTTTGAACGGACAAAATTACAAACCCTCACAAAATAACTCAAGGCCCAAAAATCTCTCAATTTACTAGGCTCAATGAGTTGATATACTTTTCCTAAAACAACACTAACTTATTTATAGGGAAAGCTTTCCTTTCTCTTCTTTAAATTATCTGATAGGGGTTAAAATCATCGTTATTTTCCTAGTTATTTGAGGCTAAAGTGAGACACTTTTAATACCACAACTAGTCATATTTCTTCATATTTAATATTTCCCTTATAAAAATATTTTTTTTATAATTTTATATAAAAATAAATAAAATTTGGAGTGAAATGTATAATTTTCCAGCACAGACCCAGCACTAGGCCAAGAAGGTAGAGCCGGTGCAGGTCTTGTACTGGCATAATAGAGAAAAGCACAGAGGAATAGAGGAAGCAATTGCAATTGGAGTTGGAAAGGAACAGGAAACAAAAGTCATGGCTCGGACGACTGGCTCACAACTTCATAAGAAATGAAAGAAAAGAAAGAACAAAAGCAACAAAGCAAAAGATAAATTTTGGTGGGCCAAGACCATGGAAAAGTCAACAAAAGTGGCTGAGAAAAAGCACGAAAGGAACAAATTGAATTTCAGCTGCGTATGGGATGGTTTGCAGCTCAATTGAGCCGATGCTACAGTATGAACAAGGAACAGCAATTCGGCAGCAACTCTGTGGCTTGGTTGCGGCTAAGCAAATTGATAGAAGAAATTTCGGCAGCTTCATCCCTACAGCTTTAAGGCACCTCGGCTCAGATGGCTTTCGATTGCTGCGTAATTTCGTATGGCTCAAATTGGAAGCCAAATTCCACAATTTCAATTCAACATCAATTAAAGTCTTCAGCACAAAATGGCAAAGGAATTCTCAACTTCACAATTCAAAGGAGGTGGAATTACTTAATTTTTTCTTAGATTTTTATTTTAGAATTTTACTAATCTTTTTTTGTTTTGGATTTTTAAGAAATTACTTCTTCGTTACTTAGAATTCTTTTAGGAATTGTGTAAGCCTATAAATAAAGGATGTTTACCTTAGAAAAGGGGGTGCACAATGTAAAGACTTAGATATATTTTGAGAGTGCATCACTAATATTTTCTCAAGAGAAATAATTCAAGGAGCATTGATTCTTGGAGGAGGTTTTTATTGGATATTGAAAGGCTTGTCTATGAGTATTTATCTCTTTCCTTTATTTTCTTTTTCTTGAACAATGATGTATTAATTGTTTTATTGTAATTGGACATTATTTAGGTATTCATGATTTTTAGAGTTACTTTGATCTTTTGATTAATTGATTGTTATTCTTAGTATTTAATTACTTATGCTGATTACGAGATTAATTTTTTTTTTTCTATTAACTTGCTTGGAAAAGGGGTTAACTGCTAAGAATTGGGTAATTAGAGGTTAATTGATGTCTGTCAGGATATGGATTCATTGGTTAATTTCATGTTTTAAGTTTGCTAGGGTATGGAGATTTAATCAAGGATTACATTTAATGCATCTTTTAGGCAAATTAGTTGATACAGGATATGTGATGCTAATTTGTTTAGAAGATAGTTATTTCATGAATTGGAAAAGAAGTGAATCTACCTTAATCCTTCATGATACCATGAGAATGATTAGTTATGATAATGATTGGGTACTTTAAGGTTATGTTTGTCAAAATAATGGTTTGAGTTACATAATTCTCCATCCTTGACATGTATTCTTTTATTTTATCTTATTTTATTTTTTTATTCTTTTTCACTTTATTGAATCGGTTAAATACTAAAAGAGAAGTAATTAATGCATACTTGTTCTTTGAGGATTGACACTCGTTTGAAACCCTATGCTATACTTAATGATGAGTACACTTGCTCATATGTATAATTTGGGATTAACTTTTTAATTTAAACTTGATTGGGAATGTGCTTATTTTTATATGATTTTTATACCCAAATTCAAACACATCATTATCCCATGTGTGATTGAGAAAAATTCAACAAATCCTCCCTTTTTTCAATTTTCCAAATTACAACAGAATCTGAAAACCTAACTCTATTCCCAATCTTTGCAGTCTTCTTCTCTATTACTTCTTCCGTTTTACTTCCTTCAAGTCGCTTCTTTAAGGAATGACCGTCAAGATGGTAGATGTTTTTGCTCTTCTTTCTCCCTTGCATAACCAGACAGTTCCCTTTGTATATTTTGCAAGACTTCCCAACTCCAATATACTTGTATCCTTTTGATGTCATCACATCTAATGAAATAATGTTGATACTAGAATCAGGAACATACCTCACATCAGGAAATATTTTGACTTTATCATTGTAGAGCTTAAGGTGGACTTGTCCAACGCCTTCAACCTTCATCTTAGAGTTGTTTTCCATGTTGATGTGGCCAAAATTCCCCATTTGCAAATCATCGAACATGTCTTGGTCCTTGCAAATATGCAAGTCTGATACAGAATCCATTATCCAATTTGAATGCTTCTCATCAACAGTATTATCTAAACATCTCATCAATAATAGATCATCACCCATTACCATATTTGTTAAGGAATCACTTACTTTTGCCTTGCCCGTCATTTGTTCTCTTAGAGCTTTTAAATCCTCTTTCATTTTTGGACAACGACTTTGGATATGCCCAATCTCCCCACAGTAATAGCACTCAAGGTCACTATTATCACTTTGGTGGGATTTTCCTCTTCCTTGATCACCTCTTCTTTTACTTCGACTCATCCCTCTTCTCTAACTCTCTGTAGCTAGTACTCGACTATCTTCATAGTGATTTTCTTTTATCATCTAGTGATTTTCTTTTAACGACTTTGACACCTCATTCAATTACAGTGTGTTTTTTCCTGCTAGTAGTGACTGCACCAATGGTGTGTAAGATTTGGGTAGAGAAGCTAACAAGAGCAATGCTTGCTCCTCATCTTCAATCTTCCCCCCTGAATTTTCAAGTCAAGATACTAAACTCATTAAATTTATTTATATGGTCAATATTGTTACCTCCTTCTTCCATCTTAAGCGAATATAGATCTATCTTCATCATCAAACGGTTAGTCAGTGTCTTCGATGCATGATTTTTATCTAAAGTATTTCACATCTTCTTAGGTGATGTCTCCTTTAACACTGTAACATTAATATGTGGAGTTAATGCTGACCGAATAGTACTGACCGCCCTTTTCTGAATAATACTCCAATCTAAATCCTTCATACCTTCCAGTTTCTCATCTTCTAATGCAAAATCAAGACCCTGCTGCATTAAGTAGTCTTGAGTTGTGCATTGCCATAGAGTGAAGTCAATCTTTCCATCAAACAATGGAGGTAAAATCTCATTCTTCATATATGTGATATTTAAGGAATTTATAATATAATATCTTACCTCCACATGACTAAAAAAAAATTACCTCTTCCTCAGCACTGTGCTGATGAAGCACCTCCTGCTCTTTTTCTCTCCTCCCTAAACCTGAACCTTACTCTTTTCCCAAGCCAGAACCTTCGCTATTCTCCCAAACTAGAACCAGGCTCTGATACCACTTATTGGGATAGGCAACGGAAGCAACACACAAATATATAGAAAAAAAGAAAGAAAATAAATAAATAAAACTCAACACAAAAATTTAACGTGGTTCGGTCTCTCAATTAGACTTACATCCATGACCCAGGAGGGAAACACTCCACTATATAATTTTTGAACGGACAAAATTACAAACCCTCACAAAATAACTTAAGACCCAAAAATCTCACAATTTACTAGGCTCAATGAGTTGGTATACTTTTCCTAAAATAACACTAACCTATTTATAGGGAAAGCCTTCTTTACTCTTCTTTAAATTATCCCATGTGAGATTGAGAAAAACTCAACAAAATATGTATACATATATAATTCCTGATTCTTGGTTCCTTTGACAATGAAAGCAGGTTAGTATTTCTTTCTATTGCATATCAAGCATTCATTTCAGAGAAAATTCCCAACCCCGTCTGTTCCTAATCGTTTAGAAAAAATGGCAGATACTCGAGTTTGACCCGGTGTAAAATATAAATAAACCCAAGAAATGTCTTTTCCCTTCAAATCCAAAAACTAAACATCTTCAATTGATTGCATATTCCTTTGGCAACCAAAGCAGCTTAGGATTTCTTGCCACTACGTGTCATACGTTAGTTTTGTAGAGAAAATTCCAGCCCCCATTGAGACACAATTCATCTAGATACTGATAAGGCACACAAGTTTGACACGGTGTAATATATGAAGAAAATCCAAGAAATGTCTTTTCCTGCAAAACTGAACATTACCTTCAATTCTGGTCGGGAGCTCGACGTGGTCCATGTCGATCTTATATATTTAAGATACAGTTGTGTTCTTGTATGGCATTTCTACAGTCAACAATTGGGGTATGACAAAGTAAACCAGGTCAACATTGAATATTCCAACTATTAGGTAAATTTACCGGAGAAGATAAAGAATTCAATCTTCGAAGTTAAGTAGCAATACCTTTGAGGTGCACACGCAACTAATCAACATTTGATCATTGAAATCAAGCATTCAGCTTTGTCTTCAAACTTCCTTTGCGCACATGTTCGATAGATATATAGACGTCGACTCTGTAGATACTAAGACTCTAAATTAGTATTCAAACTTCAAGAAATTTCCGAATTTAAAATCTACTGCTAAAGAAGAAACGATTCAATCACGAAGCAAAAAGAAACTTTAGCCCACAAAGAACTTGATTTCATAGTCCTGATGACTTGGGATAAACCAAAAATTATAAACTTGAACGAGTTGTTGGGCAAAAAAGAATAATCTCTTCACCTCCTGCATATTTGCTGGTTATAGGAACTTCCATAGAATCCAGAAAAAGAAGATGTAGCCTATTTGGATGCTTCAGGAGATTCTTGGAGGAGAAAAGATGAGAGACAATTCTTTTTTGCATGAACATATTGTTGCGAAGAGCTGATGAAGTAACTGTAGAACACCAATCGAAACATGCAAGCACTCAGCCATAGAATAGCTGAATCAACATCAAAAAGTGGCTCATCTCTATCTCATATGTTGCATGACTTGTCATGACGAAATAAATCGTTATTTGGATGGTATATTATAATTTTTAAAAATTTTTTTAGGGATACAAAGTAAATTGAAAAAAGGAAAGTAAAAAATTTTAAAAGAAAATAGAACATTTTAAATTTTTTTTCAGAATAAACGCCACTCTCTTTATTTTAAATGCAGCGAGAAAAAGAAAATTAAAAAGAAAAAAAATAGTTCTTTGCTACATTATTCTAATTTATTTTTTTAAGAAAAATATATAGTAATTATATTAGTTAGAAATATCTCAAAAAATCTTAGAGAGAAAATTTTGATAGTTTCTGTGACAGAAATTTCTTGATGCATAATTGGCAATATTTGAGCAAAATTAATTGGAGTTGAATTAGGAAAGTAAATTCCAAAATATATTCAAGAATATACTCATTATAGGATGAGCAAAGGAATTGGAGTTGACTTAGAAAACTAATTTTAGAAAATCTTAGAGAATATTAAGTGTTATTTATTTGGAATCTTTGTGAAGATCATGCTGTGAATTTATAGAATATTTCCGAAATTGGACTATAAAGATATAGAAGATCTTGATGGAAATCTTTCAGGCAATATCCTAATTCAACAAAGAAAATAAAGTGCTTCAATGTTGTCAAAACTAAAGTCTAACAAACTTTTTGACAGAACTAAAGCTATATTAGTAATTGCAATATTGGTAAGGTTTTGATACTGTAATAATTCAATTAGAGTAGGAAAGGGATTCTAGAGAATCTTGGATGAGTTTTACTGAAGATCTAATGAAGATTTTGTAGGTAAAAAATTCCAAATCCAAGTGGGATTGGAGTTGTAATGATTTAGGAAGTTGCAAGGCTAACACAAATTCATAATTTGACAAAGAAACTACTACTCTATTACAATATATAATAGCGAACAAAGATGAAGAGAAAACACAAGGTAGTGGCATGAAATTTGAAGAGAGATCCTCATAGTTTGGACATGGAATACAAGAGGGAAAATTTATGAAAATATTCTGAGTGGTTGAGAAGCATATATCATTAATTAAGAGTGTTGAATTCTTCTGTTAAAGTATGTTTTTGGTTCAAGTTATCAATGACAACAATATACAATCTTCTTAAAGGATTTGAATCAATCTACTTTGTCTTCAAATCAAATACCTTTCTGGTAGGAAGGTTTTTGGAGTTAAGCAAAGTAACGGGTTGCTGTAGCAACGAAGATTAAAAGGTGTCCAATCATAGATTTGGGTCCAATAAAGGGTCTTCTGGAAGTTTGACAAAAAAAAACACTTTGTTATGTTCTATTAGAGACCACTAGGGATCAATTGGTGATTGAAATAAGTGTTATCCTTGTAACTTTGATTAAAGTTTTTAGTGAATTTCTTTACTAGTCTATGACCCGTAAACATAGGCTTGTTAATAGTCAAATTGTATTACCAATTTGTTGTGTTTATTGAACTTTTTATTTTACAATATATCAAACTAACGTCACTACAACAAGAACGTTTAACAAAACTAAATGAGATTGACAAACTAAACCTAACAGTTTCGTAAATTGTTTAGCATTAATTTGCCTATATATAAATATATATATATATATATATATATATATATAGTTATACATACGCCGTTAATTAATAATGTAGAAATTTTGATGCAAATGCATTTTCAACTTCCATTTTAACAATTATGCCTCTTATATCTTCCATAGGTTTCCTTAAGCTTCAACTATATTCCATAAGTTTCTATCATTTTCTATAAAGTTCTATTGGCTTCTATTTATTTCTATAAGCTTATATCTATTTCCATAAAATTTTATAAGCTTCTATAAACTTTTACTTAATTCTATTAGTTTATGTTTATTTCCATAAGTTTCTAAATAACTTTTATTTAATTCTACTAACTTCTATTAACTTCCATAAATTTCTTACACTTTCTATTAACTTCTATAACCTTCCATCATATTCTATTAACTTCTACATTATTCTAATAGCTTCTAATATCTTCTATCACTTTCCATTACTTTCTATTACTTTCCATAAGCTTCCTACATAAAGCTTCTTATAACAACTATAAATAGGGGAGAAGGGGGAAGAACAAGAAGAGAAGAGAGGGTAAGAAGAAAAAAGAGAAGGAAGAGAAGAGATGGGGGAACGAGAGAGGGAGGCCGAGAGGAAAAAGGGAAGAAAATGGGGGTAGGGTGGGGGGGAGAGAGAGAGAGAGAGAGAAGGAAAAAAGGAAGAAGAAGCTAGTGATCTTGAGATGTGACTCTTGCTCAATTAAATATGTGAGCTTGACTTGAGTTTTAAGTATTTTGATTATAGTTTTTTAAGAAAGAAAGAAAGAAATTACAGATAAATAGAGGGAGTAAATTTGATATAAAATTTTATTTTTTTTCGTCAAGAAGTGGATAGAAACGGATGAAAAGGAAATATCCTTTAACGAACTTTGTTAAATATTTTAAAATATCCTTAATAAATACAAGGTTTGATATTATTATAGGAAAATTAACCATTTTAGTCCCTTAACTTTTTTATTTTAGAGGGTTGGTCCCTTTTCTTTATTTTCAACTAGTTAGATCTCTTAACAAATATTTTTTAATTGAAAAAAAATCCTTTTGACTGTTACTGTCACTACTCCCGTCAAAAAGCAAGGGCAATTTTAGAACTTTACTTTTCAACTCACCACCTATGGATAGGAAATTTAGCCAATTTAGTCCCTTACATTTTTTGTTTTGGAGGGTTAGGTCCCTTTTTCTTTATTTTCACGTAGTTAGGTCCCTTAACTAAATTTTTTTAACTGAAAAAGGTCCTGTCACTACAGGAAAATTAAGTTTTTGTGATGGCTAAAAACCGTCACAAAACCGTCGCTGACCCTGCGACGGTTTTTGCTGTCGCAAAAAATGCCCTCTCAATTTGCGACGGCTAAGAGAAACCATCGCTATTTGCGATGGTTTTTGCACGGGCAAGAAAAAATTGTTGCAAATTATGACAATTTTGCGATGAATATTTTTTGTCAAACTAAGAAAATTTGCTATCGTTTTACGACGAAACGCATTGTTCGTAGCAAAATCCTCACAAATTGCGATAATTTTGCGAGGGTTTTTACAGAATCGTCGCTGCTTGCGAGGGACAAGGCTCTCGCAAAATCGTCTTGAATTGCGAGGGCCACGACTTGGGGGTTAACAATTCCCTCGCAAAACCTTCGCAATTTGCGAGTGTCCCTCACAATTTGCAAGGGTTTTGCGAGGGACTTTTTGTTTCTAAAACTTTGCCCTCGCAAAATTGTCACAAATTGCAAGGGTTATCGTCGCTATCGCAAAATCGTCACAATTTGTGACGAAATTTTCTAACCCTCACTGAATCGTCATAAATTACAAGGATTTTGCAAGAAATTTTTTATTTTTCTATTATTTTATTTATTTTAAATTATTAGTTCCTTATAAATCAGTCCTGAAACACCACACAAGCAAATGTCAAAACTATGTTCGTAATCCAACCGAATAAATATAATTAAAATACTAAAACATAATATAATATCAATACATAATAAGTATCTAAAAAAGTAAATAGTTTATATAAATAAATAACAGTGTATAAAGAGTATAGAAATAAGTACAACAAAGTCTATGTAGCTAAAGAAGAAGCAACTACAGAAGGGGGTGGAGGAGGGGAGCGAGAGCCCCTACGTGAGCCTGGGTGCTCATCAGCTGGATCAAATCCATTGTCAACATTAAGATCTTCATCTTCAGTATTAGCAGCTGTCATGCCGCTTCTATCTCCTCTATGGATGACATAGATGGTGTGAGAATGCCCACTTTGTCCGACATAACTACTATCCAACCACCAAATGTAAAGTGTTGTTGCCTTATGAAGTCCCGATATAAGTCTATTTGTCAATTGAACCTCCACTCGGCCTGTTGAACCCTTTACTCTACTAGTTGCACAATATCAGCTGGGGTAGTGGAAGATGTATGCGGTCCACTTTGAGATAGTCTAGATCGAACTTGTGTCGCCTCTAAGTCTAACCCATAAACTCGTCCTCTTTTGAACCCACCTTATGCCTTTACGACAATGGTTTTTTTTATCAAGAGGAACAACAGAGTTTACGGAGTCACTAGACTCGAACTGAGGAGTGCTTTGTATGAGATTTCACACGTCATCCTAAAAAAAATAAAGAATCGTCAGTAGTAATTATCAAACTAAAATACAAATTCCACTCAATATAAAGAAATTTCAACATATATAATCTCTATACCATCAAAATTTGGCAAAATCACTCATTGACAAACTAGCCTTTTTGTGGCCCACTCTGAAAGCCATGTAATTTCTCAGACATGTCTGTGTAGATAAAAGAACTCCTCTACTTGGCCCACTACATTTATGTTAACAAAACACAATTATTACAATCTTATATAAATTTGTTTCAAAGTAATTTAGAATAATAAATAATTAAGTGCAAATGAACTACCAAATGGTCCTCGTGTTCTGTGAACGAGATAGACCCTCCAATATGGGTGTAGATATTTTCGCGATTCTTTTTGTTAGTGAATGAGAACTTCTGATACTTCTCGAAACTCCAATACTAGCAAATGTTATTCCAATATTGAGCATTTATCCAATAAGGACATGCCCAATCATCCCTCTTCCTCAGCCTAGACATTATATCCAAAAATCGCGTCCGACACTTCTTTTCCCAAATTGATCGAATTTGGATAGCGTACCCATCCTTCCATCGAAAATATTTCTGCATGATCACGATTAAGAATTCTGATTAACATATAACATAGTACTTAGTCAATAAAAAAAATACTCAGAAATTGTTTACCCCAAATTCTTGAAACCATAAGTCTCGCACGGTTATCGGGATATGCGTGTATGTTAGATACGAACCTGTGAAGTACTGCTGTATTATATTTGAAATTTCTCGGACATATTTGTCCGAGCCGGCAAACTTATTTTTTGTGCAATGACAATGTACAATAGAGTTATGTTAATCTCCAAAAATAATAATAATAATTGAACTAATACTTAACATGTTACAAAGTATGAATATGATACTTACTCATTTCCTCGTAGAACAATTCAAGGTCGGGAGTCCGAAATTTGCCACCCAACAGAATGCGAAACTAAAGCAACGGATGATTGAAAAGCTAGGGATGGTACTCCCTCGTCTCCAACAAAGCTATGTAAAGATCGAGGCACTGAAATCCGAGGTAGCTGAGTAGGGGATGGAGTATAAGGCTCCTGACCCTCCTGACTCCCCTTCCTCAATGACCCTTTATTAGAAGGCATTGCTAAATGAGATGAAAAAAGAAAAATGAGTAACCAATAAAAACCAAGAAAACTTCAAAAGAATGATGTAAATAACCGTGTATAAAAACGATAAAAGAATAATAACATTGAAATGTTATATCTATTCGCTAGTTTAAAACAATACAATAATAGTATGATAACGATAGATATGTCAAAACAAACATTGTCCTTGTGAATTGAATTTTTTTTAAAAAAAATTGACATAGTCTCCCCTATAATTGGACATTTTCCAGGCACAAGGCCACCTCAAGATTTGACAATCAAAATGATGTTACAAACAACAAAGATAGATCTTTCAAATATAAAAAAATTCAAAAGATAACTAGGGGTAATCACCCATTACCCAAGAGGAGTGATCACCTATCACTCACGAGAAATGATCACCCATCACTCACGGGGTTCCAATTAAAGTGTTATAGTTAAAACCAAGCAAAAAATTATAAATGCCTTTGTCCTTATGAATTGTCTATTAATACAACAACAATACACCACAAAAGAATATAATAAGGACTAATAAAACCGGCCTGTGCAAGTCTAAACGAAAGATTCCTGCAAAAATAGAAGAAGATGAGATTCCCGACAATTAGACAAAATTTGACATGTGATGGAATTTTAAATAAAAGAAATTAAAAGATTTTGAAACGTGCCTTCTATACATCCAACTACGATCCTCCATGACGTCTAAACGAGAGAAAAGAACAATCCACTCACTAATTATATATGGGATATATACTCATGTTCAATTGAATAACACACTCCAGGATAAGGGTAGTTATTCTATTCCACAGTAAATAGTGGAAGATTTTGAAAAATTTTTAACAAAGTCTCCACTATAATTGGACATTTTCCAAGCACGAGGCCACCTCAAAATTTGACAATCAAAATACGATTGCAAACAACAAAGACAGATCATTCATTTATAGAAAAAAAAATAAAAGGAAACTAGGGGTAATCACCCATTATCTAGGAGGAGTAATCACCCATTACTCACGGGGAATCCAACATATGAAATCAACACCAAGGCAATTTATATGAAATTATCCCTTTTCTAAAGAAGTTTTTGATGAAATTTAGCCTACTAAGATCAATGCAACAGAAATCATAGGACAATGGGAATAATAAACTATTAATTCAAAAAAAAACAAACATAATATATATATAACCAAGCATATATATAACCAGTCAAATGAATTTTGGTGGAATTGAGAATTCACTATGGTGTTTGACTGAAAAGAGGATGATGACTAGACGAGATTGGGGGTATCCGGGAGTTTGAGCAGTCTTGATGCAAAAACCATGAACTTAAGTTTTCTTTATTTACTTTAAACAAGACATACACCAAAATTTAGCTAACACATAATAGGACACTTCGGGAATCCAAAAAAGCCAAGCCATTCTTATCACCTCCATACTTCTCAAAATACAAAGCAAACCACCCAATTCATTCACACCAGCCTATACACACATCATGGATCACATTACCCTGAAATCCAACTCCTCTTTCACACAAAATTCACAAAGAACACAGCATTATACTATTAAGAATAAATCTGGACAGCTTAGTGAAATTTTCGGTTTTCAAGCATAACAAGTAAATCTAGACAGCTTAGTGCAATGTTCGTTCATTCATCCTTTTTCCTTGCTTAAAATTGCTATCTATGTATTGTTTTGTTGACTTCATTGCATCTAAAGCCCCACAACATTCATCCTAAACCTTTCTTAACATCCCAAAGCAAGGTTATGTTCAGTCATTTCAACTCAATACCTAGCAACCATAGCAATTCAATTTGTGCAAACCATGAAACAAAACCATTTTAACATGCACAAACCCAACATATATTCAGCCTGTTTTTCAGCCTTCCATTAACTTTGCATAATCTGATTTTTGGCCATACACTCTTAGTTTCCTTTACTTTCTAACATTCCAATTGAAGGTTTAAAGTTCACAGAACAAAGCTTCTATCAATCACCTTTTGCAAACACACAATCAACATGCAAACAAAAATTCTGTCCATGAAGTCCATCTTTTGTTTTGAAATTTCCACCAAGAAAAACTTATATCAAATGAAACCATTTGATGTCTAGAAACTTCTAACAATCCAATAGATTTCTCTAACTTATAAGAAAGAGCACAAAACATTCTGAACCACTTTCCACTAGTAAGTCCTCTCAAACAAGCCAATGAACTCAGAAACTGTTTCAGCCGAAACTGCACTGTTAAAAACAAGAAGAATATGCAACATAAAAAGTCATCGGCCATGCCTACCAGTTATTAAAATCTGCTATGCCCAAACTATGCATAGCAGAATCACGATGAATAAATTAGAAAATCAAAATTATCCAAATTTTCACCTACAATAGTCAAGTAGAAAATTTTGCCCTCACACGATATCAGTAATAACCGGGTGAAAAATGAGAGAGACAAATAATTACAAATACATTTAAAAACAGATTCCAGCTATGTGTTCAATTCAAAGATAAAGCTTAACAAAGACAAAGCAATTCAAAATCCCCTATTCACAACCAATTCAACCACAATATAATATATCAATATGCCTCAATATAGTTAATTAGAAGCAAAATCAATGCTGCCAAAGTTTAAAGGTCACCCAAATGGAGCAGAGAGGAGCATGGCAGTGGAGGAGCATGGCAGCTAGTAGCGCGACAGTGATAGAGGATCGCGGCGGCGGAGGACCACTCCGGTAGCAGAGAAGCGAGGCAACGGCAGTGGAGCGCGGCGGCGGAGAGGGGGAGTTTGCCGGAAAATGTAGCAGAATGGAGGTAGAAGGTTGCAGAGATCGGGGTTCGGAGGGGCGACGAAAAATGGAAGAAAACGCAGTGGTGGAGTGGGGGGAGGGGGGCATAGCCGGGGGGGAGCGCTGGGGGGAGGGCAGGGGGCGCTGCGGGAAGGGAGGAGGCGGCTGTGGGCAGGGAAGGGGGTGGGGCGGGGGCAATGGGCAGCAGAAGAAGAGTGTGAGGAAGGAGGAAAAAAAAAAAAAAGAGAGGGAGTGGATATTTTCAGAAAATTTTTAATTTTTTTTAAAATTCTTAGCTATTTCATATTTCATGTAATTTGCGACGAAAAATAAAATTTTCGCTAATTTCTCATAAATTAATATAAAGAATATTATAGTTCGATCTCTACATTACAATTTTCACTATTTATTTTTAGTGATCTCAATAATAACAATAGTATTTAAATTATTTTTCTTTATATATTTTACTTTATACACTACCTAACTAAGTGGAAATATCAAAAAATTAGACATACGTTTATACATACCTATATAATATAATATATATTAATATGTAGGAAATGAAGAACATTACAAATCGATCTCTACATTATAATTTTCATCAATTTTTTAGTGATCTCAACAATAATAACCGTATTTGAATTTTTTTTTTATATATTTTACTTTATACATCACTTAATCAAAGTGATAGATAAAAAAATTAGATATAAGTATATACATACATACATGTTATAATATATATATTAAATCAAAGAGATACTTATATACATTGTATACTACATAAGCATATACATATACTTATATGTTAGAATAAGTATATAACATAATAGAATTAACTATATATATTTACTTATGTAATGCATTAAGAGTATAACATAACATAACATAATTATATATACAAAATTATAATAAAATACATAATTTGAGACACGTTATTAAAAATATTTCAGTAAATTTATCAAAATATACCACCACACAAACACATAAATAAAAATTTAAAATTTTAAAAAAATATAGATTAAAACCATATTTTGTCGCAAAACCCTCGCAAATTACAACAGTTTTGCGAGGGAAGAAGCAAATTCGTCGCAAATAGTAACGAATTTGCGACGCATTAGGGTTTTTAGATTTTTCATTAAAAAAAATCAAAAAATTGACGGAAAAGAATATACAAATCATTTTATGCAAAAATTTAAAATTTCATTCCAAAAATTTACTTATGAAAAAGGTGAGTAATTTAAAATTTAAAATTTCGTCGCAAAACCCTCCCAATTTGCGAGGGTTTTGCGACGGATTATGAAAAGGCCATCACAAAACCGTCGTAAATTGTGAGGGTCTTGCGATGGACATTCAAAAAAAAATTTATTTAAATATTTTTTAAAAAAATCATCGCAAAACCCTCATAATTTGCGAGGATTTTGCGATCGATTATGAAAAGGCCGTCACCAAACCCTCGCAATTTGTGAGTGTTTTGCGACGGACTTTTAAAAAAATTTTATTTTAATATTTTATTTTAAAAAAATCATCGCAAAACCTTCACAATTTGTGAGGATTTTGCGACGGCTTATGAAAAGGCCGTCGCAAAACCCTCGCAAATTGCGAGGGCTTTGCGATGGACATTTTAAAAAAAAATTATTTAGATATTTTTTTAATAAAAAATATTCGACCGTCACAAAATCCTTGCAAATTATGAGGGTTTTGTGATGGACATTTAAAAATTTTTTTTATTTAAATATTTTTTATAAAAAATATTCGATTGTCGCAAAACTCTCGCAATTTGTCAGAGTTTTGCAATGGACATTAAAAATTTTTTTATTTAAATAATTTTTCAAAAAAAAACTATCGCAAAACCCTCACAAATTGCGAGGGCTTTCCGATGGACATTTAAAAATTTTTTTATTGAGATATTTTTTTATAAAAAATATTCGACCGTCGCAAAACCCTCGCAATTTGCGAGGGTTTGCGACGTTCTAGATTTTTTTCTTTATAATGTGAAATGTCCATCGCAAAATTCTCACAAATTGCAAAGGTTTTGTGAGGGATATTCAAAAAAAATTTTATTTAAATATTTTTTCAAAAACAAAAAACCATCGCAAAACCCTCGCAAATTGTGAGGGCTTTGCGATGAACATTCAAAAAAAAATTTAATTACATATTATGAAAAGTCCGTCGCAAAACTCTCACTAATTTGCAAGGAATTTGCGAGGGCATTTTAGCAGTCGCAAAACCCTCACAAATAGTGACGATTTTGCTACGAATTGCGATGGCTATTTTGGCAGTTGCAAAACCGTCACAAATTGCGAGGATTTTGCGACGGTATTGGTCAACTCGTGAATTCATTGATAATCGTCGCTAATTTGCGACGGTACTGTAGTCGTTGCAAAAAAACATCGCAAATAGTGATTTTTCCTATAGTGTGTTGACCGTTACCATAAATTGCACTTTGGTTTTTTAACGGTATGGTAGTTTCAATTGGATTTATCTCCAAATTGTTTCTTTCTATTCTTTTGAAAAAAATAGATTCTCTCTTTTGCTAATAATTTAATGGTCATAATAATAATAATAATAATAATAATAATAATAATAATAATAATAATAATAATAATAATAATAATAATAATAATAATCTCATATTTAATTCACAAATTACAAATATGTAATTTTTCTCTAAATTTACTCTGATCAGAAGTCACTTTAGAAATAATCATCATAATTCAATAATTGAATGCATGATTTGTTTTTAGGAAAAATCTGCAATAGAACAATGGCAATATGCCAAAATAAAAATTGGGGGGGGGGGGGATAATTGTGTTATATATTAGTCAATACAATTTTACCTTATTTGGTGAAAAGTGAAGTGCCAAAAATGTCTTTCCCATTTAACGGTGGAATTTACAGTAACGGTCAAAATGACATTTTCAATTAAAAAAATTTAGTAACGGGACCTAACTATGTGAAAATAAAGAAAAGAAACCTAACCCTCCAAAACAAAAAAATGTAAAGGACTAAATTGGCTAATTTTTCTATCCGTGGGCGGTGAGTTGAAAAATAAAGTTCCAAAATTGCCCTTATCTTTTGACGGGGTAGTGACGGTAACGGTCAAAAGGACTTTTTCAGTTAAAAAATATTTGTTAAGGGACCTAACTATTTAAAAATAAAGAAGAATGACCGAACCCTCCGAAACAAAAAGTTAAGGGACTAAAATAGCTAATTTGTTTATTATTATATTAAATTAATTGATAAAAATATAAACTTAAATCAAATCATTTCTTTTTTTTTTTATTTTCTTCTCCAAATGCTATATTCAATCTTCTCTCTCTTTTTTTTTTTTTTTAATTTATCACTATACCTAATCAAACACCATAAGTAGTTACTGGTATCCACTCCTCTCCTTTCCTTCTCTTTCATTTTTGTCCTACCCCTCTCCTATCATCCCCTTTCGTTTTCTCTTGTTTTTGTCTACTTTTAGATTGAAAGTAAGTTGAAATTTTTATATTGAATTTAATATTTTTATTCATTTCTCATTTTTTTTTCTTTATAAAAAACTAATCAAAATACTTAAAAACTCAAACTTTACATTTCCTTTCCTCTCCTCCCATTCCATTTTCTCAATTCAAACAGGCTATAAAAGTGGATGAAAACGAAATCTCATGTAATGAATTTTTAGTAAACGGACTAAAATATCCTTCATAAATAATATCATAATATATTTGATATTATTACGTCATATTAGTAGACAAAATATAAACCTAAGTTATATCATTTCGTTTCTTTTTCTTCTCTTCCCTTCTCCAAATGCCACATTTAATCTTTCTTTTCTTTTTCATTCAAATCAAACCAAATAACATAAATAATTATTTATCTCCTCTCCTTCCCTTCTTTTTGTCCTACCCTGCTCCTTTCCTCTTCTCCCCTTTTTCTCAATCTAAACAAGCCCTTAATACATAATTGTTTCATTACATAACTCGTATTTTTCATTTTTTTCAATAAAAGGAACGAAAATAATATAAAAATAGTCACAAAATTATTTATTCGTAAAAAACTCATCTATTTTTTTTTAATTTTTATTAGATCTTAACTATTTTCTTTCATTCTAATTTGTGTTAACTACCACACCATATGTAATTTGACCAGCCAAATTCTTCCCCTACAGGGTGGTTAGGTAATATATATATATATATATATATATATATATATATATATATATATAAAGTTTTAAACTAAGTTGCCATAAGATAAATAGCTTTTTGAATATTTTTGCAAATTACTAGAGAAAGAGAGATGGGAATTTTAAATTGAACGCATTTAATAATTTCCTAATAAACTAAGTTGTCACAAGATAAATTGCCTTTTGAATATTTTTGCAAATTACTAGAGAAAGAGGGATGGGAATTTTAAATTGAACGCATTAATAATTTCCTAATAAAAAGTGCTTTTAAATAATTATATTGTCACCCTACTCCTTATAACTTATTGTTTAAAAGTTTAGTTGTCGTGGTGCAAAATTTAAAAGAAAAAAAAAAGAGAGACTACATGAAACTATATTATCATCTTAAAATATCAATCGTTGAATACATTCTTATTTGCTAAAACTATTTTTATATTATGAATTATTGGAATATTTATTAATTAGTGGAGGCTCCACTAATTATGGATTTATGTGAATTATTAGAAGATTTTTATGGATGTCCACCATTTAGTGGAGACACCACTAATTAAGATTAGTGGAAGATGATGTATGCCATGATGTAATCCACTAATTAGAGCTCTATAAATAGAGCTATTCTCTAAGCTTGTAATACACCATTATTTTGTGAAAGAAAGATTAGTGAAAGAAAGATTAGAGAAAATTGTGAGAGAAAAGAAAGAGAGAAATTCTTGTGCAAAATAGTTAGAGTTTTATTAGTGTGTAGTGTGAAGATTTTATTCTAACACTACCCTAATTTTATAACATTTTAAATTTTGTTTGTCCTCAATTGAAACAAATTTCTTAGATCACCACTCACCATTTTAGTTTTTTCTAAATTCACAATTTGTAACTTAATAAAAGATATTCCTTCCGTTTCAAAATACTTATTCATGAAATTTTTTGCACACAAATTAAGGGTGTTGAAAATAATACTACAATTTACATAAAATTCTTATTCTACCTATATTAAAATATGATAGCTACTGGTTAGTGAAAATTTTAAAAAAGCAAGAAAAAAAAAGTTTTGGAAAGTTGTGTAGTTGACTTAGAATAAATATAGGTAAAATGGGAAGAAACTAATTATTAATTCTACAAATATGTATATGAATAAGTATTTTGAAATAAAGTA
This sequence comes from Voacanga thouarsii, assembly GCA_026120185.1. Classification (NCBI taxonomy): domain Eukaryota; kingdom Viridiplantae; phylum Streptophyta; class Magnoliopsida; order Gentianales; family Apocynaceae; genus Voacanga; species Voacanga thouarsii. The sequence continues at coordinate 442,226 of JANUWF010001486.1, forward strand.
AAAAAATTTCATAAACAAATATTTTAAAATGAATAGAGTATTATTAATTAATTAAATTATTATTTTGTCACTCTCTCTCTAATATTTTGTTTGTGGAACCCATATATGTTTAGTTATTAGAGTTTTCAAGATTAGTTACTGTGAAATTTATACCACATCAATTCTATTAAACTTTTTTTTAATCTATGTAGCAGAACCTTTGAAGAGCACAAGCAACTAATCAACATTTGATAATTGAATTCAAGCATTCATATTGTCTTCAAACATCCTTCGTGCACATGTCCGACAAATGTATCGACGTCGACTCTGTAGATATTCATGAGACAAGATTAAATACGAATTCAAACTTCAAGAAATTTTAGAGTTTATAGTCTACTGCTAAACAAGAAACGATTCAATCTCAAAGCAAAAAGGAAGTTACCCAACAAAGAACTCGATTTCATAGTCTTAATGACTTGGGAAAAACTAAAAATTATAAACTTGAACGAGTTCTTGGGCAACAAAAAGAGTAATCTCTTCACCTTCTACCCATTTGCTGGTTATAAGAATGTGAGCCCCGACCCAACCCATCATTGGGCCATTCTTTTTATGGGTAGGTTGGTGGGCTTGTCCCATGTGTCTAGGGGTTATTTTAATAAAAGGGGATAGTTTTGGGGTTATTTTTGCAATTAGAGTTGTAAGAATGTCATTAGTCTAATAGGAAAGATTAGTTACGTTCTGGGGCTAACGTTGTTTCTAGCAGATAAGAACGCCTTTGCAGAGACAACTTTGGAGAAAAGGGAAATTAATGAGAGAGAAGAGCCCAGTGAAAAGATTGTGCTAGAGGTTTCGAATCTAGGTATTTCTTTTGGTATTCGTGCTTTGGATCAGGTTAATTTTCGCTTGAGGATTGATTACTATTGAATTGGGCGTAAGGGTTTAGTTTGGAGATTAGTTAGAAGTTTGGTAATTGATTGTGTTTTTGGATTCTTGGAGGCAGCTAGACACACCAATTATGGATTGGTTTGGTCTCTAAATTATCTAGTAAGGGATTTATGATTTTTCTGTGTTTTCGGACTTTCTAATTTTTTATTATCAAATTATGAACCCTTTTGCCAATGAATGTTATTTTCATATTACTAAATCGGATTGAGATTATGTATGTTTAATGCTTTAAGTATTATGGTTCTGTGGATGAAATTGTGCAAAATGAATTATGTTTTGAGTCAGTATTATGTTATAGAAATTGTTTGATGCTTGAGTTGGTTTTGGGGGAATTATTAATCTTTGTTATAAGGCCCTTGGCTAGAGGGATATAATACCTAGTTTTCAGTTATAAGGCCCTTGCTAGGGGGATACAGTACCTAGTTTCAGTTCAGGCCCTTCTCCTAACGGGATATAATAGTTAGGAGCTGATATCAGTAAACCGAAACCTTGTACTCAAGCATGTCTCAAACTCTGTAATATATTATGATTTAGTTACGTTTAGGGTGTGTGAGTTCAGTTATGTTTTGTTAAAAATAGTGGTTGGCTGTGTTCTATTTTCTTATTTTTCGTTTGGGGTATTGTGAACTTTGAAAAACTTAAAAAACTGACCAAATTGTGCCCTATTTCGCTCTGAATTTCGAATCAATTTTTCCCATCCCTAGCGGAGCCAGCACAGGCTCCAACATCCTTACCTGGTGCCGACCGAGCTCTGGAATCGCCGGCTTAGGACGATCGGCGTTGATGTCCCCACCCAGCGCCAACCCCACTCTAATTTGATTCCGACGTCGATTTTCTCTTATTGAAGCAATGGTTTTTCCTCTTGATATGTTGGTCATTATTTTCATTGAATAAACAACACCTGTTCGATATCTAGGTGCTTGTTACACCTCATTCAAATCAGCAATTAGGTAACACTAAGAATTTGTTGTTCCTCCTTTCCTCCCTCTAGTTTCCTTATGTGATTTTTCTAAGAACTTCTTATGGTGTGGTCAACCCACCAAGAAGATATTCCAAAACCCCATAAGTTGTGTTCTACCTCAACTTTCAAACTATTTTGATCAAACGTTTTATAAATGTATATGTATATGTAGCATGCTCAATCCCAGAAAGGCATTACTTTCCTTATTGAGCTAGTGAGCTCACCCATTTTTTTAATTACCATTTGTGCAGGACATCAGTTGGAAGAAGAAGAGTTAGACGAGTGGTTTGGGGAGGACATGGTGTAATAATTAATTAAAGGTTTCTAAACCTCTCATTTTATTGATAGCTTTTAGACAATTAGAATGATGATAGATTTTGTTAATGTTAAAGTTAGAACTTTTCTCGAATTATATCTTGACTGAAATGGAGGAATTTATATATTGAGGTTCAATTATACTTTGGACTGATTAAGAAATTATGGAGTTATCTATTATGTTCTGTTATAGGTTTGGTACTCTAGTTTTAGGGTATTGCCAGGTCATCTCCGGATTTGGGGCGTGACATTTAGTACTATCAGAGAAATAGGTTTTTGATTCTCTAAGTTTGAATTTTCAGTGAATTAATTAATTTAGGAATTAAGAATTGCATTTAAGTTTGAATCAAGAGTAAGGTAGAAGTAAGAGAAGTACTTCTGGTTGATTTGACTGTTTGGTGTTGTATTGATTCACATTTAAGTATGAATTGGAGATAGGTAGAAGTAAGATAAGTACTCCATTTGGGGCAGCAACTTAGGGCAGCATCCCCAGGACTTATGGACGCCAGAAGGAGGGCGATGGTGAATATTTCGAGGCCAATTGGTTTAGGGCTCCGTACCGATAATGTTGCAGGATTTTCAGCATCCAACGCGAACTCAATTTGGAAGGATTGCAACACTTGTGGTAGGAAGCATCCGAGAGAGTGCAAATAGGCTACGAGAAGTTGCTTCAAGTGTGGGAAGTAAGGTCACAAAATTGGTCAGTGTCCAAAGTTAGCTCAGGGACCGAGGTAAGCAAAGGTCAGTTCAGGGCCACCTAAGGTAGAGGGACAATAGTAAAGGTTAATGCATGAGTGTTCGCTCTCACCCGCGAGGAGGCAGATGCATCAGATGATGTGGTGACAAGTACCATTCTGATTGACTCAGTCCTTACTGTGGTATTGTTTGACTGTGGTGCATCTCAATCATTCATATCCCATAGATTTGTTAAAACCCTCAAGACAACCCCTACCTACTTAGCCAATCCCTATAGGGTGTCTGTTCTCAATGGCAACGTGTTAGTCTCTAATCTGGTTCATAAGAGGTGTCGAGTGAGTGTATCGGTGAGGAGTTAGAAGCTAATCCAATATAGATTAACATAGTATATTTGACGTCATATTGGGTATGGATTGGTTAGTAAAGAATCATGCTTTGGTAGATTGTCGGGAGAAGATGGTACAGTTTGCTATTCTAGGTAGAAGAGCTTTTCATTTTCAAAGTCAGAGAAGAAAGTAGGGTAAGAAGTCTATTCCAATGATTTCTGCAGGCAGAGCCTATAAGAACTTGCAGAAGGGGTGCGTGGCATATCGGCCTATGTGGTGGATATGGAGAAGCAGGAACTACAAATAGAGGATGTACTTGTTGTGAACGAGTTTTTGGATGTAATTTCAGAGGATTTGCCAGGGGTGCCACTAGAAAGGGCGTCGATTTTGAGATCAACCTTATACTAAGAAAGAACTGATCTCCAAGGCTCCATGCAGAATGGCTCCAGCAAAACTGAGAGAATTGAAGACTTAATTTCAGGAGTTGTTGGATAAAAAATTCATCCGACCCAGTGTATCACCATAGGGCGCTCCTATCTTATTTGTGAAGAAGAAGAACGGTAACATAAGGATGTGCATTAACTACTAGGAATTGAATAAGATAACCGTAATGAATAAGTACCCGTTACCAAGAATTGATGATTTGTTTGATCAGCTGAAGGACGCTAAGGTTTTCTCCAAGATAGATTTCCATTAGGAATAGCATCAGTTACGTATTAAACTAGAAGACATATCGAGAGTGCATGCAGGACTTATTATGGGCATTACAAGTTCTTGGTTATGCCTTTTGGCCTAACTAATGCACCGGTAGCATTCATAGAGTTAATGAACATAGTGTTTAAGGATGAGGTGGATAAATTTATGGTAGTATTCATAAACGAAATCTTAGTCTATTCACCATCGGAGGAGGTTCACCGAGAACATGTAAAGGTAGCTTTGTAGAGACTCTAGGAACAAAAGTTATATGCTAAGTTCAACAAGTGCGAGTTTTGGTTAAGGAGTGTTACCTTTCTGGGTCACATCATTTCTAAAGATGGTGTGTCAATAGACTCTAAGAAGATTAAAGCGATAGTGGACTGGCCGAGACCGACTACGACCTCTAAGGTTAGAAGCTTTTTGGGATTGGCTGGTTACTACCGAAAGTTTGTGGAGGACTTCTCAAAGATTGCCACTCTGTTAACCTAACTAATGCAGAAGAGAGTCCAGTTCAAATAGAGTGAAGCCTGTCAGAAGAGCTTTCAAAAGCTGAATGAGCTTTTGACTTCAACGCCGGTGTTAGTGTTACCAGCAGAGTCAGGAGGATTCACCATTTACATTGCCGCCTCAAAGAATGGATTGGGTTGTGTACTAATGTAAAATGGTAAAGTGATAGCTTATGCCTCTCGTCAATTGAAGCTGTATGAACAGAACTACCCTATGCATGATTTGAAGCTGGCAGCAGTGGTCTTTACTTTGAAGATTTAGAGGCATTATTGGTATGGGGAGACATGTGAGGTATACACGGATCGTCAAAGTTTGAAGTATTTGTTCACACAAAAGGAGCTCAACATGAGATAATGCCGATGGTTGGAACTGATCAAGAACTATGACTTGAGGATTCACTATCACCTACGGAAGGCTAATCAGTTACTGATGCTTTGAGTAGGAAGAAGTCGGGAATTTTGGCAGCCATGCTTATGGACCAAGAGTAGTTGATTAAAGACTTTGAGATATTGGAATTGGAAGTGATTCGACCAACTACAGGTATTATAACCGCCTTAATAGCTAGATCATCATTGGTGGAGTGCATTAAGGAAGCTCAGTTGTTGGATGCTGGATTGGAGAAGTTGAGTACAGCAACTCTTGGAGGGGAACGATTAGATTTTCAAATACATGAGGATAGCAGTCTACGCTTTCGCAGTAGATTATATGTCTCTAAGGATGAGGCCTTGAGGGCTGAAGTACTTAAGGAATCGCACAACACAACACTCTTAATTCACCCAGGAGGAACCAAAATGTACAGAGATCTCAAGAGGAACTTTTGGTGGAATGGCATGAAGCAGAGCATAGCTGATTATGTTTCTAGGTGTTTGGTGTGTTAGCAAGTCAAGGTGAAACATCAAAGGCCAGCAGGGTTATTAAAACCTCTAGAGGTTCTTATGTGGAAATGGGAGCATATCACGATGAATTTTATGGTTGGGTTACCCAAGTCCAAGACTGGGAAGGACTATATCTGGGTCATAGTGGACCGATTGACAAAGTCTGCTCACTTCTTACTATGAAGGTGATTATTTCTATGGAAGAATTAGTCCAGATGTACATGGATGGGATTGTCCGGTTGCACGGAATGCCAGTGAGCATTGTGTTAGATAGGGACACTAGGTTTGTATCACAGTTTTGGAAGAGTTTCAACGAGGCTGAAAAATCGTAGAGGGGGGTGAATAAGATTTTTGGCAAATTTAAAATGCTTTTCAAAAAATCTTCTTTGAGAAACTCCTTTGTATTTCAGATCGGAAGGATGGGGTATAAGGTTCCTGACCCTCCTCACTCCCTTCCCTCAATGACTTTTCATTAGAAGACATTCCTAGAGGAGATGAAAAAGAAAAATGAGTGACTAATAAATTGTATCAACACTTCAAAAGAAGGATATAAATAATTGTGAATAAAAATCATAAAAGAATAATAACCGTGAAACTTTATATCTATTCACTAATTTAAAGTAATAGAATAATAGTATGATAACGATGGATATGTCAAAATAAACATTGTTAATAGTATCAAATTTTAAAAAGAAATTGACAAAATTTTCCCTATAATTGGACATTTTTTAGGCACAAGGCTACCTCAAGATTTGACAATCAAAATGCTATTGCAAACAACAAAAACAGATCTTTCAATTATAGAAAAATTTTAAAAGTAACTAGAGGTAATCACCTATTACTCAGGAGGAGTGATCACCCATCACTCACAGGATTCCAATTATTGTGTTAGATACAGTTAAAACTAAAGTAAAGAGAAGACCTGTTGGACAAGGGGAAAAAAAATTCTTATATATGCCTCTGTCCTTGTGCATTGTCTGTTAATACCGCAACAATGCATTATATAGATTACCTTGTTATTTACACCACAAAAGAATATATTAAGGGCTAATAAAAAAATCATATGGATTGCAAAGCATGTATATAGATACACCATATACCTAAAACAGTGGAATTTATACAACAGCACCCATAAATAATTCCTCTAATGTTTATCTATTTCTTTTCCTCCGGCCTGTGGAAGTCTAAACGAAAGATTCCTACAAAATAGAAGGAGATGCGATTCCCGACAATTAGATAAAATTAGTGTAAAAAATTATATGTGTTGGAATTTAAAATAAAAGAAATTAAAAGATTTGAAATGTGAAACAAATAATAATAAGGAATGAAATTTTGTAATAAATAAAATTTAAAATTTGACATAGGATATTAATGATGTAATAGATTTCAGGAATCCCTTACCATTAATCATATAAATGATAAATAAATTTAAATCAGGCCTAATCACTGGAATCATTCTTCGATACTGACTCCTCATCATCTACTAAGGTATCGCTATTCATATCCAATTCATATCCAATTCATCTTCTTCGTCTTTATTGGTAGGAGAATTTTCCCTTGCCATTACAGCCTCATCTTGAACATCCAACATTTCATTCATACCGTTCTCATGCGTCAAAATACCAAGATCATCAAATAACGATATGTTAACTTCGTTAGTAGCATATACTTCTTCTTGATAAGCTCTGTCAACCACGGGTGCATCTATTATATGTTAAGCTTTGGTTTTGCAAACTGCCAATCAATCAGATCTTGGCCTCTTACTGCCTAGATACGATGCATAATATACTTGGCTAGCTTGTTGAGCTAGAATAAATGGATCATAGTTGGGGTAGCTCATTTTGTGGTTAATTTCGATAAGATATACTGCAGATGTACCCTGGTACTACGATTCAATATTTGATCAAACCAATGACATTTTAAAAGAACAATACTTTGCTGTGGATTGCCAGGAAACTGCATTTCAATAATCTCATTTAACACTCTATAGTAATCAGGTCCTGATATGTCATTTCTAATCCCTTTCACGCACACACCACTATTCACTATTTTCTTTCCTTCTGCATAATCATTAGTGTGAAACCGGTAACTATTGACTATATACCCATTATATGATTTCACTAGCCTTGACGGACCCCAAGCAAAATTTCTTAAGTATTCATTTGTAACCATATTTTCTGGATCTTGTATCTAAAAAAATGAAACAAATAAATGTTAAATAAAATAAATGTTGTAGCATTACGAAATTGATTGAATCCCCAATGGAGTTCCAAATGCAAGTTAGCAACTTATGTAACTTACATATCTACTAAACCATTCTGCAAATTCAAGGCTTATTCTTCTATTGATTTCTATCTCTAATATAGTTGGAGCCAATCTTTGTAAGTGTGCCGTGAATGCTCTGTATTGCATTAGAAGTATGAATATATTAAACTCATTATGAGATCTTCATTTACCGTAAAAGATATATAAAGCAATAGCTCGCACTCAATGTATGGCTGCACTTCCCCACAATTAAGCAACCTGTAAATTCTTACTACAATAAATTCTTCAGAGGTAAGGAACCGAATTCAAATTTGTCCTATCACCCTTTCTTAAACATTATAGATTAACGACCCAGGTTCTTGCACCCTCTCCAGTCGTTCTTTCTCTTTATTACACGCCATATTTGTATGTTTTATTTGTACATGTAGCTTAAAATAATAGGAGAAGAAAGTGGATGCTTCTTCAACGAGATAAGCATTGCAAATTGATCCTTCAACTCTAGCTTTAATTTTCACCTTGATTTTCAAATGATGCAAATACCTATCAATTGAAAAAATTTTCAAGTTCAGTCACACACGCTCATATTGTATCTAACAGGAAAAGAATTAGATTGAATGATTAGATTACCGTTCAAATGGGTACATCTACCTATATTAAATAGGGCCACAAATTCTTGCTTCATAAGACAAATGGATTAATAAGTATTCTATTACATCAAAGAATCTAGGTGGAAATATCTTTTCCAACTTACATAACAATAAAGGAATATCGGACTCCAATTTGGCCATATGAGCTACACTCAACTTAAGAGAGTATAGATCCTGATAAAAAAGGCTTAATTCCGTCAAAACACCCCATATGTTAGAAGGGAGAAATTCCTTCAATGTAATGGGAAGTAGTCTCTCCATGAATATGTGACAATAATATGATTTCATACTGGATAACTTCAACTTATTCAAATAAGCACATCTTCTAATGTTTGAAGCGTATCCGTCTGAGAGTTGCAATCCCTTCAACCATTCAAGTAAAATTTTCTTTTGTGCTGTTGTCAACGAGTAGCAAGCTTTAAGTATAGCCACATTTTCTCTTCTCACATCTGAGGCGTGCCTAGCCTATGACAATATATTTCCAAGTCACGTCTAGCCTTTAAATTATCTTTTGATTTACCCTTTACCTCAGAACTGTGTTCATAACATTGTCAAGTACATTATTCTCATTGTGCATTACATTAATATTATGTCGGACCAAATTAGTATGCCAATATGGCAAATCTCATAAAATACTCATTTTTGCCCAATTATGAGATATACCTCTGCCATTACTCCTTCCAATTTCTTTGCCTGTTTCTGTAATTTTTTCATATTTAGACAAACAACCCTAGATTTCTTTACCAGTAGGGTATTGCACATGCTGTGATATCTTAGAACCTCCATCTTTTCTAAAAGATCTCGTGTCCTTCTTGTAAGGATGATCCGATGGTAAGAAATGACTATGACAGTCAAACCATGATTGTTTCCTGCCATTTTGTAGATGAAAAGACTTTGTATTGCTCATAGAATATGGACAATCCAATCTCCCAACAGTGCTCCAGCCACTCAACATACCATATGTGCAGGAAAATCATTAATAGTCCACAAAAGCACCACCCGTAGTTGGAAGTTTTATTTCTTCGATATGTCATAAGTGCTGATACCTTCAAACCACAATTGGGTTAATTCGTCTATCAAGAGTTGTAGATAAACATCCACTTGATACTTTAGATTCTTCGGGCCCAAGATAATGATTGTTAAGACATGACCGGATTATTCATACACATCTACGAGGGGAGATTATACGGTGTAAGAATGACTGGCTAGGATGAATATTGCTTACCCGACGTCCCAAATGGTGAGAATCTGTCTGTACATAAACTAAGTTTGACATTCTGTACTTCTTTTGCAAATTCAGGATGCATTCGGTCAAAGTGTTGCCATGCTTCACTATCACGAGGGTAACTCATAGTGCTTTTTTCCGATCTGCTCGCTCCGTGCCATCTCATGTGTTTAGTTGTTGTTTTAGAAGTATACAATCTTTGTAGCCTTAGTGTTATTGGGAAGTAATACATCTTCTTGAATGAAATTTCCTTCCTACTTTTATTTTTCTCAACCTTTTTCTATGTATATCGAGGATGGACATAAAATTTGCACTTTTTACAATTCATGTCATCTTTCCAGTAAAGCAAGCATCCATTGATGCATACATCTATTTTTTGTACTAGGAAACCCAACCCGCCACTAATTTTTTCATCTGATAGAAATCATCAGGAATTATATTACTGCTAGGCACAATCTCTTTCATCAATTGCACAACATCGTTAAAGGCTTTCCACAAGAGGTTGTTTTCAAACTTAATGTTTAATAACCTTGAAGTAAGTGAAAGCTGTGAATGTATAGTGCAACCATCCCATATTGGAGTTTCTACAGCCCTTGACATATCGTAAAGCCTTCGTGCCTCTACATTAGGTGGTTCTTCAATATTTTCTACTAATGGAGCTTTAAGGAAAACTTCAGGACCTGCTACGTCTAAGACCATTTCTCGAGACGGATTTCCTTGATGCGACTCAACTCCTGGGATTGAGGTATACTCAAATGGCTCATGACATGTCCACCGGTAATAATTAGCCACAAATCCAGACTTCCATAGGTGAAGCTTAACTTGTGCTAGATCTAGATACTTTTTATTCTTACATTTTGCACATGGATATTTAATTACGCTTGATATTGCATTTGATAAAGCAAATGCTAAAAAAGCTTTAACATATTCCTTAAATTCAATAGTGATCCCTTTTACATTTGAAGCGTGCCTTTTATACATCCAACTACGATCCTCCATAACGTCTAAATGAGAGAAAAGAACAATCCATTCACTAATTAAAATCACCCCTAGAATTATTTTAGTGAAAATGAGTAATTACATTTTCCTTTCCATTATCTAACAAAAGGAGGTCCAAGACGTAGACACACATAAGATATTCAGATATATAGATCACTTTATGTTGACAAACAAAAATGAAGAATTGATAGTCTTTACAGCTCAGAATTATAATCTTACAACTAATGTAAATGGTTTTATACCCAGTAAACGCTTTTCCTTGTTCTTTTCTTAAGTTTTATTTTATGTTTTAGCTAAAAAAAAAAGTTTTATTGAATTGTGAATAAAGAAAAAGATTTGTTATTTATTTTTAAAATAGAATCCTATTGTCTTTCAATTGAATAACTATAACATACATTTATGGGATATATATTCATGTTCAATTGAATAACACAGTTCAGGATAAGGGTTGTTATTCTATTCCATAGTAAATAGTACCAAATTTTAAAAAAAATTTGACAGAGTCTCCTCTATAATTGGACATTTTCCAGGCATGAGGCCACCTCAAAATTTGACAATCAAAATGCTCTTGCAAACAACAAAGACAAATCATTCATTTAAAGAAAAAGCTCTTCATGCTCTCTTACACACCTTTAGCCCTGGCTTAGCCACAGGCTTAATTAAATCCTTAGGATCAACCCTTTGTTCTCTCGTCTTTCATTCAAGAATTTTGCTATTCTATACTTTTTCTACCCAGATTGGGGGTATCTTGCTTTTCTAGCGTCTTTGGTATGGCTTTCTCTTGCCCCCAATAGGAAGTTTCATCCTCAACTTCAGAAGGAAAGGATTTATCTCCAAAGCCAGCTTTTCTTCGATCCATACGAGCGAATAGATCCATATGTGACGTCGATCACTTCCTTGGGCATCGTAAGCCATTTCTTAGTGCGAGTTTTTTCCCAGCGCTCAGAACAAGGGCCAAAACTTGAACAAAAAGTAACTAGGGGGTAATCACCCATTACCTAGGAGGAGTAATCACCCATCACTCAGAGGGTTCCAACTATTAAAAAGATATAGTTAAAACTATAGTAAAGACCTACCTTTGGATAAAAGAAAAAGATAAAGCAAAAGATAGAAAAGTAATTATTCTTAAATCAAAAGAAAGAAGAGTAGCAGACAAAGAAAAAGATGCAAAAGGGAACAAACATGTGCTTACCACTTCCATTGAACTAATAATATTACCTTAAGGTTTACACTCCGTTTTTGCAAGAATCACTGATAGTGAGAGATAATAACATTTTTCGACTATGTTTTTTCATCCTATTAACAATGGTATGAGGATAGATGTTCTATACATGAAGTGGTCTATATAAATACTCTCTTATACAAAGAAATATTATGAGAAGTCAATATAAATTATACAAAGAATCCGTATGTCCTAAGAATAATTCTATCTCACCGTGTGTGTGTGTGTGTGTGTGTGTATAGGTGATTATTTTAGTTCTTTATCGATTTTCTCATATTAACTTAGTCTTATATTTTTTTTGCTTTTAACAGTTCGCTTTTTTTTCTTATTATTTACAATATTGATTAGAAAGAATAAAAATAAAGGGGCTATCACAACTATAGACAACAAAAGAAGGTAAAGAACCACCAATAGCAAATGCTTTATGCGTGAGAAAGCTGGCAAAAGCAGTAGTTACCCCTTAACAGATTTTTATATGGCAACTAAATGCTATAATATGGAGTATGAACTATGCAAGTTATGAACAGGTGATCTACTGAACGTTTTGAGAACCGGTGAATTATAGGCAGAACTAACAAAGATAAGAAAGCATAGAATCTCAACTCTTTGGTACCCATAGGACTATTTGAAAAGAAACAATGAAATTATTCAAAAGTTAGATCTAAATATTTGAAAGTCAAAATATCTTCCTATTTTTTATCATCATTTGGAAGAAACAAGCCCCCCCTTTCTGCATTTCATACACAAGATTGATTTATTAGGACAATGCTAGCGAGTTTGGTGTGCTAATCCTACAATAAGCAACATTATTACTTTATGTATTTAGAAACAAGACAAAAGGACGCGAAATAAATTGACAACTCATGAGGCAAGGCAATCCTAATTTCAAATGTTTACAATCTAAGTAATTCAACATATTCAGTCTCACATTTACCATAAAAAAAAAATGTAAAGTGCAATATCCGCTAACAATGTTTTCAAAATCGGACCAATCATCGAATCGAAAAAGTTACTGGTTCATGGTTTAATGGTCCAATCGTAATTAGACCGTAATAGAACCAGTAATATTATAATTTAAAAATTAAAAATATAATTATTTTTTAAAGAAAATTGATCAATAATATAGTGTAATTTAAGTCCATAAAGACATAAATATTCAAATTCATGATTAAAAGTAGTCATTTTTAGTTTATAACTAACAATCTAGCACATTAAAGTAGTTTATTGAATACATAATTTAATTTATCCCCTAAAAATTATAAAATTTGTCCCAATTTTTTTTTATAAAAAACCAGTTTAAATGTTGGACTGACCGGTCCAACACAATTCTCTCAAAAACCACCGATTTTTGAGAGAACTGGCCTGAAGTACCAAATCGGACTGGTTGGAGGACCGGTCAACCAGTCCGGTCTGGTCCTAACAACACTGTCCGCTAATAAATATCTAATGGTTCAAAAAATTTTATTAAAAAAAAGAACATAAAAATTTGCGTTTCATCCCCCACCAAAAAAAGGGAGAGGGCATTTCACTTTACTGCCATGCTTATAAACAAACTCAAGGTTTTACTCGTGGAACACCTCTTATGCCCATAGTGGTAAACAAAGCATCTTAGGTCGCTAACAGACTAATTGTACCATATCAAATATAATCAATGATAGCATCTTCAAAGAAAACACAAGGAAAATCTGAAAAATGAAATGATAGATATATTAAACTCCTAGATCTACACCTGAAAATTAAGGTTTCACTCTCCTCATATAATCAGAACTTATTAGCTTAAGGGGTCAGAAAACCATTACTGCTATTTCAATACAGAAAAATAATAAAAAATTAAAAAGCCCTAACATTGAACACTCACCTTAATTTGCATAGAATCTGGTGATGATGTGAGGTCACCCTTCAAATGGGTTTTTGCGGAAGAGAATGAAGAAGTGAGTGAGTAGATTCGGGGGAGCGGGGGCACGGAGGTAGGGGTCGTGGGGGTGGGGTTGCAAATGGGAGGGGGCCGAGAGGGTGGGGGTTGCGGGGGACGGGGTGTGGGAGAGGGAGCGCTGGGGAAGAGGCTACGGGGGTGGGCGACTGGGGGTGCTACGGGGGGGGGGGGGGGAAGGAATGGGCTACAGGGAGTGCGTGGGTAGGGAGGGGGTGCGGCAGAAGGGGGAAAGAGCACGGGCGAGGGGGCACAACAAGAAGCGGGAAGGGGCTGCGGGGAGAGGGGGAGGGAAGTAGGAGGGGCATGCAGAGGTGGGCTGGGGCGGTGGTACTGGAAAGTATGCCCTCTTAGACTAGGTTTCTTATGTAAATATCAAATAATTTAATAAAAGAATTTATTTTCAGAAAAAGTTTGTGAATTTACTTTTTATTTGTGCACAATTTCGTTTGGAATGACCCATTGTGTTTAAATAAGTGATCCATATGAATGGTGATTTTTCACAATAAGGTATGGATCACGGGTTATTTAAACACATAAACATTTGTTATTAACCTATTGATGAGAATGAGAATCTCATCATAGTTAGCTTATTATGTTATGAATTCCAATGGGGAATGGCATACCTTTAGCCAGTGAGTAGTCCACTCACTTCATGATATAAGCATATTTCGAATACGTAAGATAGGACCTGTAGTAGTAGTTTCTAAAAGTACTATATAGTAGAAACCTACACTACTACCGCTACACGTGGACTAGTACTCTACAACTTGAGTATGAGTTGGTGGTCTGACAAAACTAGAAGCATATACTTTGATGTGCTATAGTTGAGGTTCTATGGTAGAACCAATATACTTGTGTATTAGGTGTATGTAACTAGTTAGTTAAGACAGACTTGTATAATATAATTTCTACACAATATCGTCCCTTGTGGTTGTTTGAATGATCTAAAATGGCCAGAGCCCTGGGAAACATAACTTAGATGTTTGCTTTAGGGTAGCTCCCTTGGAAAGCGGAAACATTCCAGGAAGTCATGGATCATTGGACTAGAATTCTAAGGATGGTAGATGTCATTTAGAGAGGTATTAGTACACTTCATCCTCTCTAAATATACGACAATGTGTAGAGGGGTATTTTAGTCATTTCACCTGTAGATCGGAGATTTTGATAATGCAGCATTGTCCTTGGGGTCAATATTTCCTTATGGTGATATTAGAAAATATTTAAAATTCAAAATACAGCTATTTATATGGCAGGGGCATTTCGGTCATTTTAGTAGCCAAGGCAGTATGTCTTTTTGGTCCTCGGAGTAGCCCGTAAGTCCTAATTAATTTTGGGTTGAGGAATTGGTCTCAGTTAAAGAGGATTTTATTTTATTTTATTTTATTTAGGAAGTCTAATTTATTATTAGATTGGAATAAAAATAAATAAATAAAAATGAGTTGAGAGAAATTTATTATCTGGTTTAATTGGTTAATTAATTATTCAGGGCATAGGTTCAGTTTGAATAATTAGAAAATTAACCTGGGTTTAAACTAGAGAGAAATAATTAATGCTTAATTATTCATTGGGTTACTTATATAAGCACAAGAAATAAATAATTAAAGTTTAATTATTTTTTGATTCTTTTGGGCTCATTAATTATTTATTGGGTTATTTCTACAAGCCCAAGAAATAAATAATTAATGTTTATTATTTTGGGCTTTTTGGGTCTAAGAAAAATAATAAATATTATTTTGGCCCAATAGCTTGGACCATAGGGTTTCTTCCATATACGGTTTAGAAAAGTTTAGGGTTAAGCTAAACTTACTCTATTGATAACATTCGGGTGTTTGAAATATTATATCCCGGGGGATATTGTGATCAGATATTTGAGACCTAGGTTTGGCTAACCATAACACACCTCTTGGAAGGAAAAACCCTAGTTTTTTTCCCAAAGTTTTTCTCTCCCTCTCGTGAGTCTCTCCCTCTCGTGTGACTCTCTCTTTCTCGTTAGTCTTTCTTCTCTTGTCGTTCTTGGTGCTTTGCTAATCAATAGCAATAGAACCAAGAAAGATTGAGACTACTCCTCCTCACCCTTTGTTTCACCAACAAGGATTGAGGTAGTGGAATATTCCGTGATCCGGAAAGCTTGGTGTTCATGCAAATGTAGCGAAGTAGGAGATTAGCGGGATTCAAACCGAAAGCTTCATCAAGCGGACAAGAAGGGGTTGTTCCTATGGTTCAATCCGTTCTTTCACAACCTAAAGGCTTTAAGGCACGCAAAGGTATGGTCTAAACGCTTCCGTGCTGCTATTATTTTTCATTTTTTTCCTCTCTATTTCTTTTAAACCATCAAAGTGGTATCAGAGCCATGTGTTTTGATCAACTTAGGGAGCATGTTAGTTAATAAAAAATGGAGAAGGCCATTGTTTGGTGCTTAAGCCTGTGATCCTTCGCTGTTTTGGTATGGGATAGGCATTCTTGTAAGCTTCACAGTGGAAGCATAGGGCCTCTATAAAATTTTTACTTTGATAGAACGGTCGGGTAAACCCAATTTGAAGGGTATAGGTGAATGTGGTTTTGGTTTGGATGAGTTTTTTGTAATGAAAAATGTCCAAAGAAGCTACGGAAGAAACAACAGAAAAAAATGTAGACGAAACCCAGAAGGAAACTCGCGCAGAAGAAACGAAGAAGACATGTACTGTTGCTAAGCCGCCGATGGAGCTGAGTTGCGGCTTGTTGCTATGCCTGGAGTCGATGTCCGCAGCACCCGGAGCTGAGCCGCTGATGCAATTTGCAATTCGCATGTAAATTGCGAATTGCAATTGCATTCGGATAAAAGCGCGGGTCAAGAGGGGCAACCGGGCGAGCGATGGAGCGGGCACTGGAGCGGGTCGCGGGCGGGCTCCATGGGTTGCAGCAGAAGGAGATCCGGTGCGGCTGGTGCACCGAGCTCGCGGTGGACTGCAGAGTAAAAAGGGCACCGATCTCGCGTGTACATGGATTGGCAGTTTTTTTTGGCAATTTTCTTTTGTTTTTTTTTCCGTTTTGGGTCCCATACCAGGCGAAGTTAATATTTTTGCAATAGTTATTATTCTTGGAATATATTTACGTGAAAAATATTAGTAAAGGATTTTAGGATTAAACAAGACCATTAATTAATTAATTAATATGTTTAATTCTATTATTTGGGCACTTAGGTTCAAAAAATAGAAAAGAATGAAAACGTTTACTGTTTTCTAGCATGCTATTTTTTGTGTGTACCTATGTGCGCATTTTCTCAAAGACTAAAGTCTTTGGGAACACTTTTGACAAGAAAATATTTTTCTTTAAAAAATTAAATGGTTATTTTAATTTGTACAAAAATTAATCTTAGATATTTTTCAAAGGATTTAATCCTTAACATAAAAAATATATTGGATTTAGATATTTTTATAAATTAAAATAGAAAGCCATTTTGTTTTATTTTGTACTAGAAAAATTATCTTGTCAAATAAACTTGAGACCAAAGTCTCTAGAAAGTTTTAATTGAAATTTTTTTGAAATCATTAAGTTTTTAACTTAAATAAAATTAGTTCATGGAAAAATCTCTCAAAGGATGTAAACCTTGACATAGAGATTTTAATAAATTTAGATATTTTATTTTTAAGTTAAGGAAAAACTTAATGGAAATTTCAAAGGATATTTTTCACAGAAATCTTTATTTTTAAAAGACTAAGTAGGAGAGGGATTCCAACGGCCCCACGGCTTCCATCACGATCGTCATTAGAGATCGTGGGTCCCTTCGCGTCACCCTGGGAGTGAACCCATATAGGATGGGGATACCACAAGGATCTAGATCTAATAGAGGGATGTAATTAATAACTCGGGACACGTACTATAATCGGCCAGCACACATTGAAGGTTATAGTGCGAGGGATATCCATAGGAAATGAGAGGAAATGGCCATCCCCTCGATGGAGTTATCCTTTAGACCATTACCTAGAAGAGAAATTAATTTGTGGTGGTTAATACACTTAGCTTAGGGAACTGTTAATCTTCCTAAAAAGCTATGTCAGTTTTCCTAAGAGCCAAATTGTTTTCAATGCACAAATTTATTTTGTTTTCACAAACTAAATCATTTCTTTTATTTTTCGATTTTTCAGAAATGGTGGGAGGTTCTTTTAGTCCAATGGCCATTATTCTCATGGAGAATCAGTTAACAGGTCTAAACTATGTAGACTGGAAGAGGAACATAGACATAATACTCACAGTCGAAGAGTATAAGTCTGTGCTTAACGAGACCTACCCTGTGATTGGGGAAGGTTTCACTGCCGAAGAGCGAGAGGCTGAGAAGGCGTGGAAGAAGGCTAACGAAATGCCACGTTGCTATATGTTAGCCTCCATGTCTAATGTGCTCTAGTCAAAACACGAGCACATGGCTTCTGCGTATGACATCAGTCAGTCATTGGCCACTATGTTCGCAGATAAAAGCCGGCCCACAAGGCAGGAAACTCTTCGAACTATAATCAACACTAAGATAGCTAAAGGAGCATCAGTCAGAGAGCATATGCTCAAGATGATTGCTGCTTTCGAGGAGGCAGAAATCTTAAGGGCTGTCATTGACCCCGAGAGCCAAGTGGATATCGTTCTCGAATCTCTACCGGGTTTCTTTACTCAGTTCAAGTTGAATTACAACATGAACAAGTTAAACATGAGTTTAATTGAGTTAATGAAGGAACTCCAGATGACAGAGAAGGTCATGAAGCCACAGTCAAAGGCCATGATTGCTAAGGCTTCTTCCACAAGAACTGGGCCCAAGTCCAGAAAGTTCAAAAGGAAGAAGGGAAATGCAACAGCCCAGCCCAAGACCCAGCCCAAAGGCAAACCAAAGGGTAAGTGCTTCAAATGTGGGAAGAAGGGACACTGGAAAAATGAGTGTCCAGATCTTCAAGCCAAGAAAAACTCCACAGGTAATGTTTTCTATTTAGAGACTATATCAATGGTTGGATCAACTTCCACTTGGATTGTTGATTCAGGAGCTACTGATCATATCTGTAACTCCTTGTAGGGGTTTAGAAAGATTAGAAGACTCAAGAAGGGCAAACATGGGCTACGTGTGGGAAATGGAGCACAAGTTTGGGCTCTTGCAGTAGGAGAGTTGGATCTTGTATTTGTTTGTAATAGAATAGTAGTTTTGAAAGATATTTTATATGTACCTAGATTTAGACATAATTTGATTACAGTTGCGAAACTAATAAATTAAGGATATTCTGTCTCTTTCTATTCTAGTATTTCTATAGTAGAAATGGAGAAATTTTATGTACTGGGCACATATATAGAAATCTATTCTTCTTAAACCCTATTAATAATTAATCAAATAACGCTTAGTCTGAACCTTTAACTAAGAAGAGAAAGACCAATGTCAATGACTCATACCTTTGGCATCTAAGGTTGGGCCATATTAACTCAATTAGGATTCAGAGGCTAATCTATGATGGGCCTTTGGGCTCATTGAGATTGGAAAATTGGCCTCAGTGTGAATCCTGCCTGATGGAAAAGATGACCAAAAGGTCATTTACACCAAAGGCGGATAGAGTCAAGGAGGTATTGAGTCTTGTTCACACTGATGTGTGTGGTCCATTGTTTACACCAGTTAGAGGAGGTTTTGAGTACTTCATCACTTTCACGGATGATTGTACAAGGTATAGTTACATTTACTTGATGAGACGCAAGTCTGACTCTTTTGACAAGTTCAAGGAGTTTAAGGCTGAAGTAGAGCGCCGGACATATAAATTAACCAAAACCTTATGATCAGATCGTGGTAGAGAGTACCTCCTGGGTGAATTCAAGGATTACATAGTACATCATGGGATAGTATCCTAACTCTCTGCGGCGGGGACACCCCAGCAGAATGGAGTAGTTGAGAGAAGGAACAGGACATTGATGGAAATGGTCCAAAGCATGATGTCTCATGCTACTCTTCCAGTGTCCTTTTGGGGATATGCCCTGGAAACAGACGCATACATTCTGAACTTGGTGCCTTCCAAGTTAGTACCTAGGACTCCTTATGAGATGTGGACTGGGCGTGAGCCAAGCCTGAATCATCTCAGGATATGGGGTTGTTCAGCTTATGTACTGGTCAAGGGAGAAAAATTGGAACCAAGATCAGAATTATGCTATTTTGTTGGGTATCTAAAAGGGACAAAGGGTGGTTACTTTTATCATCATAATGAGCAAAAAGTACTAATTAGTATCAATGCTAGATAGCTAGAAGATTATCAAAGTACTTCTACGAAAGGTTTAACTAGGTTGGAACTTGAGGAGAGGTTATCTATGGAATCAACTTCTTCTGACCAGATTGTGGAACAAGAAGAGGCACAGCCTCAAGAGCCTGTACAAATAGAGCCTTGTCGTAGTGGGAGAGTGTTTAGGGTTCCGAAGAGATGGACTGGAGAAGCTTTTGAGCTGGTCTCCGACCATCAAGAACAAGACCCCACTAGATACGGGGAGGCTATTACTGATGCTGATGCAAATCTATAGCATGAAGTAATGAAAGCCAAGATTGAGTCTATGTACTTCAATCAGGTTTGGGATCTTGTAGTTTCACCTGAAGGGATAAAACCCATTAGGTGTAAGTAGGTGTACAAGAGAAAGAGGGGAACAGATGGGAAGGTGGAAACCTTCAAAGCTAGGCTTGTGGCGAAATGATATACTCAGAAAGAGGGGATTGATTATGAGGAAACCTTTTCCCCAGTAGCCATGCTTAAATCTATCCGTATCCTCCTTACTATCGCATGTCATTATGACTACGAGATATGGCAAATGGATGTCAAGACGGCATTTTTAAATGACCATCTTAGCGACGACATCTATATGTCCTAACTGGAAAGCTTTACTGATGAAGGCCAAGAACATATGGTTGCAAGCTTAAGAAGTCTATTTATGGACTTAAGCAGGCATCGAGAGCATGGAACATTCATTTTGACGAGACTGTAAAGTCTTATGGTTTCATTCAAAACGAGGATGAACCATGCGTGTATAGGAAACTTGAAGGCATTAATGTGGTTTTTCTTGTCTTGTATGTGAATGACATTCTACTCATTGGAAATGATGTAGGGTCATTATCATGTACAAAGGTTTGGCTGTCTAGTCAATTCAGTATAAAGGATTTGGGAGAAGTCAGCTACATTCTCAGTATTAGACTTCTTAGAAATAGGAAGCAGAAAATGTTAGGATTATCCCAAGCGGCATACATTGACAAGATACTGGCCAATGGAGCTTTAATCCCTTGCAGACATGGGTTGTTATTTTCTTCAAGGGACTGTCCGAAGTCTCAAGAAGAAAATGACAGAATGAGTAGGATTCCCTACGCTTCGGTTGTGGGAAGTCTCATGTACACCATATTGTGTACTAGGCCAGATATCTACTTTGTCGTAGTCTTAGTTAGCAGATATCAGTCAAACCCTGGGGAGGTTCATTGGCAAGCTGTAAAGCATATTCTCAAGTATCTCAAGGGAACGAGTGATTATATACTGGTTTACAGGGCTAATGATTTGGTTCTTATGGGATACATATACTCAGACTTCCAGGCGGATAAGGATGAGAGAAAATCTACTAGTGGATATGTCTTCTCCTTGTCTGGAGGAGCAATTTCATGGAGGAGTATCATACAATCTTGCATTGTTGACTCAACCATGAAAGTTGAGTATGTGGCAGCTTCAGAGGCATCCAAGGAAGCAGTCTACCTCCGGAAGTTCCTTTCAGAACTTGGAGTCGTACCATATATGGATAGGCTGGTTGTGATGTATTGCGACAATACTGGAGCAGTATCGCAATCTAAGGAATCTTGGAACCACAAGAAGGGGAAGCACATCGAGAGGAAGTACCACCTAATCCGGGATTTCATCCAGAGACAAAAAGTTGTGGTGGAATAGATTGACTTAGAAAACAATCTATCAGATCCATTTACCAAGCCTTTGGCTGAGAGAGTCTTCAAGAGACACTTAGACGCCATAGGGGTGGGTACCTATGGACTTACCTAGTCTTAGAGTGCAAGTGAGAGATTGTTGGAAAGTATGCCCTCTTAGACTAGGTTTCTGATATAAATATCGAATATTTTAATAAAAGAATTTATTTTCAGAAAATGTTTGTGAATTTACTTTTTATTTGTGCACAATTTCGTTTGGAACAGACCCATTGTGTTTAAATAAGTGATTCATGTGAATGGTGGTCTTTCACAGTAAGGTATGGATCACGGGTTATTTAAATACATAAACATTTGTTCTTAACCTATTGATGAGAATGAGAATTTCATCATGTTTAGGTTATTATATTATAAATTCCAATGGGAAATGGCATACCTTTAGCCAGTGAGTAGTCCACTCACTTCATGACATAAGCGTATTTCAAATACGTAGGATAGGACTTGTAGTAGTGGTTTCTAAAAGTACTATATGGTAGAAACCTAGACTACTACTGCTCTGGCGTGAACTAATACTCTACGACTTGAGTATAAGTTGGTGGTCTGACAAAGCTGGAAGCATATACTTTGATATGCTATAGTTGAGGTTCTATAGTAGAACCAATATACTTGTGTATTGAGTATATGTAACTAATTAGTTAAGACAAACTTGTACAAGATAATTTATACACAATATCGTCCCTTGTAGTTGTCTGAATGATCTAAAATGTCCAGAGTTTTGGGAAACATGACTTGGATGTTTGCTTTAGGGTAACTCCCTTGTAAAGCGGAAACATTCCAAGAAGTCGTGAATCATTGGACTAGAAGCCTAAGGATGGTAGATGTTATTTAGAGGGGTGTTAGTACACTTCTTCCTCTCTAAATGTACGATGATGTGTAGAGGGATATTTTAGTCATTTCACCTGTAGGTCGGTGACTTTGCTAATGCAGCATTTTCCTTGGAGTCAATATTTCCTTGTGGTGACATTAGGGAATATTTAAAATGCAAATAACAGCTATTTATATGGCAGGGGTATTTTGATCATTTTAATAGCTAAGGCAGTATGTCTTTTGGGTCCTCAGAATATCTCGTAAGTCCTAATTAATTTTGGGTTGAGGAATTGGTCTCAGTTAAAGAGGATTTTATTTTATTGTATTTTATTCAGGAAATCTAATTTATTATTAGACTGGAATAAAAATAAATAAATAAAAATGAGTTGAGAGAAATTTATTATCTGGTTTAATTGGTTAATTAATTATTCAGGGCCAAGGTCCAGTTTGAATAATTAGAAAATTAACCTGGGCTTAAACTAGAGGGAAATAATTAATGCTTAATTATTTATTGGGTTATTTATATAAGCCCAAGAAATAAATAATTAAAGTTTAATAATTTTTTGGTTCTTGTGGGCTCATTAATTATTTATTGGGTTATTTCTACAAGCCCAGAAAATAAATAATTAATATTTATTATTTTGGGCTTTTTTGGGTCCAAATAAAATAATAAATATTATTTTAGCCCAATAGCTTGGACCATAGGGTTTCTTCCAGATACGGTTCAGAAGAGTTTAGGGTTAAGTCAAACTTACTCTATTGATAACATCCGGGTATTTAAAATATTATATCCTGAGGGATATTGTGATCAGATAGCTGAGACCTAGGTTTGGCTAACCATAACACATGCCTCTTGGAAGGAAAAACCCTAGTTTTTTTCCTAAAGTTTTTCTCTCCCTCTCGTGAGTCCCTCCCGCTCATGTGACTCTCTCTTTCTCGTGAGTCTTCCTTCTCTTGTTATTCTTGGTGCTTTGCTAATCAATAGCAATAGAACCAAGAAGGATTGAGACCACTCCTCCTCACCTTTTGTTTCACCAACAAGGATTGAGGCAGTTGAACATTCCGTGATCCGGAAAGCTTGGCATTCATGCAAACGAGACGAAGTAAGAGATTAGCGGGATTTGAACCGGAAGCTTCATCAAGCGGACAAGAAGGGACTATTCCTGTGGTTCAATCCGTTCTTTCACAACCTAAAGGCTTTAAGGCACTCAAAGGTATAGTTTAAATGCTTCCATGCTGCTATTTTTCTTCGTTTTTTTTCCCTCTCTGTTTTTTTCATTCCAGAAGCATGCTCCTCTATTTCTTTTAAACCATCAGGTGGGGGCAGGGGCACCGGCAGGGGGAAAGTATAGAAAATGTGATTTTTTTTAAAAAATAAATTCCTGGCTATTTTGTCGCAATTTGCGACCAAAAACTAAACCCTCACTAATTTCTTGCAAATTAAGATGAAGAACATTACAAACCAATCTCTACATTACAATTTTTATCATATTTTTTTTAGCGATCTCAACAATAATAACACTGTTTAAATTATTTTTCTTTATATATTTTACTTTATACACTACTTAATCAAAGTGATGGATCAAAAAATTAGACGTATATATATACATACCTACATGCTATAATATATATATTAAACTAAAGAAATACTTATATACATTGTATACTACATAAACATAAACATTTACTTATATATTACAATAGATATATAGCATAACAGAATTAACTATATATATTTACTTATGTAGTACATTAGGTGTATAATATAACATAATTATATATACACATTTATAATAAAATCTACCATTTGAGACACGTTATTAAAACTATTTCAGTAAATTTTGTCAAAATACACCACCACATAAACACATAAATAAAAATTAAAAAATTAAAAAAAAATATAAGATGAAAACTCTATTTTGTTGCAAAATCCTTGCAAATTATGACGGTTTTGCGAGGGAAGAAGTAAATCTGTCGCAATTAGTGACGGATTTACGACGAATTAGCAACGAATTAGGGTATTCGAATTTTCACTGTACAAAAATTTTAAAAATCGGCAGTAAAGAATATTCAATTCATTCTGTGCAAAAATTTAAAATTTCAATCCGAAAATTTTACCTAAGAAAAGCGGGTAATTTAAAATTTAAAATTTCGTCACAAAGGCATCGCAAATTTGTGAGAGTTTTGTGACGGTCTAGACTTTTTTCTTTTAGAAAAAAAAATGAAAAGTCGGTCGCAAATTGAGAGGGTTTTGCAATGGACATTCAAAAAAAATTCATTTAAACTTTTTTTTTTCATTTAAAACAACCAGCTATTGCAAAACCCTCGCAAATTGCGAGAGTTTTGCGATGGTCAACCAACTATATTTTTCCATATTTTATTTTTAATTATGAAAATTTTCATCTCAAAATCCTCACAAATTGCAAGGATTTTTCAACAACCATTCCAAAAAAAAAAAAAAAAAAAATTCTTTTACACATTTTATCATTAAAAATAATTGACCGTCGCAAATCCTTCACAAGTTGCCAGGGTTTTGCAACGGACAACTAACAAGACTTTTTCCTTTTATATTTTTCAATATGAAATGTCCATAAAAAAAACCCTCACTAATTGCGAGGATTTTGCAACGGTCTTCCAAACAATTTTTTTCCCACACATTTTTTCATTAAAAATAATCTATCATTGCAAAACCCTCATAAATTTGCAAAGGTTTTGTGATGGTCAACCAACTAGACTTTTCCTTTTTGTATTTTTAAATATGAAAACTTCCTTCGCAAAATCCTCGCAAATTTGCTAGGATTTTGCTACGAACATTCTAAAAAAATTTCTTTTACACATTTTATCATTAAAAATAATTAATAGTCGCAAAACCCTCGCAAATTTGCAAGGGTTTTGCGCCGATCAACCAACTAGACTTTTTCTTTTTTGTATTTTTAAATATGAAAAATTCAGTCGCAAAATCCTCGCAAATTGTGAGGATTTTGTGATGGATATTCCAAACAAATTTTCTTTTACACATTTTGTTATTAAAAATAATCAACCGTCGTAAAACCCTTACAAATTCGCGAGGTTTTGCAAGGGTTAGTGGCTATCGGTCACAAAGCCCTCGCAAAATTGCAAGGGTTTTGAGACGGACAACCAACTACACTTTTTTATTTTTTATTTTAAATTATGAAAAGTCCGTCGCAAAACCCTCGCAAATTGCGAGGATTTTGCGACAGCCTTTCCCAACAATTTTTTCCCACATATTTTATCATTAAAAACGTTGTGAGGGTTTTGCGATGGTCAACCAACTAGACTTTTTTTTTGTATTTTTAAATACGAAAAATTCTGTCGCAAAATCCTCGCAAATTGCGAGAATTTGGTGAGGAAGAAGAAGAAAAAAAAAGGAAGAAACAAGTGGAAATTTTCTAAGTGTAGGGAATGTGATTTTTTTTTTTTTTTTTATAAATCCCTAGCTAAAACTAAAGCCTTGCTAATTGAGACAAAGAACATTACAAACTAATCTCTACATTACAATTTTCACTATATTTTTTTTAGTGATCTCAACAATAATAACACTATTTAATTTTTTATATATATACTTTACTTTATACACCACTTAATCAAAGTGATGGATCAAAAAATTAGACATATGTATATTAATACCTACATGTTATAATATATATATTAAACCAAAGAGATACTTATATACATTGTATACTACATAAACATATACAGTTACTTATATATTAAAATAGGTATATAACATAACAGAATTAATTATATATATATATATATATTTACTAATGTAATACATTAAGTGTATAACAAAACATAATTACATATACACATTTATAATAAAATGCACAATTTGAGACAAGTTATTAAAAATATTTCAGTTAATTTGTCAAAATACACCTCCACACAAACACAAAAATAAAAATTAAAAAATTAAAAAAATATATAAGATGAAAACCCTATTTTGTTGCAAAACCCTCGCAAATTGTGATGGTTTTGCAAGGAAAGAAGCAAATCCATCGCAATTAGTGATGGATTTGCAACAAATTTGAGATAAATTAGAGTATTCAAATTTTTACTATGCAAAAATTCAAAAAATTGACGGAAATGAATATTCAATTCATTACATGCAAAAATTCAAAATATCAATTTGAAAATTTTACCTAAGAAAAGGCAGATAATTTAAAATTTAAAATTTCATCGCAGAAGCATTGCAAATTTGTGAGGGTTTTGTGACGGTCTAGACTTTTCTCTTTTTTTTTTTTAAATATAAAAAGTTCGCCCCAAAATCCTCGCAAATTGTGAGGGTTTTGTGATGGACATTCAAAAAAAATTTCATTTAAACAATTTTTTCATTAAAAACAACCAGCCATCACAAAACCTTCGCAATTGCGACTATCAACCAACTAGACTTTTCCTTTTTTTTATTTTTAAATATGAAAAATTCCATCGCAAAATTCTGGAAAATTGAGAGGATTTTCCGACGACCATTCCAAAAAAATATTCTTTTACACATTTTATCATTAAAGATAGTTGACCATCGCAAAATCCTTGCAATTTGCAAGGGTTTTTCGACAGACAACCAACAAGACTTTTTCCTTCTAGTATTTTTCCCTATGAAAATTCCGTTAATCAACTAAAAAAAAAAAATTTTTGAGTGCGACAAACTTTCCAAAAAAAAATTTTCCCACACATTTTATCATTAATTTGCAAGGGTTTTGTGACGGTTAATCAACTAGACTTTTCTTTTTTTTTTTTTGTATTTTTAAATATGAAAACTTCTGTCGCAAAATCCTCAAAATTTTGCAAGCATTTTGCCATGGACATTCCAAAAAAAAATTTCTTTTACACATTTTATCATTAAAAATAATCGACCGTCGCAAAACCCTCACATATTTGCGACGATTTTGCAACGGTCAACCAACTAGACTTTTATTTTTTTTATTTTTTAAATATGAAAAATTCTGTCGCAAATTGTGAAGATTTTGTGATGGACATTCCATTTTTTTTTACACATTTTATCATTAAAAATAATCAACTGTCGAAAAATCCTCAAAATTTACGATGGTTTTGCACGGGTTAGTGGCTATCTGTCACAAAACCCTCGCAAAATTGCGAGGATTTTGCGATGGTTAACCAACTAGACTTTTTCCTTTTTATTTTAAATTATGAAAAGCCCGTCGCAAAAACGTCGTTAATTGAGAGGATTTTGCAATGAACTTCCCAAAAAAAATTATTTTACACATTTTTTCATTAAAAATAATCAACCATTGCAAAACCCTCGCAAATTTGAGAGGGTTTTGCAATGGATAGCCACAAACTCGCAAAACCCTCGCAATTAGACCTTTCCTTTTTGTATTTTTTAAAATACAAAAGTCCGTCACAAAATTATCACTAATTGCGAGGATTTTGCGACGATTGTAACAATTTTCTTTTTTGTTTAAACATTATATTCTTTAAAAAAAATTAATCATCGCAAAACCCTCACAAATGGCGATGGTTTTGCTACAAATTGCAATGGCCATTTTGGCCGTCGCAAAACCATCGCAAATTGCCAGGATTTTGCGACCGTTTTGGTCAACTCGTGAGTTCATTAGTTGTCATCTCAAAACCATTGCTAATTAGTAATGGTATTGCAGCCGTTACAAAAAATTCGTCGCAAATGATGATTTTCCTGTAGTGTTAGGAGTTGTTCGCGTAGCAACAACCCCTCCATGTGCATAAAGCGAAATATTATAAATAGATGAATGATTTGATCTTGGATATTTTGACAAGGATTAGGCAAGTTGGGTAGTAAAATACACACACATATAATTAAAAATATAAAAAGAGGTTTTAAAACTAAGTTGCAACAAAATAAATAGCTTTTTGACTATTTTTACAAATTAATATAGAGTGATGGAAATTCTAAATTGAACGTATTAATCATCCCCTAATATAAAGTGCTTCTAGTTAACTATATAGTCACCCTATTACGTATAACTCATTGTTTAAAAGTTTAGTTGCCTTAGTGCAAAATTTAAGAGAAAAAAAAAAAAGGACTACATAGAACCACATTATCTTCTTAGAATATAAGTCCTTAAATGCATTCTTATTTGCTGAAACTATTTTTAGATTTTGTTTGTCCTCAATTGAAACAAATTTCTTGCATCACTGCTCTCCCTTTTTGTTTCTCTAAATTAAAGACTTTTAGCTTAATAAAGGATATTTTTAATCAATTAAACTATTAATTTGTCACACTCTCTCAAATGTTTTGTTAGTGAAACCTAAATATGTTTAGTTATTAGAGTTTTCAAGATTAGTTACCTTGAAAGTTACACCACTTCAATTCTATTAAACCTTTTTTTTTTTAATATTTTGGTTGAATCACAATTCTATTAAACTTGAATAGGATTCATAAATTGGACTTAGAAGAATCACAAAACTAATCATGTTTGGATGTTATTGCTAAGGCTGGCAATATTGTGAGAGCAAATCTCTTACATTTATGAAAGTAACTTCATCTTCCTCTTGGTCAATTAAAATTTATATTTCTATCAATCTTAATCTCTGATTTCTCTCCACTATTTACGTCCTACTAGTTAATTATCCACACACTTTCTCTATCATCCTAATTTAATTTTCTATTTTTCTTCTCTCCTTGGTTATGTCTTCTTCTTTCTATTTCTATTCAAACTATCTTATTCTTCTTGTTGACATCATTGTTAGCCGATTTGTTGTAACGATAACTTGGAGCCGAAGCCGTTATGAATTCTGCTAAGCGGATGATGACGTTAAAAAAATCTTCAATCGATGTACTCGGTCAATATCGAAACCAGGAACCAATGAGCTGACACCCCTATGTCTCGGCACTATCAGTAAGGCACTACCGTTCCTAACCGCCAAGGACAAGCCATGAAGCGAGATTTTCTCCACGTCTAGATAGTCAGCAACCATGCCACAGTGAGCATAAAATGGGCAGGGGGTCTCAGAATGAGAAGAATCCAACAACAATCGTCTCGACCAAATTACCAAATTTTCTTCCAGTTTTCAATTCTTTTTTTACATTTCCTTTATGGCTTTCCTTACGGTTTTGTTTACAGCTTTGTTTACATTTTCTTTATAATTTTCCTTACTTCTTTGATTACCAGCTTTCCGTTTTATGTTGTTTTATTCCAATACTTTTGTATTTGTTCATCATCTCAATCGAAGTACATTGCTTCCAGCCCTAAGTTGCTTTCACATACAATATTTCTACTTTCTTGGATCCTTTCTATAGTAAGTTCAGAGAACTCACATCTTTTAAAAGATCCGGCTCATAGATTCATTTATCCATCGAACTGTTTATGTTCATCGAAAGAGTAACCGATCACCAGTCTCATCGGCTCCTTTTTTGTAAGGTAACATAAATTGGCACGCATAGTGGGACCAAAGGTAGTTATTGCATGCAATTACGTTCAGTAGCAGTCCTCAGGACCTTTATTGGACTCTTCTGATTGGCCTACAATTCGGTCTTTACGGGGAGCTTTTGATCCTACTACGACGATGTCCAATAACGCCCAAGTCACAATAAATTGAGTAACAAGGGGCACATTTATCAATTCCTTCCTAGGTGTCCCAGTTGACACCTACATCTTTAACTGCCAAACAACAAGCCATGGAGCAGTGTACATGTGAACTCATCCAAAGCCTTATTCCTCAGTTCACCACAGTGTTCCGATCACTACTTTAGAACGAACTCCAAAATTTTAAGTAGAGGCAAAATGCTCATGAGATACCATAGGCAGTTACATACCCCCTGCCTCGACCTTTGGTGCACCATCTTATGAGTTAGTACAAGTGTTACACCGAGAGCAGTCGTTTCCAATGCTCGGGAGGCACCACAGAGGTTTGGGGTTGACAACACAAAGCATGGCTCCAATTGAGCCTACCTTAGAGAGAACCACACTATACCTGGGTACGGGGATCCTGGTGCCAATGAGGGTACCAATATCTTATGACCAAGCGACAGCTCTTAACAGGAGTGTGTGTCCCCCGTATGGAGGGCCATAGAACTATGCTACAACTATTCCTTTCGCGTATCCTACCACAACAACATCTTATCCGATGCAGGGAGTAGGGTACCTTGAGATGATCTCATTCCCTAACAGATTTCTTAACCAGTTAGACTAAGTTCTCCCATGCAATATCAACAGTAGCACTATCAGTCGATGTCAATGAAATGACGGAAGCATTATGTCGACAAACATAGGATCAATCAGTTTATCAAAAGACATATCCCGAGTAGGTGGACTCTATGATAGTGCTACCACGAGGGTTTAAGTTGCTCGAAGTTCTCCACGTTCTCTGGAGAGGACAACAAGTCAACTATGGAACATATAGGGAGGTTCACGCCGCAATGCGGAGAGTTAGGGAATAGTGAATAGCATAAATTGCAATTGTTTTCTCTGTCTTTAATAGGGGTAGTATTCACTTGTATGCAAACCTAATGCTTGATTCTGTGTATTCATGGGCAGACATGGAACGGATCTTCCATGAGTATTTTTTCAAGCCAGCACCTGAGATCTCTATAGCCGATCTCCTGACAGTCAAGCAAAAATCATTCGAAGGTATGGCAGAGTTCATTGAGCGTTTTCGACAAATTAAGGCCAAATGCATCACTCAGCTGCCAGAAATGGAGTGTATCAGAATAGCCATCAGTATGATGCACTCGCAACTCAAAGAGCGTCTCATTCTCTAGGATTTCTCTGAACTATCTCGCATACTGTCTCTGGCTATCAGAATAGAGAAAATGATCAAAGAAAAGGAGAAAAGGCGGTCTGTCAAGTTCTCTCATGGGCAAACCATAATATCAGTTATGGACGATGTTGCAGACAGCGAAGAGGAACAATTGTTGGAAGTAATGGCAACAGAGCTAGTAAAGGGTGCATCTTATACTTGTCCTTTCTTGAAACCTGGTAAAGGGAAGGATGAGGCTTCTCCAACAGGGCCATCCGCTTATACATTAACGTATCAAAGGCTGAGAAAATTTTTGACCAGATACTCATGGACAAATAGATCCGTTGACCTCTCGGCCACAAAGTCCCTAGTCCAGAGGAGTTGAAGGTCAAGAAATACTGTAAGTGGTATAATTTATTTTCTCATAATACCAATAACTGTGTTGTTTTTAGGAACACCATTCAGAAGGTTTTGCAAGAGGGAATGGTGGGATTTGCTGACAAGCGTGAGGAAACTTTAGTCGATACAGACCCGTTCCCAATGGCTGATGCAAGTATGATACAGACATGCAAGGAAGATGTGGAGCATGGGCCAAAAAATTATTTCATCAAAGGGCAGGCCAAAACCTTTGAGGAGGAGAGAATAACATTCCAGAGGCTAGATGATCAGCTATCAATTTTCACTCGGCTTACTGAACCGAACTTCCCAGCTCACTTCCATGGCGAAGATGAGAAGTTTACTATGTATATGCCTCACAAAAAGCCCTTTTTCATGGGTTACCGCCCCCATCTTACAAAACTCAAAAGCGGCGGGAACAGAAGAAACAGGCTCAGTAGGGACAAATGCCTGAGAAATGTTTAGAAGAACAGGTGCCTATTTCCCTGGGTCAAAATATGCTTAGCATTCTTCCGTCACAATTCCGAGCAAAGGCTAAGCAAGAAATAGTAGAGGAAGATTACTATGCAACAGAAGAAGTTATCGAGTTTAAAGTGCCATCGAAAAGAATGCTTTTCCCAATCCCAATGGTAGAACATACCAATCATCTCAAGCTGTTGTACATCAAGGCACATATCAACGGAAGACCCTTCTCTAAGGTTTTTATCAATGGAGGGGCTGTACTGAATGTAATGTCGTTGGCTACCTTAAGGCGTTTGGGGAAGGATAAACACGATTTATCTCTTATAGATATCCAAATGCTTAATTTCATCGGGGATATAGCCAAAGCAAAAGAGGTCATCACTTTCGAAGTGACAGTCAGATCTAAGGTTAGTAAGACTGTTTTCTTTGTAATCACGGCAAAACCAGCTTACTCTATTTTATTAGGAAGAGATTGGATTCATGCAAATCATTGTGTTCCATCAACACTCTACCAAATGATGTTGATTTGGGACGGAGAACAAGTGGAAATGATACCAGTCGATCCCAATCCATTCTCAGTAAAAGTACACATGAACAAGGCTGTGTTCTACCATTCTACCTTTGATCCAAGCCAGTACGCTAAGCTAACCATGGCTCACAATCAGATCACAATAGAAGGGCTCAAAGGTAAGAGTTTGGAAACAGAAGACCTTGATATCCGGCATGCACCCGGTTTCGTCACTCAGGACCTATTAATAGAGGTGGACATCAGGAAACCTGGTCAAAATAGAACGACTAAGGTAAGCCTATCCTTAACTTTCGATCAATGGAATGCCTTAACAACTTCGATTCATAGGTATAAAGATTGTTTTGCATGAGATTATCATGAAATGCCAAGATTGGACAAAGACATTGTGGAACATTGTTTGCCGATTAAAGAAGGTTTCAAGCCTCATAAATAGCCTATCCGGCATTTTAATCCCACTCATTTACCCAGGATTAAAGAATAAATTAAGAGGTTACTTCGGTGTGGTTTCATCCGTACCTACCGATATACCGACTGGATGTCTAATATTATACCCATCATTAAGAAAAATGGCCAGCTCTAGGTTTGCATTGACTTCAGAAATATGAATTTAGCCATACTAAAAGATGAATACACTATGTTGATGGCCAATATGTTGGTAGACTCAGCTGCGGGAAACTAATTTCTAAGCTTTATAGATGGATACTCTAGACACAACCAGATATTTATAGCCGAGAATGACACACAGAAGATAGCTTTCCAATATCCAGGTTCTATCAGCTTATTCGAATGGCTAGTTATACCTTTCGATTTGAAGAATGCTGGAGCTACTTTTCAGAAAGCCAAAAACCTCATTTTCCATTATCTCATCAGCAAGACTATAGAAGTTTATATTGATAATTTAGTAGTTAAGTCACCTACTTTCTCAGAACATCTAACGCAATTAGAGCAAGCTTTTCTCCGAATGCGCAAACACCAGTTAAAAATCAACCCAGTCAAATATGCTTTTAGGATTTTGGCTAGAAACTTCCTTGGGTTCCTAGTGCACTAAAGAGGGATCGAAGTGTACCAGAACAAAGTAAGGGATATTCTACAAGCAATACTACTAGAAAAAGGCTGATTACCAATAGACCATTCCCAACAAACCAAGTTCAGTTGGTAATTACCAACAAATTACCAACCGATTCCCAACAAATATGGAATGTGTTGCATTTCAGTTACTTACCAACAAATTACCAACTATGTGTATTATGTTGGTGATTTTGATGTTAGTAGTCGGTTGGTAATGTGTTGGTAAATGGGAGGAAAAATATGTACCAACCGATTACCAACAAAATATAAGTGGTTGGTAACTGTGTCGGATGGTAATAGGGAGGGAATATTGTTCCCACCAATGTACCAACGGAATACCAACCAAAGTGGGTAGTTGGTAGCTAATGCAGTTGGTAATATAGTTGGTAATATGATAGCTTATTTTTTAGCAACAGCATTAGCAACCAACATATCCGTTGAAAATATAGTAAATAAATCTCTAACAAATTGCAAATCGAATTGCCAATAGTGCGTATTTAGTTGTTAATATTTGTGTTGGTAATCTGTTGGTAATATGTTGGTAGGCATATAGGAAAATATTTACCAACCAATTACCAATTAAATATGCGTGGTTGGTAACTATGTCTGATGGGAATCTGTTGGTAAAGGGAAGAGGAATGTTTTTTCCCCGTCGATGTTCCAACGAAATACCAACAGACATGGGTAGTTGGTAGACGTTTAAGTAGAAGAAAAATAGATTTTGTTGAAGATAAGAACGTCAAATTGATGATTGAGCCATTAGATTTGTTAAAAGTACTAAAAACAAGTATTGTGACCAAATTTGAAGGTAATCAGATATATTTAGGTACACAATCTCGCATAATCTCTATATAACGGCCAATAACCTAACTCGTTCGTAAATATAAACACGTCAAATTTAAGATCTAACCATTAGATTTGTTAAAAGTACTAAAAAAAATATTGTGACCAAATTTGAAGGTAATCGGATATATTTAGGTACACAATCTAGCATAATCTCTATATAACAGCCAATAACCTAACTCGTTCATAAATATAAGCACGTCAAATTGATAATCCAACCGTTATATTTGTTAAAAGTATTAAGAAAGTATTGAGACCAAATTTAAAGGTAATCGGATATATTTAGCTATACAATCTAGCATAATCTCTATATAACGGCCAATAACCTAACTCGTTCGTAAATATAAGCACGTCAAATTGATGATCTAACCATTAGATTTGTTAAAAGTACTAAAAAAATTATTGTGACCAAATTTGAAGGTAATCGGATATATGTAGGTACACATTCTAGCATAATCTCTATATAACGGCCAATAACCTAACTCGTTCGTAAATATAAGCACATCAAACTTATAATCTAACCGTTAGATTTGTTAAAAGTACTCAAAAGAGTATTGTGATCAAATTTGAAGGTAATCGGATATATTTAGCTACATAATGTATCATAATCTCTATATAACGACCAATAACCTAACTCTCGTTAATATAAGTACGTCAAATTTAC
This sequence comes from Voacanga thouarsii, assembly GCA_026120185.1. NCBI lineage: Eukaryota > Viridiplantae > Streptophyta > Magnoliopsida > Gentianales > Apocynaceae > Voacanga > Voacanga thouarsii. Next base: position 477,228 of record JANUWF010001486.1, read on the forward strand.
GATCCAATTGTCAAATTTGTTACAATTATTAAAAAAGTATCGTGACCAAATTTGAATATAATTAGATATATTTTGTCACATAATGTAGCATAATCTCTATATAACGGCCCACAACATAATGCATTTATAAGGATAAACATATCAAATTAAAAATTTAACTGTTAGATTTGTTAAAATTATTTAAAAAAAGTATTTTGACCAAATTTAATTTCTATATTTTTCACATAATATAGCATAATCTCTATATAACGGCTCAAAACCTAATGCATTTATAAAGAAAAGCATATCAAATTAAAAATCCAATCGTTATATTTTTTGAAATCGCTAACAAAATTATCATGAACAAATTTGAAAGTAATTGAATATATTTTTCTATATAATCTAATATAACCTCTATATAACAGGCTAAAATTATTTGGTAGATTATGCCTATTGACAAACATTTGTTTAAAGTGAAATTCAATCATTCTGTTTAAACAATACTTTTATATTTTATATTTATATACAAATATTGGGGCTATATTTGGGAATAGCTTCAAAATTAATAAATTAAAATGAAATTCATTGGAATTGAAAGGATCTCTAAATTGAGCCTAATAATTATAGTAGAAATATGACGTATCAAATCAAATAATGATATTATATATTATTTTAAAAGTAATCTATCTAATTGGTTATGTCTATTTCCCCTTTAAAATGTATATTTATGAGGTTATGTTCATATCATAAATTATAAGAGCAATAAACTTAGAAACAAAGAATTACAAGGTAAAAAATAATAATAATTCCATTTATTTGATTCTCAAAATTAAATTTGTTTAAAAAAGGATTGAAAAAGTTATACTAATTTTTTTGAATTAAGAAACAATGTCTAGGCAAAAAGAAGAGATAAAATAGCATAACTTAAAATTAAAAACTAAGTAGTTTTGATAGTAATTATATATAAATATATATATATATATGTAAAAGTATAGTTATTATGTTTATATATATATATATATATATATTATATTATGCATAAAATATTGTAGTTACTATTATTTATATATACACAAAAATATAAATATATATAATTAATTTTTATATATTATGTGAATTAGAAATATAGTAACTTAATTATAATTCAACTTTATAAATATAAGAAGGAAAAAAATGTAATAATATAAAAAATAAAAAACGTAAATTAAATTGCAATCCCACTCTCACCCTCAACCTAACCCTCTCCCTCTCAGTGCTTGCCGTTGCTTGTCGATGCTAATACCATCGCCATTCTTCACTGCAAGGCTCTCCCTCTCATCAGTTGCGACACACCTTAACGCATATAGAGACAAAAAAAAGCCGTCAAAATTTCTCAGATCTCAGGCCACATTTGCCTAAGTTTGCACCTTCGAAGTACACTACAGGTAACAGCGGCATCTTTATTGTACTATTTCGTCTATTTGATTGTTGTTTGAAACATAATTTTAACTTGATTATGCCACATTCGTGTTGAGATGTGTGAAATTTGTGTTAATTTTGAAACGAGGCTTTGAAATTTGAGTTTACTGGTTTGTTGTTGCTATGTTTGCTGTGGCCTTAGTTCAAACGTGGGTTTTTTGCTTCAGTTCGAATGTGGGTTTCTACTTTAGTTTGAATGTGGGTAGTTGCAAATATTTGTGATTGCTTTAGAAAACAAGGAAAGCCTCGAATATTGCTTGATTAAAAAATAGTGGTTCAAAACTGCGGCAGCAACAATGAAGCTTTTGTGCTGCTGAATTAAAACTACATGATGTTATGTGAGTTGATCCACTTGTGGTGGAATAAGAAAGTTGAATTCCTAAGTGAGAAGCTTGCAGCTGTTAATTATTAGACATCTTAACAGCTTGACAATTGCAGAAGGTTTGCAAAATAGGAGAAGAAGCATAGTAGATATGGTTTCTTTCCAATAGATTGTCTCCTACTCTTGAAGTTTGCATTTGTTATTTGACATTCAATAGGGAAAAAAATGGAAAAAAGAATAGGAAAGAGAGAGAGGTACAATACAGAGGAGTAAAATTTTTGAGTGCTACTATGTTTCATTTTTACTCTTTATCTCTATGGAATGCTTTGTACATTGCTTAAAATTTTGGTTTATGTATGTGAAGTTCACTTCACCGGACAGTGAATTTTTGGAGGAAAGAAAGAAGATTTATTATCTATTTTCATCACTATTTTAAAGCTGGCATCCTTCTATTCTATCTTTTTTTTCTTCCTATGAACAATCCACCTTGATATTTACTTTCTTTAGTTGATGTCGGTTCTAACAAAAACACTAGATATTTCTATTGGGTATTGTATGATCTTAAAGCTGGCACCCTTCTATTCTATCTTTTTTTTCTTTTTGCTCCTTGGTGGTGGTATTATCCATTATAAATATGATCTTCATTTGTATATGTGTGTACATGCATGGGAAATGTGTAAAAGCTTGTGTGTATTTAGGGTGAATGGGTGATATAACTTGTCTCCAAACGTAGGTTGGTACGATGACAGAAGCTCGAGCATGGATGTATAATAGGCTCTTACCTGGTAAAAAAGGGTTAACAAGGGAGTTTCTTCATGGAATTGATGAGTTTGTTTAATTTGCAACTACACAAGTTGATTTTACTAGTAGAGGAAAAATAAGGTGTCCATGCTCAAAGTGCAAAAACCGTAGGTTTTCTGAGGTAGATGATGTAAAGCTACATTTGTGTCAGAAGGGATTTATCCCAAATTACTATTAATGGCATGCTCATGGGGAACCTTACATTTTTAGTTCACAACGAAGGAATAGCATAGAGGTTGATGATGAAAGGGAGGAAAGTCCTATTGTAAGCCATCAAATTAGGGAAATGGTATTTGATGCAACAGGACATGATATAAGATTTAATAAAACTATACAGATGGAAGAAGAGCCTAATATGAATGCACAAAGTTTCTATGATCTGCTACATGCTTCAGATGAGCCTTTATGGCCAGGGTGTAGTCACTCCCAGTTATCTACAGTTGTGCGACTTCTAAACATTAAGTCTGACTATATAACTTACCTGAAGCCTGTTATGATGCAATATCACAGCTGATTAAAGATGTCACACTTGAAGAGGATAAGCTGCCTAAAAACTTTTATGAGACAAAAAAGCTCGTATCTGGGTTAGGACTTCCGTATGAACAAATAGATTGTTGTGTAAATGGCTGTATGCTTTTTCGAAAAGACTGTATTGGGTTCACACACTGTATGTTTTGCAACCATCCTAGATAGAAGCCAAAAAAAGGAAGTTCAGGCGTGGAGAAAAATGTAGCATATGCGAGAATGCACTACCTCCCATTAACAGCAAGATTGCAACAATTGTATGCTTTGAAAGCTACAGCTGAGTATATGAGATGGCATGCGGAACATGAATCCGTTCAGAGCACCATTAGTCATCCTTCTGATGCAGAAGCTTGGAAGGTTTTCAATAGCACACACCCAACATTTTCTTCTGAGGCTCGAAATGTAAGACTTAGACTTTCCACTGATGGTTTTGCTCCATTTGGGATATCTGGTAAGTAGTATTCGTGTTGGCCTGTGATGGTAACACCATATAATTTACCACCTGGTATGTGCATGAAAACGCCATACATTTTCCTTAGTACAATAATACCTAGTCCTAAGAACCCCAAGAAGAAGCTCGATGTCTATTTGCAGCCTTTGGTTGATGAATTGCTACATCTATGGGAAGTCAGAGTTCTTACATATGACATTTCAAAGAAGCAAAATTTTTAGATGAAAGCTGCTCTAATGTGGACGGTCAGTGATTTCCCAGCATATGGCATGTTGTCTGGGTGGAGTACAGCTGGTAGATTATCTTGTCCATATTGTATGGAAAAATCAAAGGCATTCAGGCTTCAAAACTCTAAAAAGCAATGCTTCTTTGATTGCCATCGACAGTTTTTACCATTACACCACCCTTTTCGGAAGAATAAGAGCTCATTTAGAAAGAACCGAATTGAGGATTCAACACCCCCACGTAGACTAAGTGGGGATGAAATATGGGCACAGGTGAAGGATTTTCCAACTGTCATTGAAAATAGTGAGAATCACATACTTGAAGGATACGGGAAATCCCACAACTGGAGTAAGTAAAGTATATTTTGGAGCTTACCATATTGGAGGACAAATGTCATTAGGCATAATCTTGATGTAATGCATATTATTAAGAATTTTTTTGATAATATCTTCAATACAGTCTTTGATGTGAAGGGGAGACAAAAGACCATGAGAATGCAAGGAGAGATTTACGTGAGATTTGCCGACGAAGGGATTTAGAGTTAGTAGAAGAAGGTACCAAGAAACCAAAGGCATGCTATTGTATGGAAAAAAATGCTCGAAAAATTTTGTGCGAGTGGATTAAATCTTTGAAATTCCCAGATGGTTATGTTTTCAATTTGTCAAGATGTGTGGATGAGAAGCAATGCAAATTATTTGGCCTTAAGAGCCATGATTGTCATGTATTCATGCTTCGGTTGATACCAATAGCGTTTTGCTATTTGCTTCCAGATGTTGTCAGCAATGCTCTAACAGAATTGAGCTTGTTCTTCAAGGACTTGACTTGTAGAATGTTACGTGTTGAATAAATTTTGAAACTAGAAGAGAATATTGCTATGATAATATGCAAATTGGAGAAAATTTTTCCACCAAGCTTTTTTTATTCAATGGAACATTTGCCAATCCACTTACCGTATGAAGCTTTAGTGGGAGGTCCTGTGCAATATAGGTGGATGTATCCTTTTGAGAGGTTAGTTAAATTGTAATTTATTATTTTTTTAAACCTCAATTTGTTAATATCCATATTGATAAATCTCCAACCATAGGTTCTTGTACAATTTAAAGAAGAAGGTGAAAAATAAAGCAAGAGTTGAAGCTTTAATTTGCAATGCATACCTAGTTGAAGAAGTTTCGACGTTTTGTACTTTTTACTTTGATCGTAATGTCAAAACAAAGAGTAGAAGGGTTGAACGAAATGACGATGGTGATGGTTTTGATGAGATAGCGAGGTCAAGTATTTCAACATTTAGCTGTCCTGAGCGGCCATTAGGTGCTGCAAAGACGAGGTGCCTATCAGATAAAGAGTATGATGCAGCTGCATTGTATGTGGTGCTAAATACCGAAGATGTCCAACCATATGTGGAGTGAGTATGAATTTGCACAAATTGTTTTGGAATGACATAAATTTTAACATCTCACCATTTTTTTTTTATTTTAATAAAATTTAGGCTGTTCAAGGTTGAGAAGCGCTCTAATACAACCAACATTTCTGATTCTGATTTAGAATTAGCATTGGAAAGAGAGTTTGTTCAATGGTTGAAGGAATATGTAAGAATATATCTAATGTCGTGTCATCCCAAATTTCTATTCTAATTAACTTCATCTTTTTTTAGTTATAATATTTTTGTGTCAAATAGGTGCATGATCCAGATAACAATGTTTCAAACGGTGAAATAAAACATCTGAGTTAGGGGCCAAAAAGATTTGTGCGCACATACACACAGTTTTTTGTTAACAGCTACAACTTTCACACAGTTGCTCATAGCAAAGGAAAAGCCACTACAAATAGTGGCGTATGCATAAAAGGTTGTAATAATGATGATGGAGGCACAGTGGATTACTATGGTACTTTGAAGGAAGTGGTGGAGCTAGAGCATCCTGGTTTGCTTGTTAAACATGCCTATTTATTTCATTGTAATTGGTATGATCCAAGACATGACCTGGGGGTAAGAATTCATCCTAGGTACAAACTGCTTGATATTAATACTAAAAGATTATGGAACAAATTTGAGCCATTTGCACTTGCATTTCAAGCAACTCAAGTGTATTTCGTACCATATCCAAGTCCCAGAAAGGATACTGTAGATTGGTTGCATGTTTGCATGTCGCTGCAAGACGAAAATTTGAGATGGCTACAATTGATAGTGCATTGGAAGAAAATAAAGTGCAGAATCCAAGTATTGATATTATGGATGATCCATTAGACAATCTAAGGGACCCAAACAATATTTATGAAGATTTGGATCCTTCTGTTAATGTTAGTTTGCAAGAGAATGACGAAGACTTGAAAAGTAGTTCTGATGAATCTAATACATGAATATCTACTTCAGAGTCAGAAGATGAAGTAGATAGCGAATTTTGTAGTGGAAGTGAATAGTTATAATATGTTAGAATTTTGAGACATGTTTATATATAATAAACATTTCTTTTGGATGTATTCAATTGAACATATTAATTTCGTTTTATTTATCTAATAAAATCGTGACCATTTGTTGATTATTTAGTAGCTTTTTGCTCAAAGTCCCACCATATTCTGTTTTTTTTTTTTTTTTGGATTGTTCAAATTTCCAAAACCAGTGACGTTATTGATTTGTGTGTTTTCTTGGACTGGCAAAGCTGCGGGAATCTGTGGGGATTTCAGTCGAACAAGGTTGAAGCTGTCCCCAAGTAGCATTGGTATTATTCTTATTCAATACATATAAAAAAATTAAATCTTCATAAATCTATCACAAGAGTGGAAAATTTATTGCACATTTTCTTTTAAACTTTATTGGGGTGTTTGATTGTTGATGTGTTGGTGTTGTACTGATATTTATGTTGTGGTCTTGAGGAGTTGGAGTTGCGATTTTGTTGTAAAAATGTGAGTGAAGTGTCTAGAAAAAATGCTGGTAGGACTAAATTTTTCAGCACACCTTTTCTTTCTAATTTTTTTTCTAAATTTCTAAGTCTTACTTTTATTCAGGTTTTGTGGTTGTCAAGTTTGTAGTTTTGTTCAGCACACCTTTGAAATGAAAGGGGCTTTACACAGTTTTCTTAAGGAATATTATCACTTGTAACTCTTTAAGAAAGAAGATTAGGATCTCTTTAAAGAGTCATTTGGTGTAGGGATAAACTTTCTTTTAAATCTTATTCAATGGTGGCAAAAGTTTTCAAGGAAATACACTTGAATTATGAATTATGGTTAGTTGAAATTTATGTTACAAAGTTATTTGTATGTGTGCCATGTGGCAGTGGAATTGAGGGGCAATTCGCTATGTTGTGTGTGTTGTTTGGTTATGTTTTGAAGGTGTGTGAAGAATTGATCATGGCTACATATGTAGCAGAAAGAAATGAAGCAGAAAATTAAGTAATTGTTGGAGAAAATAGAAGGTTAATATGTTCATGTCATGGCTGTTGGTTTTGTTGTTGTGTATACATGGAAAAACTGCTTCCTTTATGACTGAAAATTGGAAGATTAACTGTCGTTAAAATGAAGAATGGAATGGATTAAATGATGTTTAATATGTAATTGTTGGAGAAAATAGAAGGTTAATATGTTCATGTCATGGCTGCTGGTTTTGTTGTTGTGTATACATGGAAAAACTGCTTCCTTTATGACTGAAAATTGGAAGATTAACTGTCGTTAAAATGAAGAATGGAATGGATTAAATGATGTTTAAGTCCTATAATAATGAAGGAATAATTGTAGAATGCATTTTGGTTAAGAAAAGCAGGAAACACCGGGCAAAACAGCAAGATTTTTCTTACAGTATCTCTATGTCACTTCTGTTTCAAAGAACTACTGCAACTAGGCAATAAGTCTGTCCAATTACCTTAACTCGTGCAGCTACTCCTTTCATACCATAGATCATATAGTCATGTTTACCTTTACAACTAGTTCTTTTTCTTCTTTCCCAAATTCATTGTAAATTTTGGGAGAATAGTTGAATTGCACATGGTATATAGCTCATTACCCACTTGTATGTAACATGTGATCAAATGTAAATTTTTTCGATGAAAAGACATAATTTTCCTTTATTATGCGATACAATGGTTGATTATTCATTTGTGATATTTACTTCATATTTCTGCCTTTGCTTATAATCTGATAGTATATATATGGTTGAAGGTGTACTATATGAAAATTTGAGTGTTTTAATTATTTGGCATATGGTACAAGATAAGATTTTTAGAACTTTGGTATCATGCTGTGCCTTGCCACCTAAAGATGATATGCTAGATACTGACTTATCTTAGTGTGTTAGAAAAAGGTACCTAGGAGTGACGTGAATCATGCTAAAGTGCAGAACTCCATTCAAGTTTTTGATTCTTTTCTAAGCAGCAAGCTATTCATTTCTAGATAACAGAGAAAAAAATTAATGGTTACTCTTGGCTGCTATATAGCACGAGAGTAATGTACTTTGTACCCTATAGGGTTCGGATGTTCCCTTTCTTCTGCTTATTGTTACTAAACAATGGTCAGGTGTTAAGTTAATTACACAAGGACTTAAAGGCTGGAGGGACTTTTTCCTATAGTACAGAAGTTGAATTTAGCTATTTAATCAATTTCCTGTAGTTGCATGATTCAGGGGATTGCAAGAGGAGTGTTGAGGAAGGCATTAGTCTCTGGTCAAAAGTTGCCAACTTTGCTTCTTTCTCCTGGCTTACTTCAATAAGGAATTGGAGTTATGGTGATGATATAAATGATGGCTTTGATCAATGTGATTAGCATATTGTTATCTGTCACAATTGATGTCTGAGGACATTGCAATCCTAACATAGAAAAGCAGCAGGAGCAGTGAGGTCATAGAAATTTGTGGTGCTTCCAACAATTTTATTAAAATTAGAAATGAAATACAATGTCAAGGAAGGTATGTCTTGTAGCAGTTACAAAGGGAAGACCCCTACTAGGAAAGTGCAAACATAAATATGCTGAAAGATCGATCTAGTTAATAAAGAAAGTCAATAAGTTTGCTTTATTTATGATGCTAGATTACTATGCCCAGTAACAGGGAATTTTGAGATCTTCTGTGAACCCTGAAAAATCAACTTTTTTTGAGTTTTGTTAACATTTTTCTCTTTCTACCTTTTGTTAATTTATCTGTACTTAAGTCTTGATTAATATGGTACATCAAAATATGCAATTATTCTAATATGGAAATTGTTAGTGACATTATCAGTTCTTGGAAAGGATTAGATGGAACATTGTTTAGGCCTGCAACACTAGCTTCCCTTGATGTTTTGCAATCCTTGGATATTGAGACATTGACAGTGTATGCTCTAATTTATCATTAGCTGTCTATTTTTCTTGGATATATGTTTTATGGTGAGGTATGTCATCAATAAGTGCTGAGCAGTTGTTGACTTGTATTTTCTAATTTCTGGTTTTGCTAAGGTGATTCGGATTGGATATTGAATTTAGCTTATATTTCTGTTGTTTTACATTGTGGAAATTGGTGGAAGGGATTAGAAACTGTGTTGGTTTTGTGTTGGTGTGGTTGTGTTTCTTTTTGAATTTTTATGGGTGATTTGTGGAGTTGTTGAAGTTGTGATAGTGGGAAAAGTTTCTCCTTCCAATTTCTTATGCATTTTCCTTTTTGCCCTTATTTTAGCACCATTCTACAAATAAGCTAAACTAGTACAACATGCTACCACCAAGTTTCCCATTAAAAAAAACAGGGGTGAAACCTCTTCTTCCCAAGCTCCACCTTCTTAATTTGAGCCCATTGTTCTTTTGAGGAATTTTTCTTGGATATATGTTTATCTGCATTTTCCTTTACTTCATAAATCATCAAATAAGAATGAAAAATGCACCAAAACAACCTTCTTGGCCAGCGGTAAACACCCTAACATTGAATAGCTTACAACAAAAAGTTTTCCCATAACTACATGCATTCTTTAAACTTCAACCATCAAAACCTACATCAAAAGGTTCCTTAATGTGAGTGAAGTGTCTACAGTGAGGGGAATTCTTGTCCTCTTGTTAATGTGACTGAAGTTGCTGCTCCTGCAAGCTCTGAAGCAACCCCTCTATCTTCTCTTTTCTCTATTTACTTTTCTCCTCTCTTTCAATGACATAGTTACTTGTTTTCTATGTATTATTTTCAGATGGCACCTGGTAGGAAAGGAATGCAAAAAAAAGGGCGAAAGGTAGGGTGATGTGTAGCCCAATCAAATAACGACTCCGAGAGTCAACCATTGAATTCACCCCCAACAGAAAATCAGGATTCTCCAAATACTAGCCACAGAGCAGCAGATGATTTCCGTACTCCACCACCTATGTTGCCTGCTCCTACTGATGCCCACAATGACAGCAATTCTAGAGAAAGTGTCCAACTAGAGATTCGTTCTGAGCAAGCCGAGTCAATCACTCGCAATGAGCGAGTTGCGCCTATCACTCGTAATGATCAAGTTGAGTCTACTCCAGCTCAAGAGAATGTGCAAAACTCTAACTTATCTACAGCTATTACTACACCAGCACAGGGCAAGATTAAATGTTGGATTGAAGGGGATGAGTAAGTGATTTCAAAATTTGTTATTTTCTAAAATTTAGTATTCATTCTAAATGTATCAAATAAAATCCTTACATATTTATTTTTCTGTTGTAGGATTCTTTACAATGCCAAGCCGCTCAACAAACCAGTGTAATCTATTCGTCCAACAATAGAATCTATGTTTTTGGGACCATATCCTACTTGGAAAAAGGTCCCACCTACCATAAGGGATGTATGGTACGCTGAGTGGGCAGTAAGTATTAAATTTATTTTTTTTCAATTATAGGTATAGGTTATATTTTATGCTTATTATGCTAATTTGGTAATTTTGTATGGGAAAATTACAGAAACAATACAAATGGGACCACAAATATGATTCGATCATGAGAGAAAAATGGGGGAAAAAAGCCAATAACAGTTATAGGTACTTGATGGAAGAAGTACGAAATGGACATATCTCTCATGATTTCATAAAAGAGGAGCATTACAATGAGCTTCGAGCATATTGAGATAGTGATGCGTTCAAGAAAATGTCAAAGACTATGTCAGCAAACAAGAAGAGTGTTTTAGGAGCCTCAAATCATTCAGGAGAATCTATCCCAGCAATTGTACACAAGAGAAAGCTTGTATAATACATAGAATTTTCTTTTAATTCATTAGTTGAAATATATTTGTAATTAATGTTCTTATGTATAATACATTACAACTTATATGTTATGACGATTTCGTAGGAGGAGAAATACCATAGAGAATATTCACATATGGACATCTATGTCTTCACTTACACAACAAACATTGAAGATGAGGTTGAGCAAGCACTAAAAAGAGAAAGACTAATGTTAGAGGGGGAAGAGGAGCTGCCAGAGGCGCCAAAACTTATCTTTATTGACAAGCGATCTGAGGACATATACGTAAGTGTCATATCTATTAAAGTACAAGATCAACATATTTCTACTTTTAGTTTTACGAGATCTAATCTGATTGCGGTGTTATTTTAATAGGGATCCAATGAAATTATTATTTCCACAATATTAACTAGTAATCCACAACAGTTTGAATTTTTAATTGTTAAGGATTGGTGTTATAATTAGACAGAGAATTTAATTGGTATTGTGTGAATGGGCTTAAACTACTACGGACTAGATTGTGCAATTGGTATTGAGATTGGCTATGAAATTTGAATTGAATTGAGTTGACTGTACTGCATTCTGATTTTGCCTGCTGAGTTTAAATTGATATATGATTGAACTACCTTTGATGTGAAATGTTAACCTTGAGTTATAGTTAACTGGATACTGGTTTTATACTATTAAACTTCACAAGAGAAGTTAAGTTTTATTGCTTGATTTGTGTTGGTTGGCTAGTAATTTGAGCTTTGAAATGTGGATTGTTAAGTTTTTGCTGTAGCAATTATGAGGAGGAGTATGTCGATTGTTTGATTGAGTTGTGAAGTGTGGGTTGAAATAGTGTTGGGTATATTGAAACTTGTGTTGGAACAATTGGTTTGATTGTAGTAGAGTTCTAACTTGATTGTTGTTTGTTTAGGGGAGTTAATTTTTTATTGGTGAATTGAGTGGTAATATACTACTACATGGAAAATTTTGAGTTAAGTGGCTAGAAAAAATGTGAGTGAAGTGGCTTCAATGAGAGGGGTTGTTGTCCTCTTGTTTAGGGTTGGAAAAATATAATTGAAGTAGCTGGAAAAATGTGAGTGAAGTGGCTACAGTGAGGGGGGTTCTTGTCCTCTTGTTTAGGGTTGGAGGAAACTTGTTCTTAGTTGGGGCTATTTTTTTGGGAGGCTGTTTTGTTTGGACTATTTTAGTAGCATGTATAAATTTTGTTATTGGCTTATTATTGATACTATATTGTTATCATTGTTACAGGCAAGGTACCAAGAGGAATTACAAAAAGAGACGGAGCTAGTAACAAATCAAACACCTAAAGCGGAGCAACCAAAACCAGTTAACAAGGTTGATGTTTGGTTGCGAGTTGTAGGACCACCAAAAAAGGGTAATACAGTCTATGGCATGGGATCCCTCAGTTTGAGCTGCCTCGAAAAATCTACTACACACAAGTCATCCTCTTCATCTTGTTTGTTAGCACAGTCTACAAAATATGTCCAAAAGTCAGAATTGCAAGTGTTGATGAATCATTATACAAGGCTATTCAAGAACTACGAGAAGCGAATGAACGCTTGCAATCCGAGGTGAAATCCTTAAGATCAGAAGTCAAGGAACTCAAGGGAGAGGATGCTTCTCGAGCTGGATCTTAAATTTATTTCATATTTTGGACTACTGAAATAAAATATTGTTTTAAGCTTATAACAAATTTACTTTATCTGATTTTTGTTCCACATCAAAGTTTGATGTACTTTTGTTATGGATATTGATGTTCTTTCAATATAGATGTATGACTTTTGGTATGGATTTACTTTTAATATTATGTAGAATTGCTTTATTAAATATGTGTATGGATTAAATAGTGATAATATAATTCTACTTACCAATAAAAAGCTATTTGTACTTACCAACAAAACAATTTGTTGGTACATACCAATTGAATTTTACAGGTGCTTACTAACAAAAAATCTGTTGGCATTTACCAATACAAATTTGTAGGTGCTTACCAACAGATTTATTTGTTGCTACATACCAACAGAAATTACCAACACAAAATTGCAGGTGCATACCAATAGATTTATCAGTTGGTACATACCAACAGCAATCTATAAGTGCTTTCCAACAGATCGCTGTTGGTACGTAACAACAACACCTTGCAACGATTTACCAACAGATTTATATGTTGCTATATACCAACAGAATATGTGTGCAATACCAACTAAATTGTAGTTGGTAAGCTATCAATACGCGTTTTCTTTTTCGACATTTACCAACTAAGTACCAACTAAATCATTTGTTGGTAATGAATAATAATTACCAACAACATAAATATACCAACTACGGAATTGTTGGCAAATTACCAACAACATTACCAATTAAACAATCAATTGGAAAAAATACCAACAAAAAAAACAATTCAAAAATTTCCAACAACTTTACCAACGACGTCGTTAGTTTGTTGGTAACGTAATAAAATTACCAACAGAAAATACTTAACTCCCAAAAAAAATTATTTCCAACAACTTTACCAACGACGTTGTTAGTTTGTTGGTAACGTAATAAAATTACCAATAAAAAATACTTAACTCCAAAAAAAAATCATTACCAACTGACATATAATGTTACCAATAATAAACTCTGTTGGTAATTGCCAACAGACTTAAAAATCTCTTGTTGGTAATACCTTCCAACAAGCGTTTTACCTACAGACCAAATTCAGTTGGGAATCTGTTGGTAAACTAGTATTACCAATAGAAATTGGACACCTACCAACAGAATTTGACAGTTGGTAATCAGTCTTTTTCCAGTAGTGCAAGGCCACCACAATCTAAAATAAAGCTCTAAAGTTTCCTAGGGAAGATCAATTTCTTGCAATGTTTTCTAGCAAACACTGTAGGTAAGCAGAAGGTGTTCTCTTCGCTGCTCCGGCATCTGTGGAATTCATCTGGCAACTGGAGCATCAAGCTGCTTTTGATCAGATCAAGATGACTTTGTCACAACCACCAATCTTAACGCCACCGTGAGATAAAGTGCCCTTGAAAATGTACATTTTAGAGGCTCAGGAGTCCATTTGCTACCTGCTAGCTTAGGACGATACACAGGGGATTGAAAGAGTAGTGTATTACCTCAGCCGGAACCAGACAGACACTGAGAACAGGTATTCCCCTATTGAGAAACTGTGCCTGTCTTTATATTATGCATGCATGAAACTAGAGCATTACTTGTTACCTAGAGAAGTGCAAGTCGTATGCAAAATTGATCTCATCAAGTATCTGCTAAACCACCCACTGTTGTAAGGATGTTTAATGAAATGGGTCATTAAGTTACATGCTTTTTCTCTGACTCACTTGCCTTTGAAAGCAATGAAAGGTCAAGCTATAGCAGTTTTTTGGCCGAACATCCATGCTTAGAAATGCCCAATCCTGAAAAAGAAGAGGTATGGGGATACATTTCACATAAATCATGAAATTTGGAATTTGATGGATCTAGCACTCAGTATAAAGCAGGTGCTGGGTTGGTTATTGAGGCACCTTGCAAACGATAAAGAAAAAATCTGTTCGAATTAAGTAAAGGGACGTCGAATAATTAGGCAGAATACGATGCTCTCATCTTGGGACTTTGAATCCTTAAGGCTTTAGATGCACGAATGGCTAATATAACAGGGGATTCTCAAGTTGTCATCCAACAGATTTCATGAGTACAAATGCACTAATCCCGTATTGTCGGATAAGTTATAGGAAGTGAAAACACTATTGCAATACTTCTTAGAAGTTATCTTGACTCATGTTCCTCGAGTTGAGAACTAGGGGACAAATGATTTAGCTTAAATAGCTTCAGGTTTTAAGAAAAAAGTCGGGGTGGTAATGCGTCAGCAGATCTTGAGAGAAAAATATGAAGAGGATGGGCATTCCAATATCATTTCATACTTAAGGAAGCCTATGGGTTAAGCTTCACGAGAGCTAAAATGTACAGTATTGAATTTTTTGCTGATCGGGAATGATCTGTTCCGAAGAAGTCATTCAAGAGTTTTGTTAAAATGCTAGTCAAAGTAAGAAACAACACAGCCATTAGCCAAGGTGCATGAAGGCCTATGTGGCGCTTATCAAGCAGGTCCTAAATTGAAATGGACACTATGACATGGATTTTATTGGCCCTCTATGACCATGAACTGCGTAATCTATGCAACTAGATGTGAGGCATGTTAGAAGTATGGTCCTTTGATTCTTGTACCCACCACTGACCAGCATTATGTCATCAAGCCATAGCCATTCAGTGGTTGGGCTCTAGATGTCATCGGTAAAATTCACCTGCCATCGACCAAAGGGCACACCTTCATTTTCGTGGCAACCGATTATTTTACCAAGTAGGTAGTGGCACAGACTCTGACTAGAGTAACCCAGTTTGCTGTTGTCACTTTCCTTCAACAAAACAATCTTTTCTGATTTGGCATACCTAAAACTATAACGGCTGACTAAGGAACTATATTCATGGGAGATAAAGTACGCGACTTTCTAGATCAGTTCAAAGTTAAATTATTACATTCATCTCCATACTATGCACAGGCTAATGGTCAAGCTGAAGCTACAAACAAGACTTTGATCAACATGATATGAAAGTCATTGGAAGATAAACTCAGAAGGTGGCACGAAACACTTCAAGAGGTGCTGTGGCCATATTGGAATGCTTTCAAGACTGCTACAAGTTTCACTCCATTTTGGCTAACACATGGACAATATGCGATATTACCCGCTAGGTTATCACTGCAATCAGCTCAAGTAGCTTACCAACACTGTTTGTCGGTTGAAAACTACAAACTGGCCCTGGCTATGAGTTTGGACCAAGTTGAAGAGGATCGATGGATAGCGTTAGAAAATATCATAAGGTATAAGGAGAATGTAGCAAGAGCCTACAATCAGAAGGTACGGGGAAGGAGTTTTCAAGTAGGAGACATGGTTTGAAAAACTATACTATTAGTTGCACCAAAAGACCCATGCTATGGTAAGTTGTCTGCTTTATGGGAAGGACCTTTTCTTATTACATAGGTTTTCGATGGAGGTGCCTATCAGCTAATGACACCCAACGAAAAAGAAGTAAGCAGTGCCATAAACGGTAAGTATTTGAAGAAATTTTATCCTACATTTTGGGAAGGAACCATGGTAGGATAAGAGTAAAAAAAAAAAAAAAAGAACAATAGAAGAAAAAAAACATATTTGCATTCATAAGGAACGGTTGATCACAAATAAGATCCAATCAAATAGCTGCTACATTTAGAAACAAAAAAAAAAAAACAAAAAAGGAAATAGTGATGAAGTCAATCCTCCTTAGAAGGAGTGTGAGGCATTTCAATCACTTGGGCGAAAGGGATTATGGAAAGCTGATCCGGATCTTCCTGAGGGAGAGCAGTCGCTGTTGGGGTTCCCGTATCTCCTTCTACCTAGACGATCAGTTCTTCCTGGGCTGGTCTTGGTTTAACGGCCGTTTCTTCCGTGGAAGGCGGACGAGTTTCGGCATCCCCTGTTTGAGTGTCCGAGGGGCCAGCCTCATCGGGACGATGAAAGATGATAGTCAGGTCGGATCAAAAACTATCACACGAAGATTGCATACCGGTAAGCAGCTTGTTAGAATGCTGCAGTTCCATCTAGAGTAGTTCTTCCTCTGCTTCCAGCATTAGCTGGTCATCTCAGAATTTGGCCGCTGACTCTTTTGTTGAGGAGGCCATTTGCTGATAGAGTCCCTCGGCCTCAAGTTTTTCATCCAAAGCCCATCTTTCGAAATCTAGCTCCGCCTAGAATTCCCATAGCTATTTCTCAAGGTCTTCGATTCTTTCAACCCTTTCAAAAATCTTAGTTTTAAGGACACTGAGGAGGTAGAGGCTTCCTCGTGATGCGACTACAGAAAAGCCTCTTTTTCTCAGAGCGCTCCTAAAGCTTTGAGTTGACGTGAAGCTTCATCCTTTCTGTTTTTGGTATCAAAGAAGAGGTGTTAGGTTAACCTCATGTACCCCAAGTAATCAGCCGATAGGAACTTCAACTCAATAGGAATATCGAGATCGACTGATTTTGCAAGCAGCAAGAGAGCTCAACTAACTGCATCCTGGGAGGATCGGTCAATCGGCAAGTTGGCTCCCATTAAACTATGCAAAAGCTCTAGCACAGTGGCATTAGTTGTTACCAGCTAAGATGGAGCAGGTTTTTTTGGAGGCTCAGGGGCCACTTCTGCAGGAGTCATGACCGATTTGTCGACCATCATTTGATCTGAGGTGGGCACTTCGGACATTTGGACAACAGTCATTGAAGGCGAAACCGCTAAAGTTCTTTCCTTGGCCGCTGTTGTTTTTACAGGTGACAAGAGGGGCATGGCTGCCTATGACTCTAAAGAAGAGTTAGAGATAACTAGTTGGCTGGTCTTCTATTTCTATAAAAAAAAAGGGCAGTATGAGATTAGTTTTGAGATAAAGGTTGAAGAGCGTTGAAAAAAAAAGTGTGTTTAGTACCAATACAAACCTTGGCGAATGCTAGAGTATGGGTGCCCTGCCGCCTTTTTGACAGCCTCAGCAAGGGAAGGACAGCTTCTTCTTCTTCTTCTTCTTCTTTTTCCTCATCGGCGGGTGGAAGAATGGGGGCTCTCTTCACCGGGGGCGTCTGAAATAATGGTGTGACGATCGGACTGGAAGAAGCCTTACTCTACTTACTTTTCTTTAGCGCAAATGTTTCTACCATCGCCGATGCTGATCCAGCCAGTTTGAGCAACCATGTCTCTATAGGGGTGGAGAAGAGCATCTTACTTAGCAGTCGCTACCATAGGTTAAAGTTGCGAGAGGCCTCTCTGACGACCTGAAAACGGTGGTACTTAAAGGAGTAAAGAATGGTTAGGGACCTATCAGCTAAAGTATGTACATCCTTAGTCGATAGGACAAGTATGACGGTATAAGAAGAGATATGACCAGGATTAGTAGGAATATCTTAAATCAACCAAAATTGACGCGAAAAGCAATGTGGGTTATTCCATTCGTAGGAGGACTTGGCACTCCGAGCGCCTGGTTTTTCCCCTAGAAAGAGTTCTCGGGAGTACAGCATTCTGGCCCAGATAGTTTCTTGGGTGGCTTCTAGTGCATCAGCAAGCTTCATCAGCCAGAAGGAGCCGGCTTCTTGGGCAGAATAGGGAAAGAAGGAGACGATTCTGATACAGGTTGGACATAATGGTACCAACGGAAGACTTGTTTACAGGAGTCCTCAATAGTCAATAACCTGTGGTCGGTTGGCAGAATCTACGGAATCTTCGGGGAGATTATTGATGCCAAATTAGGGAATGTACTAATAAAGCCATAGCTGCAAACCTAGAGGGGGCCGCTAAGATTGGTCGGGTCATCCCCAGTCGATAGGACAAAGATCATCTGGTTCATTAATCGATAGACCAAGGCCAATACTAGAGAGGCCAGGTCGCAGTGCCTCTTCTTCCTTAGCACAGCCGATACGTAGTATCGATACTCGTTGCTTATCCCAGTCAAGTGAGAGCAGAGGATGTATTTGCAATGCCACAGCCATATAAAAGAGGCATGTTCTTGCTTTGAGGGAATGCCATCAATGCTTCTTTGGGCAGCCATAAAGTTGTTGTAGGAGGCAGTAGACTTGCCCAAATGGGCTTCAACAGCAGGTAGGTTCTCGTTGTCGTGAAGGGCAAGGATTTCATCTCTGGCACAGCGGAAGCCCAAAATAGTATAGATGTCTAATAAGGTTAGAGAGAACATACCATGGAGAAAAATGAAGCCATTGATTGCTGGAGACCAGAATGGCAGAACAACGGTGAAAAGATTGTGGCCGAAGGCCACTTCAAAATCGGACATTATGATAGCATCTCGGATGCCCCATTGATCCTGAAGGGAGCCGTAAGTAGCTTGGTAACAATCATGCCATTCTCTGTAATTTTTCAGGGGATGCGACCAATGGAGGAAAGAAAATGGCAAGCTGGCCGTAAAGAAATTGTCCCAATTCAACGAAAGGGCAAAACCCTTTGGATAGACGAACTGTTAGTGATCGGTGGTAACTTCCGTCGGTAGAAGCTAAGGATCTAAGGCATATACTCAGCTTGGATCAGAGCCATGGGGGAATAATCAATTGAAGCGGCCATGGAGATTCAGAGTTTGTCAATCAAAGAAAAAGTGCAGGAAGGAAATGCTAATGGATTTCACAAGAGAGAGAAAAGTCTAATCAAGATAGAGTTGTTGCCAAAGAAGGATTTCATATCAGTAAAGGAGAAACAATGAGGACCACGGCTATTTAAAGGAAAAAATTCAAAAGACTAGCCGTTCGTGGGCTTCAAAGTCGAGGAGTCGGGAACCTTCTGCAACAATCGGGATATTTCAACTCTGTCAGGAAAAGAACGGCTACAAATTAAAAGAGGTACGATTTTCGTCGCTTTATCTGTTCGTGTCATTAAAGCAACGGGACTTGAAGGGGCATGTGTTGACGTCATTGTTAGTTGATCCATTACCACAGTAACTTGGAGCCAAAGCCGATATGAATTTTGCTAAGCAAATGATGACGTCAAGAAAATTTTCAGCCGACGTACTTGGTCAACATCGAAACTAGGAGCCAATGAGTTAACACCCCCATATCTCGGCACGATCAGTAAGGCACTACCGTTCCTAATTGCCAAGAACAAGCTATGAAGCGAGATTTTCTTCACGTCCAGATAGTCAGCAACCATGCCATAGCAAGCATAAAACGGGCAGAGAGTCTTAGAATGAGAAGAACCCAACAATAATCGTCTCAACCAAATTACTAAATTTTTTCCAGTTTTTAATTCTTTTTCTGCATTTTCTTTACGGCTTTGTTTACAATTTTTTTTACATTTTCTTTACAGTTTTTCTTACTCATTTGATTACCAGCTTTTCGTTTAAGTTGTTTTATTCCAATACTTTTGTATTTGTTCATCATCTCAATTGAAGTACATTGCTTCCAGCCCCTAAGTTGCTTTCGCATGCAATATTTCTGCTTTCTTGGACCCTTTCTATAGTAAGTTCAAGGAACCTATGTCTTTTAAAAGGTCTAGCTCACAGATTCATTTCTCCATCGGACAGTTTATTTTCATCAAAAGAGTAGCCGATCACCAGTCTCATCGGCTCTTTTTTTGTAAGGCAACAATTCTAAAAAATAATAATGAAATTAATTTTAAGTGCTTTTGATTTGGGAAAAAGCTACCAAATAATTATATATTAAATAGCATGATCAACCTAAGAATTGTAGTTTCAATTCCTTTAGAAAGAAGAAAAAGAATTTTTCAATAATAATTTCAAGAATGTAAATTTTCAGTAGTATATATCCAATGAAATATCTAATTTAATTAACTAAAAAATCTAATTGAAAACCAATTTTTCTTCATAATTAAAGTTTGTAATGCAGTCATAGTATAGTAGGGATGCAAAGGTTTGCTAGAAAGAAGGTAGGAGAATGGAAAGGAAAGAAAGAATTTATTTTTGGGGAAAATAATTGATATTTTATGATAAGAAAAAGAATTAGAAATGAGATATGAATTATGTGTAATTTGGAGAAAAGTAAGAGATTGAGTGTAATTACGAGATAGAAATAAAAAAAATGAGATTTATAAGAATACTAATTATGATTAGGCAGCAAAGTCATTTTCATAACTTTTGCTCTAGTAGGAGGAGACTTGCTCTGGCAATATCACTAGCCTATTGCTAATACTCTATTGTTTACAAAATGTCACAATCTAAGATTCAATGCATGTGAATATCCTAGGGTTAGATTAAACCCCCATGGGGAAGGTTTGTGGTTGTGATTCTTAGGGTTGACTAGAAGAAAAATGAAAATAATTTTACTATTTTTTTTTTCTATCAAATTGAATGTCCACATTTAATTTTAATACAAAATTTATGAGAATATTTGGCAACATACAAATTATCACTTCTTTACTAAGGAGGTTAGTAATACAATCCATGCATTAATAGTCTTGCATCTATTTGAATTAGTAAGTTTGAGCCAAGACACTATAACATTTATAAAAAAAAATTGAAAAAAAATAAGAAATTTAAAGGATCTAATTGAAGAATAATAGTCCATGCTGTCCTTTTTATTTTTTTTTGGGGGGGGGAGGAGGGGGTGGAGGGAGTGGGGCATGCAGCATGTTGTTGCTAGACAACTCAAGTGAGATCTTCAAAACAATATGATGTTTGAAAAAATATGTATCACTACTAGAAATTAGGCTTATTGTGACATATTTATTACCAATTTTTTTAAAGATGTAACTAGAAGTATAATTTTGTGACATTTAGCTAAAAATGTCATAATAGATATAAGCAAAACTATGTCATTTTGTTAACTTTACCAACAATGTAAAATTTAATGTCCTTTTAGAATCATATTATGACATTTTTTGAAATGTGTTGGGATAATTTTTGTTCTTTGATGTTTTATTATCTATTTTGAGATGATTAAATTGTCATAATAGTTGTTCAAATTTTTTAAGAAAAAAATAAAAAGAAATTTGACTAGAAAAAATAAGGCGCCATGACTAAAAAAAAAAAGCGCTAAGTCAAAATCCCATCCCTTCCCTCTGTAGGAGTTAAAAAAAAAAAAAATAACCTCTCCTTTTCAATTTACCTATTTTCCTGTCAAGACAATTAATCCTTGCTCTATGTCTCTCTCAAACCTCTGAATTGCAATTTCTTGTCGTCGTCGATCTAGAAGATCTGAGGTGCCGGTCATGGAGCCAAAGCACAACAAAGGTACGATTTTTTTCCCTTTCTTTGCTACTGTGTGATTTTTCCCTTCAGAAGATTTCCATCAATACAGTGTCTTTTGCAATTTGTTGTTGATTTGGCTCCATTTTCTTTTGGCATTTAATATTTTCTTAGCAACTGCCTTTCTGATCGGAGGATTTTGAGGGCATTGTTAATATTTTTGTTCTGTTTTTTGAGTATGTTGTGCTATAGAAGTTGTTCCTATTTCTAATGTCAATGGATTTTTTCCCATCAAGCCCATCTATCCCTATTCTCTGTCTCTCTCGAACATCTAAATTGCAATTTCTTGTCGCCGTCGATTTAGAAGATTTGAAGGTGTCGACTGTGGAGCTGGAGCACAACAAAGGTGCAATTTTTTCCCCTTTCTTATCTACTGTATGATTTTCAATTTTTCCCTTTCTTAGCTACTATGCGATTTTTCCCTTTAGAAGATTTCCATCAATACAGTATCTTCTGCAATTTGTTGTTGGTTTGACTCCATTGGATCAATTACTGGATCACATATGGGTGATAGAAGGACTACTCCCTTTTTAAGTGGAGAGAGGATTGAAAATCGGTTGAAAAAACCTACAACATTTCTTTACAAGTTAAAGTAAGTACGTTGAAAGAAAAGTTTAGATTTGTCCTTGATCTAATAACAGTGATTGCTTGCATACCTGTAATGCTGTAACACACTTAGAGTTAATACTCTGCTGGTTTCTTCTTAAGAATTTGGATTATTAGACATAAGTTCCGGTTAGAATGTTAAGTTAGTCCCAGGATTAAATTCAAATGTATTATCTAGAAATTTATTATTAGTTGGAGGTACAATGCGCTTTTTGTCATAACTTATATAAAGGTTTTGCCTTTGCATAGCTGTGCTAAGTTGCTTCATAATCACATTTTTTTACTGACATAGGATGTTTGGGGTTTTTGGGACTATAGCTTTGTAAGTGCATAACCTTTTACCAACTTTGTGTAGTGTGATTAGTTTGGGTTTTTGTTGCAATCCTAATTTATCCATAAAGAAGTAACAAATGACAATGATGAGAAAGCTAACTATTACAGAATCCAAATTAAAAAGTTGAGCTTAATTTGATGTAAATATCTCATTGGAGTTGCCTACCGTCATTGTAGAACTCCAACCTTAAACAAAAATGGAGGTAATATGCACAAAAAAAAAAAAATTACAACATTTTACCTGTAATACTCCGGAAAAAAGGAAAAAGAAAGACAAATTCCAGCATTCTACCTATTCCTACTAATGCTTACTTTTCTCTTGGTGACTTGCCATTTGTTTGTGCCCCTTGATGTTCTCCCTTTATTAATATTGTTGATTGTTCCTCAATGTTCTACATATTTGCTTCTAAAAAAAAAAACTTTTCTTTTCAGTACACTAGTGAGCCGGTAGTAGTGTTTTGGTATGTTGCAAATCAAATTGCAGAGATTGCTCTTTCTTTTCCCCCTCCTTTTTTTTAGGGTTCTTTTCTTTTTCTAATACTGAAATGTTTGTAAATCTTGAAGATTTCAGAATGAACTACCATATCAGACAATGCAGCCAAAGCTTATGTCTTTAAGAAAAGGCAAGGACCGGTAAGCAACTTTGTTACTTCTATATTTTTTCTTATCAAGTGCTCCATCTCGCACTTCTACTAGCATTCTTGATGCCTTAGATAATAAAGTAGGAATTGGAGGCTGTTAAAGTTCAAAATAACATATATAATTCATAATATATATCTTTAATGAAGGACAAAAGTATGGTCTTTAATGATCTATGGCCAATGGATCATAGACAATTCATAATTAGGAATTGGAACAGTTGTACCCAGCAAAATTGGGAAATTAGGAGAAAACTAAAGAAATTGAACTTAATTTTAAAAAAGGAAACTTGGAAAATATTGAAGTTCACGCCTCTTATGCAAATTAATATCTTTCATGCTGCCTTTCTGAATATTTCAATTTCATACAAATTAATATCTTTCAAGCCTCGCAATGGCATTTGTAGGTTTACAAAATATACAATCACTTCTTTGGAGAAATTGCACAAACCTCAACTCTATGTTGAATCAGATCTAGGAATACCACTGGACCTACTTGATCTCAGTATATACAAGTATGTTCCTGACACTGTCAAACTGCCTCCTCTCTTTCTCCCAAAGCCCTAAACCACCCATCCCCACACACCTAAAAGAAAAAAAAAAGTAAATAAAAGGAATGGTAGTTGATATCTTGTTCCTTATAGTAGCAATGTTGTGATCTTTCTTACTTTCTTGTTTGACTAGTCCACCAAAAGGAAAAATTCTACACCTTGATCCAGAGGATGAGGAATTATTACGGGATGATGATCCAATAACCCCAATGAAGAAATGAAAAGCAATCATTCCTTTAAATGAAGTTATCAATGATTAAAATCCTTAAAATGTGTTATTGTGTAGAAAATTTTGCGCTTTCAGATCAAAGTTTTAGTTGGTACCATGAGAATTGGTTCCTACACAAGCACAAAGAAACCTTTTAAGAAAGGTTTCAGTTTGGTCTATTTTATATGCACCTACATTAATTATAGCTCCCTAGTCTTTTTAGTAGAATTCTAATCAAATGTCAGTACTTAGGAGTATCTGGGAGTTAAAGATATGAAGGAGCTAGCATTTTTTTGTACACAAGAGGTACTTGTTCAAACGTTCAGTACCACTGACTAAATCAAATTAAAGAAGAACACCGTGGCCTTAGCAACCCACAATATTAGACCCCCAAAGTTGATTGTTATACCAAAAAGGAGAGGGAATTGTGAACTTGGTTCTGAGATGGAAATCTAAAACCCAAAAATTTGAAGCTTTTCATGCTATCAGTTTCAAATTCCCTGTCCTTACTCTATCCTATTTACCAGTAGTGTTCTACTCTACAATTTAACTACTACTTTGTAAATTTATTTTGCAGCACTATTATTGAAGTTTGATTTCTGAGTTGTTTTATATGAATTCTTAGACTTATCAAAGGGTAGAATCATCTTAAAAGTGTTGCTTTGTTGCTAGATATTACTTTTTTTTTTTTTTTGTTCTTGGAATTGTTATCTATATTTGCATTACTCCGAGTTTGAGGGCCTTGTGTTCTACTTAACTAAGTGGGTAAGTAGTCTACTACAATAGTTGTAATTTGTTGCTTTTGTCAATTTACTAGTTTACTATAATAGTTGAAATTTGTTGTTCTTCTCAATTTATGATGGCTTTGGAAATTAAATCAACCAATTTATGGTAGGTAGTCCATGCTGGTTTTGATTAATCGATGTGTTTTTTAAAGTCAGAAACATTATATCTATTTTTTGTTTTCACATTTTAGTAAGAATTGGTACTTTTAGCTCCAACCTTTTGATTAACCATAGGTCTATAAATGCTGATATCCTTGCTTAATGCTCATGCCACTCAGCCATATTAGCTTTTGGTAACAAAAATCTGTCTAGCTTTGTAGCATTTGGTGTTGATCTGCAAAAAAAGTCCTTCTGTTACTTCATTTCAATGAAATATGAATTACAAACAAGTTGCTTCCCAATTTTGTTGCTCAATTTCATATTGATTTCATGTTGGAGAATCCTTAAATGTTCGTTCTTAAAGTTTTATCAATTGGTCATTATCATTTAACCATAATATATGAATTCTACCTAAGAAGCTGAACAAGAAAATAGAAGTGTAATTATATTTTTTATTTGTGATTTTTAGTTATGTTACTTTTTCTTCTGAAGTCATTGCTTTTAATGATTTTTCTAGTTTTTCTTTGTCTAAATTCATTAAGTTTAATGAGTTTCCTTCTTTTTCTTCAAATTACTGCAATAGAGACCAAAAAAAATTTCATAATGGTTGCAGTATGCTCATAATATGAGCTTCAAGATTCTTCATCTTTGTAGAACTCAAAAATTAGCTTGAGTAGTTGATCTTATGTTTTTCTCTATTGATTTTGGCTTGAGTACTTGATCTTAGGCTTTCTCTATTAACTTTGAGGCTAGGTCATCTAAAAAATCGGTTGGTAGTCATATCATACAATTTATTTGCATTTTTTTCAAAAACTTTTTTTGAAAGTACACAAATGTACAGTAGATGCATTATTTTGGCCCTTGTATTATCTGGTTTGGTTTAAAAGATGTAATTTAATGTAAGTGTAGAAACCACTGTACTGCACTTGAAATGTTTCTACTTTGGAGTTTCAAAAGTCAATATTTGCAAAGATCAAAATCCTGCATGGGAATATAACAGTTGTAGAAA
The DNA here is from genome assembly GCA_026120185.1 of Voacanga thouarsii. Lineage (NCBI taxonomy): Eukaryota > Viridiplantae > Streptophyta > Magnoliopsida > Gentianales > Apocynaceae > Voacanga > Voacanga thouarsii. The sequence goes on from JANUWF010001486.1 coordinate 503,108, forward strand.
TTCTGTAATGGCAGGTTCGTAGGGCTCAAGATGAATGGGACTAAGGGGTTATTTTGCTACAAGTTATTTTGATGCTGCATATGAATGAAGTATAGTAGATCATTTGGCTAAATGGAAGCATTTAGATATTAATGGAACTTTTTCTTAATGGATACATTGAGATTTTATTTTGGATTATATAGTTTTGATGACTTCCTTGATGTATATATACACAGTACTATACTTCCTATTGTATGCAAATATTTTATTTTGGCTTTAATGTGATTTTACATTATGTTAAAAGCTTTAAATTTATTTTATTACATTAGGTAATTAATATATGTAAGAACTAAAATGTCATAAAAAAAATATAGTGACAGGTTGACAATATCATTATAGGTAACATTTCAAAAAAATCTAAACATACCTAATGCATGATAGAAATTTAAAAATGTTGTTATAATAAGTTTAAACAACATGTGTAAGTGTCATAACAAATAATAATAACAGTATAAAATATCACAAATGCTTATAAAGTGTAATATAATTTAAAGTTGTCAAAAGTTATTATAACATTTATAAACGTTTCTGTAGATTTGAATTTAACTGTTGGCAAGCACTTATATAACACAACCAAATGTTATATGAAGAGCTTTGACTGACAATTGTAAATTTCATTATACATGTTAGTTATTATGACACTTTAAAATGTTAATATAAGAGTGGAATTTTGGTAGTTATCAGGCCCTTTTGTAATATGACAAAATGTTGTAATACGATGTCTTATATAACAGTTATACATGTTACGATAGGTATACCTATTATGACATTTGTTAATGTTCGTAGTGACTATAGCAACGATGTTTTAGAGATCATTTCAGGTAAATGTTACAAACTAAAAAATGTTACAACATACTCTTATTACAATATTTTCTCCTATCACAACAGTCCATTTATCTAGTAGTATATTCCCTGATTCTTGGTTCCTTTGACAATGAAAGCAGCTTAGCATTTCTTTCCATTGCATATCAAGCATTAATTTCAGAGCAAATTCCCAACCCCTTCTGTTCCTAATCGTTTAGAAAAATAGTAGAAACACGAATTTGACCAAATGTAAAATATGAACAAATCCAAGAAATATCTTTTCCCTTCAAATCCAAAATTGAATATTGTTAGTTAATAGGATCGACATGCTTATGCGTCAACTAAATTAAATCTCAAGAATACGTGAAAACGGATCATACCTTTGTAGATATCGCCTTCACCAATACGATTCTTGAAGTCTTTGGCCTTCTGGTAATGCTCCAGACCCCCAAGTCTTCTCCAATGTAATCTCTCTAAACCAAAAAATTGCTAATCATCTTTTGTTTCTCTTTATTGAGGGTGGACTCACACAAAAATTGAGAGAATAACTCAGAGAACAACAACGATGTTTCTCACGTATGTTTGAAATAGAGTTATATCCCAATATGTATATTAGACTCTATCTCAAAATATGAATCCTAATAGAATAAGAAAAGTATAGTTGGGTACAACTATTTCCACTTATCTTATTTCATCTCAAATACGATTTTTGGTTTCCTACAATTTTTATTAATAAATTATAAATAAATTATAATTTATTATTGTCCCATAATTAGGAGCCACTGAAGGGACTTGACCGGATACAATTAGACTAAGCTCTAATAAATTATTTTGTCAATAAAATAATTTATTAATTGCATTTCACTCCACTAAAAGAATGTAATTGCATTCTTAGTCTAATCGCAATTACTGGAGTCAATAATTATATCCATTAATTGATCGATCCAACAAATTACCCCCGTCAATCAATATAACACTTTGAATGAGACAGTATGACCATAGTACCCCTCATTCAAATCCTCAATTCTCATCTTGAATTTGACAGTACCATGTGACCACGTCACACTTACAAATTAAATTCAATAGACACTATTGAATTACTGAGCTTAGATTTAACTGTTCCTTAGAAGAATTTACGAGGAAATGATATTCCCTATTAAAGGTGACGGATTCCATATTGCATAACAATTATTTCATATTTTTTTCGCTTTAATTCCCAAGATGCTAAGATATTGATTATTAAGTTAATCTCACTCTTTGGCAACTCAAGGAACTTCAAGTTATAAATAATTGTTTGCTCAGGATTAAGGTATTATGTATGATAATTTTTTAATATTTTATTTGTATGGTCTATTCCACAAATAAATATTGATGGTCCATCCAATATATCAAATATACATCCTTAATTTTATTACCAAAGTCAAAGACAGGCTTCAATAAAATTTAGACGATCTCTCCAAAATAAATTGCCCAAATCTATTTTAGATCACGGATAATTTATTTCGAATTAAATTATAAATCAAGTCTTTCTGTGTTTAACAAATAAATACTTGATTTACAATATCTAAATAATTCGTAGACAAACAAACTCATACATAATTCATACATATAAATATACAAAGATATATTTTATTTAATTTCAAAATACAAATATTGTATTTACTCGATGGGCATAGCTAACAAAAATCCTCCCACTTGTCTTAGAGTAAATGGGACATATCAGAAATACCCATACTTTCTATATAACTTCTAAAAACAATTACAAGTAAATTTTTAGTAAAAGGATCAGCAAGATTTTCAACAGAAGAAATCTTGCACACTTCTACATATCCACGTTGAACAATCTCCCTAAGTAGGTGATATTTACGTTCAATGTGTTTACCACACTGATGGTTGCGTGGTTCTTTTACATTTGCCACTGCACCACTGTTGTCACAGTACAAACTAATGGCTTGAGATGCAGAAGGAACCACTTCAAGTTCTATCAAGAACTTCTTCAACCATACTGCCTCTTTAGCTACTTCACAAGCTGCCACATATTCAGCTTCCATTGTAAGTCAGCAATACAAGGTTGTCTGATACTTCTCCACACAACTACACCACCACCTAAGGTGAAAACAGAGCCTGAGGTGGACTTACAAAGATCTCTATCAGCTTGAAAATCAGAATCAGTGTAACCTATAGGTACCAATTCTGGAGCTAAGTAAACTAGCATATATCCTCGAGTTCTGTGAAGATACTTGAATATATGCTTGACTATTGTTCAGTGTTCCGGTCTTGAGTTTGACTAATATCTACTGACCATCCCAACAGTATGACAAATGTCTGGATGAGTACAAAGTATAACATACATGAGACTTCCTACAGTTGATGCATAAGGAACTCGTTTCATGTACTCAACTTCATTAGGAGTTTTAGGACTATACATCTGAGATAACTAAATTCCATGTCTAAAAGGCAATTTACCTTTATTGGAATTTTGCATAGAAAATCACGTTAGTATTTTATCAATATATGAAACTTGGGATAAAGCTATCTGTCTATTCTTTCTATCCCGAAGGATCTGAATGCCCAGAACATATCTTGCTTCTCCCAAGTTCTTCATATTAAACTGTTTACCCAACTAACTTTTCACAAATGTTAATGTTATTACATTATTTTCAATGAGAAGGATGTCATCAACATACAATATGAGAAAAATCACCTTACCATCTATAATTCTCTTATAGACACAAGGTTCGTCAGGATGCTGATTAAAATCATAAGTTTTAATGGCTTGATGAAACCTGATATTCCAAGATCTAGACACTTATTTAAGCCTATATATGGACCTATTTAGCTTACAAACTTTTTGTTCTTGACCTTCTTGGATAAAACCATCTGGCTATACCATGTAGATACATTCGTTAAGATTTCCATTACGGAAAATTGTCTTGATGTACATTTGCCATACTTCATAGTCGAAATGAGCTGTAATGGATAGGAGGACTTTAGCATGGCCACAGGCGAGAAGGTTTCCTCATAGTCAATTCCTTCTCGTTGGGTATAACCTTTAGCAACCAATCTAACTTTGAAAATTTCTACTTTCCCGTCTACTCCTCTCTTTCTTTTGTAGACCCATTTGCACCCAATAGGTTTTACCCCATTAGACAGGTCCACAAGTTCCCAGACGGAGTTAGTGTACATGGATTTTATTTCTAAATCCATTACACTCTTCCAATGGTCTGCATCTATGTCCTCTATAGCTTCTTTATACGTAGTGGGATCCTCTTCTTCCTAAAAAGAGATTGCTTGAAAAGCTTCTCCATAGAGTAAGTATCTAGAGGGACGTCGAATGACTCTCCCACTAGTCTAAACTGTGAAGGATCTTGGACGATTGGACTTTCCTCCTCCTCGTTGATTGGAACTAGATCTGCTGATTCCTTAATGACTAGATTTTGAACAGGGGTAGGAGGTTCTTCCACTCTATGTGCCGAAGAGCCAGTGGGTATAAAAGGTGTAACATATATTTCTCTCCCACTGAAATCTGGCATGTTAAGTGGCATAGATACGAATCCTCCACGTGAATCTTGAGTATGAATTTTTGTAACCATTTGCTTGGGATTATCTCCCTTAGTTTCTTCCAAAATAATCCTACTCTTAGATCCTCATTCTTCTATGTACTTATCCTTTAAGAAAATTGTATTTGTGCTTACAAATATTTTCTTATCTTGAGAACTATAGAAATAGTATCCCCTTGTTCCTTTTGGATACCCAATAAACAAACATAAATTTGATCGTGATTCCATCTTATCTATCTTTCCCTTTAGCACATATGCAGCCCAAATACGGATATGTGTCAAATTAGGCTTCTGCCCATTCCACAATTCTAATAGAGTCTTAGGGATAGACTTTGATAGAACCATATTCAATAAATATGTCATAGTTTGTATAACATATCCCAAAAAGGATATACTAAGTGTAGAGAAGCCTAGCATTGTTCTGACCATGTCTAACAAGGTCCTGTTTCTCCTTTCTGCCACTCCATTTTGTTAAGGAATGCCAAGTGCACTTAGTTGGGATAAAATCCCATTTTCTGACAAGTAAGATCTAAAGTCATGGGATAGATATTCTCCACCTCAATCTGATCAAAGTGTCTTAATGTTCTTTCCTAACTGTTTCTAAGTCTCAACCTTAAATTCTTTGAATTTTTCTAAAGCATTAGACTTATGAGTCATTAGGTAAATATAGTCATATCTTGAGTAATCATCCGTAAAAGTAATGAAATACTCATACCCACATTTAGCTTGGATACTAATTGGTCCACACACGTCAGAGTGCACTAATTTTAAGACTTCCTTTGTTCTATTTCCTTTAGAAGGAAATGATCTTTTGGTCATTTTACCTTCTAAACAAGATTCGCAAACTTGAAAAGGTTCTATCTTTAAGTCACTTAAAGGACCTTCTTTTACAACTCTTTGAATCCTATTTAGATTAATATGACCAAGTCTAAGATACAAATCATTATTTAAATATCCACGATATATCAAAGAGTTATTCAAAAATATCTCTACTGAAATTTTATAAAATTTAACAAAATATTTTTGTTTGAATAACAAAGAAACCGAAATCAAATTTCGATAAATGTCGGGGACATAACAACAATCTTTCAAAACTAAATGTTTATTATCAAAATAAAGATAAATATCTCCAACAGCTCTTGTAGATATCACTGATCCTGTGCCAACCCTTAGAGTATGCTCTCTTTTATTGAGATATCTGGTTACTTAGAACCCCCGCAATGAATTGCAAACATGGTTAGTGGCTCCAAAATCTACTATCCAAGTATTTGTAGAATCAACCACTAAACAAGTTTCAATGTAGGATAACTCACCAGTACATTGCTTGCGTTTAGCTAAGTAATCTGGGCACTGTATCTTCCAATGTCCCTTTTGCTTGCAGTAGAAACATTTGCCTTTGGGCTTTTCATCCACTTTTGCTTTCTTAACCTGTTGCATAGGCCCTTTATTATTATTCTGCTTCCTCTTATTTCCTCCTTTGCCCTTAGGTTTGGAAGAGGAAGATCCAGCATGAGTTAGAACAAGAGCGTTGCCACTGCCCACTTTTAGGGTAGCCTCGGCGCTCTCTAACTCCTTTATTAACTCTGTAAGAGACATATCCATCTTGTTCATGTTATAATTAACTTTGAACTATGAGAACATCTCTGAGAGAGTTTCTAGAGCCATGTCAACATGAGTCTCAGGCTTAATTTCAACCCCTAAGACCTCTGCCACATTAAACTGAGCGATCAATTCTAACATATGATCCCTCACGGGCGTTCCAGGTTTCATTTGTATATTCATTATGCATCACATTGCTGCTTGACGGGCCTAACGTCCTTTGTGCTCAAATATTTGCTGGAGGCTTCTCATGATGTCTGTAGCGGTTGTCATGTTCTCATGTTTCTGCTGCAACACATTTGAGATAGAACCCAAAATGTAGCAGCGACCCATCTCATTAGAACTCAACCACTTATCATAAGTCTCCTTTTGTTCGTACGTGGATTGTTCAATAGGCTTAGCAGGACATGGTTAAGTGAGCACATATTTGAGCTTCTCAGCAGTGAGTACAATTATGAGGTTCCTTTTCCAATCAATAAAATTTTCTCCAACTAGTTGGTTCTTTGTTAAAATTTGAGATAAAGTGTTGGAAGTCATTTTTCTGAAATTAAATAAAATAAAACATATGAGTCACTCATTATATCATGATGCATAATCAATATAAAATAGTATGATGCATGATCAATATGATAATATTTTAAGTAGTAATAGAAACTACTATCAAAATATGACAACCTAAAACTCTACAGTAACATATACCTCTATAGGAGATAACAATGTAACTTATAGTTAGGTCAAGATCCACAACCTAAAACCCCAAAGTAATATGCACCTCTATATGAGATAACAATATAACTTATAGTTAGGCCTAGATCATCCCACTAAAATTAATATATCTTGTATCTAAATGCAATATTAGCTTTATTTTTTTTAATATTTTGGCCATCATAGACATTATTTGGATATTTTATAGGAAGTCTTTATAATCTCATTGATTTAAGTGTAACCCCTATATTCAATTTTTTTTTTAATATAAAGTTTCCAATCCAATCACATCACCTATAGGGTAATTATGAATGAATTAAACTTTTTAAAAATAATAATTAAAATTTTGATGCTCAATCTAGTAACCAATAAAACGTAACCTTCTTACAGGGAGACCATTTAAAATAGTACGAAGCAAATGTTAATTTTACTAATGGGCTAATAGGGGAGGCCTAAGGTTAATTAAAATTAACCATTTCACACTTAATTTTTTTTAATTTAATAAAATAATATTAATTTATTTATGCATAACTAAATAGTACATAAAGCGGTGTTAATGCAAACTATATGGCATGTTAACATGAATGATATATAATTCAACCAAATTAAATAGTAAAAACTATAAAATAAAAATAATTTTATGGCCAATCTAGATTCAAAAATAAAATTAAAAAATTACAATTGAAAATCTAATTGGCTAACAAACTAGCCAACCTTCAATCTTCTGCAATATTAATTAATTGCGGCAAAGTAATAACACAAAGTCTCTTTGTGGAATGCTGGATAGACTGCTATGCCTCCATATTGGTAGTCTTGGGATCAAATCCCATCTTTGCCATGTCCCCCCCCCCCCTTTTTTTAATTAAAGGGAATAGTGGCCAGCCCAGCATGTGCTGGATCTGCTGACCCAAATGGGTCAGCCCAGCTTTGCTAGCCCAGGCCAGCGTCCAGGCAGCAAGGCCTAGGCGCAGCTGGCCCAAGCCCAAGCCGGTCTAGCCCAATGGATCAGCCCAGCTTGCTCCCTGCCAACCCAGGTGCTGAACAGAAGGCATTTGTCGTAATTGACAATGAATCTCTCATACGGTCTTCGTTCGCCAAGCATTAGTCCGCCAATTACAATTTTTTTTTATAATAACAACAACATAAAATAAAATTAAAAAAAACTCAAAAGGGAAACATGGAGGTGTAATCCACCCATTTTGTTACAAGACTCGAGAATACTTATACATAGTCACCGAATAAAAAACTAGGGCCATAACATTATTTTGAACAGAATTAATCAAATCATTCACCATGAATATAAATGCATTATTCCTACACCGATCAACTAAATATATGCATAAAAGATTTAATCTTAACACATAAACACATATCAAAACTTGGTTCGGATACCAATTGTTAGTTAATAGGATCGACATGCTTATGTGTCAAATAGATTAAATCTCGAAAATACAAGAAAACAGATCATACCTTTGTGGATATCGCCTTCACCAATACGATTTTTGAAGTATTTGGCCTTTTGGTAATGCTCCAGACCCCCAAGTCTTCTTCAATGTAATCTCACTGGACCAAAAAATTGCTAATCGTATTTTGTTTCTCTCTTTGTTGAGGGTGGACTCACACAAAAACTGAGAGAATAACTCAGAGAACAACAACGATGTTTCTCACGTATGTTTGAAATAGAATTATATCTCAATATGTATATTAGACTCTATCTCAAAATATGAATCCTGATAGAATAAGAAAAGTATAGTTGGGTACAACTATTTCCACTTATCCTATTCCATCTCAAATATGATTTTTGGTTTCCTATAATTTTTATTAATAAATTATAAATAAATTATAAATTATTATTATCCCATAATTAGGAGCCACTGAAGGGACCTGACTGGATACAATTAGATTAAGCTCCAATAAATTATTTTTTCAATAAAAATAATTTATTAATTACGTTCCACTCTGCTAAAAAAACATAACTGCACTCACTACAGGAAAAATCGGGATTTGCGACGGCCAAAAACCGTCGCAAAACCGTCGCTGACCGTATTTGCGATGGTTTTTGAGACGGCCAAGGGAAACCGTCGCTATTTGCGACGGTTTTGCGACGAATATTTTTTGTCAAGCTTCGAAAATTTGCTACGATTTTGCGACGAAACACATTAGCCCTCGCAAAATCCTCGCAAATTGCGACGGTTTTGCGAGGGTCATTGCAGAATCGTCACTGATTGCGAGGGCCAAGGCCCTCGCAAAACCGTCGCTAATTGAGAGGATTTTGCTAGGAATTTTTTTTTTACAATTTACAACGATTTTATGAGGAATTTTTATACCCTCGCAAAATCGTCGCAATTTGCGAGGATTATCGTCGCCGTCGCAAAATCATCGCAGTTTGTGATGAAATTTTCTAACTCTCGCTAAATCGTCGCAATTTGCAAAATTTTTGCTAGAATTTTTTTATTTTTATTATTATATTTATTTTAAATTATTAATTCCATATAAATCAGTCTTGAAACATCATACAAACAAATGCCAAAATTATGTTCATAATTCAAAAAATAATATAAAAAATTAAAACTAAGTCCGAATAAATATAATTAAAATACTAAAACATAATATAATATAAAGTATTACAAAGTATAAATATATTACAAAATATCAATACTCGCAAATGTCATTCCAAAACAATTATATTTGTATAACACCAGACATATATATAGCCACCTTATGTTTTATCTATCTCTTTTCATCCGGCCTGTGCAAGTCTAAGCGATATATTCCTGCAAAAATAGAAGAAGATGAAATTCCCAAAAATTAGACAAAATTAGTGTAAAAAATTATATGCGATGGAATTTAAAATAAAAGAAATTAAAAGATGTTGAAATGTGAAACAAATAATAATAATAATAAGGATTGAAATTCTGAATAAAAAAATTTTAAAATTTGACATGAGATAGTAATGATGTAATAGATAACAAAATTTAGCTCTAAAAGGACATATTTTGAGATGTGTATGGTATCATTCAAAAAGCAGGAAACTGTAGGAAGCTCTCCATGTGTTATTACAATTTGTACTTTGAGGAGAAGCTCTTGAGTTTGATGTAGAAGTAGGCTACCATTCACTCACATATTACTCAGAAACCAGTGTAGCCAAGAGACATGGATCCTGGTTCAAGTGAAAACAGGATTTAAAAGAAAATTCAACCAGTAAAAGCTTGAATTCATTCTGAATAACAAGTTAACATGAAACCCCGAGCGAGATAAATCTCTTGACAGAAGAAAGAACGAGAAGAAAATATATTCCCATGCATGGCACCTTAAGCTCTTATTACTTCAATCTTTAAAGACTAAGGAAATGGTACCCTACAGCGTGGGCAACAAATCTACCAGCTATCAAATTTAGCTACCAGACCTCCAGAAATTAGAGATTCAAGGTTCAATGACTGGGTCAACATTAGGGAAGAAGTGGCTAATATATGGTGGTAAAGAGACACAACACCTAGCGGCCTAATCCACACAACAAAGGACAGGAAAAATTTGCCAATTCCAAGGAGTCATATATTGTCAAGGTCAACAAATAGTGCAGACTGCTTACCATTTGTTTATGAGCTGCAATGCTAATGTTATGGAATTCAAATTTACAATTATATATTCATCAAATTTTCTGCAGAAGGAAGATATTTATCTAATTCAGTGCTTGCACGTCCAGACCACACAGTTTGGATGGCAATTACTGAAAATCCTAGCCATGTCTCACTCAATAATATGCATATTTTACTCTTTGATATCTTCCATATTTTAACTTAAGAACCCCCTAAATTTCGATGATCTATTTATATGTTCTTGAAATTATATTTGAATTGTCTTCTACTAATTTTTGATTAACTTAGTGAAACAACTTTCCAGAATAATAATTTTCCTATTGCACCTCCATATTCTGTTACCAATTTTTATAGACAACAGAAGTGAACATTGTCCATGCCTCATATTTGTGGAAGCATCAAACACTCCGTTCAGCACTGCATTGTTAATGCAAAAGCACTAAAAAGTACAGTGGTGCACAAGGATAAATGAATTCTGAAGTAGAAATTGAATAAAGCAAATAATAAAGCAAGCTAGTCGTGCAAGTGCTTCTAAAAAATAGACCAGAAGGTAACAGGTTCACCCATTTGATTTATTCATTTAAGAATCACACTTCTTGAAGTCTATGCAACACATCCCACGCCAAGGATATTCCATAGTGAGGATGATACAGCTATCATCATTTATAAATTAGGATTTACTACATGTTTGCCTGAGAAAAGGAAACTTGATTCAAGAGTTGTTGTCTAGGTTGACTCAACTCTTGAACAAGTGTAATAGGCAAACATGAGAAGATTTTATATTGGATAAGAATGCTTCCTCAAAAATATTATATTTCACATCTTGAGCTACCTAAGAAGATGATGTACTTGGAACATTTAAGTGTTGCTGACATGACTTCAAAATGGTGTTTTGCACATATGATGCATAATTTAATTGGACAAAATGAAGGAACATTGTTCAAGATGTGCAGATGGAGGCAAACAAATCTGGGAAAAAATTTAGGTTGAGGATAACTGATTGGATGAGGCTAGAAAGAAAAGCACAGAAAGAAAAGCACAGAAAAGAAATATTTCTAACCAGAAACACCCTCCAAGTCGTTAGTAGGATTATGGCATGCTAAATTTGCCATTTCCTATAGACTAGCAGGTGGAAGAAAATTCACAAAAGCTACTATGCACAATTCTCCCAACGCAAAATTCACAATAATATCCAACAAAATTTTCCAACTCACAACACAGTTTAATCCCCAAAGTATAACTCAATCAATATAGCTCAATAGAGGCATCAATAGAAATTAAGTAGATAAACAACAATTTCCAATATCCACAAACAACTCAATTCAACATAGCAACAGCTCAATGCCCCAAATATCACCAATTTCAAGCAAATTAATCAAATAGCCAAACCAACTCAGCTACATCAACCAAATGACCACCAACTCACTGCCATTAATCAAATATAGGATACCAAATTGATAGGATCGAATGCCCCAAATATCACCAAGTTCAAGCAAAAAAATGATACCAAATTGATAGGATCAAATCAGTTCCAGATCTTTTACCTCAATCTGTTCGTAGAGTTTTCTTTGAACCTCCATTTGCACTTGTAAAGCCTAAGCAATCTCTATACGCCATGGGGGGAGACAGCCAGGGGAGAGAGATCGGGGGGAGGGGAGAGAGCCGGCGGGGGAGGGCAGCTGGGGGGGTAGGGATCCGGGGGAGGGGAGAGAGATCCGGGGAGGGGGTGCGTGGGTGGGCAGGGAAGGGAGAGGGCGGCAGGGTTGAGGGGTGAAGGTGGGGCTGCGGGGGAGGGAGAAGGGAGAAGGGGGTGGGAAGAGGGCGGCGGGAGTGGGAGGGGGGGACAGTCGCGGTGCTTGGTAGAAGAAGAAAAAGAAGAAGAAGAGTGTGAGTGAGGAGGGGAAAAAAAAAAAGGAGGGAGTGGAAATTTTAACGAAATTTTAAAAATTTTTTAAAATTTTTAGTTATTTTATCGTAATTTGTGGCGAAAAAATTAAATTTCGTTAATTTCTTATAAATTGATGCAAAGAATATTATAAATCAGTATCTATATTAGAATTTTTATTATTTTTTTAGTAATCTCAATAATAATAATATTTAAATTATTTTTCTTTATATATATACATATTATAATATATATATATATATATATATATATTAAACCAAATAAATACTTATATACATTGTATATTTCATAAGCATATATATATACTTATATATTAGAGTAAGTATATAACATAATATAATTAACTATATATATTACAAATCGATCTCTACATTATAATTTTTACTATTTTTTTAGTGATCTCAATAATAATAATAATAGTATTTAAATTATTTTTCTTTATATATTTTATTTTATATACTATTTAACCAAATAGATAGATCAAAAAATTAGACATATATATATATATATATATATCTTTATATATACATACATGTATATATTTTACTTTATACATCGCTTAATCAAAGTGATAGATTAAAAAATTAGACATATCTTTATATATACATACATGTAATAATATATATATATATATATATATATATTAAACTAAAGAGATACTTATATACATTGTATACTTTATAAGCATATATATATATATACTTATATATTAGAGTAAGTATATAACATAATATAATTAACTATATATATTATAAAACCGATCTCTATATTATAATTATCACTATTTTTTTAGTGATCTCAACAATAATAACAGTATTTGAATTATTTTTCGTTATATATTTTACTTTATACACTACTTAATCAAAGTGATAGATTAAAAAATTAGACATATGTATATATATACCTACATGTTATAATATATATATTAACATGTAGGAGACGAAAAACATTACAAATTGATCTCTACATTATAAATTTCACAATTTTTTTAGTAATATCAACAATAATAACAGTATTTGAATTATTTTTCTTTATATATTTTACTTTATACACTACTTAATCAAAGTGATAGATTAAAAAAGTAGACATATGTATATATATACCTACATGTTATAATATATATATATTAAACTAAATAGATACTTATATACATTGTATACATATACTTATATATTTGAGTAAGTATATAACATAACATAATTAATTATATATATTTCCTTATGCAATACATTAAGTGTATAACATGACATAATTACATATATAAAATTATAATAAAATGCACTAATTGAGACATGTTATTAAAAATATTCAAGTAAATTTGTCAAAATACACCACCACACAAACACAAAAAGAAAATTTTATAATTTAAAAAAAATACAGATTAAAATCCTATTTTGTCGCAAAACCCTCGCAAATTCGTCGCAATTAGTGACGGATTTGCGACGAATTAGGATTTTGAGATTTTCTATTTTTTTTTCATTTATATATTTTTTAATTAAAAATATTGGACGTCGCAAAACCCTCGCAATTTGCGAGGGCTTTGCGATGGACATTGAATTTTTTTAAAAAAAACAATCGGGCGTCGTAAAGCCCTCGCAATTTGCGAGGGTATAATGGCCATCGCAAAACCCTCGCAAATTGCGAGGGTTTTGTGACGGCCATTCAAAATTTTTTTAAAAAATATTTTTTTAAAAAATAAATGGCCGTCACAAAGCCCTCGCAATTTGCGAGGGCTTAAGAGCCGTCGCAAAACCTTTGAAAATTGCGAGAGTTTTACGACGGCCATTCAAAATTTTCTTTAAAAATATATTTTTTAAAATAAATGGTCGTCGCAAAACCCTCGCAATTTGCGAGGGCTTAAGAGCAGTCGCAAAACCCTCGCAAATTACGAGGACTTTGCGATGGACATTTAAATTTTTTAAAAAAATAATTGGTCATCGCAAAACCCTCGCATTTTGCGAGGGTTTATTTGCCGTCACAAAACCCTTGCAAATTGCGAGGGTTTGCGATGGACGTTCGATTTTATTTTTAAAATATTGGCCGTCGCAAAACCCTCGCAATTTGAGAGAGCGTGAGGGCCGTCGTAAAACCCTCGCAAATTGCGAGGGCTTTGTGATGGACATTGAATTTTTAAATTTTTTTTTTAAAAAAAATAATCGGGCATCGCAAAACCCTCGCAATTGCGAGGCTTTTGCGACGGCCATTCAAAATTTTTTTAAAAAATAAATGGCCATCGCAAAACCCTCGCAATTTGCGAGGGCTTAATAGCCATCGCAAAACCCTCGCAAATTGCGAGGATTTTGCAATGGACATATAATTTTTTTTAAAATATTTATTTAAAAAACAATTTATCGTCGCAAAACTCTCGCAATTTGCGAGGGTTGGTTCAATTTTTTTTAAAAAAATATATTTTTTAAAAATAAATGGCCATCGCAAAACCCTCGCAATTTGTGAGGATTTTGCGATGGACATTTAAATTTTTTTAAAATTTTTTTTAAAAAAATAATTGGCCGTCGCAAAACCCTCGCAATTTGCGAGAGTTTATTGACCGTCGCAAAACCCTCGCAATTTGTGAGGGTTTTGCGATGGACGTTCAAAAATTTTTTAAAAAATATTTTTTTAAAAATAATTAGCCGTCGCAAAACCCTCGCAAATAACGACGATTTTGCTACGAATTGCGACGGGTATTTTGGCCGTCGCAAAACCGTCGCAAATTGTGACGGTTTTGCGACGGTGCTAGTCAACTCGCGAGTTAATTGAAAATCATCGCAAAATGGTCGCTATTAGCGACGGAATTGAATCCGTCGCAAAATGAGATTTTTCCTGTAGTGACTCTTAATCTAATCGCAATTACTGGAGTCAATAATTATATCCATTAATTGATCGATCCAACAAATATCACTTGAAATTGATTCTATATTCCTTTGACAACCAAAGTAGCTTAGGATTTCTTGCCATTACGTGTCATACGTAAGTTTTGTAGAGAAAATGCCAGCCCCTCTTGAGATAATTCATCTAGATACTGATAGGCCACACAAGTTTGACACGGTGTAATATATGAAGAAAATCCAAGAAATGTCTTTTCCTGCAAAACTGAACATTACCTTCAATTCGGGTCGGGAGCTTGACGTGGTCCATATCGATCTTCTATATTTAAGATACAGCTGTGTTCTTGTATGGCATTTCTACGGTCAGCAATTGGTGTATGACAAAGTAAACCAGGTCAACATTGAATATTCCAATTATTAGGTAAATTTACCGCAGAAGACAAAGAATTCAATCTTCGAAGTTAAGTAGCAGTACTGAGGAGCACACACAACTTATCAACAATTGGTCATTGAAATCAAGCATTCAGCATTGTCTTCAAACTTCCTTGGCGCACATGTCCGACAGATGTATAGATGTCGACTCTGTAGATACTTAAACTCTAAATAAGTATTCAAACTTCAAGAAATTTCAGAATTTATAATCTACTACTAAAGAAGAAACGATTCAATCTCGAAGCAAAAAGAAAGTTAGCCCACCAAGAACTCGATTTCATAGTCTTGATGGCTTGGGTAAACCAAAAAATATAAACTTGAACGATTTGTCGAAAAACAAAAGAATAATCTCTTCACCTCCTGCCTATTTGCTGGTATAGGAAACTTCCACATAATCCAGAAGAAGAAGATGTAGTTTATTTGAATGCTTAGGAGATTCGTAGAGGAGAAAAGATAAGAGAAAATTCATTGTGCATGAACATATTGTTGCGAAGAGCTGATGAAGTAACTGTAGAACACCAATCAAAACATACAAGCACTCAACCATAGAATACCTGAATCAACGTCAAAAAGTGGTTCATCTCTATCTTATTTGTTGCTTGACTTGTCATGACGAAATAAATTTTTATTTAGATGGTATATTATAATTTTTTAAAAAATTTTTAGGGACAAAAAGTAAATTGTAAAAAGAAAATTAAAAATTAAAAGAAAATAGAACATTTTAAAAATATTTCAGAATAAATGCCATTCTTTCTTCTTTTTTTTTAATGCAGTGAGAAAAGGAAAATTAAAGAGAAAAAATAATCCTTTGCTGCATTAGTCTAATTTATTTTTTAAAGAAAAATAGATAGTGATTATATTAGTTAGAAATATCTCCAAAAATCTTAGAGAGAAAATTTTGATAGTTTCTGTTACAGAAATTTCTTGATGCATAATTGACAATGTTTGAGCAAAATTAATTTGAGTTGAATTGGGAAAGTAAATTCCAAAAAAATTGTCACGCCTCGTGCCAGCGGACCCGGAAGAGCGACTATGGGCCTGGCAGCACCCATGGTCAACTACTTGGCCGCCGTCCTCGTTGGGTCAAAATGGATATCTCAAGTTTATAATGGGTACTTAGGCCCATTCTTATATATCATTCATACTTCTCATCTCAATCCCATGTAGGATTGGGCTATTACATTCACCCCTCCTTTAGGCCTAAGCGTCCTCGCTGGGCCCATACTTAGGAGCCAAACCCAAGACCAACCAGGCGGCATAAGATTCTAAAGGTGGCTCCCACCGCGCACGGTGTAGCACTCAGTTCCCATACCGAGGATTGGTTACCTACTCTGATACCAAATGTCACGCCCTGTGCCGGCGGACTCGGGAGCGCGACTATGGGTCTGGCAGCACCTACGGTCAATTACTTGGCCGCTATCCTTGTTGGGCCAAAATGGATATCCCAAGTTGACAATGAGAACTTAGGCCTATTCTTATATACCATTCATACTTCTAATCTCAATCCTATGTGGGATTGGGGTATCAAAAAAATATTCAAGAATATACTCCTTATAGGATTGAGCAAAGGAATTAGAGTTGACTTAGGAAACTAATTCTAGAAAATCTTAGAGAATATTGAGTATTATTTATTTGGAATCTTTGTGAAGATCATGCTGTGAAGTTATAGAATATTTTTGGAATTGGACTATGAAGATATAGAAGATCTTGATAGGAATCTTTCAGTCAATATCCTAATTCAAAAAGGAAATAAAGTGCTTCATTGTCTTTGTCAAAGTTGGCATTTGATAGATATTTTCGACAGAACTAAAGCTATTTTAGAAATTGCCATATTGGTAAGGTTTTGATGCTATAATAATTCAATTGGAGTAGGAAAGGTATTCTAGAGAATCTTGGACGATTTTTAGTGAAGATCTAATAAAGATTTTGTAAGTGAATGATTCTAAATCCAAGTGGGATTGGAGTTGCAAAGATTTAGGAAGCTGCAAGGCGAACACAGATTCATAATTTGACAAAGAAACTACTACTCTATTGCAGTATATAATAGTGACCAAAGATGAAGAGAAAACACAAGGTAGTGGCATGATATTTGAAGAGAGATCCTCATAGTTTGGACATGAAAAAACAAGAGAGAAAATTCATAAAAATATTTTGAGTGGCTGAGAAGCATATATCATTAATTAAGAGTGCTGATTATGTTAAAATATGCTTCCAGTTCAAGTTATCAAGGACAACAATATATAATCTTCTTAAAGGATTTGAATCAATCTATTTCATCTTCAAATAAGATACCTTTCTGGTAGGAAGGTTTCTAGAGTTAAATGAAATAACGGGCTGCTGTAGCAACAAAGATTAAAAAGTGTTCAATCGTAGAGTTGGGTCTAATAAAAGGTCTTTTGGAAGTTTGATAGAAAGAACATTGTGTTGTTTTCTATTAAAATCCACTAGAGATCACTTGGTGATTGAGATAATTGTTATTCTTGTAACTTTGATTAAAGTTTTTAGTGGATTTCTTTACTAGTCTAGGACCCGTAGATGTAGATTTGTTAATAGTCAAAACTGTGTTGTCAATTTGCTGTATTTGTTGAACTTTTTTTTTTTTTTTTTTACAATCTATCAACTAATGTCACTACAACATGAAATTCAACAAAACAACAGAAGATTAACAAATTAAACCTAACAGTTTCATAACTTGTTTAGCATAAATTTGCCTATATATATATATATATATATATATATATATAGTTATACATATGCCATTAATTAATAATGTATATATTTTGATGCAAATGCATTTTCAACTTCCATTTTAACAATTATCACTCTTATATCTTCTATAGGTTTCCATAAGCTTCCACCATGTTCCATAAGTTTCTATCATTTTCTATAAAATTCTATTGGCTTCTATTTATTTCTATAAGCTTATATCTATTTCCATAAAATTCTATAAACTTTTACTTAATTCTATTACTTTATATTTATTTCCATAAGTTTCTAAATAACTTCTATTTAATTCTACTAATTCTATTAACTTCTATAAGTTTCTTACACTTTCTATTAACTTCTTTAACCTTCCATCATGTTCTATTAACTTCTACATTATTCTAATAGCTTGTAATATCTTCTATTAGTTTCTACTAACTTCTGTAACTTTCCATTACTTTCTATTACTTTCCATAAGCTTCCTACATAAAGCTTCCCACATAAGCTTATTATAACAACTATAAAAAGAGGAGAAGGTGGAAGAACAAGAAGAGAAGAGATGGCAAGAAGAAATAAGAGAAAGGAAGAGAAGAGACGGGAGAACGAGAGAGGGAGTCTGAGAGGAAAAAAGAGAGAAAAGAAGAGGAAGAAGAAGCTAGTGATCTTGAGACGTGACTCTTGCTCAATTAAATAGGTGAACCTGACTTGAGTTTTAATTATTTTGATTATAGTTTTTTTAAGAAAGAAAAGAAAAGAATTACAAGTGAATAGAGGGATTAAATTTAATATAAAAATTTAAATGTCTTTTCCGTCCATCCAGGGGAGGGTAGAAACGGATGAAAAGAAAATATCCTTTAATGAACTTTGTTAAATATTTTAAAATATCCTTAATAAATGCAAGATTTGATATTATTATATTAAATTAATTGATAAAAATATAAACTCAAATCATATCATTCCTTTTTTTTTAAAATTTTTTTCTCCAAACACTATATTTAATCTTCTCTCTCTTTTTTTTTTTTTATCTCTATATCTAATCAAACACCATAGCTAGTTACTAGTATCCTCTCCTCTCCTCTCCTCTCCTCTCCTTCTTTTTTCATTTTTGTCCTACCCCTCTCCTATCATCTCCTTTCCTTTTCTTTTGTTTTTATCTACTTTTAGATTGAAAGTAGGTTAGAAACTTTTATATTAAATCTAATAGTTTCATTCCTCTCTCATTTCTTTCTTTTTCTTTATAAAAAACTAAACAAAATATTTAAAACTGAAACATTTCATTTCCTCTCCTCTCCTCCCCATCCATTTCTCTCAATCTAAACAGGCTATAATGGATTTTTAGCGAACAGACTAAAATATCCTTAATAAATAAAATATTTGATATTATTATATCATATTAGTAGACAAAAATATAAACTTAAGTTATATAATTTCTTTTCTTTTTCTTCTCTTTCCCTTCTCCAAATGCCACATTTAACCTTTCTTTTCTTTTTCATCCAAATCTAACCAAATAGTATAAATAATTATTTATCTCCTCTCCTTCCGTTCTTTTTGTCCTATCCTACTCTTTTCCTCTTCTTTCATTTTTCACAATCCAAACAAGCTCTTAATACATAATTGTTTCATGACATAACTCGTATTTTTCTTTTTTTCAATAAAAGGAACGAAAATAATATAAAGATAGTCTCAAAATTATTTAATTCATAAAAAATTCATCTAATTTTTTTTAGTTTTTATTAGATCTTAACAATTTTCTTTCATTCTAATTTGTGTTAAGTACCACACCATATGTAATTTGACCAGCCAAATTATTAGTTGTCACAAGATAAATAGCTTTTTGAATATTTTTGCAAATTACTAGAGAAAGAGATATGGGAATTTTAAATTGAACGCATTAATCATTCCCTAATAAGAAAAGTGCTTTTCATTAATTATATTGTCACCCTATTCCTTAAGAGACTATATAAAATTATATTATCATCTTAAAATATCAGTCGTTAGATACATTCTTATTTGCTAAAACTATTTTTAGATTTTGTTTGTCCTCAATTGAAACAAATTTCTTACATCACCACTCGCTATTTTAATTTTTTCTAAATTCACGATTTAAAACCTAATAAAAGATATTATTAATTAATTTAATTATTATTTTGTCACACTTTCTCTAATATTTTGTTTGTGGAACCCAAATATATTTAGTTATTAGAGTTTTCAAGATTAGTTACCTTGAAAGTTACACCACTAAC
Organism: Voacanga thouarsii; assembly: GCA_026120185.1. NCBI lineage: Eukaryota > Viridiplantae > Streptophyta > Magnoliopsida > Gentianales > Apocynaceae > Voacanga > Voacanga thouarsii. The sequence goes on from JANUWF010001486.1 coordinate 523,523, forward strand.
AATTCTATTAAACTTTTTTTTAATCTGTTTTTTTAAGTAGCAGAACCTTTGAAAAGCACAGGCAACTAATCAACATTTGATCATTGAATTCAACCATTCACATTGTCTTCAAACTTCCTTCGCGCACATGTCCGTCCGACAAATGTATCCACGTCGACTCTGTAGATATTTATGAGTCAAGATTAAATACAAATTCAAACTTCAAGAAATTTTAAAATTTATAGTTTACTTAACAAGAAACGATTCAATCTCGAAGTAAAAAGGAAGTTTGCCAACAAAGAACTCGATTTCATAGTCTTGATGACTTGGGATAAACCAAAAATTATAAACTTGAACGAAATTGTTGGGCAACAAAAGAGTCATCTCTTCACCTTCTGCCCATTTGCTGGTTATAGGAAACTTCCCCAGAATCCAGAAGAGAAGACGTAGCCCTTTTGGATGCTTCAGGGGATTCATGGAGGAGCAAAGATGGGATACAATTCTTTGTGCATGAACATATTGTTGCGAAGAGCTGGTGAAGTAAGTGTAGAACACCAACCGAAACATGCAAGCACCCTGCCATAGAATGCGTGAATCAACATCGGAAAGTGGCTCATCTCTATCTTTTACATATTTGCTGCATGAGTTGAGATGACGAAATAAATCCTTGTTTAGATGGTGTTCCAATGCCAATTTCTAGGGGGGAAGGAACCTGCCGCAGCTGCTAGTTTAATCTTCGGAAGGCCAAAATAAAATATAATTAATAATTTATTTATTTATTTATTTTTTTGCACTTTTTATCTTGACTTCTTTGAAAAATTTTTATGTGAGAAAAATTTTCAACCATTGAAGTTCGACATAATGATTGGTCATCCATTTTAGCTTGTATGATATCCTTTTTACATTTTAATAACACTTACATTCAACAACTAAAATTTATTTTCTATATTATATAAATTTTTTTGTCCTACCCTTGCAATTCAAGTAATAATGTACGTATAAAATTTTTTTAATAAATATAAAAAATAAAAAATAGTATTTCTTCCGTTTCAAAACATTTGTTCATAAAATTTTTTTGTTTTATTTTAAAATACTTGTTCATGTACATATTTCTAAAACTAATTATTAGTTTCTTCCTATTATACTCTTATTTATTCTAAATTAATTACACAACTTTCTAAAATTCTTTTTTTATCTTGCTTCTTGGAAATTTTCATCAACCAATAATTATCGTATTTTTAATATGAAAAGAATATAAACTTTATCTAAATTGTAATATTATTTTCAACACTCTTAATATATGTACAAAAGGTTTTATGAATAAGTATTTTGAAATGGAAGGAATATCATTCAACTATTTACAATCTTTAAAAAGTAATCAAAAACTTCTCTTTCATCTTTTTGTAATAAAAAATTTTCTATTCTATGCTTTATTTTATTTTTTTTAATCCTGCTACCACTCTAGATGATGTGATTTTCGGTAATTAATATCACAAGATTATCATACGCACAAATAGAGATAGAATCAAAATTTTGGGATTCAGAGGGTAAATTATATAAAATGATAGATTAAATGATAATATTATGATTTTTGAAAAAAATTTAAGGAACGAAAAGTAAAATGTAAAAAAATAAAATAGAATATTTTAAAAAATTTTGGACATAAAGGCTACACACTTTAATTGTATCATTCTGCACGGACCTGCCAAATTACATATCAAAAAATGGGCAGCAATCTATTCGACTTGGTGTTACCACTAAATCCAGTACTCTAGACAAAAATTCTTTGTAGGATCATGTAATTTTGGTGTATAGAAATTACGTAGCTAATTATGAATATTTGTCACAATTATATGAATATTATGAATGATTTGCACAATTAGTCACAATTGTATAAAAAATATAAAATTATTAGTTATTGAATTTGGCAGGTCCCTAAAGTATATAATTCAATTTATAATTTTTATGTGTTAAATTGTTAGTTATATACTAAAAATGATTACTTTTAATCATGAATTTGAATATTTATATTTTTATGAACTTAAATTACACTATATTATTGATCAATTAGTCACAATTATATTATTGATCAAATTATTGACTCAAATTTAAATACAATTTATCCCTAAAAATTATAAAATTTGACTCAAATTTTTTTTTTTTTATAAATGACCGGTTCAATGCTGGATCGGCCAGTTCACGGTCCAACCGGTCCAAACTAATCTGAATTATCCAGCATGGTTTTTTAGCTGTCCGAGTTAAATGATTGAACCAGACCATTTGAGAGATCGGTTTACGATCCGACCGACCGGTCCGATCCAATCCCAAAAACCTTGCTTGAAAAATCCTCTTGCTTCTAATTAATTTTCCGAAGTCTATTGGCTAAGATTTCTTCCAACTTTCCTTTCAAAACTGGAAGCCATAATAAAGATGTCATGATCTCATTAAATAATTTATCAAGTATTTTTCAGAGTAGAAAATAATAAGTTATATATTACAAGTGTTTTAATTTTCATATAAACTTATATATTGACCTCAACTTCTTATTCACGCAATTTTGCATTGTCAACAAATTTCTCTTTATTAGCTATGTACAATAAAAATATGGGAAACAATATGTATAATGAAACAAAACACCAAAAAAATAATAATAATATTTAACAGAAAAAAAAAAAGAGATTTTACCTTTGAGGAAAATATGAGGAAAAAATTCCACTGTATTCTTTTTCCCCCTATTTTTGAACTATAGTATGGTACAAAATGGAATGATTTTGTACAATAATCTATAAATAATTACATTATTTACTTACTAAACTATTTTTTATGTCCTGATACAAGATGGGGAAGCAAAAATTCAAGAAATCTTTGCCGTTACTTTAACTGTTGCTGAAATACTTTGCTCATCTTGAACAGATTTATCTGGCTGGAACATCAATACTTACAGGCTCATGTTAGATTTCATCACTGTCGTTGTTCTGGTTTGATTCGGTGACTTCAGCTGAAACATCTGAATTCCCTTGTCCAGATTCATGATCTCTGCCTGGCATGGGCGACATCTGAACTTCTTGTTCCCTTGATGACTCTTTACTGTCCCCAGAATGTGCCATTGAATTGGTTCTCAAACCATTGCCGCCAAATGATAGAAAAGAGAAACATTTGAGGCTATAAACTGTAGCCAAGCCGACGAGGTTTGGTCCAATCGAGGGAACTGAGCAGAATAGCGCGAACACCATAGCCGATCCTATTATAATGAAGAGTCCTCCAAAATTATAAGCCGTGAGACTAGTTTGCTTATTGATAGAGTCCAGTTGATCTCCAGTAGAATATGCAGGGCCAAAATTCTTCTCCTCTATTCTGCTCATGTTTGGACCTTGCGTAACATCTAAGATTGCTCTTGAAAAATGAACAAGTAATCGAGAATCCCTCGGGAAGGCCTAAACAAATATTGCAAAGACTTCATATCAGTTCATAATACAGAAACGAAAGAAATTAAGTCAGTTGCATAATTCTCAGATATAAGAACTCTGCAGGTAACAGGAAAACAACTGGTTTATTTGGTTTCTTCCAGAAAAAGAAATTTTCTTATAAATTTGAAGTCTACTCTGCTTGGCAGCGTTTTCTACATTGTAGTAAAGAATGGCAAAGACAGACACAGTGATCAAAGTTGCAGATAACCTTTGAGCCTACCTAGAAAATTACCTAATTATGCTTTATAATGCATTAGAAAGGTCATTTTCAGTGTTGAAATGCATTTAGCTGTTGCTATAAGTGGTTGAAACATCAAATTACAATTTTCTCAAACACAGAAACTAGAAAGGGGAAGGGAAAAGACACAGAGAGAGAACTTACAAAGCCAAACCCTTCTGTCCTGTATCTGTGTCCAAGCATTTTGTACTTGGAACCATATCGATTAAGGAAGAGTTTCATATAAGGGATCTCATCAACAATGGCATCAATTCCTCCATTTTTGCTACCTTTAGTCATCGCATCATGGTATTGCTCAATCCTTGAGTACTTCCTGAGCTTTGACTCACAGATATGCATGCGATTTATTAAATATTCTCTGACAAAGGAGCCTTCTTGGTAGCCAATATAGTAATCCTGAGAATATCTGAAGTCTAACTGGTCTACAGTAAACATTGCTGATAAGTTTGCGGTGTAGCTCTGCATTAAGATATAAGACATGAACACCCATACAACCAACACAAATCTTGACCAGCTATTGGCCACCATGTTCCCTGTATGCAGCAAAGGGATCAATATTAGCTAGATTCCAGAGCATTGAATTGGCAATAGTTTGTTGTCTAACTTATTTAATAGAAATAAGTTTTAATCAAGACTTACTTTCAGGAAAAGCAAGAACCGCGATCGGAAACCAAAAGAGCACGCCAAGTTGCTGTCGAGGCCGCCTTACAGAATCTGAATTGTTGTTCTGTTGATGCTCCAATATTCGAAGGACTGCTCCAATAAATATGCAGGTGGCAAGAATTGTTAACCAAAGATCCCATCTAAAAGGTTCTACGAAAATCCACATATTCTTTTCCTGTCTATCTTTTACTACCCAAACAACTCCTGATTCAGAAAAGGGAAGGGAAAAGTCAACAAATGTTGCTCGATCTGCCAAAATTGTAGTGTCTCCCACCATGATATCAAACGTCTGCTTCATCATCAATAGAAAGATAAAGAAATAAGCGATTGATCAGTTCCTTGTGCCTTTTTATATTTCATTAGTCAAGCATGCATTTGGAATAAAAGCAGAGATACCATCATAACCTTATAGAAAGAGGGATGCGGAGAAACCAACCTTGTTTGCTAGGGAATAAATAAGTTCACTATATGTAGTTCCCCTTGGATCAAAAGGAATGTACTCGGGATCAACCGTAAAAGGTAAGAGCTGTAGTGAAGAGAGGAAGATGTCTATACAAAACCCAGTAGCATTAATCTTTTCGGTCAAAGGATCTATGGCAACATTTACAAATTCAGTGAAGCCAGGTTTAGAAGGGATCCCAACTTTTAGCTTCCCAGATGTAGGAATAGACCAACCAACTGGTTTTTTCACTGAATCTCCAGGCCACACAATGCTTTTCAGTTCTTTTGTGGAAGTTGAGTAAGTCGTATCATCAGTTGAATCCAGTGTCCGAGTTATTCCTCCATCAGGGGTCCAGTAACCAATTGTTCTGCCACCCGTTTCAATTATGTTAAATACCTCCAAGGCTGAAGGTTTCAGTTGCCCATCTATCAATTGGAATGCTCCACTCAAGCCAACAAAACTCGTATTATAGAGTTCACCAAGCAGTTTTGGACCAAATTGGGACAATCTGAGATTAGAAATATCACTTCCATTTTCTACACTGTTCAACTTCAGGAAGCTGGTGTTAACTGGTCTTATTTTTTCTACTGCCATTGCTAATGCCCAAACTGTATCATAAGCCCACAAACCATACACATTCAACTCCGCCTTCGCACTTTCAGATTTTGTTAGTATCATATTCCTCTTCCATCTTTCTTTGAAACTTTCTAGTTTTCCTGACTTGGGTACATGAGGCCTTATGCCTAAAACGCCTTCCATGGAATCAAAGGCAGTGGAATCAATAGAATTGAGAAAGTTACCTAGGCCATCAGTGACAAGCCAAGCATAACCTTCACTCATCATTCCAGCCCCTTTTGCAAGAACAAAGAGCCTTCCTCCAAGCACAGCATTCATATGCACTATAAACACCCTAGTTTGAATATTCATCAGATTTTCTAGTTCTTTCCTGATTTGATAGTCTGTAGCTGATGCAGATATGGCAATCATGTATGCTACCTGAATATCCGCCGTTAGGAATTCCCCGTTTAGCTCAGAGGTGAATTGGTTACCATAGTCGGTATCTTCATACAAAATGATTACTTCATGCCATTCAAAGCCTTGGCAGATTGTGGCAAGAGCTTTAACTTGGTTTGAGTTATCTGGTGTAGTCCGAACAAAGTAAGGGTTTTTAGCATGTGAAAGAGATTTACACCTAGAAGTAAAGGAAATAAGAGGTACTTGAGCTTTTCTTCCGAGTTCTTCAGCAAATGTATCTTCTGCGAATGTTTGTGGGCCTAGAATGCCATGAACATCTTCGTTCTTCAGCAACTCCAGAACTGCATTGCATTCAGAAGAAACAATAATCAGCTATGTATTATGACATCATTGCAAACTATTGATCATCTCGATGATTCCATCTAGTCAAACTTGTGAAAAAATGTTTTGCAGCTCTTGTTTAACTAACTTTCCTGCCACATGGTTCTCAATCCTGTTTATTGTTTTCTAAAATTTCTCTTTTTTTAAGAGATTTCTCAAATCAGAAACTGTAAATTCTAAATAATATAACAAGAGACAGCTACTGATGACAAGGGAATGAACAAATATTTATTTCCCAACTTTATAGCTTTAAGCAAGTATGACAATCAATTATTGCTATAGCAAGCTAATCATACATCAACCTTGAAATTCCCATAAAAATCAATTTTGGGACAAACAGGTTAGCCAGAAAGATCTGATTAAAAAAAAAAAAAAGATTTTAGGCTGACATCACTTTGTAGTATTGACTTGGTCTTAACTAGCCAATGATGCATATTGAAAGACCTGCATTGAATGATGAACAATTCAACAGCAATGGATATGCTAAAATTTTTGGAAAACAATTTGGGTCTAATCAAAATGCACATTGAGTACATAGTTTTGTTGCCCTCTGTCACAAAGAAACATTAGGACTTCGAGCTCTGAATAAGTGCAACAAATTTGTTCATTCATGGTTCATAAGAAGACTAAACAACATTTCATCGCTGTCGGTATGTGCAAAAACTGAGAGCTGCATCAAGATTAGCACTAAGTAGCAGGAATATTTTGAATATCAAATAGTGTATTGATCTAACCTTCAGACACCACTTCCAATTCTTCCTGAGCATCCTTGGTGTGGAGGAATAATCGTGTTTGATAATCTGGATGCACCAAATAGAAATCTTCAAGTGCCATAGATATGCAGACATCAGCCATGGTGCCCATGGTTGAATTTAGATTGAGAACTACACCAATGTGTACTGGGACATAAGTTTGTCCTCCAGCTCCATTTGTTCCATCTCTTTCTGCAGCTGCCCCAGCATTCCCAGCAAGGGATTGAACACTGAAAAACAGCAAAAGAAGGCTTTTGAAAATGATCATTCGGAGTATAATATATCCTACAGTGCTGCTTTTTATTAGCTTTTGCTCTTTTTGTCTGCTCAGGTTTTCGCTTTATAAAAGGTGGATTCTGATACTGAAACGATCCCACATATATATGCTGGTTTATTGAGTGCTGAAAGTCCAAAACTTAAGGTGTAGAACTTGATAATGATGGATTAAACTTTCCTTAATGAAGTACGCTAAAATGACATCTATAGAATAACCATTTTCTACCTCCCAAGATTGAACCTAAAAGTCACATAAGATGGTTGACTTGGACAAATTAAACCAATATTACTTGACTGCCGGAAGCAATGGGGAGCTGTACAATCTCGAAGTAGTTGGAAGAATATAAGAGGAGCTTAGAGGACAAGAAATTTCTTGGAACATAAAAATATCCCATATGATACCATAATATCATATATTATATTGCAGCATAATATCCCAAGTGATATCAGCATATCGATGCTGGAAGCGAGCAAAGAACTAAAAGTTTAGATCAAGTTCATAAATCTCAATTACAAATTTCATATCAGAGAATAGCCTCAGAGGAAAACATGGAAGGGGAAATAACAAGCTAAGACGGTCAAGCATGTCTGCACTAGGAAACAGAACACAATATACTTTTACACCATTTTGTTCTTTTTTCCCTATTCCCACTCGAAAATGGAAGTGGTAAACAAGTGTCTTGTCCAAAAAAACCAAACAATTACTGCATAAATAGCCATAGAAGCAATAAAACGAGTAATTATTGCTACTTATCTGACAAGTCTTCTATAAAACTATCTGACCAGTCTTGCGGCAATTGCTGCCTGACAATTTGTCGTTCAGTGTAGTCAACTGAAATTTTTGCCGACCAAAGAAACACAGCTACCAGAATCAACTGGAGAATCAGCAAACGTATCCCACAAAAATATGGGCGGAACTAGGCCCCCTCCAACATTTTTAAAAATTTTCAAATTAACCTTATAAAAATTCAAATTTTTTCAAATCCCTTTAAAATTTTAAATTTAGTCTCACAAAAATTTTTGAAAAATTATAATATTATTTTTATACTATAACTTATCCCCCCCCCCCTCCCCATATCAAGTTTTTGGTTCTGCTTATGATAATATTAACATGTACTTTCCTAGCAATTACAAGAAATACACCCTTAACTCCTTTGCAGCTGTTCTTGGGTTCTTGCGACCAGTGTTTTTTAATCAGATCGGTTCGATATTTTATTTTAGATTTTTTCAAAGTCGTTCTATTTTTTTCAAATCGAATTGAACTGGTCGATTTAACCAAAAAAATCATTGAACCGACCGGTCAGACCGTATTAAATCATTCTCTCTCTTTTTTTTTTCACTAAATAAGATAATATATTTATAGGAAAGAAATAAGTTACACATAAAAACTAAATATTCTATAATAATAGAGAAAATATTACAAATTTCTCCCAATTTCATTATTTATATTTTTATGGACTTGAATTATCTTATATTATTGATTAATCTAATTTTTTAAAATAATTATATTTTAATTTTTAAATTATAATATTATCGCTTCAATTATAATCTAATTACAATTTAACCATAAATCAATAAATTTTTTAATTCTATTCGATTATGAAAATATTGCTTCCCGGCCACGAAACGTCCATAACTAATTGTCTGCAACGGTGTTCCTTGCGGGGTCTCAAACCGCATTCCCAAATCCCGGTGATAAAACAATTGAATATCTAAGTTAGATGCCTTCCCGGGGAAGGGATTGAGAAATTTCTACACATGAGAAGTTGTCTGTATCATCAATCGGCTCTATCAAGAATGTCTCTTTCACCATTTTACCATCAATGTAGCCTCCATAACGTGGAAAAATCTCCGACATTACTAGGAATTTTCCTCAGGTAGTGGAAATCTCATAGCTTCAAGAATCTCAAGCAAGTAACCAACTATAGAATATAGAGAATACTCATGTTGTACTTCATATCAACTTGTTCGAAAAAATTTAGTTTAAGTTGTGAAGAATTTAAATTTTGAAAAATATAGATATATGAAATTAAAGAAGTGATAATACAAAATTGTGAGTAGATAATGGTTATGAATTAAAAATAACTTAAATTGGATTTTTTTTAAAAAAATAATTAAGAAACTTACTAAAAGGAAAAAAAAAATCGAGTTGAGAAGTCTTTTCCACTTCCATTGCCATCCGAAGTCCCCATAATCTGTAGATTCCAACAAGTATGGTGAAAACAGTTCAAACATTTTTATTTTCCCTCCTTTCTAGAGGGTCTGTTCAAACCTCAAAGGAACAGATTCGTTTTGTACCGATCTGTTTCATGGCATAATTCGTACCTTTTATTTTTTTTTAAAAAAATAAGTGGAGGAAAATATATAAAAATAGTTTCAAATTTATTTTTTATAGAAATTTAGTTTAAAAATTCTTAATTTTTTTAAATCTTAACAATTTTCTTTCATTCTTGTTAGTGTTAATTACCACTCCATATGTAATTTGGCCCGCCAAATTCTGTCCCTAGAGTGGTTAGACCAATAAAAACAAACCAAAAAAAAAAAACAATTATGGAACCCAAATTTATTTTTTTTAAAAATTTGAAACTAAGTTACAACAATATAAATGTTTTTTCTTAACTATTTTGCAAATTATTATAGAAATGAGTAGGGGTGGCAATCGTCTCGTGTTCAGGTTGGAAAGTCGTGTCAATTTGGAATAATTACATACGACAGGCCAATCCGAATACAACTCGATTAATAAACGTATCATGTCATGTCGTGTCGTATCAATCCGTTTATTTTCGTGTCATGTTCGTGTTATAAAATGGATTGACATGATATGACACGATTATACACAAAAATTTAATAGATAATTACTAAACTTACATATCCGAATACTTACTAAATCCACCAATTTGTTCATGCATTATACAAAAAATTTTAAAAAATCAAATTAAATCATATAAAATTAATAAACTAATAAAACAGACCATAAAGTCATAAATAACCAATAAAACAACAAACCATCCAACTAAAATCTAGAGATCTCAATAAATTTTCATAAGATTTAATTTTAAAAATCTAAACAAATGTAGTTTTGCAATAAAACTAGATTGTTCAAGAAATTATTTTCTCTAACTAAAAGTCGTTGTAATAATAATATTATTATAAACGCTCAATAATAATTAATTAAGAATGATTCATTTATCATATATAAAGTAAATAACCACATTAATATCATTTATTTTCCTTAAGAGGTCTCATATAATTAAATAAAATAGACACACAAACAATTCAATTAATTCACATAATAAAATTTAATTCAATTAATTCATGTAAAAAAATTAAATTATCTAATTTTATATAGTGAAATTTGTAGGATATTACAAAAAGTATTAAATATAAGTATTAAAAAAAAGTTAAACGGGTTCGAGGTTGAAACGAGTTGAATTCGTTTATGACTCGAACATGTTTAAAATTAAACGGGATAACCTATTTCGATTCAAGCTCGCGAGAATCTAACCCTAACCCGCTATAACCGTGTCGTTTTCGTACTGTGTTGACATATCGTTTTCGTACTGTGTTGACATATCGTATTTAATATTGCTAACCCTATATAGGAGGCAACAATATTTAAACTGAATGCATTAGTCATCCCTTCATAAACAGTGCTTCTAACTAATTATATTGTTATACAATTATTTGTAGCTCATAGTGTAGTGCAAATTTTAAAAGTAAGAAAGAGATTAAATATAATTACCTATTTGTTTGATAAAAATGAAATTTAAGGATTGAAATGTAAATATTTAAGTATTAAATTTTAAAATTTGAAATTTGAAAACTCAATTTTAGAATAGAAAATTTAAATTAATTATAATTTATTTTTATATTATATTTTAATATAATTTATATTAAATATTAATAATATATACATATATATTGTTAGTGGAATCCACCTATGTTTTAGTTATTCAGTGTTGTTTGATTAATATATATAAAAGTAATGTTACAGAATCTAAAGTTTAAGTAAATAAATTCACAATATATGATTCTAAATAGATTACATTCTATTGTTTTGTTTGGAAGATACAAAAAATATTGAAAGAAAGTAATATAAGGTGTATAAATTATTATACATATAAAAATTTAATTTTTTTTAAATTTTTTTTTATATTATTGTACAATTTAATTGTATATTTTTTTTCCCTTTCAAATGGTTATAGTAAATGAAAATCACATAAATAGTGTTTTATATCTTTAAGTACAAACTTTATTTTATTTTATATGATACTATAATTATTTTATACTGAGTTCAAATTTTAATATTGATAAAAAATAATATTTGATTATTATCAAATTAAAATATTTATAGAAATTTTAATAAATTTTCTTTTCATATAAATTATACAATCATGATATGACTTTTAAATTAAAATTTTACAATTATTTTTACTTAAAGTGTTGAGTCTTTTAAGTTTTTTTTTTCTTTTTTGTAGGGGGGGGGGGGAGATATTGTAGTTGTGAATATAGAAAATTTTAATATTCCTAAGTTATAAGAGACATAAGGGTAGATAAGTAATGTGGAATATATAGATATGAATAAATTTTCTATTTATCTTTATTTTTAAAATTATTTTTATCTTTTATTGTTAGAATTCTAAAAAAATAAATCACAATAACACCTTCTAGAAATGATTCATTTTCATAGTATTTTTTATTTTTTCAAACCTCAAGAATCATTTTTTGCCCTAGAACATAAGTAAAAAAAACTAAATATTGAATTTTAAAAATAAAAAATGTGATTACTTTCCAATATTATCTTCATTGACAATCAAATAGAGCTAGAGTGTTAAAGATTATTTACTTTGAAAGTTACACCACTTCAATACTATTAAACTTTGTTTTTTAATCTTTTGGTTGAATCACAATCCTATTAAACGTGAATAAGATTCATAAATTGGACTAAGAAGAATCACAAAACTAATCATGTTTGGATGTTATTGCTAATACTCTATTGTTGACTAAATGTCACAATCTAAGATTCCATATATGTATGTGAATATCCTTGGCTATTCTTTTTATTTTAAACCAACTAAAGAAAGACATTTTATATGTTTGACCGAAGAAAACGTGAAGATGAAACTATTAAAGAAAATTCAATGTCATCACGAACTAGTCAGCAATTGCAGGTAGGGTGTAATTAAAAAAAAAAAAATTCAAATGTTCCAACCAAATTTAAAAAAAAACAAATAAAAAACCAAAACCACTTATATATATATTTTAAGTTGATCTGGTTCCTATTTGAAAGAATATATATATATATATATATATATATATATATATATATATACAGAAATCTGTGAATACAATACGTGAAAACATCTGAAACTCTTGAAGTGACACTTGGCTTCGCCATTCTAAGCCACATGAGATGTTGACTTAGTAACTTCCTGTCTTGACACATTTTAATTCAAATAATGCAAAAACTTTGCACCACTTAACAACATTAAGTTTAGATGAAGTGTTTTTTTTTTTAAATGTGAAGATTTTTTTTTATTTTAAATATCAAAATTATTCAAATTTAATGAATTCTTGGAATCAGTGTAAAGAGATTGGATTAGAGATTGGATTAGATGTTTACAGTTTTCAAGGAAACAGAGATTGGGATTATTCGAATAGAATGGGAATGGCAATTCCAATTATCTCTATCAGGAGGAGAAGAAACCCTACGTCTGTTTATTTCTAATCTGTCCATTTTTCCTATAAAAATCGGCCTTTCTGGCAAAAGCAAGCCAATGATGGATATCCGGCAGTTGGATCCTTCATTCTCTATTTCTTCTTTTTTTTTACCATATGCACTTCGTCATATGTCTATGTTTCTGCCCCCTCCGCCATGGCATATGGAGCCTTCAGCTGTGAGTTTGGTTGTTAGAGAGGGTGACATTGAGTTTAAGGTGCAAAGCAAATCTTTTGGATTTCCCTTTGGAGTTGGGAGAATGGCTACTAGAAAAGATTTTTTTGAATCTGTTGCACAACATACAGGTATGCCTTTATCTAAGATTTTTTTTTTTTTTAATTAACTTGAGTTTGTGATTGGGTATCATCATGGATTGTAAATCTATGGCAAATTAGAGAGTCATTGAGTTTTTTTTTTTTTTTTTTTGTGGATCAGTTTTATTTTGAAGATTGTCACTTTTTTATTAGAGAGAAAGAACCATAATTGCCAATTAATTTAGTGAATCCTTAATAATCTTATGCTGTAATTTCATGTGCATGAACATGGCAAGAAGAGGCAAAAAGACATGATAGGTCCCTACTGTGTGAATTAGTCCTGGATTCACATGGACCTTCCTTGAAAATACAAAGAAAAGTAATCTCATAATAAATGAAAGTGAAGAAAACTTAGTACAATCTGAATACAACTCTATATTAGCCTCTTATAATAATTTATGTATCTCTCTCAAATCTTCAAACTCTTCAATTACATTATCGAAATCACTAATACCACCAATATCTTGAAGCATCCCAACCATATCATCACCTTGTTCGTTTTCAATCGAAGGAATGTTACTAGTTGTATCGCGAGAAGATAAGTATGTTTCCCCATAGACACTCCACTTTTTGTACCAACGCATGAAACCTTACATTTGGCAATACTGTTTGACATCTATTGTACTATAAAGATACCTATTTTGGCACTTCACACAAGGACAATGGATTTTGAATCCATCAGGTTTGTCTCTTAACGCAAATTCTACAAAGGCATCCAAACCCTTATTATATTCACCTAAACGGTCTTGTAAGTCAATCCACAATCGATCCATCTTCCTATTCATTTATCTATATTTTCAGTAAATCTACAAGTTTCATTATGATAAACATATTCAAGAATGAATGGAAATGGAGGGAAATGAAATTTTATTTTGTAAATTTATATTAAAAACTCTAAAATACTATTAATGTACAAAAAATCATTAGTATTGTTACATTACATTACTAAGTATGTAAAAAAAATATTTCTAAAAAATTATTCTCATGGGTAAGAATTATTTGAAAAAATATTCTCATAAAACTATTTTATTTAGATTCTTTGTAAAAAAATTTTGAAAAAATTTTGATGGAATGTCCCCTATAAATTAAATATTTTTCAAGCATTAGGCCACCCTCAAAATGTGCAATTATGTAATTCAACCAACAAAAAACTCATAAAAACCATCCAATCATGCCATCATTAATTCTTCACAAATCTCAGATATAAAATCACATAATCATAGTAGATCTTGCATAATCATGTTTAAAACAAATTTCCATCATCAAAGTGATTAAAAATTATATTTTTGTTAAAACATCAAAATCTATCCGGAAAAGTAGTTTGTACTAAATTTATGAAAACAAAAAGAGATGAAGTTATTAGTTAATACCTCTTGAAGAGCACTTTGTAAAATCTAGAAATCAGCAAATCCTACTTCTAGAATAAACAACGAATTTTGGCCGTTACTAGAATAAACTTCAAAAAGGACATATTTACAGTCAGCAAATCCTACTTCTACACTCTGCCATGTGTGTGAAGCAAAGGTTACTTGTGACAACATCACTCAAAAGACAACCACAGGATCCTAGTCAATTCTTAGCTTAGAAATAAAAAATATGATAACAACAAACACTACTTTCTAAAGCACCAAAATTGAGTCTTTCTTTACTCCTAGAGTCATTCGCATTGAAATATTCATAAAACCGGCATACTGCTCAATCAATGCAGAATGTAGTTTGATATGCCCCTATAACTAATGTAGAATTTTATTCTCTTGATACCTGCAATAAGGCACACCAATTAAACCTCCATCTCATCCACCTAGGTCCATTTCCAAAACACTATCCAACAATCAAAACTTTCCAGTAAATTTGCTTGGAACATTTCCTACATTCTTCTAGAGATACACAAGTCCAGGACCATAGCCTCTAGGACCCCTTCTGTCAGTCCAATGACACTTTTAGTTTCAGATTAACTACCATTACCAACAGGCCACTTCATTTGTGTCTCCAAGAAGAAGCAAAAGACAAGGCTACAACATTAAAGCAAAATTTTCCCTTTTGTTTCCTTAAACATCCTTAAACATCAAAAGTCATTAGAGACTCTATGGAACAGGCATTTTTTGAACAACAATGAATTGATGCCACTCTATCTATGGTGACACTCTTGTCTCTTCTATTCTTTATATTATACTTTTCTGTAAATCAATAATCAAAAAATATCTGCATGCAGAAATTTGATCAAAGAAGTAAACTATATATTCCTAAGTAGAATTATACACTTTACAACCTAACTAAATCTCCCGAATTACATTCATTTTACGGTTAAGGACTTGAAATTCTACAAGGAACAAACAATTAGGCCTATCCAAAAGACATGGAAATCTAGGAAATCCACACCCCACCTAACCCCACCCCCTCCAATCACCCAACCCCACACACAAAAAAAAAAAGGATCTAGTGAAGCGAACAATCAGTCGAGACCAGCAGTATAGCATGTGTGTCAGAGATTCCAGTAGCCAAATGACCAAAAGATCTAGAATGGAAGAATATATACAACAAATTCCAGCAGTCTCCTTATAAGATTCAGATCTGTAGGACACAATTATTTGCCAATGAAACAAACCTCCTGTCTCCTGGCATCTAAAGTTCCAACCTACAAATTCAATGCAATGTCAAGTTTTCTATATACTGATAAAGACTGCCATTACAAATTCAATGCAGATTTATCTTCATTTTTAGCAGTGTGTTTATCTATCAAAAGGTATGATGATATCTTTATTAGCCGACTGCTAATATTACCACACTCTCCATTGGGAACCTAACTTTAGATCTACTTTAGGAACTTCTTTGTAGAACTCTACTGCAATATAGACATTTAGGCCTCTATGTACATTGATTTTTGAAAGCCTTCCAACATATGGTGCAAGGAATAAAAAAAAATCAATATACTGAAAGCAAAAGCAAGCAAGATACTAACAATTCACAGGATCCATAAATCACTCAAAAAAAATCAGATATCAAAGCTGAAATTCGCTGTCAATAATAGCTCCAAAATTGCTAACATAATTCACCCAAAATTCAAGTTCTGAATCGTACAAAACTTATTGTACTTGAAGAATGAATTGAGGATGAAATGCGGAGGCGGAGTTGGCACAAGAGGCGGCTGAAATGCGATGGAGAAGAGAGCCCCAAGACGGCTAAAATGAGAGCCCCGTACTGGAGAAGACATCTGGCAACGGCGAAGAACACCTAATCGAGCTGTCGGAGAAGAACGACAAACGCTGGCGAAGAACACCAAAAAACACAGGCCGCGGCACAAGAATGGTAAAAAACGAAGAAGAAATCTGGGATTCACCTTCGTATCAGGTAAATTTAATACGATGGTTAATTACGCTTAATGATTAACCATTGTATTAAATTCAATAAATACGACCGTTAAATAACCGTAGTATGTAGTTATAATATTAAAAAAATTAAAATGAATTTTAATTAGTGTTTTATATATATATATATATATATTCTATGTATAATTTTATTTTTACAATATTAACTATACATAGAATATATATGTGTGTGTGTGAATAAATGTATAATTAAGATAGTATACTATACTACATAGATATGCAGGCATGCATGCATATGAGTGTTCGTAATTAAAATTTTTCATATTATGTACTCCCTTCATTCACAAATGACTAGTCTAATTGTAAAAATTACGTATATTAAGGAATTGTAAAATTCTATAGTAAAAATGATTAAAATATTCATTATACCTTTAGAAAATTGTGCTAAAAGTAAAATTAAAAAAATAATTAAATATAACTTATATTTTGAAAATGGACAGTTATTTTTGGACAAATAAAAAAAATTAGGTTAGTTATTTGTGGATGGAAAGAACATATTAATCTAATACTTACTAATTAATAAAGATATGTTATAATGCATATAAATACACACACACATACATATATATATATATATATATATATATATATATATACACACACACACATACATATATATATATATATATATATACACACACACACACAAACATAAAATAGAATAACTAACAAAATGAAACTCAAACTTGATCTTTAATACAAATATATGAAAATTTAAGATGTAAATAAAAATTTATTTACAAAATCAATGATCTAACCATTAGATATATTTATAAAGTTAAAACAAGTTTACCGAGCAAATTTGAAAGTCATTCGTTTTATTTTATCACATTTTTGCAGTAATACTTATAACATAGTAATAAAACTTAGCGTATTTACAAATATAAATATATCAAATTAACGATCTAACCGTTAAATTTATTAAAATCATTACTACAACTATTGTGACTAAATTTGAAAAGAATCAAATAAAATTCAAACTACTTTCGATTGATTTTATTTTAATTCAAAATTAAAATACAAAGCTAAATGACGATAATTTTGACCTAATTTGATAGTTGTTAAAGTGTATTTTTAAAAAATTGCCACAATTTAATTTCAAATTATTATTCTCTCAAATATGATGGTTCATTAAACCGTCGTAATAGATAACCTAATACGACGGTTTAAACTAACCGCCGTATTAGACTGATCTGTTACGTCAATTTAAAGTAACCGCCATATTAGGTCGATCTTTTATGACGGTTCACTATAGTCGTCGCATTTGTGTGACCTAATATGACAGTTCTTTTCAAACCACCATATAATACGACGACTATAGAACTGTCGTTAAAAGAACTCTATTATGACGGTTTTACGTCCGTTGTAATTAATGTCGTCGTATTTGCTCCTTTTTTTTGTAGTGTCATCATTTAACCAATAAAATAAAAATCCATATTTATTCATTTTCCCTTTTCTATTTTTTAATTCTTACTATAAAGAAAATTGAATTAGTTTTGTACAATAATCTAGATTTTCATATAAGATAGTATATTTTTCTATGGGTTAAAGTTAGTGTATTGGTTGTGGGAGGAACATGTTCCACTTCGAATAAATGAACCCACTAGCATGGGCAAAAAGCCAACCAAATTATTGTAAGAATGGCCTGCTAGTAGGATTAAATGTTAGGACTGAATTTAGTGATGACCCATTATCCGTACATTTATTTGTCCCAATGTACTAGTGAAATTAAATATACATTGTAAGTACATGTTTACTTTGGTTCAATTGTTCTAAACTCTTCTTATGTCTTTGATCATTCATTTCTTTCCTCATCTCTAAAATATATGACCATTGTGTTGGGTTCATTATTGTTAAATTATTTTTGTTTTATAAACAAAATGTGAATATTCTAGTTTCGAGCTTAGTTTAAGTAAAGATTTTCAATCGTTTTGAAAAGAATGTGTTATGAAACTCCATACTCAATCCCAGAGGATGAGAAATTCTTACTTACTGAGTTTTGTACTCATTCTTTTAATTCAACGTTTTCAAATACTAATGATGGGTTCGAGTTTGAAGAGGATGACGGTTAGGAGTGAGTTTGGATGGCTAGTGCAAGGATCCTTATGATCTTCTATATTAGATTGTCTCTTTTACAATTTTGAAGACTTTTAAGTTAAATTTACTTGGATAAACTATTGTATTTAGGATTAGACTATTATTTTTATTAGTTTCAATGTTAGCCTTTGGATTATTGTTATTGGGCTTTTGAGTTTTGTATTACTAGATAATAGAATCATAATTCTTTTTCTTAATGATTTAGTTTATATTGTATTAAGGTTTTGCATTCTTTGAGGGAAACCTTAGAGGATGTGGTCATGTTATGTCTCGGGATGGGTTTGACCCGCATTCGGGACGTGACATAAATTGAGTTCTTATCTTCTTCTTTTTCAATAGTCATCACATTTTCTTTCTTGGCATTACTGGACTATCATCCTCTCTTCTCTCACCATTGCATCAACACAACATCTATTAAAATGTCCACCTCAAATTCTTCTAACAATTCCACATCTCTTCATGTAGCTTACACCATATCAATGTTTGCAACTATGTTCCTATCAAGCTTGACACCAATGATAGCAAATACATTATATGAGCTGAACACTTTAAAGTTTTGGCATCAAGCCATCCTACTGTTGATCATCTTGATAGCTCTTTTAAATCCACATATGCAAATGATACTCAATGGCAACATTTGGATGCTCTTGTTCTTTCTTGGCTCTATACAACCGTTTCTCCTAATTTTCTTAGTATGGTTCTAAAACCAAAAGCTACTGCTCACAATATTTGTGTTGCTATTAGTAATCTTTTTCATGACAACAAACCAGCCCACTCATTACAATTGGAAGAACAGTTTCGCAATTTCAAGAAAGGAAATCTCTAAAATCAATCAATACTACCAGAAGCTTAAAGAATTTTCCAATGCCGTTGCGGAAGTAGACTGTGCTATTTCTGATAGAACTCTAGTGTTGCAAATCCTCAATGGACTACGAGAACCACATAGTAGTATCATTAAAATCCTTATACCAATTTTTTGATTGTTCGATCAATGTTGCTCCTTGAAGAAAATCACCAAACTAAATACCACTCTCCTGCCTCGAACTCCACTGTCCTTTTTACTCCAGCTACCCCCAACTTTTCCTTCACAATATTCTAGTCATAGCATGGCTCTTTTCTTTCATGCTCCTAATCACGGTGGTCGTGGTAGACGTGGAAGACTTTCCAATCATAACTATGGATCTGGACATAGTGGCCACACTGACACCTACGGCTATAGGATTCTTGGAGCTCGATCTCACTCTATATCTCTCATAATTTCTCTATATCAAAATTTTTACCTTCTACTTTTCATTCTAACCCTTATTTTGCAGGTGAAAAATCAGCAAGTCAAGCTCATTTACCATCACAATTGAGTTGGAATTCTACTTCACATCTTCAAGCTCATTACACTCAATAATCCAGCATACCTCTCCTTTTTTTGCCTATAAGCTATCCGCTGACTTGGCCCCTATTGCATTAGGACCATCTCAACATCAACTACTGTCCAACCCCATCTCTTTTATGCTCACGAAATGAGTGCTAATGTTCTTGCTCTAGCCACTCTATCCTAATAGCCCACAACTAATTTGTTAGCTCTTTTTCAAGCAATGATACTACAAGCTCTCTCCAACAACACTTGGTACATGGACACTGGTGCTAGCTCGCACATGATACATTCTCATGGTGATCTTTCCTCATTCTTTCCATGTAATACTTCTAGCTCTATAATTGTTGGTAATGGTGCTCGCCTACCTATCACTTATATTGGTCAATCCACTCTTCCTTATCTCACAAGACCTTTATCTCTCAATAATGTTCTTGTGACTCATAATATTATTAAAAATCTTATCTTTGTCTATAAATTTCTAAAATAACAATAGTGGTAGTGGTAGAAAAACTATGGGAGATTTTGTTAGGTCAGTTATTTCAGGCACATATTTAAGCATTGTTAGGCCTAGGGTTAAGGCTAAAAATTTTAAAATTAAGCCTAATATCATTCAAAATATTTAACAAATGATGCAATTTGATAGTTTACCAGAAGAGGACCCCAATGCGCACATTGCATGTTTTTTAAAAATTGTAATACTTTTAAGATGAGTGGAGTTTTTGAGGATGCCATTAAGTTAAGGCTTTTTCATTTCTCTCTTTGGGATAAGGCCAAAAATCATTGCAAGCAACATCTACCACAACTTGGAATGGTCTTATTGAGAAATTTTTAACTAAACATTTTCCCCAAACTAAGGTAGCTAAGTTTAGAATAGATATATTTGCCTTTCAACAAATAGAGTTTGAAAGTTTGTATGATTGTTGGGAAAGGTAGAAGGAGATGTTAATAAAGTGTCCCTATTTTTTTCTCAACATCTATCTACTCACTCTAATAAAGTTAGGATAAGTACATTAACAAAAATAAAACCATTCTAAGTACATTAATAAAGTGTCCTTATCATGCCGAAAATTGGTTGCATTCTCTTGAATAAAAAAAGAAAAAAGAAAAGAAGTATAAGGTGATATGAAAAAAAATGAGTTAAAAAGTTAAAAAAAATGTGTGTTTCTTTTCAAGAAGAAGAATGCTTGAGATTGAAAATAAAGGGGGCTAATACAAAGAAAAGTAGTATTCAGCACATTTTCTTGAGGCTATTTAATTCTTATATGTTTGTGAGAAAAAAAAAATAAGTAAGAGCCCCATAGTCTACTACTCGAGTTGTAAAGGTTTAATGTCATGCACTGTGCTTGCAAATCCGAGAGCGTGACAATGGAGCCTGACAGCACTCATAATCAACTATTTAGCTACCATTTTTACTAGGCTAAAATGGATATTTTAAATTGACAAAAGGTACTTAAGCTCATCTTTATATACCATTCACAATTTTCATCATAATCCTATGTGGGATTGAAATAATATATTCACCCATCCTGTAGGCCCAAATGTCCTCATTGGGCCAATACTTAGGGGTCAAACCCAGGACTAACCAGGTAGAATGGATTCTTAGAGATGACTCCCATTGTACATAGTGTAGCACTTAATTCCTATATCGGGGGCTGATTACACCGTTTGATTCTAAATGTTACACTCTGTACTCACAGACCCAAGAGCGTGACAATGGGCTTGGTGGCACCCACGGTTAACTACTTGGTCGTCGTCATCTTTTTTGGGCCAAAATAAATATCTTAAGTTGACAATAGGTACTTGAACCCATCTTTATATACCATTCACACTTCCCATTCCAATCCCACACATTTAGAGCAATTAAATTTTTGAATATAGCTATGAATCTTAGCTTATATTAATCATTTTGGCTTTGTTTTGACTTAAGGAATGGATGAATGACATTTAATGGATATGAACTCATGCAACTTTACTTCGATGGTCATGAGTATGCTTGATCTATATATGAGTTGGTCATTGATTAATTTGAGCTATGTAAGTGTTACAATATTTTCTTTGGTATAAGAAATGATAATATCTTTATTATCTTGGGTATCTTTTGATATGTGTAAGGATGCATTGATTTCTTGGTTGCTAAAACGTCTTATTTGCTTGAAAACAAGCAAAAGTTCAAGTGTGGGAGAGTTGATAAGGTTTAAATTTAGCTATATTTTTCTAGTAATTTGAGTTGAATTTATGTTATTTTTTAGTATAATAGCTATTTATTCCTCTTATGATCTTTTGTATAGATTTGATGAGAAGGAGTTCCTTTTTGAAAAGTATTGAAAAATAGCATCAAAAGTGGTTGAAACCAGAGGAAACCAATAAGGGGCCAACGCCGGGTGTTGTAAAGGAGCCATAGCTGGCTGCTCTCTAGGAAAATAGAGCAAAAACTGATGCAAGCTAGAGAGGGGCCGGCACCTGCTCCTTTAAAGCAGCTAGTGCCAGCTGTTTATTAGAATAGAGGCGGCAGAAATTCTTACGCTGAGTAGAATTTGGTAATTACTGTTGGAATTTTTTGGAAATAACCTTGGACACGAAAAAGGACTTTTTGGACACTTTTTGGCAACCAAGAAAGCTATATAATAATTGGAAATGAGGCTTTAACATATCAATAGCTTATACACTAAAAAATTATACAATATCAAATACATTAAATTCAATATATTGAGGTTAGTTTGAGAGTTTTTGGAAAGATAGAATCATTGTTCAAGGAGGTCAATGAGTTTCTCTTCTTTTTCCTTGGTTTTTTTTCTTTGACAATGTTGGTTTTATTATCTTATTATATTTTAGGAAGATGATCTAAAGATTATGATGTTATATTAAGTTTTGATTTTTAATCAAGTAATTGTTAATTTCTAATATTTGGTTAGTTGGATTTATTTGTTAGATTGATTATTTGCTGCTTCCTTCTAATTAACTTGAAAAGAGGTTAGGGGTGAGTTTCAATTCAATTGATTTTATATTTATTGTCTCTTAATTAAATAAAGAGAGAAGGTAAGGGTTAAAACTTGATAATCAAAGAGTTGTTAATGTCACCTAGAGATAGGAATATTAATTTCTTTCATGCTAATATTGCATAGAGATAAGGATATTATTGCTAAGGAATTCGGGTTAATGCATTTTTTTGGTTGATTAATGAGGTAGGAATATCCATTAATTTGGCTAAAAGATAGTGAATCCATAACTCGAGAAAAATTGAACTCTATATTTGATCCTTCACAACGTTAGAATTGATTAATTAATTGTGATAATTGCTAATTTAATATATTTTTCATGTTCTTGAGAATCCTATCTAGGTACATATTTTTAATCCTTATCTTGTCTAATTGATCTTGTATATTATTGTAATTATGTTTCATCTTTTCTAGTTATGTTAGGCTAAACAAAAAAAATGAGAGTAATTAGTGGAACTTGTTCCTTGTAGATCGATATTCGTTAATTCTCTATACTATGTTTGCAATGAGTATACTTGCTCTATATATGTGAGTTTAGGGTTAACATTTTAATTAAAACTTGACTAAGGAATAGGCTTAAAAAGAAGGATTTTTATATGCCCAACTCACAACACATCATCCAGATCTTTAAATGCCGTTGTTATCATTGTCACATACCGAAGTTGACATTCCAACTGAATTTTTCTACCTTAATCTTCATTATTGTCATTGTCATGGAGTTAAGCTCTGATACCAATTTGTTAGGGATAAATCCTAGAAAAAAAACTATTCTAATAAACCACACAAGATGACAACAACAACAACAACACAAAGAATAAAATAACTAGAAAAGAAATAAATAATTCAGTTAAATAACCGACGTCCAAAGACAAAATACTAAAAAAGGTATTCCAAAACTAATAAACACGAATAATATTAAAAAAACAACAAAAATACAAAAAGCTCCAGATAAGCAAAAAATTTCTTCTACATACTGTTGTATTTTTAAAAGCCAAACAAGGCCTAAATATATAGGCAAGGTGAGGCAGTGAAAGGTTTGCCAAAACCGATGTGGGAGATATGGATGCAAGGCATCCATTATCAAACTTAGTTTGCTTTTCTGGTTTCCAATTGTTGTTCTAATCTTTCTTGAAAATAAGTTGTTAAACTTAGGTTTCTAGTCCATATGCTAAGCTTTAAAAGACCTAAAAAAACATGAAAACTATTGCAGTAGCAAAGTACCATTTTCTTATTCTTAACAACTTGTATTCACAAACAAAAAATATATGCATTATTTGCATATTCATTGTTCTATACCTTGGCTAACGTAATTTCTTTTGCTTGCTACTAAGAGGGGACATGGTGGCCAACAACTAGTCAAGGTTTATGTTGGTTGTATGGTTGTTCATGTTTACTGTAGAGTAGTTAGACTACACATTTTCTAATGATTACAATATTTGCTTCTAATAAGATTCCTTTATAAGGGATTATTTAGCAACTCATCTCAATTTCAATGCATCAAAAGCTCAAGCAATACTCAATCGTTGAACAACACCATGATGCCATTATTGATGAGATCCCTTACATGAAGGTACTATTGGGAATATGATCGATATATATTTATGTATTAACTAGATTAATATGTATAAAATATGAAAATGAATAATACATTTGTAGATATCATCTTCAAAATTACGACATGAGAAGCTTTGACCTTTTATTAATACTCTAGACCTCCAAGTCTTTAATAGCTTGAGGCTAGAAAATTGCTTGTTGTATTTTTCTCTCTTTGTTAAGGGTGGACTCATACAAACTCTGAGAGAATCACTACTAGAAAAAAGTGATTTACCAACCGACAAAATCGGTTGGTAATTAGCTAAATTCGGTTGGTAATCATGGTTTACCAACCGAATGACGTCGCATGCAAAAAGCTTAGCTTGTAAATTTTCTAACCGAAATTTTTTGGAGTAGGTTGGTAATTCCTAATCACATTTCAATTGGTACTGTAAAATGTCGGTTTGAAATTTGTCATTAAGTTTGACATTTGAGTTGACTATTTCGGTTGGTAATTACCAACCGAAATTCGGTTGGTAATGTAAAATATTCAGTTGAAAATTTGGCATTAAGTTTGGCATTTGAGTGACTATTTCAGTTGGTAATTACCAACAAACATTTATGTTACCAACCAATTGTTGCAATTGGTAATTATCAACAGAAAATGTAATTTGTAAATTTATAATTTTTGGTTGGTAAATTTGTATTGAATACAAGATTGTAATTTACTAATTTACCAACTGAGACATGTTGCTACCAACCGATATATGTGCAGGTAATTATCAATTGACTTTCGATCGGTAATTATTATTATTATTTTTTTGTAGTTTTATTTATTTACCAACTGAAAATTCAGTTAATAATTTTTCAACTATTTTAGTTATTTAAAATCTGTTAGTAATTTTTTATTGGTAAATTACTAACCGAGTTGTTCAATTGCTAATTCTTTTCTTTTGTTGGTAGTTTTTTTTTTTACCAACCAAATATTTAGTTGGTAATTTTCTAACTATTTTTGTAATTTAAAATTTGTTGGTAATTTTTTGTTAGTAAATTACCAATTAAGTTGTTTATTGGTAGCTAATTGGTTTGAAAATTACTAACTGTTATTTAATATATTACCAACCGAATTATTTTCAATTACCAATTGAAATACCAGCCGAATTCTATTCAATTACCAACTGATTTTTCAGTTGGAAATTTTTTCTTGATTTGGCATAATTCTGGTTCATCTGAACATATAATCAAACACCTGTATTTGACAAATTTATAAAATAATAAAGCCAAAACACATCCACAAACCCAATATAAACATCATCAAATCCAATACAAACATCATCCTTCCACAAACATAAACATCATCCTTCCACAAATTCAAAGCAAATATAATTCCCTCATAAAATACCACAAATCTTTACCAAACATCATCTTTAATTAAACATAAAAGATTATCATAATATGAAAGTGAGATGCACAGCATGTCCAAGGTTTAACAACAGTAAAGGAATATTAATACAATTAAGAAACACAGTGAAGGAATATTAATTTTCTGGTGGATTTGATCCACTTAGGTCCTTAATCTTCTGTGTTAGAAAAGAAACCTCCGTTGTCAATCGCTCATTTGTCTTCAACACTTCTTGAATCTGTGTGTCAACAGCCTTTTGCACCAACTCATTTATAGTATTTTGAAAGTCAGTTATCTCCACAAAATGCGAAGGATGCGCCGATGAAATGGATGAAGAAAATGATGACATGCGTGAAGTAGATTTCTATAGACAACTGGAGCTTAGGGATCCTATGCCATAAACTGCATTTCCTTTATTAGGATGGCCTACAACTTGCAACTAAATATCAGCCTTGTTTATTGGTGGAGGCTGCTTCCCTTCAACTATCTGGCTAGCAAGTGATGCCATCTCTTTCTTCAATTCTTCTTGGTAGCGACGCTAACACATAAACAAATGTAGAAATATTAAAATAAACAATAGCTAAGAATTTTGGAATAAACACCATGAAAATCTCAACTATATTAGTGATTGTGAAGCTTAAAACAAAGAACATCCATCAGAATTAGAATCATCTAGGTGTAACATAAAAAGTCAAAAAGTAACACCATTATTTGAATATTTTGCCATCTTTCCAATTAGAAAAATTTATTTGACTTCGTCCACAATGCACCCCCAACCCCCTCTTTCATAGTTCATGCATAACAAACACATTTTAACCAAGCCCCTCCCCCCCTCCTCCCCCCTCTTTATTTGACTTGGTCCACAATGCACCCCTCACCCCCCTTTCATAGTTCATGCATAACAAACACATTTTAACTAAGCTCCCCCCCCCCCCCCACCTTTCCTAAAACTCCCACAAAATGGCTATACATATGGAAACCAATATATAGGCAGGTCAAAGTCTTCCACTTTGGATAGGAAAAATGAAACATGGCAAAACAATATTTTTTTTTTTCATGAATAGCTTTAGTTCACTATGGTTTCAAAAAGAGTAAGCAATGGAGAACCTTATGAACATAAATATAAAGGAATAACAACAAATTTTTTGAGAAATACGGATATAAGGAATAACAACATTTTTAAAGATTAGTATATGCCTAGTGAATTACTCCTCATTCTACTTTGGTGTAGTTTTCAATTTACTACAAATATAAGGAATAACAACAATGAGATTACAAGGCTACTTTGGTGTAGTTTTCAATTTAGTTTCTTGATTACTCCTCATTCTTTTTGTTGAATTTATTCATTTAATTAATACTATAAAAAAAATTCCTTATACCTAAAAAGAATAGTATAAAACACCGTCCTTGGTGTAGGTTGCAGTTGGGCTTGGCAGAATGGGTAACACACTTTGGACACATGTTATTTTTGGATTAGCAGATGGTCCGCCAATCTCCTTACTCTGCTACAAGACTACATAACCAAATAAAGCATTATAAAAAGATGATATGTTGAACAGGGGATGTTCACCGTCAGTAGGTCATCTAGATCAAAAAGATGATGAGTTGTTCTCTGTATAATGTTAATTACATCCCCGACATGATGAGCTAGAAGCAACTCCTCTTCATTCATCTACAGCTAAAGAACCAAAAAATTTTGTAACTTTTTAAATCTCTGCAGTTTTCAATAATAAAGACCATACCAAACAAGACAAGAAAATCAATAAAGAAGCATAGCACTAACCATAAAAATAGCCAATGCTACATGAAATAAAACCTTTACCCCCTCATAGAAAAGTACATCCCATACTCGCATGGTTGTCTGTGAAAATATTGTGGCAAAAGGTAAATCATTAGGCAGCAACTAAGGTGAAAAGCAGATAGGATTAGCATGTTCCAAATGTGTTGATGTATGCCTATGGCACTTAGGGGTAGATTGTGATGGCCGTCACAGGGAGCTTGGGGTAAAGTTTTTTCCTCAGTTGGGTTATATGAGGGCAAACTAGAAAAATCTACCTCTAAAGGCAAGCTCTTGGAGAAGAGGCACATAAACCACTTAGTGCAAACAAAAGAGACGTCAAACTCCAAAGCTACTAAATGGGAGGCAATCCTGCATAATTTGTTTCACATTTTAGGGAGCACTGATGCATTTTCATAGTATATCCACAAAGAGACATAAATGTTTACCAAATGGCTCTATACATGCATACTACATCTGTTGCCAAAGGCCATCAAGAAAAGATTACCTAGGGTATTTTTTCGGCAGCAGATCCTTGAATACCCTTTGCTCAGCATGACATTCAAATAAGTTGTTTGTATAACAATCATTAACCAATACATTTTCAAGGAGTATAGCAAGCATCCAAAAAGCACCTTTTTCTGTCTTCATCACAAGTAACAATAATACTACTACGTAATTTAAACCCTGCCCTAGGTCAAATGGAAGCATTCAATGCAGAGGCACAAAAAAGCAACAAAAATAAAAGAACCTTTAATTTGCCAACCACTCTCTCACTATGTTTATCAATTGCACATATTTAAAATCATTTTTGGTATCTCAAAGTGCTATACTAAAGCGAAGGGCATATACAAGTTAAATGCCTACAAGTTCTACTTGGATAGTAGCATGTTCAGACATTTAAATCAGTTTTTATGGCACACAGAAAACGTCTCCCCCTCCATAATGGTTAAAGACACTGGACAAATTTGAAATAAGTTTGGTTTGCAGGACAAAAAAGAGGATGCTGCACGTTGAGGTCCGTATAATGAAATGATAGAAATCACAAACATACACATGAGTAAAATATCTGATATATTCAATAAGAAGGCTGAAAAACTTTTATGTGCAGGAATTGCATCTAGAACAAGAGTAAAACAGATATGTAATAATTCAACCAACAACTGAGAAGCCTTAAACAGATAAATGGGCGACTAGAGGAGGAGGGGGGAGGGAGGGCGGCAAGAGGGAGAAGGGGAAGGGGAGGGGCGTGTGGGTGACGGGGGTAGGGGGGCTGCAAGGAAGACAGGGGAAGGGGCATGGGAGGGGGCAGGGGAAGGGACTACGGGGGGGAGGGCGGGTAAGGGGGCGACAGGAAGGGGAAGGAGGGCTGCAGGGGAGATGGGGGAAGTGGCTGCGGGAAGGGGGTAGGGGAAGGGACTACGGGGAGTGGGCAGGCAGAGGGTGGCAAGAGGGGGAAATAGGGGTTGCGGGGAGAGGGGGAAGTAGAGGTGGGAGGGGGGCGGGGGAAGGGACTGCGGGGGTAGGCGGGCAGGGGGTGGCAGGAGGGGGAAAGGGGGTTGGGAACAATAAAGCAAAAATAAAACAATAGAAGAGGTAGCCATAGGATGCCTTACGTACATAGCCACTATCTTCGGTGGAAGCCAGTAGAGGAAGGCAGAACTTACAAAGTGCAAGAGATTCTGCTCGCTTTCTAGACGGACATTATTGCTCCAAAGAAAGTCTCCAACACTAGCATTGTCCATATCTTTCTTCAAGTCGATTCCACAACTCTCGTTCAATTGATGAGATGGTATGTGAGGGAGAATTTCAGTCTGCGATCAGAGGGCTTAGAGGAAAGGGGTTGAGAGGGAGAAGGGTGATTGACAAAAGGGATGGGTTTGAGCAAGGGGAGAGTGAGAAGAGAGGAATGTCGTTTGGTATTAGGGGCAAGAGAGAATGATTGAGTGAACTCGGTACACGTGAACTAGATCTTAGGTAGTTGTACGAAATTTATAGGAAGTTGTACTCTTCTAGAAGTGTATAACTTTATATGCATGTGGTACAATTATATGAATATTAGGTGCACGTTGCACCGCATACACCTAAGAATATCCGTCTAACTTTATTTTTTCAATCTCCCGAACTTTTTTGGTGGGTATCCCTCTTTTTTTGCAGTGGGTTCTTTTTTTTTTTTTTTACCTGTAAAAATCTACTATAACATTTTAATTATGTCACTACAAGTTATTGAATATCCAAAAGAAAAAAATAATGCCTTGACAATTCTCAATATTGTTGGATTGTATGCCCTCTTAGACTAGGTTTCTGATGTACAATCGAATATTTTAATGAAAAATTTATTTTCAGAAATTTTTTGTGAATTTACTTTTTGTTTGTGCACGATTTTCGTTTAGAATAGACCCATTGTGTTTAAATAAGTGATCCATGTGAATGGTGGTCTTTCACAGTAAGGTGTTGATCACGGGTTATTTAACACATAAACAGTTGCTCTTAACCTATTGATGAGATTGAGAACCTCATCATGTTTAGGTTATTATGTTATGAATTCCAAATGGGGAATGGCTTACCTTTAGCCAGTGGGTAGTCCACTCACTTCATGACATAAGCGTATTTCGAATACGTAGAACATGACCTGTAGTAGTGGTTTCTCAAAGTACTATATGGTAGAAACCTAGACTACTACCGCTACAGCGTGGACTAGTACTCTACGACTTGAGTGTGAGTTGGTGGTCTGGCGAAGCTGGAAGCATATACTTTGATTTGCTGTAGTTGAGGTTCTATCGTAGGGTCAATATACTTGCATGTTGGGTATGTGTAACTAGTTAGTTAAGACAGGCTTATACAAGATAGTTTCTGCACTTATCGCCTCTTGTCCGAATGGTCTAAATTATCCAGGGCCTTGGGAAACATGACTTGGATGTTTGTTTTAGGGTAGCTCCCTTGGAAAGCGGAAACACTCCAGGAGGTCGTGGATCATTGGACTAGAAGTCTAAGGATGGTAGATGTCATTTAGAGGGGCGTTAGTACACTTCTTCCTCTCTAAATGTACGGCGATGTAGAGGGGTATTTTAGTCATTTCACCTGTAGGTCGGAAACTTTACTAACGCAGCATTGTCCTTGGGGTCAATATTTCCTTATGGTGATATTAGGAAATATTTAAAATGCAAAATACAGCTATTTTTATGGCAAGGGTATTTTGGTCATTTTAGTAACCAAGGCGGTGCGTCTTTTGGTCCCCAGTATAGACCGTGAGTCCTAATTAAATATGGGCTAAAAAATTGATCTTAAATTAAATGAAATTTATTTTATTTAAGTAGCCTGATTTAATTATTGGGCTATAATAAAATAAAGGTCCATGGAGAGAGAGAATTAATTAAATTAGTTTGGTGGGTTAATTAATTATTCAGGGCTTTGGCCCAGTTTGAATAATTAAAGATTAACCTGGGACTAAACTAATATAGGCTTAATTAATTGGACTAGTTTATTTGGGCTGAAAAAATTAATTAAGCCCAAAAGGTTAAACTAAGAGTCCAATGGCTCAATCCAGTTTAACCTAGGGTTTTATTTAGGTTAAACAGAAGAAAAAAAAGAACGGTTTTTTTTCGAGTGCTTCCTCTCTGTGAAAAAATACTAGACGTTTTTTCCTCTCCCTCTCGAGAAAATATTCTTTAGCCCCTAAGTTGTTCACCAAACGAGATTAGGCAGGTCATATACTGGAAGATCGAAAGCTAGGCGTTCATCTATATGCAAAGACGAAGTAGAAGGCTTGCAGGGATTGCACCAGAGGCTTCTACGAGCGTGCCTACCCCAGTTCTGTATATTCTAGTTCAGCCGAGTGTGAGATCAACAAGAAGAGGTAAGAGAAAATATTTTTTTCTCCCTTTTTCTTCTTCACGCAGGTGTGCTGCGTTTTTGTTGTTCACGTGGCTGGTTTTTTGGCTATGTTTGGCTTGCAATTTTATCTTCAATAATGTCACGATATAATTCTTAAAATATACTAAATTATATTGATAAGCATAGATAGTTTTGATTAGGTCTATTATGACATTAAAATTAAAAAAAAAGTCACAAAAATTAATTTATAATGACATATTAAATAAAATGTTATAATAAATATGTCACAATAGCCTATTTTTCTAGTAGTGTTACAAAAAATAATGAATCAAATAATATTTTTGAAAACTTGTGGTCCTAAGGGTTTCTTTTGAAAATTTTAGGGACTTAGATATAATTATCTAAATGAACTAAGTTAAAACAATATAAAGATTGAAATAATTATTTTAAAAGTTTGTCTATTTATTTTTACACTTGGCTCGTTATTTTTCAAAAGATATTTAAAATGAGTTGTGCTTAAAAAAAATTATGGTCGTAAGGGTTTCTTTAAGAAACTTTAGGAACTTAAATATAATTATCCAAATGAATTAAGTTAAAAAATATAGGGATTCAAGTAATGACTAAATGCATTAATAATTAACTAATATATGACCTTAAGTCTCAATATACATTCACATATAACTTGAAAATATATAAATTTTATCTATAATAATTACAATTTATATATGTGCATGTATACAGAAAGACAAAATGTGATATAGTAATTAAAAGTATGGGATAAAAATAATAACTTTACTAAGTATTTCTACTTTTTATACTGAAAACTTGTTATTTTTATAATATTTGTTGTATATGATATAAATTTAAAAGTTTATCAATTTGAATATAAAATAAAAAAATAAAATTTACGAATATATTAACAATTTATATGCATTAATAAAGATAATTCTTATTTAATTTTGTATGATTTACAGGAATTACTATTTATATATGTGCATGTATATAGAAAAATATAAATATGATGGAAACACATCCTACACATATACATGACACCTACATATTTATATTGTCATACAAATAAAAGTAATGACTTTTACATTATGATAAAAAGAATAACAATTATATCTATTAATAAAATTATGTGTATAGATATAATATAACTTTTTGATTGTTAAATTTAATACACCTAATTGATAAATTGTTTAATGTCTATTTAGTTATGAATATTTACATAATTAAAAATTTATGAACTGAATCTTTTAAATTCAAAAGTATTTATTATATTAAAAAAAAAATTTATAACTAAGAAATTTGTTGTATAACTAAAGGTATGAAAAAATTGCTTACTTTTATTATTAATTCAAAAATAAAATTTATATCATTTAGAAATATATGTACAGAATAATTATATACTCTGATAAATAGAAGCAAATTAAAAATGAAAAAATTTTAAAAAAATAAAAGTGATAAAAATTTTAATTAAGTTATTTATTTAAATCAAAATTTACAAGTTTTAGAAGTGTATTTCATATAATTGTAATATTTTACAAAAAGTAAATAAATATAATATGTTCTTCCAATTTGAACAAACAATGACGTAGCATAATGGTTGGAACATTACGCCTCCACAATGGAGATGCAGGTTCGACTCTTGATCAGGCCCAAGAAAGGGCTGGATTTTCCAGTGCAGTGCCACGTGTAGCCACATGGCATATTTTAAATATCGATTGATAATCAGTTGGTAAATATTTTCACACCAAATTACCAACTAAATATATTTCCAACCAATATATTTCGGTTGATAACCAGTTGGAAAAATTTTTTCTATTAAATTACCAACCGATTACCAACTAATAATTTACCAACCGAGTATTATCAGTTGGTATTCGATTCGTAAATATTTTCCCGCCAAAATTATCAACTAATTATTTACCAACCGATTATATTTGTTGGTAAGTGGTTGGAAAAGTTTTAAAATTTTCCAATTTTCATGTCAGTTGGTAATTACCGACGCACGTGGTCAGTTGGTATATTGCATTTTTTTAGTAGTGAATGTAAAAAAGTACGTACATTATTTCTTAGTGTATAGATATAGAGTC
Source organism: Voacanga thouarsii (assembly GCA_026120185.1). Taxonomy (NCBI): domain Eukaryota; kingdom Viridiplantae; phylum Streptophyta; class Magnoliopsida; order Gentianales; family Apocynaceae; genus Voacanga; species Voacanga thouarsii. The sequence continues at coordinate 557,222 of JANUWF010001486.1, forward strand.
TTAAATTAATATGTATAATTGGCTATCTCCAACTATCTCCACATATTTTACTCTACTGCAAATACTAACAAGAGTATCCAAGATAAGTATAATTGAGTACAACTATCTCTACTTATCCTACCCCATCTCAAATACAACTTTTGGTTCCTGCAATTTGTCGTAATAAATTATAATTTATTTTTATCCCATAATTAGGAGCCACTAAATAGACCTAACCAGATACAGTTAGACTAAGTTCCAATAAATTATTTTATCAATTCAAAATAATTTATTAATTGCATTCCACTCAACTAAAGGAATATAATTGCACTCTTATACTAATTGAAATTACTGAAGTCAATAATTGTATCATATGATTGATCAATCTAATATATTTCCTCAATCGATCAACATGATACTTTAAATTAGGCAATATGACCAAAGTGCCCTTCATTCAAATCTTCAATTCTTATCTTCAATTTGATAGTAATATGTGACCATATCACGCTTACAAATTGAATTCAATAAACACTATTGAATTACTAGGTACAAATTTAACTATCCTTTAGAATAACTCATGAGGATGTGATCTTACCTATTAAAGGTTACATATTCCATCTTGTAGAATATATGTTCTATGTTTATTTCACTTTAATCCTCTAAATACTAAGATATTGATTATTAAATTAATCTCACTCTTTAGTAGCTCAAGGAACTTCAAGTTAGTAAATATAGATAATTATTCGCTTAGGATTAAAGTATTATGTACAACAATCTTATAATGTTTAATTTATGTGGTCTATTCCACAAATTAAACATTGATGATCTAATCCAATATCAAAATATATTCTTAATTTTATTACCAAAATCAAGAATAAACTTCAATAAAATTAAGACAATCTCATCAAAATAAATTGCCTACATTTATTTTAGATTGCAGATAATTTATTTTGAATTAAATTATAAATCAAGTTTTTCTGTATTTAACAAATAAACACTTGATTTATAATATCTAAATAATTCGTGGACTAACCAAACTCATATATATGGATATATATATATATATATATATATATATCCATATATAGATATATATTTTATTTAATTTCAAAATACTAATGTTATATAAATTCATTTGATTTACTCGAAGGGCATAACTAACAATTCTCACACTTGTTCTAGAGTAAATAGGACATGTCAATAATACACACATTTTCGAGATGATTTCCAAAAACTTTTACGGGTAAACTTTTAGTAAAATGATTAGTAAGATTTTCAGCAGAAGAAATATTGCACACTTCTACATTTTTATGTTAAACAATATCTCTAAGTAGCTAATATTTACATTAAATATGTTTACCACATTGATGGCTACATGATTCTTTCATATTTACTATTATAGCACTGTTGTCGCAGTACAAACTAATGGTTTGAGATACAAAAAGAACCACCTCAAGCTCTATTAAGAACTTTTCAACCATATTGCTTTTTTAGCTACATCACAAGCTGCCAGATATTCAACTTCTATGGTAGAGTTAGCAATATAAAAATTTATGATACTTCTCCACGTAACTGCACCACCATCTAAGGTGAAAATGAAACTTGAAGTGGACTTGCGAAAATCTCTATCAGTTTGAAAATTAACATCAGTGTAACCTGTAGGTACCAATACTATAGCCTAGTAAACTAGCATATATCCTCAAGTTTTGTGAAGATATTTGAGTATATGCTTCACTACTGTCTAGGTTCTTGTCTAGGATTTGAATGATATCTACTAACCATTCCAACAACATAACAAATATCTAGACAAGTACAAAGTATACCATACATGAGACTTCCTATAGTTGATGCATAAGGAACTCGTTTCATATATTTAGCTTCATCAAGCATTTTAGGACTCTACGTATGTGACAGCTGAATTCTATGTCTGAAAGGTAATAAACCTCTGGAATTCTACTTGGAAAATCTTATTAGTATTTTGTTAATGTATAAAGCTTGAGATAAAATGAATTTTTTTTGTTCTTTCTATCTCGGAGGATCTGAATACCTAGAACATAACTTGATTTTCCCAAGTCTTTCATATCAAACTATTTATGCAACCAGTTTTTCACTAACGTTAATGTCCCCACATCATGGCCAATAAGAAGAATGTTATTAACATACAACATGAGAAAACTACCTTACCATCTATAATTCTTTTATACAGACAAGGTTCATAAAGATTCTGATTAAAACTAAATGACTTAATGGCTTGATCAAACCTGATATTTCAAAATCTAGACACTTGCTTAAGCCCATAAATGGACCTATACAGTTATGAACTTTAAGTTCTTAACTTTGTTGGATAAAATCGTTTCGTTATACTATATAGATACACTCGTCAAGATTTCTATTGAGGAATGCTGCTGTCTTGACATCCATTTCCATACTTCATAGTCGAAGTGAGTTGTAATAGATAAGAGAATTCTTATAGACTTTAGCATCATCACATGTGAGATGGTTTCCTCATAGTTAATACCTTTTCGTTGAGTATAACCCTTAACAACCAATCTAACTTTGAAAGTTCCTACTTTCCCGTCTACTCATCACTTTCTTTTGTAAACTTATTTGCACCTAATAAATTTTACCCTATTAGGTAGGTCTATAAGTTCCTAGATGGAGTTAGTATACATGGATTTCATTTTGTGTATAGATTTTATTTTTGAATCCATTGCACTCCTCCAATAGTCTACATCTATATCCTCTACAACTTCTTTATAAATAGTGAGATCCTATTCTTCCTTAATAGAGATTGCTTGAAATGCCTCTCCATAAAGGAAGTATCTAGAGGGATATCAAATGACTCTCCTACTATACCTAAGCTGTGGAGGATCTTGGATGATTGAATTTTCTTCTTCCTCATTGATTGGAACCTAATTCCTCAATGACTAAAATTTGTCCGCCCAATGCCTCATCACTACCACATCCTTCATTTTCAGCAACAATATTAGGATTTTGTTGTTGAACTGGGAAAAAAGATTCTTCCACTCTACGCGCCGAAGAGCTCGTGGGTATAGAAGATATAACATTTATTTCTCTTCCACTAGAGTCTAATATGTTAAGTGGTAGGTATACTTATCTACCACAAAAATCTTGAGGATAGGTTTCTATAACAATTTAGTTGGGATTATCTCCATTAGTTTCTTCTAGAATAACCTTACTCTTGAATCCATGTTGTTCTATATACTTATCCTCTTAGAAAATTGTATTTGCACTTATAAATATTTTCTTATATTGAGAATTATAAAAGTAGTATCCTCTAGTTTCTTTTGGATACCAAACAAATAGACATAAATTTGATCTTAATTCCATTTTATCCATTTTTTCCTTTAGCACATATGTAGGACAACTCTAAATTCAGATATGTATCAAATTAGAATTCTACCCATTCCACAATTCTAATGGAGTTTTAGGGATAGATTTAGATTGAACCACGTTTAATATATATCACAATTTGTATAGCATAACTCGAAAAAGATGTACTAAGTGTAAAGAAGGCTAGCATTGATCTAATAATGTCTAACAAGGTCTTGTTTCTCCTTTCTGCAACTCTATTTTATTAAAGAGTGTCTGATGTTCTTAGTTGGGATAAAATCCTATTTTCTGACAAGTATGATCTAAAGACACGGGATAAATATTCTATGTCTCGATTTGATCGAAATATCTTAATATTCTTACCTAATTGCTTCTTAGCTTTAACCTTAAATTCTTTGAATTTTTCTAAGACTTAAGAGCCATTAGGAAAACATATCCATATCTTGAGTAATCATACTTAAAAAATAATGAAATACTCATACCCATCTCTAGTTTGGATATGAATTGGTTCACATATGTTAGAGTACACTAATTCTAAGACTTTCTTGGATCTTTTTCCTTATGAAATGAAGGATCTTAGTCATTTTACCCTCCAAATAAGATTCACAAACTTGAAATGGTTTCACCTTTATGTCACTTAAATGACCTTCATTTATAATTTTTTAAATCTTATTAAGATTAATATGACCAAGCCTAAGATATTATAAGAAAGTCTCATTAGTATGAGACAACTTTATATGTTTATTAGATTCAATATGATATAACGAACTATTAGTAGGTTTTAAAATATACAGATCATTATTTAAATATCCATGACATAATAAAGAGTTATTTAAAAATATCTCTACTCAAAATTTATGAAATTTAACAGATTATATTTGTTTGAATAACAAAAGAACTGAAATCAAATTCTGGTAAATCTTAGAAACATAATAAAAACTTTTAAAGACATATGTTTATTATTAAAATAAGGTAAACATCCCTAATGGCTTTAGTAGAGATCACTGATTTTGTGTCAATCCTTAGCATATGCTCTTATTTATTGAGATGTCTGGTTACTTAGAACCCCTGTAATGAATTACAAACATGATTAGTGGCAAAATCTGATGGACAAAACGCAGAACAGGGAGCCATGGACGGATAAAAACAGAGACCAAAAAAAAAATTATACACGAGCCATAAAGGCCATGCGGAAGCGTGAAGATCATACATTTGCGCTCCTTAACCCTTCTAGGTTGAGTAAGAGCGGATTGAACGACTGGAATCGCCTCGCTTTGCACAGTTGAAGGAGCTTCCGGTTGAACACCCGCTAGCCTTCGACTGCGTCTTGCTTGCATTAACGCTTAGCTCTCCAGCTCTCGGGATATTCCTCAGCATACCCTCTAGTCGGTGAATACTATGGTGAAGAGGAAGGGTCTCAATTCTCCTTGGTTCGTTCGCTATTGGTTAGCAAAGAACAAGGGAAAAACATGAAGAAGAAGAAGAGAGCTTTTGTGAGAGAGAGAGAGACTCACGTGAGAGTCTCCTTAGCCAAGGAAAATTAGGGTTTTTTTTCTTTTCGAAGAGTTGTTTATATTCAGCCAAAATTAGGTCTCTCAATCTCTGATAAACATATCCCCGGGATTTCAAAATACCCGGATGTTATCCTGAGAAACAGTTTGGCCTAACCTTAAACTCCTCTTAACCGTATCTGGAAAAAACCCTAAGGTCCAAGCTATTGGGCCAGATAAATATTTATTATTTTTCTTGGACCCAAAAAGCCCAAAATAATAAATATTAATTATTTATTTTCTGAGCTTACATAAATAACCCAATAAATAATTAATGAGCCCAAATGAACCATAATAATTAATCTTTAATTATTTATTTCTTGAGCCTACATAAATAACCCAATAAATAATTAAACATTAATTATTTCCCCTAATTTAAGCCCAGGTTAATTTCTTAATTATTCATACTGGACCTAGACCCTGAATAATTAATTAACCAAATAAACTAGATAATTAATTTCTCTCGACTCCTATTTTATTTATTTATTTATTTATTTTATTCCAAATTCAATAATAAATTAGACTTCCCGAATAAAATAAAATAAAACAAAATAAAATAAAATCCTCTTCAACCGAGACCAAATCCTCAACCCAAAAATAGTTAGGACTTACGGGCTATCCCGAGGACCAAAAGACACATCGCCTTGGTCGCTAAAATGACCAAAATACCCCTGCTATATAAATAGCTGTATTTTGCATTTTAAATATTTCCTAATATCACCATAAGGAAATATTGACCCCAAGGACAATGCTCGCATTCGCAAAGTCTCCGACCTACAGGTGAAATGACTAAAATACCCCTCTACACATCGCCGTACATTTAGAGAGGAAGAAGTGTACTAACACCCCTCTAAATGACATCTACCATCCTTAGGCTTCTAGTCCAATGATCCACGACTTCCTGGAGTGTTTCCGCTTTCCAAGGGAGCTACCCTAAAGCAAACATCCAAGTCTTGTTTCCCAGTGGCCCTGGATAATTTAGACCATTCTGACAACCACAAGGGGCGATATAGTGCAGAAACTATCTTGTATAAGTCCTGTCTTAACTAACTAGTCACACATACCCAACATGCAAGTATATTGGCCCTATGATAGAACCTCAACTACAAGCAAATCAAAGTATATGCTTCCAGCCTTCGCTAGACCACCAACTCATACTCAAGTCGTAGAGTACTAGTCCACGTCGTAGCGGTAGTAGTCTAGGTTTCTATCATATAGTACTTTGAGAAACCACTACTACAGGTCCTGTTCTACATATTCGAAATACGCTTATGTCATGAAGTGAGTGGACTACCCACTGGCTAAAGGTAAGCCATTCCCCATTTGGAATTCATAACATAATAACCTAAACATGATGAGGTTCCTAGTCTCATCAATAGGTTAAGAACAAATGTTTATGTGTTAAATAACCCGTGATCCATACCTTACTGTGAAAGACCACCGTTCACATGGATCACTTATTTAGACACAATGGGTCTGTTCCAAACGAAAATCGTGCACAAATAAAAAGTAAATTCACAAACAATTTCTGAAAATAAATTCTTTTATTAAATAATTCGATTTTACATCAGAAACTTAGTCTAAGAGGGCATACAATCCAACAATCTCCCACTTGCACTCTAAAACTAGGTAAGTCCATAGGTGCCCACCCCTATGGCGTCTAAGTGTCTCTTGAAGACTCTCTCACCCAAAGGCTTGGTGAATGGGTCTGCTAGATTGTTTTCTGAGGTAATATGCTCCACCATGACTTTCCGTCTCTGGATGAAATCCCGGATCAGGTGGTACTTCCTCTCGATGTAATTCCCCTTCTTGTGGTTCCGAGGCTCCTTAGATTGTGACACCGCTCCAGTTGTTGTCGCAATACATCACAACCGGCCTCGTCCATATGTGGTACGACTCCAAGTTCCGAAAGAAACTTCCGGAGCTAGATCGCTTCCTTGGACGCTTCCGAAGCCGCCACATACTCAGCTTCCATGGTTGAGTCAGCAATAGAAGATTGCTTGATACTCCTCCATGAAATTGCTCCTCCGTACAAGGTGAAGACATATCCACTAGTGGATTTTCTCTCATCCTTATCCGCCCGGAAGTCCGAGTCCGTGTATCCCGTAGGAACCAAATCATCGACCCGTAAACCAAAGATATAATCTCTCGTTCCCTTGAGGTACTTGAGAATATGCTTTACAGCCTTGCCAATGAACCTCCCCGGGTTTGACCGATATCTACTAACTAAGCCCACGGCAAAGCGTATATCCGGCCTAGTACCCAGCATGGCGTACATGAGACTTCCCACCACCGAAGCGTAGGGAATCCTACTCATTCTATCATTTTCTTCTTGAGACTTAGGACAACTCCTTCGAAGAAAATGACAACCCATGTCCGCAAGGGATTAGAGCTTCCTTGTATAAGTCCATGTCGTACTTGACCAAAGATCTTGTCAATGTATGTCGCTTGGGATAATCCTAACATTCTCTCGCTTCCTATTTCTAAGAAGCCTAATCCCGAGAATGTAGTCGGCTTCTCCCAAGTCCTTCATACTCGAATTGACTAGACAGCCAAACATTTGTAGATGACAATGTCCCTACATCATATCCAATGAGTAGAATGTCATCCACATACAGGACAAGAAAAACCACATAGATGCCTTCAAGTTTCCTGTACACGCATGGTTCATATTTTTTTTTTGAATAAAACCATAAGACTTTACAGTCTCATCAAAATGAATGTTCCATGCTCTTGATGCCTGCTTAAGTCCATAAATGGACTTCTTAAGCTTGCAAACCATGTGTTCCTGGCCTTCAGCAATGAAGCCTTCCGGTTGGGACATATAGATGTCTTTGCTAAGATGGTCATTTAAGAATGCCGTCTTGACATCCATTTGCCATATCTCGTAGTCATAGTGACAGGCGATGGCAAGGAGGATGCGAATGGATTTAAGCATGGCTACCGGGGAAAATGTTTCCTCATAGTTGATACCCTCTTTCTGAGTATACCCTTTCGCCACAAGTCTAGCTTTGAAGGTTTCCACCTTCCCATCCGCTCCTCTCTTCCTCTTGTATACCCACTTGCACCCAATGTGTTTTATCCCTTCAGGTGAAGCTACAAGATCCCAAACCTGATTGAGGTACATAGACTCAATCTCGGCTTTCATTGCTTCATGCCACAGATTTGCATCGGCATCAACAATAGCCTCCTCGTACCTAGCGGGCTCTTGTTCCTGATGGTCGGAAACCAGCTCAAAGGCTTCTCCAGTCCATCTATCCGGAACCCTAGACACTCTCCCACTACGACGAGGCTCCATTTGTACAGGTTCTTGAGGCTGTGCCTCTTCTTGTTCTAAAATCGGGTCAGTAGAAGTCGATTCCATAGATAACTTCTCCTGCAGTTCCAACCTCGTTGAACCTTTAGTGGAAGTACTTTGATCATCTTCCAAGTATCTAGCATTGGTACTGACTAGTACCTTCTGCTCCTAAGGATGATAAAAGTAACCTCCTTTTGTCCCTTTTGGATACCCAACAAAATAGCATAATTCTGATCTTGGTTCCAACTTATCTCCCTTGATCAGTACATAAGTTGGACACCCACAAATCCTGAGATGATTCAGACTTGGCTTACGCCCAGTCCACATCTCATAGGGAGTCCTAGGTATCGACTTGGAAGGCACCAAGTTCGTAATATATGCCGCTGTTTCCGTGGCATATCCCCAAAAGGACACTCGGAAGAGTAGCATGAGACATCATGCTTCGGACCATTTCCATCAACGTCCTGTTCCTTCTCTCGCCTACTCCGTTCGCCGGGGGTTCCCGCGCAGCAGAGCTGGGATACTATCCCATGATGTACCATGTAGTCCTTGAATTCACCTAGGAGGTACTCTCCACCACGATCCGATCGTAAGGTTTTGATTAATTTACATGTCCGATGCTCCACTTCAGCCTTAAACTCTTTGAACTTGTCAAAAGAGTCGACTTGCGTCTCATCGGTAAATGTAACCATACCTCGTACAATCATCCGTGAACGTGATGAAGTACTCAAAACCTCCCCTAGCCGGTGTAGACAATGGACCGCACACATCGCTGTGAACAAGACTCAACACCTCCTCGGCTCTATCCGCCTTTGGTGTAAAAGACCTTTTGGTCATTTTTCCCATCAGCAGGATTCACACCGAGGCCAACTTTCCAATCTCAATGAGCCCAAAGGCCCATCATGGATTAGCCTCTCGAATCCCGGTCGAGTTAATATGACCCAACCTCGTATGCCAAAGGTATGAATCATTGATATTGGTCTTTCTCTCTTAGTTAAAGGTTCAGACGAGCGTTATTTGATTGGTTATTAATAGCGTTTAAAAAGAACAAATTTCCATACATGTGCCCAAGACATAAAATTTCTCCATCTCTACCGATAGAAATACCAAAATGGAAAGATACGTAATATCCTTGATTAATAAGTTTTGCAACTAAAATCAAATTCTCGACGAAAACCAGGTACATATAAAATGTCTTTTAAAACCACTATCTTATTACAATAAAAAATAAGATCCAGCCTCTCCCACCGCAAGGGCCCGCACTTGTGCTCCATTACCCACTCGAAGCCCATGTTCGCCCTTCTTGAGTCTTCTTATCTTCCTAAACCCCCGCAAGGAGTTACGTATATGATCGATGGCTCCCGAATCAACAATCCAAGTGGAAGTTGATCCTACCATTGATATGGACTCTAGATAGTAAACATTACCTCGTGGGGTTTTTCTTGGCTCGAAGATCCGGACACTCCTTTTTCCAGTTGTCCCTTCTTTCCACACTTGAAGCACTTGCCCTTTGGTTTGTCCTTGGGCTGGTTCTTGGTCGGGCCGTCGCATTCCCCTTCTTCCTCTTGAACTTTCCGGGCTTAGGCCCGGCTTCTTGAAGAAGAGGCCTTAGCAATCATGGCCTTAGACTCGCGGCTTCATGACCTTCTCCGCCATCCGGAGCTCCTTCATCGCCTCACCAAACTCATGTTCAACTTGTTCATGTTATAGTTTAACTTGAACCGAGTGAAAGAGTCCTGTAGAGATTCGAGAACCATGTCCACTTGGCTCTCGGGGTCAATGACAGCCCCTAAGATTTCTCGCCTCCTCGAAAGCAAGCAATCATCTTGAGCATATGCTCTCGGACCGATGCTCCTCACCCATCTTAGTGTTTACAATTGTTCGAAGAGCCTCCCGCCTTGCGGGCCGGCTCTTGTCCGCGAACATAGTTGCCAACGATTGACTTATGTCATATGCAGTAAGCCATGTGCTCGTGTTTTGACCGGAGCACATTAGACATGGAAGCTAACATATAGCAACGTGCCATTTCGTCAGCCTTTCTTCCATGCCTTTTCAGCCTCTCGCTCTTCAACGGTGGAACCTTCCCCGATAACAGTAAGGTGTTTCGTAAAGGACATACTTATACTCCTACCGTGAGTATTATGTCCAGGTTCCTTTTCCAATCCACATAGTTTGGACCCGTTAACTTATTCTCCCCGAGAATAACGGCCAATGGACTAAAAGAACCTCCCACCATTTCGAAAATCGAAAATAAAAGAAAGAAATTAGTTTGTGAAAACAAAATGAAATTTGTGCACCGAAAATAATTTGCTCTTAGAAAACCGACATAGCTTCTTGGGAAGATTAACAGCTTCCTAAGCTAAGTGTATTAACCACCACAAATTAATTTCCCTTCTAGGTAATGGTCTAGAGAATAACTCCATCGTGGGATGGCCGTTTCCTCTCATTTCCTATGGACATACCTCGCACTATAACCTCCAACGTGGGCCGGCCGATCATAGTACGTGCCCCGGTTATTAATTACATCCTTCCATTAGATCTAGATCCTTGTGGTATCCCCATCCTATACGGGTTCACTCCCAGGGTGACGCGAGGGATCCACGATCTCTAATGAGGACCGTGATGGAAGCCGTGGGGCCGTTGGAACCCCTCTCCCACTTAGTCTTTTAAAATTAAGGTTTTCTGGAAAATATCCTTTTGAAATTTCCATTAAGTTTTTCTTAACTCAAAAATAAAATATCTAAGTCCAATAAAATCTCTATGTCAAGGCTTATATCCTTTGAGAGATTTCCTCCATGGACTAATTTTATATAAGTTAAAACTTAATGATTTCAAAAATTTCCAATTAAAACTTTCTAGAGACTTTGGTCTCAAGTTTATTTGACAAAATCATTTTTCTAGTCCAAAACAAAACAAAATGGCTCTCCATTTTAATTTACAAAAATATCTAAATCCAATATATTTTCTATGTCAAGGATTAAATCCTTTGAGAAAATATTCAATGATTAATTTTTGTACCAATTAAAATAACCATTTAGTTTTTAAAGAAAAATATTTTTCCTTGCCAAAACAAAAGGTTCCCAAAGACTTTGGTCTTTGAGGAAAAGCACACATAGGTACATAAAAAAATAGCATGTTAGAAAATAATAAACGTTTTCATGCTTTTCTATTTTTTAAACCTAAGTGCCCAAATAATAGAATTAAACACATTAATTAATTAATGATCTTGTTTAATCCTAAAATCCCTTACTAATATTTTTCATGCAAATATATTCCAAGAATATAAATATTGCAAAAATATTAACTTTGCTTGGTATGGGACCCCAAAACGAAAAAGAAAAAAAATAAAAAAAAATTGCTAAAAAATGGCTGGAGGTCCACTGCACCGGCCGCACAGGATCCGTGCCTGAATGGCCTGCGGTCCACCGCAGCCGCAATGCACCGCGCCGCGCGACCCACGGAGCTGATCCGTGCCCGCGACCCGCAACCAGTTGCACTCTGCTTCCGACCCGCAAAGGATCCGTGCCTTTATCCGAATGGCACGCCCGATCCGGCTTTCTGACTCGCGCGCGGAATTGAATTTCAATTCTGCAATTTCACCGGCTCAAATCAAATTGATTCGGCTTCAATTCACACGCAATTGGCTCGGCTTCGCGGCTCCAGCAGCACGGCTCCACTCACAGATCTTGCGGCTCGGCTCGGCGGCTTATGAACAGTGTCATCTTCTTCGTTTTTTCCATTGTCCGCGCGCGAATTTGCAGAAGCTTCCTTTTTCGATTTCTTTCTTATTTCTTTGGCTTCTTTGGACATTTTTACTTACAAAAAACATCCAAAACAAAAACACAACCGCCTATACCCATTAAAATTGGGTTTACACGATTAAAACACCAAAGCCAAAAAAAAAAATTTACAGAGATCCTATGCTTCCACTGTGAAGCTTACATCAAGCCTATCCCATACCAAAACAGCGAAAGATCACAGGTATAATCATCTTCTCCATTTTATTAACTACTATGCTCCCTATATTGATCAAAACCAATGGCTCTGATACCACTTTGATGGACAAAACGCAGAACAGGGAGCCATGGACGGATAAAAACAGAGACAAAAAAAAAATTATACGCGAGCCATAAAGGCCATGCGGAAGCATGAAGATCATACTTTTGCGCTCCTTAACCCTTCTAGGTTGAGTAAGAGCGGATTGAACGACTGGAATCGCCTCGCTTTGCACAGTTGAAGGAGCTTCCGGTTGAACACCCGCTAGCCTTCGACTGCGTCTTGCTTGCATTAACGCTTAGCTCTCCAGCTCTCGGGATATTCCTCAGCATACCCTCTAGTCGGTGAATACTATGGTGAAGAGGAAGGGTCTCAATTCTCCTTGGTTCGTTCGCTATTGGTTAGCAAAGAATAAGGGAAAAACAAGAAGAAGAAGAAGAGAGCTTTGTGAGAGAGAGAGAGACTCACGTGAGAGTCTCCTTAGCCAAGGAAAATTAGGGTTTTTTTTCTTTTCAAAGAGTTGTTTATATTCAGCCAAAATTAGGTCTCTCAATCTCTCGATAAACATATCCCCGGATTTCAAAATACCCGGATGTTATCCCGAGAAACAGCTTTGGCCTAACCTTAAACTCCTCTTAACCGTATCCGGAAAAACCCTAAGGTCCAAGCTATTGGGCGTATAAATATTTATTATTTTTCTTGGACCCAAAAAGCCCAAAATAATAAATATTAATTATTTATTTTCTCGAGCTTACATAAGTAACCCAATAAATAATTAATGAGCCCAAATGAACCATAATAATTAATCTTTAATTATTTATTTCTTGAGCCTACATAAATAACCCAATAAATAATTAAACATTAATTATTTCCCTAATTTAAGCCCAGTGTTAATTTCTTAATTATTCATACTGGACCTAGACCCCGAATAATTAATTAACCAAATAAACTAGATAATTAATTTCTCTCAACTCCTATTTTATTTATTTATTTATTTATTTTATTCCAGTCCAATAATAAATTAGACTTCCTGAATAAAATAAAATAAAACAAAATAAAATAAAATCCTCTTCAACTGAGACCAAATCCTCAACCCAAAAATAGTTAGGACTTACGGGCTATCCCGAGGACCAAAAAGACACATCGCCTTGGTCGCTAAAATGACCAAAATACCCCCGCTATATAAATAGCTGTATTTTGCATTTTAAATATTTCCTAATATCACCATAAGGAAATATTGACCCCAAGGACAATGCTGCATTCGCAAAGTCTCCGACCTACAGGTGAAATGACTAAAATACCCCTCTACACATCGCCGTACATTTAGAGAGGAAGAAGTGTACTAACACCCCTCTAAATGACATCTACCATCCTTAGGCTTCTAGTCCAATGATCCACGACTTCCCGGAGTGTTTCCGCTTTCCAAGGGAGCTACCCTAAAGCAAACATCCAAGTCTTGTTTCCCAGGGCCCCGGATAATTTAGACCATTCTGACAACCACAAGGGGCGATATAGTGCGTAAACTATCTTGTATAAGTCCTGTCTTAACTAACTAGTCACACATACCCAACATGCAAGTATATCGGCCCTATGATAGAACCTCAACTACAAGAAATCAAAGTATATGCTTCCAGCCTTCGCTAGACCACCAACTCATACTCAAGTCGTAGAGTACTAGTCCACGCTCGTAGCGGTAGTAGTCTAGGTTTCTATCATATAGTACTTTGAGAAACCACTACTACAGGTCCTGTTCTACGTATTCGAAATACGCTTATGTCATGAAGTGAGTGGACTACCCACTCGGCTAAAGGTAAGCCATTCCCCATTTGGAATTCATAACATAATAACCTAAACATGATGAGGTTCCCAGCCTCATCAATAGGTTAAGAACAAATGTTTATGTGTTAAATAATCCGTGATCCATACCTTACTGTGAAAGACCACCATTCACATGGATCACTTATTTAGACACAATGGGTCTGTTCCAAACGAAAATCGTGCACAAACAAAAAGTAAATTCACAAACAATTTCTGAAAATAAATTCTTTTATTAAATAATTCAATTTTACATCAGAAATTTAGTCTAAGAGGGCATACAATCCAACAAAATCTACTATTCAAGTATTTGTAGAATTAAACAAGTTTCAACGTAGAATAACTCACTAGTACCCTACTTGCGTTTGGCTACATAGTATGAGTACTATTGCTTCCAATGTCCTTTTTACTTATAGTAGAAACATTTTTCTTTAGGGATTTCATCCATTTTAGCTTTCTTAGCTTGCTGCTTAGGCTCCTTTTTTTTTTTTGTTAAAATGCTTCCTCTTATTTTCTCCTTTGCTCTTAGGCTTGGAAGAGGATGATCTAACATGAACCATAACAAGAGCGTTGTCACTTTCTACCTTCAAGGTAGCCTTGGTACTCTCAAACTCTTTCATCAACTCAATAAGAGACATCTCCATCTTGTTTATGTTATAATTAATTTTGAATTTTGAGAAATCTTAGGAAAAGTTTCTAGAGCTATATCAACTTGAGTCTCGGGCTTAATTTCTAACCCTCTACTACATTAAATTAAGCGACCAATTATAGTATATGATCTCTCATGAGCTTCTCAGATTTCATGATCATATTCATTATGAGTCTCATTGCTAATTTGCAGGCTTGCCGTCCTTTATACTCAAACATACATGAGGCTTTTCATGATTTCCAAAGCGGTTGCTATATTCTTATGTTTCTACTGCAACACATTTGGGATAGATATCAAAATGTAGCAGTGAGCTATTTCATTAGAACTCAACCACTTCGCATAAGCTACATTTTGTGTTGGGTATGGATTGTTCAGTAGGCTTAAGAAGATATGGCTTAATTATCATATATTTAAGCTTCTCAATAGTGATACAACTATGAGATTCCGTTTTCAATCAATAAAATTTTCTCTAACCACTTGGTTTTTTGATAAAATTAGGAACAAAGTGTTTTGGAAGTTATTTTTTGAAATAAAATAAAACAAAACAAAATATATGAGTCAATAGCATACTATGATGCATGATCAATATAAAACATTATAGTATGATGTATAAACAATATGGTAAAATTTAAAGTAGTCATAAAACTACTATTAAATGATGATAATCTAATACTCTAAAGTAATATGCACCTTTATAAGAGATAACAATGTAACTTACCAGAAATTCTTGTATAGACTTGGTCAATGTGGACTAGGTGCATTAGTATGTTATACTCCATGCAATGCAAGTTGTACGGTACAACCTACTAATGCATCCGGTCCACGTGAACCCAGTTCACCAAGATTGTCTTGTAACTTATAGTTAGGCTGAGATCCACAACTTGAAACTCCAAAGTAACATGTACCTCTATAGGAGATAATAATGTAACTTACACTTAGGCCCGGATCCTCCTACTAAAATTAATATATCTTGATCCAAATACAATATTAGTTTTATTGTCGTTCATATTTTAACCATCATAGACACTATTTGGATATTCTATAAGAAGCCCTTATAATATCTCTAATTTAAATACATAACCCCTATATTAATATTTTTAATGTTTCTATCCCAAACATATTACTTATTGGGTAATTGTGAATGAATTAAAGTTATAAAAAACACCAAAAAAAAAAAAAAATTAGGTCTATTCTAGTAACCAATATAACATAGCATTCCTTTAGGGAGACAATTTAGAATGACACAAAGTAAATATTAATTTTTATTAATTGGCTAATAGGGGAGGCCTAAGGTTGAAATAACCATTACATACTTATTTTTTAATAAAAAATTATGCATAACAAAATAGTATGTAGAGCGGTGTTAATGCAAACTATATGACATATTGTCATGAATGATATATAATTCATACAATAATAACATAGTAAAAACTATAACAACAATAATAACAACAAATTAAGTCTTAGTCCCAAGAAACTTGGGGTCGATTATCTGAACCAATACCAAGCAATGTGTGGTCGTCCACATGAATCCTCTCTCTCCACTTCCTTCTATTGACCATCATACTCTCATCCAAATCTAACAAAGATATATCTTTCCTAATCACCTCTATCCATGTCGTTTTAGGCCTGGCGAGATTTTGACCAAAAAGGATTCTCTTTGGAATCCCCAACCGCAATTGAGTTCAAATTCGGAGGTACCCACATGTAGGGGGTTCTTTGCGTCTGGTAGACGCAAGGTCACTTTTTGATAGGCGACAGCGGTTGACAATGAACAAAACCTCATGGCAGAGATTCTTCTGCCCCAGGTTGTCTTCTTCTTCCTCTTTTCAGAGATTCGTCTGCTTCACAGGTGCTATCAATGGCTGAAGAAGGAGTCACGGGCCACACAGTTGATTTGCATCTTCTTAATGCCTCTCTACCATTTTTTCTCAAGGACATTTTTTTCCTCTGCTATTTCTCTTCGCCTTTGTGTTTCCTTTCGTTGCCATCCTTCACCTTTTCCACCATTGTCCTTCTTTGATTTGCTACCATTCTCTGTCTTTGCTTTGTTGCAATTCTCCTTCTCTGGTCTAAACATCGTCTCTCAACTTCTGTTTGTTTATTTCATCTCTATTGTTTTGAAATTCCTCCTTTCTCTGCTCTCCCAAGCCAGCCGTCGTCGCATTGCTACCGGAGAGTCACCGTTGCTGCTGGATAGTCACTGCCTTGTAGGTTTCTTGGAGTCAGAGGAGCCAACTGTTACTGTTTTTTTTTTTTTAAATAAGAAGATAGATTTGATAGTTGAATTATACATTTAATTATTGTACACTTCTTATACCTCTACCAATGTATTGAATTGTGGTATTGGGATTTAAGAGATTTGATGTTGGTTTAGTGGAGGATTATGTATTGTATTGAGATATTATTTTAGTGAATTGTTATTCTATCAGATTACAGTGAATGTATAAACTGCTTGGATATATATTTTGTAAAAATATGAAATTGTAAAAGTTGTTGTTGTTTATTTTGGTGAGCATGAAATTGTTGCAATTTTAGACTGAAATTTGGGTGAGATGTGGGAGTGCTCCATTTTTTTTAAATGAAATGATCAATTTCTTTTTAAGTGAAATGGAAAAAAAAACATATAGCGAATTTAGAATAAATTACAAATTATTTTCATATATAAAAATTTAGAAGTAAAAAATTATAATGAATTTAGAATAAAAAAGATACTTGAATGAAATAAAAAATAATAAATGATGTTGGGTTGGAATTGTCTAATAATCATGCATGGAACTTTCAATTTAATCCATATGGAATACACATTGAAGCACATAAATATAATTTTTTCCATCCTTTTAGAATTTTCAAACATTAAATTTGGATACAGTTAAAAGACCTATCCTTATTTTTTTTTAGATACAATTAAATTTGGAATATTAATATTATAAAAAATTAAAATTTCAAATATTTGAGAATTTGAATATTTTGAAATAGTCATTTGAATTAAATAAATATTATGTAATTAATTTTCAATTTATTTAAATTAAAACCAAAAATAAAATTTTATATACAACTTGAAAAAGATTTAACTTTGAATATTAAATATTAAGAAGACACTTAAATTTCTTTTCCAAAATTTTTTAGATATATATTTAATGAAATAAAAATTTAAAAAATATTTCTCTAAATAAATTAACATGAAGATTAATAAATTTTTTCAAGCAATTTACAACAATAAATTTTTAATGTCCAGCAAAGAAAATTTTAATTTATCCATTCAAGTATTTAGTTTCAAATAAAACGAAAAAAATTACTACAGCGTTAAGTGAAAGATTAAAAAAAAAAAAAGTCCTTTCATTTTTATATACAAATTAAATTTGAAATATAAAAATAAAATGTATGAAATTATTTAAGATTTCAATTTTTGAAATTAAAATTAAACGACAGTATTGGAATAAAATTAATTTTAATAATTGCAAAATACTATAAAATTAATTTATAACAATAAACATATGAAGTTAAAGAAAAATAATAATATTTTATCCTTTTCAAGTATTTAATCTTAATTTTTTATGTAAAAATTAAGTAGAAAAAATCAAATGTCCGTATATTAATTTTTTTATATACTTATAGCTGTTAATTATCTTAATTAGTTCATGCTATATTTTCTTTGTAATTGTTGTCAAGAAATAAAAACAAAACTTTAGAAAATGGATTTGTGTTGATTAATTGATTCCTGGTTGGCTTGGTTTGTGCTTGTGTTGCCTGGAGAATTTGGCAAATTGAGATGCTTCCCACATTTGAGATTTATATGGATGTTATGAAAGTTAGTTATTTTTTTATTTTAATAAAAAGTTAGTTAATATAATTAAGTTTAAATTGTGAAATGATTTTTATTTTTATTTACCTTAAATGAATAAGAATATTAATATTTGAATTTATAATTTTAAATGGAAAGTTAGTTGGATGCCAAAGCCTTTCAGATTTTTTCAAGTAAAAAAAAAAAAAAAAAAGTAGGGTGAAATTATATATAAAAAAAACCTAATTAAATTTAGAATATTAATATTTTCAAATTTTCAAATATTTGAAATAGTCATACGAATTAAATAAAAATTGTCTAATTAATTTCAATTTCTTTAAATTAAAACAAAAAATAAAATTTTTATATAGAACTTGAAGAAGACTTAATTTTGAATATCGAATATTAAGAAGACACTTAGTTCATGCTAAATTTCTTTGTAATTGTTGTCAAAAAATAAAAGTATAGATTTTGTTAGAAGTTAATTATTCAATAGAAGATAGAGCTATTCTAATTAATTGATTAATTTGATATTAGTTGGTATAGTATAACATTTATAACATTTGTTAGAATTTAATTATTTAATAGAAGATGGATCTGTTCTGATTAATTGATTTATTTGATATTGGTTGGTATAGTATAACATTTATAACATGGATTTGCTCTGATTAATTGATTTATTTGATATTAGTTGGTATAGTATAACATTTATAACATTTGTTAGAATTTAATTATTTAATAGAAAATATATATCTAATTCATTTAGGTACAATGTTATTGGAACAACCTGTAAGATTACAGTTATATTAGGATTGCGAGATTATTCACACCGCAAATGGTAATTTTTTTTACGGTCCCTATTGCAAGACGTTGCTTGTTAAAAATCGAGTAAATTACTCTGCTTTAGTTAATAAAATATGTGTAATTCGAGGCTTGGACGTGTCTATTGCAAAGTTGCAAATCACGATGCGAGAAGACGCTTTCGTTGGTAATGTCGGGAGGTCAACAACGAGAAATATTACTGATAATGAGGATATGGAAAATTTGTGGTACTATGCATCTATTGCAGGGGGACAACTAGCTAATTTGCATGTGAACTATGAGATGTTGCAGATCCCTACAATTGCTGCAGGTGCTAAAGTTCAAACTAACCCTACACCAGCTCCGTATCTACGAATACCACCGTTCCCCAGTAATCCTCTACCTATGCATCATGATGTGTTTCAGTCGCATTATAACTCTTCAATGAGATTCAGCCAACCCGAAGCACCTTCAATACAAGAATATGAGCACATTCAACCATCCCATATCCAGGCAGTTTTGCCATTGTTTCCAGGTGTTGATTTGGGTGTTTCACAGCACATCACTCTAGTTGATGATTGGGTTACTTGAGAGCCCGTTTGGACGGGTGCTCTAGAGGCGACTGTAGATGGTTTAGGACCTATATCGGATGCAGATAGGTCTGTTGCTAATGAGAGTCCTAACGAGGATGATGGAGGTGATGATGTTGGAGCTAAAATGCCCTGTCCTTGTGCGATGCCCGATACTTCTACATTCTCCGGTCCTTCTGCAATGCCTGGTACTTCTACATTCCTCGATCCTTCTGTAATATATCAGCCTGCTTATAAGGTCAGCATACTGGAGCGCTTATACAATCCACCATATTTCGAGTACCTTGATAGGTTGAATAATTCTCCAGATAGAGAATATGATAACGATGGAATTGCAACAAGTGGTTTTGGGATGAATTTCTGCTCAGAATCAAATAATGATTTGTGTGTCGAAATATGGTTCAATGATACGGATGAGCTACTATAGGCTATTGGGTCATGGTCCGTGTGAATGGGTTAAGAGTTTACGGTCTAAGAAAGCAAGTCTACATTTTGGATTGCTGAGTGTAAAAATTCTACTGACGAACCTCGATGTCATTAGCAGATCCATGTGTGGAAGAAAGTAAAGTACGATTTATAACAAATTACTCGTTGGGACGGGGAGCATATTTGTCTAGTTCGAACAGTCGATGGAATCCATCGCAATATGAGCACTAAGTTTATGGAAAAGCACATTATGACTATGATACACGACAGGCCCGAGATTACAGTGCGCGAGATTAACAGTCATATTCAGAATGTATTGCATTTCAATTCATCTTACAAAAAAGGATGGAATTCTAGGAGGATAGCTATTGAGATGGTTTATGGAGATTGGCCTTCTTCATTTGAGCAGTTGCCACGATTTATGCTTGCACTGTAGAATTTAAATCCAATGATGGTAATTGAGTGGCAACATTTATCAATTGACAACAACAGTGCCAAGACCTTTGGATATGTTTCTGGTTTTTTAGACCATGTATTGATGCCTTCGTACACATAAAGCCAGTAATCAGTATTAATGGGACATTCCTTAGGGGTATATACAAGGGAAAGCTTTTGACGACAATTGGTCAATATACAAATAATCATATATTGCCCCTTGCATTTGCAGTTGTGGATGAAGAAACCAATGAGATTTGGGGATGGTTTTTATGGTTATTGAGAGCACATGTTCTGGGGGATCGAAGGGTATGTTTGATATCAGATTGGCACAAGGGGATAGTGAATGCGGTACACTGACAACCTCTCTGGTAGGAGCCATTAGCAGTGAATAGATTCTGTCTCAGACATATTCAAAGTAACTTTAATGAGAAGTTTAGGAATCACCAGCTGAAGAAATTGATGTATACAATTAGTACTCAGAGTAAGAAATGTAAGTTTTTGAAGATTATGGATGAGATAAATATATTAAGTCCCCCTTGCAAAGGCATGGCTTGATGGGATTCCAAATGAGCAATAGACACTTGCTTATGAATAGATTCTATTTCAGACATATTCAAAGTAACTTTAATGAGAAGTTTAGGAATCACCAGCTGAAGAAATTGATGTATACAATTAGTACTCAGAGTAAGAAATGTAAGTTTTTGAAGATTATAGATGAGATAAATATATTAAGTCCCCCTTGCAAAGGCATGGCTGGATGCGATTCCAAATGAGCAATAGACACTTGCTTATGATTGTGGGCATTGATATAGGAGTATGGCAACTAATCTGGTAGAATTATTCAATAGTGTTGTCAAAGGCATATGTACTCTAACCATCAAGGTGATCGTCGAGTCTTCATTCAAGAAAATAGTCAAGTACTTTAACGACCATAGATATGAGGCCAATCATGGTCGATATCACTTTCCTTCTAAGTTATAGTCCAAATTTATAAAGAATGAGTCAAATGGGAGAAGTCATCGTGTGCAGACTTATGACCAAGGTCGGGGCATTTTTGGTGTTTTGTCAGGATATCGCGAGCATGGTAAGGGAAATAATGCATATCAAGTTAATCTTGGTTCGAGGACATGCAGTTGTGCCAAGTGAAAAATATATGGAATACTTCATTCGCACGTATTTACATCTTGTCAGTAGATAGGGTCGAATCCTAGGGATTTCATGTCACTCTTAAACATTACATTGTATTATAAAATGATTTACACAGGCCAGTTTAGACCCATTCCTTACGAGAATTATTGGTGCACTCCTCCTTTTATACTGGCATCGAATTCGTACCGGTTCAAGAACCTTTGTTGTGGTCGTATAAGGATGTCGAGGATTAGGAATGAGATAGATGAGCACAACACTGATTCGCTACCACGTTGTAGGAACTGTCACTAGACTGGACACGATAGGAGAAATTGCCCTAACAACGCCATTCAATGGAATTGATATGTTTTCTGTAGTTGCCTGTATTATCTTTAACTTGTGTATTATTGTATTAAGTTTTAATGTTGTATTATGTACACATTGTGTATTGCTATATAACTTGTGAATAAACTGAAGACACAAGGATCGTTAATCTTAAATTGATATATTGAGTACTCTGTATTTATATGTCTTTAGTTTATTCAATTCGTTCAGTCAATTGATTTCTAAAAATTCATTTCATGCCCTTACTTATTTCTATAATTAATATTTTTTCTATATTTTGTATCGATTAATAAAATGACAAATTCTTTACCGTCTTCGTTTTAGGACACTATGTACGAGCCTACGCCTGACGGAGTTGACCTTGACTCGATTATACTAGACATGTTGACCATGTAACGTAGACATAGATCTACACATATTTGAGCAGGACAGTTACCAGATACTGTCCTTAATGCAAGACATAATGATAGTGCCTTTTGGGTTGCTCGGTCACTCGATCCCCGTGTCCAACAACTTATGGAGTTAGTCGAGTTCGGTGGGGTCATTCGTTTACCATACATAAAGATTAACCATCCACTTATTACAACGTTGGTGGAGAGATGGCATTAGGAGACATACACCTTCCACTTACTAGTCGGAGAGGCCACAATTACCCTACAAGATATAGAGGTCCTATTCGACTTATGTGTGGACAGCAAGGCAGTTATTGGTCGTGGATCGACCTATCATCAAGCAGAGTTGTTAAACATGTGTGAATCGCTACTTGGTTTTCGACCTAGGGCACAAACCTAGACGGGTCTTGTTTGAAGTTGAGTTCTATATCGAAAGAGCCCTTACTTAGCCGCTCCAGCTATATGCGACACTGGATATGGTTGTACAGCATGCACGTGTCATATCATGCAACTTATTGGTAGGTTTCTATTTTAGGACAAATCCAAGAACAGGGTTCATTTGCGCTTCCTAAGATACATATGTGATCTACAGTTATCTAGCAAACTTAGTTAGGAAAGTGCAGCACTGACGCATTTATATTGATGTATGTACAATGCTACATCCTATACGGTGCATCAAATCAGTGGCCCACTTTTGTTGATTCAGGTTCGAAATAAAATCAAATTTAAGTTAACTATTTTTTTCAGCTTTTATTGAAAAATGATCGTGAGATACAGGGCTAAAACTAAAACTCTACTTATACTGCAATAGTTATGGACTTGAGAGCACATTTTAACCATCAGACCGGACAGAGTATGACTGATAGAGGACATACCCCTCGACATGCCTAGAGGATTAGCATGGTAGGGTTTACTTAAGCTTTCCCGCACCCCGACACACGTTCTACTTGTGTACAGGGATCAGTTGGATCAGATGCGATAAAATCATGTAAGTATAATTATTATGAATTTGAAATCAATTATAATAAATATGCCTTAATTTATTATTTAATGTCGTATACCTTATTCCACAGTTTATATGGTGTCTTTATGATGAGCACTTGTTGGCATCCCTACCCTAGTATTGCACACACGGGAGACACATCTGGATGTCTGTCACGTCTTTGCTGTGTTGGGAGACAATAGAGTTACATCGCCCCAATAAAGTCATGTGATAATTTGGATTGTTGCAGCAAATTCCTGATGCTGTTGACAGGGGGCTGATTTGCATCATCGTGACATGCGAACGACTAGTACTGGGTGGGATGATGTTGATGCGCTGCACTTCGCTAACTAGACAAACTGCCAGGCATATGTTTTTGTAGGGCAATCCACTTTTGGTGAAAGTGTTGTCTCGAATAGATACGCTGGGTGGTATTGGAGGCGCACACGGCGATTGATTGGCAATCCGACCATACAATAATTGAACCTCGTGGGCTATACGGTAGCTAAATTATGTGTAAGTAAAAATTTTTCTCATTCATATAGGTATATATATAGAGAATTTCTAATTTTGTATATTTTCATTAACATTTCCTTAAAATGCATGTGCAGACCGACACGCTCCACTGGATTTTGCATCTAAGTGACACTGCACCAACTAAACATGCTAAACCATTGCTGGCACAATCAGTCGGGAGGATATTAGATATTACTAGGTATATATTGACTGCTGTTAGTGAAGCAAATTGTATACAACACATACCGTACAAGCCATCAAGATGATTGTATACTTCCGATATGATATTGCTGATCCTGCAAGAAGTCTCTTGAGAAGTACCACGATTCAGAGAGGCAGTAGGCAGGCACGTCGTCATGCTGCAGCTGACAAAATTCCTCAACAGAATCACTACTCACCTATGCCAGCAGATAAAGATGATTACGTGGTAGGTAATTCTGCAACGATTGATGAATTCGTTACTCCACAATATCTAGTTTTTAATACTATGTGTCATTCTTCTATCGGCGAGTATGATATTGGTTCATTTACTGAGTAGTCTCATAGATGACATATGCAGTCTGAAGAGATTGTAAGTCCTTCATACGCTACAGAAGAACACGATCAGGGATAACCTGAACCACAACTTAAAAAATAACCTTGAAGGTGGGTTCAACCTCTAAGAAACCGTTGAGGATTCTATTGTGGAACTAGCTTTCATCCATTTTTTTTACGATTTCATATGCAATAAAGTTACTTGGTAGATCATCTTATTTTTACTAAAATATTCCATTATAATTCTCGTAAATATTCATAAAATATTAAATAGTAATTCAATCACACAAGTATTATTTAATAAATATTTACAAAATATTCATGACTTACTTTCACTAAAATATTCGTGAAAATATTTAATTGTAATTCAAACTATTATTCCCTAAAAATAAAAATTATTATTTGCATGTTTTCTTTAATTTTTCACATATTATTGAATTTGGTTAAAAATAGATTACTCGAATTAAATTATAAGGGGATTATAAATTTACATAATTAAAATTTAAATTTAAACATAATTTTTAGATAATAGAGTTTATAAAATTTAGATAATTGATATTTGAAATATTTATACTTTTTGGAAATAATTAATATTTATAATATCAATAAATAAATATTATAACCTATACTTTAACTAACAATTAAACTCAAAATGTGTTATACTTAAAATTAAATAATTTACTGATAATATTTTCAAATTTATTTGGAAATTATAATTATTTTTATCCCTATTTATAAAAAACAAATTTGGTAGATTTCAAAAATGCAAAATTAATTGTGAATTCATCCAAAAAAATAAAAAATAAATATTTAATTAATGTAAATAAAAATAAAAATTTAAATAAATAATACATAAAAATAAATTGTATAAATAATTAAAATTAAAAAATAATAATTATTACGGCGAAAATATTCCGACCAAAAAACAGCCACGTCACTTGCCTCGCGTCTGGGTAACGCGAGGCGTGTTCCTTGCGACTACAAGACGCAAGGTGAAGTACCTGTGCCCAGCAAATGCGAGGTAGGCACGATTTTTTGCAGAAAATCATCTACACCACTCCTTGCGTTTGCTGGATGTGAGGTGTCAGTGCACCTCGCCTCCAGCAAAAGCGAGGAACCCCTTCGTGGGTCCTACCTCCGAATTTGAACCCATTGCGGTTGGGGATTTCAAATGGAACCCCTTTTGGTTAAAAAACCCTAGACCTGCCTCTACTTCTGTCTAATCTATCCAGTCTTCCTCCCTCTCTCCATCCTCCTAACAAGAACATCCATCGGTCTTATCTGTACATGTCTAAACTAACACAGGCGGCTTTCTCTCATCTTTTTATCAATAGATGCCACTCCCACATTTTCTCTAATGGTCTCATTTCTGACTTGATCATTTCTAGTATATCCATACATCCACCATAACATACGAATCTCAATTACTTTCATTTTGTGAATATGAAATCTTTTAACTACCTAATATTCCATGCCATATGCCGAAGCAGGTCTTACTACTGTTCTATAGAACTTTCTCTTTAAGTTCAATGGTATATTATGATCACATAGAATACCAGTCGCACTCTTCTATTTTAACCAACCTGACTGTAACTCGGTGTGCAACGTCGCCATTAAGCTCTCCGTCTTTCTGAATAATAAATCCTAAATATCAAAAGAAATCACCTACTGGTATATCTTTACCATCCAAAGTTACATTCTGAGCTATATTTCTGCAACTATTGAATTTGCATTCCATATACTTTGTTTTACTCTTACTAATTTTGAAGCCCTTGGATTTCAATGTCTGTCGCTACAACTCTAATTTGGCATTTACACCGGCTCTAGTTTCATCAATCAACACAATATCATCAGCAAACAACATACATCACGGCACAACCTTCTGTATAGTGCAAGTCAATTCGCCCATAACGGCCATAAAGAGGGAAGGGCTAATCGCTGATCCTTGATACACCCCAATAGTAATAGGAAACTCTGCAGTCACTCCGACACAACTCCTTACACTTGTACATACTCCCTCATACATATCTTTAATGAGAGTAATATACTTTATTAATACACTTTTCTTGGCCAACACCCACCAAACTACTTTTCTAGGCACCATGTCATAGGCTTTCTCCAGGTCAATAAATACCGTATGTTAATCTTTCTTTCTTTCCCTATAATATTCAATTATCTGCTGTAATAAATGAATTACCTCCGGAGTGGAATGCCTAGGCATAAAACCAAATTGATTATCTGAAATCCATATAATACCCCTTAGCATCTATTTAATTCACACGATAATTAACACAATCTTGAACATCCCATTTATTCTTGTACAGAGGAATTAGAGTACTCTTCCTCCACTCTGTAGGCATCTTATTAACTCTATATTTCTTGTTGAACAGACGTGTCGACCACACAATACCTATCTATTCTAAATAATTCCAAACCTCGATCGGTATACCATCTAGTCCCATTACCTTTTTTGGTCTCATCCTTTTAAGGGTCTCTCGGATTTCATACTTCTGAATACGACGAATACATGCACGGTTAATCTCTTCATTCAAAATTGCAAGGCTACCCACATTCGAAACTTGAATTTAACTCCCGTTAAATAACTTATCAAAATAGGCCCTCCATCTCTCCTTGATTTCTTCATCTTTAACTAAAACTCCGTAGTTGTCGTCCTTCACACATTTCACCACACTGATATCTCTCGTCTTCTTCTCCCTGAAACGCATCAATCTGTATATATTCTTCTTCCCATCTTTAATATCTAACTTTTCATATAAATCCTTATAAATTGTGAATCTTGCTTTTCTAACAGCTTCTTTAACTTTTCTTCTCACGACCTTGTATTTCTCAAAATTCTCATCACTCCAACACTTTTCTAAGTTTCTATAACACTCTCTTTTACTCTTTACGGCTTCTTTTACTTCATTATTCCACCACGACACATCCTTATTTTTAGGAACTCTTCCTTTAAATTCACTAAGCACTTCCTTAGTTATTGTCCTAATACATTAAGCCATCTTTCTCCACATAATATCTGGATTCGAATCCATATCAGAAGACCAGTCATTTGTTTGAACTATCTTATCGACAAAGTCTATTCTTTTATCCCCCTATAGCTTCTACCACTTGATCCTATTGTCAACCTGATGATTCCGCTACTTATCATTTTTCCTAAAATTAAAATCGAGGACCAACAGCCTGTGTTGCGTAACTACACTCTCGCTTGAAATAACTTTACAATCCGTACAACCACTACGAAACCTACGCCTCATAATAAAGAAGTCTATCTGACTGGTATTTAACCCGCTTCTAAAAGTTACTAAGTGAAAATCTCTCTTTTTAAACCAGGTGTTTGCTATAGTCAGATCATAGACCAAGGCAAAATCAAGAATAGCAGTTCCTGCTTCATTTCTAACTCCAAAACCCTGACCTCCATGAACACTCTTAAACCCACTCTTATCAGTATCCACATGTCCGTTTAGATCACCACCAATGAAAAACTTCTCTGCACACGATACACTCTGTACAATCTCATCTAAATTATCCCAAAACTGTTGCCTAACCAAATCATCAAGTCCCATTTGTGGCGCATAAGTACTAATAACAGTAGTAATCTCGCCACCAATCATGATCTTGATGCTCAAAATCCTATCATTCTTCCTCTGTATTTCAACTATATCATCAATAAATTTACAGTCAATAATAATCCTAACTTTATTTTTATTTCTAACTCTACCTGAATACCAAAGCTTATAACCCCAAAGCGCTACTACTCTCGCCTTCTTACCTACTCATTTGATGACACAAAATGCTAATCTTCTCCTCTGCATAACCTCAACTAATTCTGTCAATCTATCGGTCAAAGATCCTATATTCCATGAAGCTAGATAGATCCTATCACTATGAACTATCTTTTTTACCCTACACCCTTGCATATTTGACACCGTATCCGGGGATTGACATGGTGCGTTGCTTCCGAGCAACAACCTAGCAACCCTCACATATTTATCACTACACCCGGGTCTAGGAAGTACAACGTGTCGCTGAGTAAGAAACGCCCCCATGAAGTTAATCGATTGGTTCATGTCATAACATAGTAAAAACTATTAAATAAAAATAATTTTATAGCCAACCTACACACAAAACAAAATTGTAAAATTACAATTGAAAATTCTAATTAGCTAACAAAATAGCCAATTCTTCAATCTTTTGCAATTTCAATTAAATGATGCACTAGTGTGATGGTTTAGATTCTAGGTTTCCATGCCAGTTACTTAGGTTTAACTCCTACCACTGTCATCTTCCCCTCTTTTTTTTTTTTTTAATTAAAGGGGAAACTGTTAGCCCACTAGCCTAATATGTTCCAATGTTAGCCCAGCTTAGCCACTAGCCCTGGGCCGACTTGGTGCTTGCTACCCTAATGCTCTAGCATCACCAGTCACCTTGTTCTTTCTTTTCTTTTTTTTTTTTTTTTGGTTGCTCGTCTCCAGTGTCCGTTTCCATTTGCTCCAATCAACACCTAGAGTGTAGTATCTCTAATGCTCAGTTGCTCCAACAAGATTTTTTACAATTTTTTATATCATAGAAAAATAATAATAATAACTCAATAGGGAAACATGGAGATATAATCTACCATTTTGTTACATGACTTGATAATACTTATACATATTCACCGAATAAAAAAACTATAGTCATAAAATTATTCTGAATTAATTAAATCATTCACCATGAATATAAATACATTATTCCTACACTATTTAACTAATATATGCATAAAAAATTTAATTTTAACACATAAACATATATCAATCTTGTAGCTTTGATACCAATTGTTAAATATATGATCGATATATTTATGTATTAACCAGATTAAAATTTATAAAAATAAATAGAAATATATCTTTATAGATATTATCTTCAAAACTACGACACAAGAAGCTTTGGTCTTTTGGTAATACTAAAAATCACTAAGTCTTCAATAGTGTAATCTCAGAACCAAAAAATTACTTGTTGTATTTTTCTCTATTTATTTATAGTAGACTCATACAAACTCTAAAAGAACATAAAAAAGTACGTATGTTGTTTCTCAGCATATAGATATAGAGTCTTAAATCAATGTGTATTTTTTGCTATCTCTAACTATCTCTGTACAGTTTACTCTATCTCAAATACCAATATTGATAGAGTATTCAAACTAGATAAGTATAGTTTGGTATAACTATCTCCACTTATCATTTCCACTCAAATATAACTTTTGGTTCCTGCAATTTGTCATAATAAATTATAATTTATTTTTATCCCATAATTAGGAGCCACTGAAGGGACCTGACCAGATACAATTAGACTAAACTCTAATAAATTATTGCTTCAATAAAAAATAATTTATTAATTACGCTCCACTCCACTAAAGTACTGCAATTGCACTCTTAGACTAATTAAAATTATTAAATTCAATAATTATATTATATGATTGGTCGATCTAACAACTACTCAATCGGTATGGTTCCAAGTATAAAATGCTTGGAGAAAGATATAGGACTGATGCTTTTAGCTTTGTAACTTCACTTTCTGTGTCTTTCCTTCTCTCTTTTCTTTTTTCATGTTAAAAAAAAAAAGAACAAGTAAAAAAGGCACAAAAATTATAAAAGGAAAGAGGAAATGATTTTCAATCATGATGCATGAGAGGAAGTCTAAAACTTCCCTCTTCTTTGTTCGTGAGGAAGTGTGCTTTGATGTTGCACAATTAACAGCCAAGATTTTTAGCCATACTTGAAACATTGTAATAATTAATTGATATAATCTATCTTTATCATTAGTTAGTTAACTAAAATAGTATGATCTAAAGCATTCCAACTTTGCAAATGGCATTTCTAAGGTATCTAAAGCATCAATCGCTAATCTGAATATTGGATAACACAATTAGGCAAGTTTCCAATCGGGCTCCAAAGCCATCTGCAATTGTGGTTCTCATGTCTTCTTTGCCATTCTTACAACAATTATGATACAAAATATAGATAAAGTTCTTAAGATTCAAGATAATGCCACATCAGCCATATCAGCTATAGTAGCATCCAACTCAGCTGGCACATCAGCCTCCACAGTAATAGTTGCCAAATCAGTTGCTAGCACAACTGTGTCTGAATTTTTTGTTTTTGATCCTGGTTGATTTTTTTTTTTTTTTCATTTGGTGCCAATAGTTAGTTTAGGTGATAGCTGTTAATTATTGGATTTCAATTTAGTTCATAGCAGTTTTTAATTCCATGTCTGTGTATATATACAGATTGAGATATATTGATTCTCTTTGATTAATGAAGAAGAAAATTCTCTTTTTGCAATTTTTCTCTTTCTACAATTTTGCATTCTATTTTTCCTTTGTTTTTCAAATATAGCATTCAGAGAGTAAAATCATTGTTTTCTACATGGTATCAGAGCACAGAAAGTTCTTCAGTGATCAAGTATAAGTTGTATTCTTGATGCTCAAGCGAAATGACAAGGGTGAATTTTTGAGTTTTCAAGTTCATGAGGTAATTACCACGCCTCTTCAAATCAATCATATGTTGTTTTTGGTTTTCTGGTTGTGAAGTTGTGAGAATTTGTGTTTCCTAGATTTTTGGTTGTGCCGTTGTGAGAATTTATATGAGCTAATTCATGGTTATGGCTAATAAAGAGATAACAGTTTCTAGTCCCTTTTACTTGCATCCGAATAAAAATCCTTCTCTGATCTCGGTTCAACCTGCTTTAAATAAGAGAAACTATCATCAGTGGTGTAGATCAATGAGGATGGCATTGATTTCTAAAAACAAATTAGGATTTGTCAATGGTACAATCAAATCACCAAACCGTGCACACAATTCTTATGGAGTTTGGGAACAATATAACAATATGGTTTTATCTTGGATTTTAAACTCAGTGTCATCCTCCATAGCTCAAAGTGTTATTTGGATAGATACAACTTATGAGGTTTGGAATGATCTGTGTGAACATTTTTCACAAGGAGACTTCTTCAAAAATTTTTATCTTCAGGAGGATATATATATAACCTAATACAAGGAACATTATCTGTGAATGAATATTATACAAATATAAAGATATTATGGGAGGAATTGTTAAATTAGAGACCACTTCCTATTTGTCATTGTGATCCGAAGTGTATGTCCAATTGTGAGGTTAAGGCAAATAGTGATACAAATTTTGTGGTCAGGTTCATAAAAGGATTGAGAGAAGAGTTTAATGGAATTAAGTCTCAAGTCTTGTTAATTCAACATTTTCCTACAGTAAACCAAGCCTTCTTTGTGGTTTCCACACATAAGAGGTCACTTAACTATAGTGCCACACACTCTGATTCCATTAATCCTCAAGCTTTTGCTGCAAGAAATGTTACGGTTGAATCATCTTTGCTGGCTGCAAACCCATCAAAAAATGAACAACTATTGAATGTAGTTGGTAATACAAGTGGAAGAAATGCTTAATATACAGGAAATCAAGGTTATAGAAAGGGAAGCAATTTAAATAGAAAATTGCATTGTACTTTTTGTGGATTGCAAGAGGATACAGTTGATAGGTGTTATAGAAAACATAGCTTTCCAACTAGCTACAGAAACAAAAACAATAATTCAGGAAGTCAGGGTTTTATGCCTCAAGTAAATGCTATTGCTGATAATAATGTTTTTCAAAATTCTTCCAGTGTTGTGAATCCAGTTGCAAAATGTTCAATTGTTCAAAAGGATTCACAAACCTCAAAATATAAGTGACTTGAGAGCAATATCAACAATTGTTACACCTGATTCAATCGAATCAATTTTTTTCCAATTCCAAAGCAAAAGCTGATTCTGAACCTATTCATTCTATCAATCAAGCCATCCTTATATCAGATTTTTCTAAGTCTTTCCTTGGTGCTCAAAGTACATGTATAAATTCTTCCATTTAGATCTTGGATTCAAGGGCAACATACCATATTTGTTCTTGCTTAGATTATTTTTCTGAGTATCATACTGCTCAAAATACTTCTGTTAAGTTGCCAACTGGAGATATAGTACATGTGTCACGTGTAGGAACTGTTCAATTAGCTCCTTCTATAATATTGCATCAAATCCTTTATATTCCTCAATTTTCTTTTAATCTGATATCTGTTAGCAAGCTTCTCAATCAGCTGAATTGTGTCATAACTTTTAAAAATGGTTGCTATTTTGTCCAGGATCCTCATCTTGGCAAGATGATTGGATCAACTAGACTTTTTGGAGGTCCTTATCACTTTGTTCTTCATCAACCAACTTCTTGTATTCGCATAGGTTGTGTAATACCATATGGTGATTTCTACAATAAATCTTTGTTGTGGCATTTTAGGCTTGGCAATTTATCTTCTAAACAATTAGCAGAAATTCAAAATGTGATCCCTCTGTTATTTTGTCCTATTTGTCCTTTAGCTAAGCAACATAAAATGTCCTTTCCTTTACATCATGGCACTGTTAAATCTATTTTTTCATATGGATATTTGGGGACCCTTCAATGTTCACACAATTCATGGTCATAGATATTTTCTTACAATAGTTGATGATTTTAGTAGGTTTACTTGGGTTTTCTTGCTAAAACACAAATCAAAGGTTCAACAGTTGATACAACATTTTATTACTTATGTTGAGACACAGTTTGACACAAGAATTAAGGTGTTAAGATCAGATAATGGTCTTGAATTCAAACTTATAGATTTTTATCATACCAAATGTATTATTCATCAAACTTCATGCCGCTATACACCTGAACAAAATGGTATTGTAGAAAGGAAACACCAACACATTCTCAATATAGCAAGAGCACTTAGATTTCAGTCCTAAATACCACTTGCATATTGGGGATACTGTGTTAAACATGTTGTGTATCTGATAAATCTCACTCCTACTCCTGTGCTAGATAAACAAACACCCTTTGAGAAACTATATAAAAAACCTCCAGATCACACTCTTAAACTTTTGGCAGTTTAGCTTATACCTGTACCCAGCTGCCTCATAGAATTAAGTTTGATCCTAGAAGTAGGCCTTGTGTTTTTCTTGGATATTCTTTTTCCACCAAAGGTTTTCTTCTGCTAGATTACTTCTCCAGAGAAATTTTTATGTCCAAAAATGTATTTTTTGTTGAATCATGTTTTCCTTTTCTACAGAAGCAACATTCATCTGATTTAACCATAGATAACCTTGTATTACCTTTACCTTATTCTTCCTGGATCACTTCTCCTGCTAGTTCCTCTATACAGGATCCTACTTCTAATTCCATTTTACCTTCCTTGTCTACTTCTCATATGCTTCCTCGATAGTCCACTAGGACTATCACTACACCAGCCTATTTGTCTGACTATGTTTGTTCTGAGGTTCATAAAGTTACCACTCCACATCTTCTATCTTCTTCTATTACATGTTCTTCCTTCCTTTGTAACGCCACTATACATGCTGGACCTAAACATTATTTTGAGGCTATGCAATCCAAAGAATGGTGTGCAACAATGCAAGTTGAAATTTCAGCTCTAGAAGCAAACAAAACATGGCATTTAGTTGAGTTACCACTAGGAAAGAAGACAGTTGCTTATAAGTGAGTTTATCGGATTAAGTACAAAGTAGATGGGGTCTTTTGATAGGTATAAAGCCAGACTTGTGGCTAAAGGATACACACAGCAAAAGGGGGTGGATTTTTTGGATACTTTTGCACCCGTTGCAAAAATTACTACTATTTGAATATTGTTGACTCTTGCAGCTAAGTCTAATTGGCATATACATTAGCTAGATATCAATAATGCTTTCTTACATGGTGACTTATCAAATGATATATATATGGATTTGCCACCTGGTTTTGTTTCTACTAATACTAACCTAGTTTGTAAACTTAATAAGTCTCTGTATGGGCTTAAGCAAGCAAGTAGGCAGTGGGATGCCAAGCTCACTGGATACTTATGATCTCTTGAATTTCATCTGTCCAAAAGTGATTATAGCTTGTTTTTTCAAAATACCAATGATGTGTTTATTGCCTTCTTAGTTTATGTTGATGATATACTTGTTCTAAGTAACCAGCTTCTTGCTATTACATAAATTAAGGATCAGTTGCATTCACAATTTCAAATCAAGGATTTGGGAGACCTGCATTACTTTCTAGGTTTTGAAGTTCATAGGACTCCAGTAGGTATTACTTTGTCTCAAATGAAATATGTGTTGGACATGCTACAAACCTATGTCTATATTGGCTGTAAATCTATTTCTACTCCTTTAGATAGTAAACAAAAATTTGCTACTAGAGATTCAGAATTTTTTTATGATGTTTCTCTTTACAGAAGTTTAGTGGGTAAACTTTTGTACTTGACACATAGCAGACTTGATATGTACTTTTGTACTTTCACAATCCAGCAGTTAAGTCAATTTTTTATTGCCCCTATTTTTTTGCAAATACAAGCTGTATACAGAATCTTTAGATATCTCAAGAGGCCTCTTGATTTTGGTTTGCATTTTCCAGCAGAAAACTCTTTTTGTCTTCAAGTCTATGCTTATTCAGATTAGGCTGGTTGTATTGATTCTAGATGGTCTGTTACTAGCTTTTGCATTTATTTTGGATCAGCTCTTGTATCCTGGAAGTCTATAAAGCAAACTGTTGTAGCTCGTAGCTCTGCAGAAGCAGAATACAGGGCTTTGGCACAATCTGTCTGTGAACTGCAATGGATCTTGCATTTGTTTCATGAGCTTGGTTTCACTTGTCCTTTACTAGTGCCTATATTTTACAATTATTTTGGATCAGCTCTTGTATCGCAGAAGTCTATAAAGCAAACTATTGTAGCTCGTAGCTCTGCAGAAGCAAAATACAGGACTTTGGCACAGTCTGTCTGTGAACTGCAATGGATCTTGCATTTGTTTCATGAGCTTGGTTTCACTTGTCCTTTACCTGTGCCTATATTTTGTGATAATCGAAGTGCAATTTACCTAGTTGAAAACCCTATCTTTCATGAGAGGACAAAGCATATTAAGTTAGATTGCCATTTCATCCGAGATCAATACCAAGCTGGCTGTATTAAGCCTTTACCCATTTCTTCTGCTCAACAATTAGCTGACATTTTTACAAAGACTCTCCCTCCTGCTTCTTTTTCTCTTTTATTGTCTTATATAGGTGTTCTTCCCATATCCAGCTTGCCGAGGCTATTAAGATTCAAGATAATGCCACATCAGCTATAGTAGCATCCAACTCAGCTGACACGTTAGCCTCCACAACAACAAATGCCAAATCAGTTGCCAGCACAACTGCATCTGAATTTTTTGTTTTTGATCCCAGCTGATTTTTTTTTTTTTTTTTTATTTCATTTGGTGCCAATGGTTAGTTTAGTTGACAACTGTTAATTATTGGATTTCAATTTAGTTCATAGGAGTTTTTAATTCCATGTCTATGTATATATACAGATTGAGATATATTGATTTTTTTTTTATGAATGAAGAAGAAAATTCGCTTTCTGCAATTTTACATTCTGTTTTTCCTTTGTTCTTCAAATATAGCATTCAGAGAGTAAAATCATTGTTTTCTACAAAAGTAGCCAAGCAAAGTGTATCAGTTGTTTTGTTTCTGTATAATAAACTGATATGAACTATTTGCGAATTTGTCCAGGCCTTCCTTAAAGACTCTCCATTAGTTGTTCATTTTTCAAGGGCAATCCTAGCAGTCACAGAAGCTCCAAACATGACTAGGATTGAGGAAATGAATTTTGGACCTCTATATTCTTCTGAAAATCAATTGGATTCTATAAATCCGTAAATTAGCCTCACAGCCTGCAATTTTGGAGAACTTTTTATTATCATAGGATCAGCTAAGATATTTGCAGTATTCTTCTCTGAGACCTTGGTTGGACGAATACTCATTGTCATGGGAGCTGATTATAGTCACAAGTGTTTGTCCTTTTTGCCATTTGACAGCAACGATTGCAGAAATTCTTCAACACTACATGCTATGATAGTAAAGATTCACCCAGTCAACATGAATTTCAACTACCTGAGCAGAACAATACACGTAACTCAGCCAGGTCAGGCATTCATAACCAGGGACAAAGCAATTTAGATGTTTCAGCTGGAGTTCCTGAGAGTAATGAATCTCATCTGAGCAATGACAGTGATGAAAGTCAGCAACCTGACCCTGGAAATGCTGATAATGTTGCAGCTAGATAAATCAGTTCATGTATGAGTAATGTGCATATTTCAGCCAAGGCGTTAATGGAAGGCAAAAGTGTTTGATCAATTGCCAGTAGGATCGCTTCAAGTTTTATGGCACCTTTCCTATGTAGAATAGCGTATCCTATACAATAAAAGAATAAGATAGTCTCATATATAAAATATAAATAGTTTGATGATATTTTTTTTTTTTACAATTTTCTCTATATAAATATTGCAAAATATGAATTTTTTTTTTATGTTTTCGATATATTGGTATAAATTTCTCTACATTGCAATTCCATTTCCTCTCATAGTGATGTATTTGTTTACTAGTATCATGTATGTATAATTGTACGTGATAACATTTTAATTAGTAAAACTATTTGATGTCTATTTTCTACTTTATTGTAATTATTTCTTATATTCATGTTAACACCATACACATGGTACAAAATTGAAATACAACATTACTGTTTAAAATTCATAATTAATATAATTATTTCTTTTCTTTTTAAACTTTTGTATTATTATTAATTATTATGTTATATTTCTTTTTTAGATTAAAAAAATATTCTTTTTCTATTCTTAAGTGCTCTATGTATGAGGAGTAATTGTACATATTTCCCTCAGTAGTAGTTTTGTTGGTTTGATGGTGAAATATACGTATTTATTAGATAACAATTTTTATTATTCTTACAACCCAATGGAATAATTATAATTATATTTTTCCACATTTAAACTAAATAATTCAAAAATGGCTATATAAATTTCATGGGTATAATTATTTAACCATTCAAAAATGAAAGAAACACAAAATGTATAAATCACAATTCCTATCCATACTTTTAGAACAATATATATGTGCAATAGAAGAAGGGTTAAAGGTAAAAATACCTTTCAAATTTGATCACTTTTGTAATTTTACTCTTTATTTTATAAAATATTCAATTATGTCCCTCTAAGTACTAAAACATTTCAATGTTACCATTCTATTAAAAATTTAACAGCTAACTTTATTATTGACTATTAATAGGAACTGTATTGCAAAAAAGTTTAAAGATTTATTTAAAAAACTCAAAAATAAAAATTCTTTACAATATTTTTTTTGTTTTCTTTCATTATTTTCTTGAAATTCTTCATTTCTTCTTCTTCTTTCTACTTTTTTGAATTCTTTATTTTAAAATTTTCTTTTTAGGTGTATTTTTCAAAGATAAAATGCATTAGTACCTCTCCAATTTTATAGATTATAGATTTTTTCCCTTCAAAGTATAAACCCAAAAAAAAAAAAAAAAAATTACCTTCTAATTAAAAAAAAAAACTTATCTTTCTGCCTACTTATGTGATTAAAAGATAATAGAAATATGTTGTTGGGATTATTTTAGCTAATTTACGTTGCTTTTTCTTTTCTCTTTCTTTATAGAGACTTGTTAAATTTAGGGTGAGTGCCTATAAATTTTAAAACTATTTTATCCATTTTCAAATGGATCTAACTTTTATTATCTAGTAAATATTTTTTTCACTCTTCACTCTTTCTTTTATTATTATTTTTTTCTCATTCTTATAAATATAAGAAGATAATTTGATAGTAAAAATTCCTACTATCTACATAAAGATTTTTTTTTCTTTTAATACTCCAAATGGTGAATCCATATCTTTCAAAACGAATAAAATAATTTTTTAAACCTTCAAATTTTCTTTTAATATATTGAAAAAATATTGAATATATATGTGTGTGTGTGTGTGTGCGAATTGAATTTAAAATCTTAAAATTTTTTAAATACATTGTATCAGAAAAAGTCCATGTTATCTACATATCCTCTTGGCTATTGAATCCCAGTCTGAAAGAGAAATTATTTTCGGGGGAACACAGCACGAGTGCTAGAGCGAGAGCCATTTCCATCCTTTTCCCTGAATATAGAAAAAATCACTACAAAACACACTTGGAATGGCAGATAATCATTCATAAACCCTACCATTTCCGCACAGCAATGTATGATCTTATGTTTCCAGCATTTACAATTTCAAAGAAACACATTTCTCTCTCTATCTGTATTTTTTTTTTTCATTCTTATATTATTCTTCGGTTCCATAAAACCTCAAGAAGACTATAATCTGCTTTGGTAGTGTCTGCTTCCTCCCGGGAGATCAACTATTGGTGCTGCCTAACGATAGCAGCAACCATTACGAACACTTATATCTCACAAGTAAAAAATGGCCAAAAGAAGGCAGCAGCATAGCCTCAGATATTTATATTTGTGAGTTTTTTAAATAAGTCTATAAATTTTATCTTTTTGTAGTAAAATTCCTATTAACTGTCAATAATATAGTTAACTATTAAATTTTTAATGGAAGGGCAACATTGAGATATTCTAGTATTTAGAGGGGTATAATTATGTATTTTATAAAATGAATGGTAGAATTGTAAAAGTGACTAAATTTGAAGGACATTTTTTCCTTTAACCTATAGAAAAATATACGGTCTCATATTAAAATCTAGATTATTGTACAAAACTAATTCAGTTTTCTTTATAGTAAGAATTAAACAATAGAAAAGGGAAAATGAAAAAATATGGATTTTTATTTTATTGGTTGAATGATGAATACAACATTATTTCCCCTCATTTTCTGTCTTTCATTCAACACTTTTTCACCTTTTATTAGATATCAAGACTCACCCTTTGCTAGTTAGGCAACAATATGCCTAACCTCCTTGGTGCTTTTTCTCTCAATGCTCTTGCCTTCTGCTGCCTAGGGCCGTCCCCAATTGGGCAACTAGCCGGGATTGACTTTGACTGTTTCTCGACCGGAACCCTAAACCTTGGTCAGTTGAACTGGTCAAGCTGGACACTCTTACCGTTAGTCTTCTCTTCCGATTTGATTCTGTCTGACCACAAGCTTTGTCTTGACCAAATCTCTTTTCTTTGTTAGTTTTTTTTTTTTTTTTTTTGGCTTTTCTTTATTTGAAAACCTGTCCCTCGTTTTCATTTATTTATTTATTTTTTATTTTTAAACCACAAAAGTCTCCTTGTTTGATACTTTTTCTTAAGATTCAAGGTTAATTGGCATGATTTTTGCCGATCTTCATAAATCAGAATTCCTTACTCTATTCTCTTGATTTTTCCCCCCTATCACAACTTTTCTTATCTTTATCTGGCAATTTTCGGGGTCGCTAAGTTGTTCAAAATATTCTAAATTAATGCCTAAAATAAGATATAACTGGACATGTTTTGATGTTGATGTTGGTTAAGGATGGCAGTAAAATAGCTTAGAGAAAGACTTTAATGTGTTGTTTTGCCTTCTATGTATTTATTTCATTTGCTTTGGGTTTATGGAGTTTTTTTTTCCCTGTTACTATACATGTCTAACTTAACTCCATATTTTTATTAATAAATTGTATTAATGAATCTCTTATGTGCATATAAACATAAAGACTTCTATTAAGTGCACCTTAGTTAGGCTTGAATTTAAGTGCGCATTTTAATTCTACGCTAATCTTGATGAAAGGAGAGTCGTAAATGGCAAAGAATATGATGCACAAAACTTTGGGCCAATTTGGGAGTTAAAAAAATGGAGAGAAAGGAGAGGATTGAGAAGAAGAAAAATAAGATTTCATTTTTTTGGGAGTTTTTGGAAGAAAGAGGGAAGAGATTTGGAGTGATTTAGGATCACAATAAACCCCAAAATCCTTTCTTTCCAAAGGTGGAGAAAGAGAAATGACGAAGGGAGAGAATAAGAATTTTTTAAATGACAATCACACTCCTCGTTTTCTATTTCTATGTCACAAAATTAGCTGAGGGAGTCACCTATTACAGCAGTTGAGCAAAATTTGCAGAGAAAACCAATGAATTTAACGAAATTTGAAGCAAATTGGAGGAGAAATTGCTCGCAGAAAACCTAGTTATTTTGGGACTTGTTTGTGACTGAGATTATGAGAAAAAGAAGAGAAGTGATTTGTGATGGTTTCGGTGGTGGTGGGTGATGACAGTAAGGATGAGATACGAAGCTCCAAGGGATGGTTTGAGGGTTGAAAAATAAGGAGGAAAGAAGAGATTTGAAGAGAAAGGTACTCTCATTCCTAATTGCCAGATTTTGTGAGTAAAAAAAAAAAAAGAAAAGAAAAGAATTGGAGTGATGGAGGATCACTCCAATCCCCATAATTTTTTCTCTTTACTCTTGGAGAGAGACAGTTGGTCATACTCGGATCCAAAGGGTGATTGCTTAGGGTTCTTTCAGCTGCTATTTTATGGATTTCTCGGCTAATTTTCCTTTCATAGCGTCATCCCAATTGCATGGAGCACTGTCATATTTGAACCTAACTTGGTCTGCTGAGAGGAGTGTTCATATATGGCCTGTAAAATGGAAGGATAAAGTTGATATGCATAGGCATTTAATCCTCAATATTGATGGCACATCTAAATGGCTGGCTGGTTATGCTGGGGCTAGAAGGGTGCTCCGTTTTTCAAATGGAACTTTTCATTCTGCGTTTGCATCATTCCTCAGGCTGGCCACTAACATGGAGGCTGAATTGGAGGACCCTTCATCTTGGTCTCAGAACTTGCAGGAAGTTGAAGGTCAAAGAGTCCCTTGGCATCTAAGGGATTTGGCTTTGAAAATCAAGTTTCTCCTTGCTAAAATGCCTTTGTTCTCTTTGGTTTATATATACAGGGAAGCAAATCAGTTGGCAAATTTTATGGTTAACGAGAGTTGTTGGTTACGAGCTGTTGTAACATACTCTAATTATTTGGATTTGCCTTTAGAGGCTAAGGGCATTTGTAATATGGATATGTTAAGCATCCCCTCTTTGCGTATTGAGATGGTTGTACCGTAATTATTTAATAAAATCTTTAGGGGGTTCTATCCTCATTTATCAAAAAAAAAAAAAAAAAAGATGGTTTATGTGATTTTTCTGAAATAACAATTTTGACTATTTTATTCTGATATAATAATTTTTATTTCTTTCCATATTTTCATGAAATGAAATCCTTCTTTGTAAAATTATTTTTTAAATATTATTATTTCTTTTCTTTTCTCTCCAAATTTCTAAATAAAAAAGAGTACTTCTTTTATATATATTCTTTATATTTTAAAATTAAAATTATTACAAAAGAAAGAAAACTATATTATATTATATCAACAAAAATCTTTTAACAATAATATAAATGAAAGACATTTAATAAAGCGGTAAGTATTCTCAATATAATGAGAAGATGAAGAGGGAACATGGAGGTGGCGTCAAAGGTGAAAGTTAAAAGTAAATAATTGTCTTGAACTCTATATACCAGATAAGATTAGTAAAATTAAAATTTTCAAAAATTATAAACATTTCTCTCATTTCTAAATAGAAAACAATATTTAAATTAAGGATAATGTAATATAGACTATATTTTATAACAGTATAATATATTCAGTTTGGTTCTTCAAACCAAATCCAAATTTGAATTTCAAAATCTTTCAAACTGAAACCAGATCAACCCAAAAAAAAAAAAAAAAAAGGGTGCTTTCGGTTTGATTTGGTTGGAACATTTTGATGTTTTTTTTATTAAACCCTATCTGCAATTGACGACTAGTTCGTGATATTCACATTGAATTTTCTTTAATGGTTTAATCTTCACGTTTCCTTCGGTCAAAAATATCAAATGTCTTTCTCTAGTAGATTTAAAATAAAAATGATAAAGGATATTCACGTACGTATATGGAATCTTAGATTGTGATATTTAGTCAACAATATAGTATTAGCAATAACATCCAAACAAGATTAATTTTGCGATTCTTCATAGTACAATTTATGAAACCTATTCAAGTTTAATAGGATTGTGATTCAATAAAGATTAAAAAACAAAGTTTAATAGTATTGAAGTGGTGTAACTTTCAAAGTAAATAATCTTTAAAACTCTAATCCTGTTTGATTGTTAAGGATAGTAAGATTGGAAAATAATCAAATTCTTTATTTTTAAAATTCAATGTTTAGTTTTTTACTTATGTCCTAGGAAAAAAAAAAAAAAGATTCTTGAGATTTGGAAATAAATTCAAAATACTATGAAAATGAATCATTTCCAGAAGGTGTTATTGTGATTTATTTTTTTTAGAATTCCAACAATAAAAGATAAAAATAGTTTTAAAAATAAAGATAAATAGAACACATATTCATATCCATATATTCGTCATGACTTATCTTTCTACCCTTATATCTCTCATAACTTAGGAATGTTAAAATTTTCTATATTTACAACTACAATATCTTCACCAACCCCCCCCCCCAAAAAAAAAAAAACTTAAAAGACTCAACACTTTAAGTAAAAATAATTGTAAAATTTTAACTTAAAAATCATATCATGATTGTATAATTTAATGAAAAGAAAATTTATTAAAATTTCTGTAAATATTTAATTTGATAATAATCAAATATTATTTTTTTTATCAATATTAAAATTTGAACTCGATATAAAATAATTATAGTATAATATAAAATAAATTTTGTACTAAAAGATATAAGAGCACTATTTATGTGATTTTCATTTACTATAACCATTTGAAAGGGAAAAAACATATAATTAAATTGTACAATAATATGAGAAATATTTAAAAATAATTTTGAATTTTTTATATGTATAATAATTTTTTTTTAAATATTTAAAATACTTTGTATTA
Source organism: Voacanga thouarsii (assembly GCA_026120185.1). Classification (NCBI taxonomy): domain Eukaryota; kingdom Viridiplantae; phylum Streptophyta; class Magnoliopsida; order Gentianales; family Apocynaceae; genus Voacanga; species Voacanga thouarsii. The sequence goes on from JANUWF010001486.1 coordinate 600,611, forward strand.
CTTTCTTTCAATTTTTTTATTATCTTCCAAACAAAATAATAGAATGTAATCTATTTAGAATCATATATTATGAATTTATATTTCATAACATTACTTTTGTCATAATGTCACATCCCGTACCCGCGGACTCGGGAGTGCGACTATAGGCCTGATAGCACCCATGGTCAACTACTTAGTCGCCATCCTCGATGGGCCAAAATGGATATCCCAAGTTGACAATGGGTATTTAGACCCATTCTTATATACTATTCACACTTCTCATCCCAATCTCATGTGAGATTAGGGTATCACAACTTTTATATGCATTAATCAAACAACATCTAATAACTAAACATAGGTGGATTCCACTAACAATATGTGTATATATTATTAATATTTTTATATATTTACTATAAATTATACTAAAATATAACATAAAAATAAATTATAATTAATTTAAATTTTCTATTTCAAAATTGAGTTTTCAAACTTTAATTTTTAGAATTTAATACTTAAATATCAGTCTTTAAATTTCATTTTTATCAAATGAATCCGTAATTATATTTAGTCCCTTTTTTCCTTTTAAAATTTGCACTACACTTTGAGCTACAAATAGTTGTATGACAATATAATTAGTTAGAAGCACTGTTTATGAAGGGATGAATAATGCATTCAATTTAAATATTGTTGCCTCCTTTCTATAATAATTTGCAAAATAGTAAAAAAAAAAAAAATTTATCTTGTTGTAACTTAGTTTCAAAACTTTTTTTTAAATATTTTTGGGTTCCATAATTGATTTTTTGTTTTTAATGGGTCTAACCACCTAGGGGCAGAATTTGGCTGGCCAAATTACATATGGAGTGGTAATTAAAACTAATAAGAATGAAAGAAAATTGTTAAGGTTTAAAAAAAATAAAAAAATTTAGACGAAATTTCTATGAAAAATAATTTTGAAACTATTTTTATATATTTTCCTTCTTTTTTTTAAATAAAAAAATGCGAGTTATGCCAGGAAACTGTGAAACCCCACCTAAAGCCAACCCTAGAGTAAGGGGGTCAGGATGCATATCATATTATTTTGCATGAATATATATGTTTTAAATGATTCTATGTGCTTTAGAGTTGTGGATTATAGGTTAAAATGCTTAGTTATGTTTATCGAGTAGGAAGGGTAAATGGTAATTTTGCTTGAGGTCAAAATAGGAAGAAAGCTTGAGGATTAAATAGGAAGAAAATGTGGGTGAGAAAATAACAACAAGAGTTATTGTGATTTAGTGGTTAGAGTTTGGTGAATTAATTTCTAAGGTCATAAGTTCAAATCCCATCATTAGAATTTTAGAGGAATTCTTGTCCTTTTTATTACCACTAGCTTGTCCTAACATCTTTATAATTCAAAACCATTAAATCCTTTCCAAAAAAATTCTGTGATAACTCCTCCACCTTGAATTTCGAAAATCAGCTTTGGAGGTTGGGAAGTTGGACGAAAGTAGGAGAAATAGGAAGGGTTTCCAAGAGAAAATCAACCACCGTTATAGCACCTTCAAACTCACCTTCATGTTGTTCATCTTCTAGTAAAAAAAAATCTGGAAAATTTTCAGAATATTTGCAGACCGTTTCTTTGAAAATAGAGCCAATAAACCCATTCATTTGCTGCCAAGAAAATGGTCATTTCATGTGGCTTGAAAGCTGAAAAAACTGTGCAATTTTCGGACGGCACAAAACAGCACCAAACCAGGAAAAATTCTGGGCATTTCGCCACTTCCAATCAAGGAAATGAAGCTATTTTTAGTTCATCTTCAAGCCAGCAAAACTTCCCTGTATTTGTCCAGAAATAAGGCTGAAAAACCATCCTTGGAAGACCCTCAAACACCCCAGAAGAACCTCTGAAAATCGAGCCAAGTGAGTGCAAAAATTCTGCACAAAAAAATCTGTATCTTCGAAACTAAGAACAACCATGAAACCAGATTTTTTTTCCAGCTTTGCTCCCTTTTAGCCTAGGCCGAAAATCACCTTCAACCTCTGCAAAATTGAACCTTGCTCAGCTGTAGACTGAACACCATTAATCCCACACTCACCTTGAGTATAAGGACTCCATAGCCACACCACAAAACACTCCTAAGATCACTCCATTCAAACTCTTTTTGAACTTCAAATAATTTCAGCATTTTACTCCATTAAAATCACTCTTGTAGTAGGCAAATAAACCAGAATTTCCTCTGCCATTTAAGACTGAATTTCGGCCAGCCTTGGAGCAACATTAACCTTCCATCAATTCAGCAAAACCACCATGTTCAGCCAGCACCATTGAAGACCATAGAAACCTCTCTTGATCAAAACACCATAGCTAACCTCTTACCTTAAACATCTCCACCATTTCCTCCATTTAAATTTCAAAAAAATCTAATCATTCTCTCTCCTTCTTGCTGAAAACCAAAACCTCATTCACTCCATACCATTCGGCCAGCCTTCTACCAAAATTCGTGTAGCACTTCTTCCAAATTCTCTCCATTTTCACCTAAAACCCCAAGAACACCAAGACCACACACTAACCTTCTTCAAGCCTAACCCTACTCTAAACACCTCCAATCACTCTCAAATGCTCCAAATCACTTCCATTTAATCTCTAAACTTCATTTCTGGTATTTATAACACAAAACCTCGCAAACAAGAATTTTCGAACGGATCAAAATTAGCTTTTCTTTGAAGGTCTCAAGAACATCAACGAGGTAAGTCAAGAACAACCTTCTCGATCATCTTCTTCCATTCGATTGTACTGTTCTAATGCTCTCTCTCTCTCTCTCTCTCTCTCTCTCTCTCTCTCTCTTCCAACCGAAATGGTTGATCAACCATCAACCATGGCCGTTTTCCCGTTAGATCATTCAAGGCTCTCAATCGCGTGGACCTTCTTAATTCTTCATCGAAGTGTTCATCAAATCAAGTGTTTTCCTTTAATCCTTCTTTTAATTCAGTATTCATGTCTCTTAGATGTTGATAGGAAGAATGAAATATGGATAAGGGATTGAGTATATGCATGTGGATTAAGGGATGGAGTTAGGACATGATGATTGTTGTATATGACTAGGATGTGTGTGTTTCCCTTTCGAATCAATGTATGTTCATCATGCTTAATGAATTTTATGGATGTTTGAAGCATGATTAGATATTATGACACCAAAGGTGATTAGGTTTTTATGTTCTTATTTTTCCATAGAAACCATGATTGATGATTATGCTTAGTAGGATTTTGGCCATGTGATGGTATGAGATGGTTCAAGTGTATGTTCATGAATTCTTTTTAACAATAGAAAAATCATGGTGGAAAAGTATTTTCTTGTTAAGGCTAAATTATTTTTATTAACAAATTTTATTACCTTGAATAGAATGCTGCAATATTTTCCCTATAAAATTCGAAACTCTAGGGAGATTTGGAGTGGTTTATTAATTAAAATATTCATATTTTCTTTATCAAATAAATGAGATCTTTTATTAAAAATAATATATATAGTAATAAATCCTTTACAATAAATAAAATATTATTAGAATCTATTTGTTATTGATTAATTAAAATTTAAAATAATTCATTCATTATTAATTTTATTTATTACTAATTATTTATTATCTATTTAAAAATTAATTAAAGGTTATTTGTAATTAATATTTATTTATAATAAAGCTATTTTTAAATCACCATTTATTAGTACTATTCAGGACTTAATATTCAAACCTTAGTTTATTTATTAAAAATAATACTCAAGAATTATTAATTGGGTCTATAATTTATTAGCAATTATTTTAGAACCCCAAGTTCTTTTAACTTATCAACTAAAACTTATTTTATAAAATTCTTTATCACCTAACTTTAAAGCTTAGGACATTAGGGTCATGGCTAGTCATGGTTGTAACTAGTTGAGCTAAAAAATTATTTATGTAAGGCAGGTATAGCCCGAATGTAACCTTATGTCTTGTGTTTACCCCAAGCGGGGTTAGGTCAGCCATGGAAGACTTTTGAATTTGAGCAAGCAAAGGATCAGGTAAGCTCCTGCATAAAACTTGTTTACTGTAAAAGGTTATCATGGCAAGCTAAACACGAAGTATGTGAATACTGATTTGGTAAAGGCAATTAAGGATTGTTTCTTTTCTTGATTCGGTCAAAATAATTATTTGAAAATTTTCAAAGCAGTTTTACTCAAACACTGAACTATTTCTAAAACTGATTTTGGCATGGACTTTAGAAACCCTAAATTGCCATTTTCAAGTAAAGCTATGTTTTACCAATTTTCTCCCAAGTGGGACAATTATCGTTGAGTACTCAATAAGGGTAGGCTAGTAGTACTAGTTTTGAAGAGCAAGAGTGAGTCTTCTGGCAGGAGACCACCTCCAAAAGATAAAACTCAACTTAGAGAAATGTCAGTACTACTTAGTCATGCCGGTATGAGCTAGCAATTTTATTTCAGTCAAGTGACTGTGTTTTGCCGGAATGGACACCCAGTTGTTGTTTGGGTATAGAGAATGAGGAGTATCTTGCCCGGTAGGCCGATCACCTACCTTTTGCCAGTCTGCACAAAGTGTCGGTAGTGTGCACAAAGTGTGGCATACTGACCATCCGGTTATGGGGCCCAGCGTGTGGTAACCCATAATCCTTTCTTTTGAGTGGTTGATCTTATAAATTATGTATGGCTGGAAAAGCCGAAAACACCACTCTTATTTTTTACTAATGTTTAATGCTTGCCAATATTTCTCTTATAAAGTTTTCACATTTCGCATCCACGAACTGTTTTCACTAAACACTCAAAGCACACACGAACTTACTGAGATTTTTATTTCACCACCTTTTATGCCATGTTTTCAGGTCGATCCTGCTGTGGAGATGAATAGCTAGATTTGTTGTCTATGCTTTGAAGACTGTATGATTATTTTTCTTATGTGTTGTTTTGAGAGATGGTAGCGAACAATTTATTTTGGATTTGTTCATGTATTTTTGGGTTGTAACAAGTTCAATTTCAAGGTATTACTTTTATTTTCTTTTGTGTGACTTAGTTATAAAGACCCCTTGTCCTTTGGACGGGGCGACATCCCCGGCCCTGTCGGGCCTAGGTAGTGGGGTGTTACAGAAACAGCTCTGTACAAAACGAGTCTGCCCCTTTGCGGTTTGAACATGGCCCTCTAGAAAGGAGGGAACATAAGTATTCTCTATATTCTATAGTTGGTTACTTGTTTGAGATTCTTGAAGCATTGAGAATTTGAGATTTCCACTACCTGACTAAAATTCCTTGTAATGTCAGAGATTCTTCATGATGCCCCAATCCCATATTGGATTGGGATGAGAAGTATGAATGGTATATAAGAATTGGCCTAAGTACCTATTGTCAACTTGGGATATCTATTTTGGCTCAGCGAGGACGGTGGCCAAGTAGTTGACCGTGGGTGCTACCAGGCCCATAGTCGCGCTCTTGAGTCCGTAGGCACGAGGCGTGACATTTGGTATCAGAGCAAGTAACCAGAACCACCTCAAGTAACCAAAACCACCTCTAGAATCCTATGCCGCCTGGTTGGTCGTGACATTTGGTATCAGAGTAGGTAACCAGCCCCCGATATAGGAACTAAGTGCTACACCGTGCACGGTAGGAGGCATAAATCCTATGCCGAATCCTATGCTGCTTGGTTGGTCCTGGGTTTGACCCTAAAGTATGGGCCCAGACGGGGCGTGACATTTGGCATCAGAGCAGGTAACCAACCCCCAGTATAGGAACTAAGTGCTACACCATGCGCGGTGGGAGCCACATCTAAAATCCTATGCCGTCTGGTTGGTCCTGAGTTTGGCCCTAAAATATAGGCCCAGCGAGGACGCTTGAGCCAAAAGGAGGGATGGTGGGAGCCACATCTAGAATCCTATGCCGCTTGGTTGGTCCTGGGTTTGGCCCTAAAGTATAGGCCCAACGAGGACGCTTGGGCCAAAAGGAGGGGTGAATGTGATGCCTTAATCCCATATTAGATTGGGATGAGAAGTATGAATGGTATATAAGAATGGAGCTAAGTACCAATTGTCAATTGGAGATATCTATTTTGGCCGAGCAAAGACGGTCGCCAAGTAATTGATCGTGAGTGCTGCGCGACTCATAGTCGCGTTCCCGAGTCCGCGGGCACTGGACGTAACATTCTTTCGCTTTATGGAGGCGGCCTTGATGGTAATACGATGACACAGACATTCTTGATAGAGCCGATTGATGATACAGCAACTTCTCATGTGTAGAAATTTCTCAATCCCTTCCTCGGGAAGGCGTTTAACTTAGATATTCAAATGTTTTATCACTGGGTTTTGGGAATGCGATTTGAGACCCCGAAAGGAACACCATTCTCAGCTTTGAAGCTGTTGAAGCAAGGATTGCAGACAATTAGTTATAGACGTTTCGAGGCCGCAAGAACCCAAGAACAGCTGCAAAGGAGTTAAGGGTGAATTTCTTGTCATTGTGAATTGCTAGGAAAGTACATGTCAATATTATGTGGGATACGCTTGCTGATTCTCCAGTTGCTTCTGGTAGCTGTGTTTCTTTGGGCGGCAAAAATTTCAGTTGACTACACCGAATGACAAATTAGCAGGCAGCAATTGCCGCAAGACTGGTCAGATAGTTTTATAGAAGACTTGTCAGATAAGCAGCAATAATCGTTTTATTGCTTCTATGGTTATTATGCAGTAATTGTTTGGTTTTTTTAGACGAGATACTTGTTTACCACTTCCACTTTCGAGTGGGAAAGGGGTAAAAAGAACAAAATGGTGTAAAAGCATATTGTGTTCTGTTTCCCTGCGCCGACATGCTTGACCGTCTTGTCTTGTTATTTCCCCTTCCATGTTATCCTCTGAAGCCACTCTCTGATTTGAAATTTGTAATTGAGATTTATGAACTTGATCTAAAATTTTAGTTCTTTGCTCGCTTCCAGCATCGATATGCTGATATCACTTGGGATATTATGCTCTAATATAATATATGATATGATGGTATCTTATGGGATATTTTTATGTTCCAAGAAATTTCTTTTCCTCCAAGCTCCTCTTATATTCTTCCAACTACTTCGAGATTGTACAGCTCCCCATTGCTTCCGACAGTCAAGTAATATTGGTTTTAATTTGTCCAAGTCAACCATCTTATAGAGAGCAAGAAATATGTGACTTTTAGGTTCATTCATGAGAGGTATAAAATGGTTATTCTGCAGATGTCATTTTAGCCTACTTTATTAAGGAAAGTTTAATCCATCATTATCAAGTTCTACACCTAAAGTTTTGGACTTTCAGCACTAAATAAACCAGCATATATATGTGGGATCGTTTCAGTATCAGAATCCACCTTTTAAAAAGGGAAAACCTGATCAGCCAAAAAGAGCAAAAGCTAATAAAAAGCAGCACTGTAGGATATATTATACTCAGAATGATCATTTTCAAAAGCCTTCTTTTGCTGTTTTTCAGTGTTCAATCCCTTGCTGGGAATGCTGGGGCAGCTGCAGAAAGAGATGGAACAAATGGAGCTGGAGGACAAACTTATGTCCCAGTACACATTGGTGTAGTTCTCAATCTAAATTCAACCATGGGCACCATGGCTGATGTCTGCATATCTATGGCCCTTGAAGATTTCTATGTAGTGCATCCAGATTATCAAACACGATTATTCCTCCACACCAAGGATGCTCAGGAAGAGTTGGAAGTGGTGTCTGAAGGTTAGATCCATACACTTTTTGATATTCAAAATATTGCTGCTACTTACTGCTAATCTTGATGTAGCTCTCAGTTTTGCATATACCAACAAAGATGAAATGTTGTTTAGTCTTCTTACGAACCATGAATAAACAAATTTGTTGCACTTATTCAGAGTTCGAAGTCCCAACGTTTCTTTGTAACAGAGGACAACAAAATTATGTACTTAATGTGCATTTTGATTAGACCCAAATTGTTTTCCAGAAATTTCAGCATATCCATTGCCGTTGCATTGTTCATCATTCAACGCAGGTCTTTCAATATGCATCATTGGCTAGTTAAGACCAAGTCAATACTACAAAGTAATGTCACCCTAAAATCTTTTTTTTTTTAAATCAGATCTTTCTGGCTGACCTGTTTGTCCCATAATTGTTTGTTATGGGAATTTCAAGGTTGATGTATGATTAGCTTTCTGTAGCAATAATTGATTGTCATGCTTGCTTAAAGCTATAAAGTTGGGAAATAAATATTTGCTCATTCCCTTGACATCAGTAGCTGTCTCTTATTATATTATTTAGAATTTACAGTTTCTGATTTGAGAAATCTCTTAAAAAAAGAGAAATTTTAGAAAACAATTAACAGGATTGAGAACCATGTGGCAGGAAAATTAGTTACACAAGAGCTGCAAAACATTTTTTCACAAGTTTGACTAGATGGAATCATCGAGATGATCAATAGCTTGCAATGATGTCATAATACATAGCTGATTATTGTTTCTCCTGAATGCAATGCAGTTCTGGAGTTGCTGAAGAACGAAGATGTTCATGGAATTCTAGGCCCACAAACATTCGCAGAAGATACATTTGCTGAAGAACTCGGAAGAAAAGCTCAAGTACCTCTTATTTCCTTTACTTCTAGATGTAAATCTCCTTCACATGCTAAAAACCCTTACTTTATTCGGACTACACCAGATAACTCAAACCAAGTTAAAGCTCTTGCCACAATCTGCCAAGGCTTTGAATGGCATGAAGTAGTCATTTTGTATGAAGATACCAACTATGGTAACCAATTCACCTCTGAGTTAAACCGGGAATTCCTAACGGCGGATATTCAGGTAGCATACATGATTGCCATATCTGAATCAGCTACAGACTATCAAATCAGGAAAGAACTAGAAAATCTGATGCATATTCAAACTAGGGTGTTTATAGTGCATATGAATGCTGTGCTTGGAGGAAGGCTCTTTGTTCTTGCAAAAGGGGCTGGAATGATGAGTGAAGGTTATGCTTGGCTTGTCACTGATAGCCTAGGTAACTTTCTGAATTCTATTGATTCCACTGCCTTTGATTCCATGGAAGGCGTTTTAGGCATAAGGCCTCATGTACCCAAGTCACGAAAACTAGAAAGTTTCAAAGAAAGATGGAAGAGGAATATGATACTAACAAAATCTGAAAGTGCAAAGGCGGAGTTGAATGTATATGGTTTGTGGGCTTATGATACAGTTTGGGCATTAGCAATGGCAGTAGAAAAAATAAGACCAGTTAACACCAGCTTCCTGAAGTTCAAGAGTGGAGTAAATGGAAGTGATATTTCTAATCTCAGATTGTCCCAATTTGGTCCAAAACTTCTTGAAGAACTCTATAATACGAGTTTTGTTGGCTTGAGTGGAGCATTCCAATTGATAGATGGGCAACTGAAACCTTCAGCCTTGGAGGTATTTAACATCATTGAAACGGGTGGCAGAACAATTGGTTACTGGACCCCTGATAGAGGAATAACTCGGACATTGGATTCAACTGATGATACGACTTACTCAACTTCCACAAAAGAACTGAAAAGCATTGTGTGGCCTGGAGATTCAGTGAAAACACCAGTTGGTTGGTCTATTCCTACATCTGGGAAGCTAAAAATTGGGATCCCTTCTAAAGCTGGCTTCACTGAATTTGTAAATGTTGCCATAGATCCTTTGACCGAAAAGATTAATGCTACTGGGTTTTGTATAGACATCTTCCTCTCTTCAGTACAGCTATTACCTTTTAAGGTTGATCCCGAGTACATTCCTTTTGATCCAAGGGGAACTACATATAGTGAACTTATTTATTCCCTAGCAAACAAGGTTGGTTTCTCCTCACCCCTCTTTCTATTAGTTTGTGATGGTATCTCTGCCTTTATTCCAAATGCATGGTTGACTAATGAAATATAAAAAGGCATAAGGAACTGATCAATCGCTTATTTCTTTGTCTTTCTATTGATGATGAAGCAGACGTTTGATATCATGGTGGGAGACACTACAATTTTGGCAGATCGAGCAACATTTGTTGACTTTTCCCTTCCCTTTTCCGAATCAGGAGTTGTTTGGGTCGTAAAAGATAAACAGGAAAAGAATATGTGGATTTTCATAAAACCTTTTAGATGGGATCTTTGGTTTACAATTCTTGCCACCTGCATATTTATTGGAGCAGTCCTTCGAATATTGGAGCATCAACAGAACAACAATTCAGATTCTGTAAGGCGGCCTCGACAGCAACTTGGCGTGCTCTTTTGGTTTCCGATTGCGGTTCTTGCTTTTCCTGAAAGTAAGTCTTGATTAAAACTTATTTCTATTAAATAAGTTAGACAACAAACTATTGCCAATTCAATGCTCTGGAATCTAGCTAATATTGATCCCTTTGCTGCATACAGGGAACATGGTGGCCAATAGCTGGTCAAGGTTTGTGTTGGTTGTATGGCTGTTCATGTCTTATATCTTAATGCAGAGCTACACCGCAAACTTATCAGCAATGTTTACTGTAGACCGGTTAGACTTCAGATATTCTCAGGATTACTATATTGGCTACCAAGAAGGCTCCTTTGTCAGAGAATATTTAATAAATCGCATGCATATCTGTGAGTCAAAGCTCAGGAAGTACTCAAGGATTGAGCAATACCATGATGCGATGACTAAAGGTAGCAAAAATGGAGGAATTGATGCCATTGTTGATGAGATCCCTTATATGAAACTCTTCCTTAATCGATATGGTTCCAAGTACAAAATGCTTGGACACAGATACAGGACAGAAGGGTTTGGCTTTGTAAGTTCTCTCTCTGTGTCTTTTCCCTTCCCCTTTCTAGTTTCTGTGTTTGAGAAAATTGTAATTTGATGTTTCAACCACTTATAGCAACAGCTAAATGCATTTCAACACTGAAAATGACCTTTCTAATGCATTATAAAGCATAATTAGGTAATTTTCTAGGTAGGCTCAAAGGTTATCTGCAACTTTGATCACTGTGTCTGTCTTTGCCACTCTTTACTACAATGTAGAAAACGCTGCCAAGCAGAGTAGACTTCAAATTTACAAGAAAATTTCTTTTTCTGGAAGAAACCAAATAAACCAGTTGTTTTCCTGTTACCTGCAGAGTTCTTATATCTGAGAATTATGCAACTGACTTAATTTCTTTCGATTCTGTATTATGAACTGATATGAAGTCTTTGCAATATTTGTTTAGGCCTTCCCGAGGGATTCTCGATTACTTGTTCATTTTTCAAGAGCAATCTTAGATGTTACGCAAGGTCCAAACATGAGCAGAATAGAGGAGAAGAATTTTGGCCCTGCATATTCTACTGGAGATCAACTGGACTCTATCAATAAGCAAACTAGTCTCACAGCTTATAATTTTGGAGGACTCTTCATTATAATAGGATCGGCTATGGTGTTCGCGCTATTCTGCTCAGTTCCCTCGATTGGACCAAACCTCGTCGGCTTGGCTACAGTTTATAGCCTCAAATGTTTCTCTTTTCTATCATTTGGCGGCAATGGTTTGAGAACCAATTCAATGGCACATTTTGGGGACAGTAAAGAGTCATCAAGGGAACAAGAAGTTCAGATGTCGCCCATGCCAGGCAGAGATCATCAATCTGGACAAGGGAATTCAGATGTTTCAGCTGAAGTCACCGAATCAAACCAGAACAACGACAGTGATGAAATCTAACATGAGCCTGTAAGTATTGATGTTCCAGCCAGATAAATCTGTTCAAGATGAGCAAAGTATTTCAGCAACAGTTAAAGTAACGGCAAAGATTTCTTGAATTTTTGCTTCCCCATCTTGTATCAGGACATAAAAAATAGTTTAGTACGTAAATAATGTAATTATTTATAGATTATTGTACAAAATCATTCCATTTTGTACCATACTATAGTTCAAAAATAGGGGGGAAAAGAATACAGTGGAATTTTTTCCTCATATTTTCCTCAAAGGTAAAATCTCTTTTTTTTTCTGTTAAATATATATATATATATATATTTTTTTTGGTGTTTTCTTTCATTATACATATTGTTTCCCATATTTTTATTGTACATAACTAATAAAGAGAAATTTGTTGACAATGCAAAATTGCCTGAATAAGAAGTTGAGGACAATATATAAGTTTATATGAAAATTAGAACACTTGTAATATATAACTTATTATTTTCTACTCTAAAAAATACTTGATAAATTATTTAATGAGATCATGACATCTTTATTATGGCTTCCAGTTTTGAAAGGAAAGTTGGAAGAAATCTTAGCCAATAGACTTCGGAAAATTAATTAGAAGCAAGAGGACTTTTCAAGCAAAGTTTTTGGGATTGGATCGGACCGGCCGGTCGGATCGTGAACCGATCTCTCAAATGGTCTGGTTCAATCATTTAACTCGGACAACTCAAAAACCATGATGGATAATTCAGATCGGTTTAGACCGACTGGTTGGACCGATTAGACCGTGAACTGGCCTATCTAGTATTGAACCGGTCATTTATTAAAAAAAAATTGAGTCAAATTTTATAATTTTTAGGGATAAATTAAATTATATAATTCAATAAACTACTTTAATGTATTAAATTGTTAGTTATATACTAAAAATGATTATTTTTAATCATGAATTTGAATATTTATATATTTATGAACTTAAATTACACTATATTATTAATCAATTTTTTAAAAAAATAATTATATTTTTAATTTTTAAATTATAATATTATCGGATCAATTACGATTGGACCATTAAACCGTAAACTAATAACTTTTTCGGTTCGATAATCGATCCGGTTATAAAAATATTGTTTTCAAGTATAGGGCATGTGTTAGGAGATTAGGTGTATTTTTGGATACCAATTTTTTAAAAATAATACTGTTTTTCCCCCTTATCTTCATGATAGACGAACTTGAGACAAATAAATTTAATTGTGAAATATTAATAATTTTTTATTTGCTCTGAATATATTAAAATATTAAATTTTTAGTTTTTTTTAAAATTTAAATATAATCCCAATCCAATTCTTTGATGAAGATTTTTTTTATTTTGATCTCTTTGTAATATATGTCAGTAAAATCAACCATTTGGCCAGAAATTAAGTTGGGATCGTCTGAAAACCAAGGGTTGATTCTACCAATGATAAGCCATTCTCTTGGAGGTGGAAGACTGGAATCTGTTTTTCATGATTTGTGGGATTGCATTGGGGTTCGACCAACTTGGAAGGCGCTGCTTGCTGGTCGTAGTTGGCGACAATTATTTGGGGCAATGAAGGCCTCAGGCCCACAGAGGTGCATGGGTTTGGATTGGGAATTGGTTTCTCGGGAAGCTGTGTCTTGCTTTTGGTTCTGGAGGAATGAGGCTGGAGCATGCCATTGGGTTTACTTTTACCTACTTTGTCACAGACAAGGTATGGGACCGTCCATATAGAAATTACGTAATTATTTTACGATTTATTTTTTAAAAACGTAAGAATTTAATAGTAGTAAATATAGTTGTGTTAAAAAAAAATTTAGTTACATGACATTGTTTTTGTCGCATTAAAATTTATTCATCAAGTAATTATTGTTTATACAATTGTGACTAATTATATAAATCATGCATGATATTCATGTAATCGTAACAAATATTTATAATTAGCTATCTAATTTCTATACACCAAAATTACATTATCCCAAATCCTACAAAGAATTTTTGTCTAGAGTACTGGATTTAGTCAAGTCGAATAGGTTGCTGCCCATTTCTTGAAGGTAATTTGGTAGGTTCGTGCACAATGATGCAATTAAAATGTGTAGCCTTTATCTCCAAAATTTTTTAAAATTCTCTATTTTTTTATTTTTTATTTTTTTACATTTTACTTTTCATCCCTTAAAATTTTTTCAAAAATCATAATATTATCATTTAATCTATCATTTTATATGATTTCCCCTCTTAATTCCAAAATTTTGATTCTATCTCTATTTGTGCATATGATAATCTTGTGACATTAATTACCGAAAATCACCATCATCTAGAGTGGTAGCAGGATTAAAAAATAAAATAAAACATAGAATATAAATTTGTTATTACAAAAAGATGAAAGAGAAGTTTTTGATTACTTTTTAAAGATTGTAAATAGTTGAATGGTACTATTTTTCATTTTTCATATTTATTAAAAAAAATTTATACGTACATTATTACTCGAATTGCAAGGGTAGGACAAAAAAAGTTAAATTGGTAGGACAAAAAAAGTTAAATTAGAAAATACTACATTTTAGTTGTTGAATGCATGTGTTATTAAAATGTAAAAAGGATATTATACAAGCTAAAATTGATAACCAATCATTATACATAATGTTTTCTCGTAATTACGCATAAAAAGGTAAAGTGATATTTTTAAACAATCAAGAATTTTTATGATATTATGACGAACTTCAATGGAGTTGAAAATTTTTCACACAAATTTTTTTCAAACAAGTCAAAATAAAAGGTGCCAAAAAAATTAAATTATAAATTATATTTTATTTTGGCCTTCCGAAGATTAAACTAGCAGCTGCGGTAGGTTCCTTCCCACCTAGAAATTGGCATTGGAACACCATCTAAATAAGGATTTATTTCGTCATCTCAACTCATGCAGCAAATATGTAAAAGATAGAGATGAGTCACTTTTCGATGTTGAGTCACGCATTCTGTGGCAGAGTGCTTGCATGTTTCGGTTGGTGTTCTACAGTTACTTCATCAGCTCTTCGCAACAATATGTTCGTGCACAAAGAATTGTATCCCATCTTTGCTCCTCCATGAATCCCCTGAAGCATCCAAAAGGGCTACATCTTCCTCTTCTGGATTCTGCGGAAGTTTCCTATAACCAGCAAATGGGCACAAGGTGGAGAGATTACTCTTTTGTTGCCCAACAACTCGTTCAAGTTTATAATTTTTGGTTTATCCCAAGTCATTAAGACTATGAAATTGAGTTCTTTGTTGGCTAACTTCCTTTTTGCTTCTAGATTGAATCGTTTCTTGTTTAGCAGTAGACTATAAATCCTAAAATTTCTTGAAGTTTAAATTCGTATTTAATCTTGACTAATAACTATCTACAGAGTCCACGTCAATACATTTGTTGGACATGTGCACGAAGGAAGTTTAAAGACAATGTAAATGCTTGAATTCAATTATCAAATGTTGATTAGTTACGTATGCTCTTCAAAGGTTCTGCTACTTAAAAAAACAGATTAAAAAAAAGTTTAATAGAATTGATATGGTGTAAATTTCAAGGTAACTAATCTTGAAAACTCTAATAACTAAATATATTTGGGTTCCACAAACAAAATATTAGAGAGAGTGACAAAATAATAATTTAATTGATTAATAATAATCTATCCGTTTCAAAATATTTATTTATAAAGATTTTTTATTTTTTTTCACAATACTTGTTCTTGTATATATTTTTAGAATTAATAATTAGTTTATTTCTATTTTACCCCTATTTATTATAAGCCAACTATATAACTTTCCAAAACTCTTTTTTCTTCTTATTTTTGAGAATTTTTACTAACCAATAACTATCATATTTTTAATATGAGTAGAATAGAAATTTTATCTAAATTATAATATTATTTTTAACACTCTTAATCTGTCTATAAAGAGTTTCATAAATAAGTATTTTAAAATGAATAAAATATCTTTTATTAAATTACAAATTGCGAATTTAGAAAAAACTAAAATGGTGAGTGATGATGTAAGAAATTTGTTTCAATTGAGGACAAACAAAATCTAAAAATAGTTTTAGCTAATAAGACTGCATTCAACGACTGATATTTTAAGATGATAATATAGTTTTATGTAGTCTCCCTTTTTTTTCTTTTAAATTTTGCACCACGACAACTAAACTTATAAACAATGAGTTATAAGGAGTAGGATGGCAATATAATTAATTAAAAGCACTTTTTATTAGGAAATGATTAATGCGTTCAATTTAAAATTCCTGTCTCTCTCTCTAGTAATTTGCAAAAATATTCAAAAAGCTATTTATCTTGTGACAACTTAATTTAAAACTTTTTATATTTGTAATATATATATATATATATATATATATATATTACTAAAATGGAAGTTGAAAATGCATTTGCATCAAAATATATACATTATTAATTAATGGCATATGTATAACAATATATATTTTCACGCTCCGAATCCGAGGATGACATGGCAACGCCCCAAAAAAAGGAAATGTTAAACCCTTACATTCATACATAGCCATTAACCAAGGCATATCATCCATTCATAACTTAAGAGATAACAATGCATAATCTTAAATTACAAATTAAAAACCAAACATAAAAACTAAATCCATGTCAATAAACAATTCCCAAAACAACGTGTTAAAACTAATACACAAATGATAACAGCTCATCACTGTAAGTCATCATCAAACCACTCCTCCAACTCATCCTCATCTAATTGAGAACCTGCAAAATGGTAGATAAGGAGTGAGTTCACTAGCTCAGTAAGGACATCTAACTTACTTGCGATTGAGCATGTTATAGATACATATACACTTATAAAATGATTACTTAAAATAGCTTTCAAGTTTTTGTAGTACACAACTCTTGGGGTTTCGGAATATCTTCCTGGTGGGTTGGTCGCACCATATGAAGATCTCGGAATATCACACAAAGAAACAAGAGGGAGGAAAAAAGGAATAATGAATTTCTTAGATTTACTCAATACTAAATCGAATGAGATATAACTGATACCTGTATACTAAATCGGTGTTGTTTATTCAATGAAAATAATGATAAATAAATTAAGGGGAAAAAAGACCATCGCTTGAATAGAAGAAAATTGGCACCAGAATCAAGCAGAGGAGGGCCGACGCCGGGTGGGGGAGGAGCGGTTGGTGATGGAAGAGACATCAGTGCTGAGCAGAGTGCACCTGGCGCCGTGTGTGAAGGATGAAGCCAGCGCTGTCTGTGCTCTGGGATCTGCCCGAATGCGATTTTCAGAGCACCAAAAGCTAACCTGTAACATCTCAACCCCAAAAATCAATCCAACAATCCACTATATCAAGGAAAAATACCATTTTGTGCACAAAAATCATTTAAACATATATAATAATACTTAAACATAACTTAATTTACGAAAATTATTCATGCTTGGGGACGTGCTTTGGCTTAACTGATCAATCTTCTAATTATTATATCTCATTGGAAGTAGGGTTTTAACTTATCCTAGGTATTATATCCCCCTACTAGGGCCTTATTGCTTATAAAGTTGGGAATCCCCTACTAAAGTAGAACCCACAAGCAATTCCACATTCTTATGAATCAAAATCAGAACATAGACATAGAGCACAGCTTAAACCCATGAATTCCATTTACAACATCAAAACAGAATTTAACAAGTAAACATATCATGCTCAATACCATTTTTCATATATTCAAAATAATGTCTTTCATAAAGAATTCAAGAACACCTTTGATTTGTAAAAAACAGTAACCCAAAACCAACCCAAATTTCCTTACCTAGGAATTCAAACATCAAGAATCCTCCCAAAGCTTCCCTTCAAGCCACCAAATACTTTATTCACCTTCAATTGAAACCCAAACAACACAAGCAATCCTCTAATTGATTTTTCCCAATTTAGAATCCTAACGCTATAACTCCAGTTCAAGAATAACAAGTCTCAATCCTATGATACAAACACCATAATCAACAAAAACAATGCTAACTTACCAAGATTTGATGTCAATGGTTCAAGTGCCTTCTCAGATTCTTCACCCCCTCTCCTCTCTTCTTCGTTCTTCTCTTCTAGCACTGATACTAAAGAAACCACGTAACTGACATTATGACTGAACCTCTAATAAGTAATTAACTAAAACCCCATAATAAAATAATTGTTACTTAACTCCTTAACTTAAATTACTAACTCTAGGGCCCTTCTAATGCATGGATTCTAACCCACTAATTAAAAACAACAGTAGCCCAAGAAGGCCATAAAGGGTAGGAGGTCCGTGGGCTCACATTCCACCCCTCTTACAAAAAGCTTCATCCTCAAAACTTACATACCTTGGTCCAAGAATAAGAAAGGATATTTTTTACGTGCATCTTCCTCTAACTCCCAAATCGCCTCACATTTAGAATGGTTTGACCACTACACCTTAATGTAGGATATCGTCCTCCGTCTCAGAACATGAAGCTTCCTATCCACTATCCTTACCGGTACCTCTTTGTAGGTAAAATCTTCCTGTACTCGCAAGCGTGACATCTCTAGAATGTAACTCGGATTGGGCACATATCGACGCAGTTGAGATACATAGAAGACATTGTGAATCATAGATAACGCTGGTGGTACGGCCAATCAATAAGTTAGGTGACCTACTCTCTCAAGGATCTCATACGACTCTACATATCTTGGACTTAGCTTCCCACTCTTTCCAAATCTCATTACACTCTTCGTGGGTGATACTTTTAAATACACTTTCTCACCACACTGAAACTCCAATGGCCTTTATTTGCTATCTGCCCAACTCTTTGATGATCTTGAGCAGCCTTCAACCTTCCGCGGATGACCTATACCTTTTAGGAAGCAATCTGAACTAATTCTGGTCTCGCAATGCTTCTTTCCCCTACATCATCCCAACTAATCGACGATCTACATTTTCGTCCATAAAAAGCCTCATATGGTACCATCGCAATACTATTTTGATAATTGTTGTTATAAGAAAACTCCACTAGTGTCAAACAGTCAACACAACTGCCTTTGAAGTCCAACACACAAACCCGCAGCATATCATTCAATGTCTGAATTATCCTCTCGACTGACCGTCAGTTTGAAGATGAAACGTTGTACTAAGTATGATGGTGGTTCTCATGGCCTTGTTGAAACTCGTCCAAAATTGGGACACAAACCTGGTATCTCTATCTGACACTATACTCATTGGCACCTCGTGCAACCTGATAATCTCATCTATGTACATTCTAACCAATTCCTCTATAGAAGTTGTTACCTTCATAGGTATAAAGTGCGCTGACTTGGTTAGATGATCCACCACAACCCAGATGGTGTCCTTCCATGCCTTGAACTTAGGCAATCTAATGACAAAGTCCATAGTGATATGCTCTCATTTCCACATCGAAATTTCCAAAGGCTTGAGTATTCCAGCAGGTCTTTAGTGTTCTGCCTTAACTTGATGATACACCAAACACTTAGACACATATTTTGCTATACTCCACTTCATACCAATCCACCAAAAGTTCCTTTTAAGATCCTTGTACATCTTGGTCCCTTCTGGATGAACTGAGAACCTCGTGTTGTACACTTCCTTAAGTACCTTGGTCTTCAACGCTTCATTATTGGGAACTGCCTGCCTTTGAAACGTAGACTGCCATCTACATGCATTTGAAAGTCAAGCTGGTTACCTCCAAGCGCCAAGTCTCTTTTCTTTTCTAATTCTATATCCTTCAATTAAGCCTCATTAATTCTTTCCACTAATGAGGACTGAGCCACTAAGGTAGCTAAACATCCTGTAGTCGGCTGCATTACTTCTAATTCTAACCTTTCAAACTCCATGATAAGCCGATCCTAATCCGTGAGCAGAGCTACTAAAGTGCTAGACCTCTTCCTACTAAGAGCATCCGCTACTCGATTAGCTTTCCTAAGGTGATAACTAATCTTCAAATTGTAATCCTTAAGCAACTCTAACCACCGCCTCTACCTCATGTTAAGCTCCTTTTGTGTAAACAGATACTTTAAACTCTGGTGATAGGTGAAGATCTCACACATTTTTCCATACAAATAGTGTCACCAAATCTTTAGTGCAAACACTACTGTTGCCAACTCCAAGTCATATGTTAGACAGTTTTGCTCATAAAGCTTCAACTGCCAAGAAGTATAGGCGATCACCTTACCATTCTGCATCAACACACAGCCCAATCCGTTCTTCGAAGCATCACTGTAGATAGTAAATCCCCCTGCCTCAGACGGTAATGCTAACATAGGTGTCGACGTCAGTAACTTTTTCAACTCCTTAAAACTCCTCTCACAAGCTTCATTCCACTTAAACTGAACTCTCTTCTGGCTCAACTGAGTCGATGGAATAGTGATCTTAGAGAAATCCTTCATGAACTTCCGGTAGTATTTAGCTAACCCCAAGAAGCTTCTAACTTCCTACGCATTAGTTAGCTTGGGCCAATAAACTATTGCTTCAATTTTCTTAGGGTCAACGGAGACTCCCTCTTCAGAAATCACATGCCCCAGAAAAGTCACGCTCCTCGGCCAGAATTAACACTTGCTGAATTTAGCATACAAATTCTGCTCCCTAAGTCTTTGCAACACCACTTTTAAATGTTCTCGAAGCGCTTCCTCAGATGGAGAGTATACTAGAATATCATCTATAAACACCACCACAAATATGTCCAGCTCATCCTTGAAGACCCGATTCATCAACTCCAAAAAATCTGCTGACGCGTTAGTCAATCCGAAAAGTATGACTAGAAACTCATAATGTTCATACCGAGTTCGGAAGGCGCTTTTCGGTAGTCTTTAGTTTTGATCTGCAACTAATGATACATGGAACGTAAATCAATCATAGAGAACACCTTCGCTCTCTTCAACTGGTCAAATAGATCATCAATCCTGGGAAGTAGGTATTTACTTTTTACCGTGATCTTGTTCGCTTTCCTATAGTTGATGCACATACTCATACTTCCGTCCTTCTTCTTCACAAACAAGATGGGAGCACTCCATGAAGATACACTAGGACGTATGAACTTCTTGTACAATAATTCCTAAAGTTTTACCTTCAATTCCCATAGCTCAACTAGTGTCATGCAATATGGTACTTTCGAAATCGGTTCAACTCTTGGAATCAAGTTGATTTCGAAGTCGACCTCTCTCTCAGGTGGTACGCCTGGCAGATTTTCTGAAAACATATCCGGGAACTTATTCACTATTCACTATTAGAATATCTTCAATTCACAGTTCTTGCTTATTTGTCTCCACCACACTAGCTAAGTAAGCCCCGCATCCTTTGAGCAAATTCTTGCAAGCCCTAACTACAAAAATCACTGGCATGGATCTCTTGCCCACTACTCTAGCTTCACTCTGGAAATGGAAAGCAGCTCTACCCGGTACTACAATTTACACCTTCTTCTCTCTACAATCCACCAAAGTATGATTATTAGCCAACCAATCCATACTCAAAATTACGTTAAAATCAACCATATTAATCTGGATTAGGTTTGCATCAAGCTCCTCATCACCAATTTCTACTCGACATCCTTTATGGACCAGGTTAAACACTAAAACTTTTCTATTAGGTACTACTACTCTATATGAATCAACTAAGTGGGTAGGACCTGATTTTAAGGCCTTAGCAAACTTACAGGATATGAATGAATGCAATGCTCTACAATCAAACAACACAATAGCAGGCACAAAATTAATCAGAAGTGTACTTGTCACCACATCATCTACTGTATCAGCCTCTCCCTGGGTAAGAGCAAACACTCGAGCATTGGCCTTCTGTCTTTGATCCCCTACCTTGGGGTTGTTGTGTGCTGCCTACTGCCTGATAGTTGACTCAGGACACTGACCAATCTTGTGACCCATTTTTCCACATTGGAAATAGGCACCTGAAGCCCACCTAAATTCTCCCAAGTGCCTCTTGCCACAAGTGGTACATTCCTTAAACAAGGTGTTGGTATTAGAAGCTGTAGATCTTGCTGCACTCCCTGCCGGTGCCCCTGAAATACTTGGCCTGGGTTAACCAATAAAAGTTCTCTTCTTTGCATCAGGCTGACCTGACAATGATGGTCTAAACCTCTATCCCTAGCTAAACCCTGGCCTGGTACTCTGTCTCTGACTAACCGCTAGCTTGGACCCCTGACCCTGACCCTGACTAAATACTGATTTGGATCTCTTTTTGTCCCTATCCGTGTCAAATCTTCTAAACTCAGCTTCAATATCCAAGCTTCTTTAATAGGCTTCTTTAATAGGCTTCTTTGTAGATACTAAGTTTGATTGCCAATAACCTTTCACAAATCCTAGCCAACAATCTATGCTCAAACTGGTTAGTCCTCGAAGTGGGGTCTCGAGTAACTGCAGGTGCATACTTGCCTAATGAATTAAACTTGAGTGCATAGTTAGTCACACTCATCTGTTATGTCTGAACCAACTCAAAGAATTGGTTCTCCTTCTCAATCTTGAATGTGTCCCGGAAGTACTGCTCTATAAATATTTCCCTGAATTTTTTCCATGTAAACGGCTCACCTCTTTCCACTATTGCAACGCTTCACCCACCAAAAACAGACATGCCACCTTTGGTTCGACTTTCTCAGGAACTTCCATCGTCTTAAAGTGATGTTCCAGTTCTTCAATCCACTCCTCAGCTTTCTTAGGCCCTCCCATACCATTGAACGTCGGGAGTCCCATTCTCTTCATCTGCTCGTAAAACGACTAAACTCCCGAGTCATTCCTCTAGAATCGATGCTCCTAGTCTCGCTACAACTGCTACTTCTCCGCCTGCAACTTGAGCTATTCTTGCTAAACTCTGATTTGCTCTTGTTGTAGCAGCTGCTAACTCTGCATTGCTTGAGCCACCATAGCTAATGCAGTAAGCATGTTCATCAGTGTACTAAAACCAGGCATGGCTGAGACTAGTTGTACCGTCGTAGTTGCTGGTGGCATAAATGGTGGAGGTGGGGGTAGTCCGACCCCAACAGAATGATCCCCTACCCCGCACGGTGCTAACACAGTAGCGGACGAACTCTAACCCCTATTAGCCCTACTAGTCTGCCCTCGTGCTCGTGTAACCACCGGTCTATCCCTGCCATTATCTCCAACACCTACCTAAGCAGTCCTCCTTGTACAACGTGCCATCACGAAAATGCCACTCACTTGCTAAAGTAATAAAAGAAAAGAAAATAATTTACTAAACAATCAACATCCCTAAAGAATACTGAAAATACTACTTATGCTACTATCTTCTTTGAATTTAAACTTATAGGTTATCACTTAATTCCATGTTTATTGTCCTAAAGTTTTAGCCTAGGAAGCATAACATTCGGCTCTGATACCACTAAATGTCACGCCCCGAATCTGAGGATGACATGGCAACAAAAAAAAAAAAAAAAAAAATGTCAAACCCTTACATCCCTAAATGGCTATTAACCAAGGCATATCATCCATTCATAACTTAAGGGATAACAATACATAGTCTTAAATTAAAAATTAAAAACCAAACATAAAAACTAAATTTATGTCAATAAACAATTCCCAAAACAACGTGCTAAAACTAATACACAGATAATAACAGCTCATTCTAAGTCCTCATCAAACCACTCCTTCAACTCATCATCATCATCTAACTGAGAACTTGCAAAATGGTAGATAAGGAGTGATTTCACTAATTCAGTAAGGAAATCTGGTTTACCTGAGATTGAGTATGCTACAGACACATATACATTTATAAAGCGATTACTCAAAATAGCTTTCAAGTTATTGTAGTACACAACTCTTGGGGTTTTGGAATATCTTCTTGGTGGGTTGGTCGTACTATATGAAAATCTCAAAATATCACACAAAGAAACAAGAGGGAGGAAAAGAGGAATAATGAATTTCTTAGCTTTACTCAATACTGAATCGAATGAGAAATAACTAACACCTGAATTCTGAACCAGTGCTATTTATTCAATGAAAATGATAATAAATAAATCAAGGGAGAAAAAGATCATTTCCTGAATAGAAGAAAATCGGTGCCAGAATCAAGCAGAGGAAGGTCGGCGCAGGGTAGGGGAGGCGTGGCAGGCACCGAATGTCACTTCGGCGACACCGGTGCTGAGCAAAATGTAGCCGGCGCCAGGTGTGAAGGATGAAGCCGGTGCCGCTGTGCTCTGGGATCTACGCGAATGCGATTTTTAGAGCACCAAAAGCTAATCTACAACATCTCAACCTCAAGAACCAATCCAACCATCCATTGTATCAAGGAAAAATACCATTTTATGCACAAACACTATTTAAACATATATAATACATACTTAAACATAGTTTAACTCACAAAGATGATTCATGCTTAAGGACTTGGTTTGACTTAACTGATCAGTCTTCTAATTATTATATCACATTAGAAGGAGTGTCTTAGTTTATTCTAGGTATTGTATCCCCCTAGTAGAGTCTTATAGCTTATAAAGTTAGGAATCCCCTACTAAAGCAGAACCCACAAGCAATTTCGCGTTCTCATGAATCAAAATCAGAACATAGACATAGAGCACAACTTAAACCCAAGAATTCCATTTACAACATCAAAACAGAATTTAACACGCAAACATACCATGTTTAATACCATTTTTCATATATTCAAAATAATGCCTTTCATAAAGAATCCAAGGACACATTTGATTTGTAAAAAACAGTAACCAGAAACCATAACGTAGGAAACCAAATTTCCTTACCTAGGAATTCAAACACTAAGAATCCTCTCAAAGCTTCCCTTCAAGCCACCAAACACTTATTCTCCTTCAATTGAAACCCAAACTACACAATTAATCCTCTAATCGATTTTCTACAATTTAGAACCCTAACACTCTAACTCCAATTCAAGAACAACAAGTCTCAATCCTATGCTACAAATACCATAATCAACAAAAGAAATGCTAACTTACCAAGGTTTGATGTCAATGGTTCAAGCCATTTCATGGATTCTTTACCCCCTTTCCTCTCTTTTTCGTTCTTCTCTTCTGGCATTGATACTAAAGGAACCACGTAACTGACATTATAACTGAGCCTCTAATAAGTAATTAACTAAAACCCCTAATAAAATAATTGCTACTTAACCCCTTAACTTAAAATGCTAACTCTAGAGCCCTTCTAATACATGGATCCTAACCCACTAAATAATAACAATTGTAGCCCAAGAAGCCCATAAAAGGTAGAAGGTCCGTGGACACACACACACACACACACACACACACACACACACACACACACACACACACACACACACACATATATATATATATATATATATATATTGTAGGCAAATTTATGCTAAACAAGTAACGAAATATTAGGTTTAGTTTGTCAATCTGCTATGATTTTGTTAAAATTTCATGTTGTAGTGACGTTAGTTTGTATATTGTAAAATAAAAAGTTCAAAAAACACAATAAATTGGTAACACAATTTGACTATTAACAAGCTTATGTCTACGAGTCCTAGACTAGTATAGAAATTCACTAAAAACTTTAATCAAAGTTACAAGGATAACACTTATCTCAATCACCAAGTGATTCCTAGTGGACTCTAATAGAACATAACAAAGTGTTCTTTCTGTCAAACTTCTAGAAAACCCTTTATTAGACCCAAATCTGCAATTGAACACCTTTTAATCTTTGTTGCTACAGCAACCTGTTACTTCATTTAACTCCAGAAAGGTATTTGATTTGAAGACGAAATAGATTGATTCAAATCCTTCAAGAAGACTGTATATTGTTGCCGTTGATAACTTGAACCGAAAGCATACTTTAATAGAAGAATTCAACACTCTTAATTAATGATATATGCTTCTCAACCACTCAGAATATTTTCATAAATTTTCTCTCTTGCTTTCCATGTCCAAATTATGAGGATCTCTCTTCAAATTTCATGCCACTATCTTGTGTTTTCTCTTCATCTTTGGTCACTATTATATATTGTAATAGAGTAGTAGTTTCCTTGCCAAATTATGAATCTGTGTTAGCCTTGTAGCTTCCCAAATGTTTAGAACTTCAATCCCACTTGGATTTGGAATCCTTCACTTACAAAATCTTCATTAGATCTTCAGTAAAACTCATCTAAGATTCTCTAGAATCCTTTTCCTACTCCAATTGAATTATTACAGTATCAAAACCTTACCAATATTGCAATTACTAAAATAGCGGTTTTGTCAAAAAGTCAGACGCCAGTTTTGACAATAACAATGAAGCACTTTGTTTCTTTGTTGAATTAGGATATTGCCTGAAAAATTCCCATCAAGATCTTCTATATATCTTCATAGTCCAATTCCGGAAATATTCTATAAATTCACAGCATGATCTTCACAAAGATTCCAAATAAATAATTCTTAATATTCTCTAAGATTTTCTAAAATTAGTTTTCAACTCCAATTCCTTTGCTCAATCCTATAAGGAGTGTATTCTTGAATATATTTTGGAATTTACTTTCCTATTTCAACTCCAATTAATTTTGGTCAAATATTGCCAATTATGTACCAAGAAATTTATGTAACAGAAACTATCAAAATTTTCTCTCTAAGATTTTTGGAGATATTTCTAACTAATATAATCACTATCTATTTTTCTTTAAAAAATAAATTAGACTAATGCAGCAAAGAACTATATTTTCTCTTTAATTTTCTTTTTCTCGCTGCATTTAAAATAAAGAGAATGGCGTTTATTCTGAAAAAAATTTAAAATGTTCTATTTTCTTTCTTTTTTTTTTTTACTTTTCTTTTTACAATTTACTTTTTATCCCTAAAAAATTTTTCAAAAATTATAATATACCATCCAAAAAACAATTTATTTCGTCATGACAAGTCATGCAACAAATAAGATAGAGATGAACCACTTTTTGATGTTGATTTAGGTATTCTATGGTTGAGTGCTTGCATGTTTCAGTTAGTATTCTACAGTTACTTCATCAGCTCTTCGCAACAATATGTTCACGCACAATTAATTTTCACTCATCTTTTCTCCTCTACGAATCTCCTAAGCATCCAAATAAGCTACATCTTCTTCTTCTAGATTATGTGGAAGTTTCCTATAACCAGCAAATAGGTAGGAGGTGAAGAGATTATTCTTTTGTTTCCCGACAACTCGTTCAAGTTTCTAATTTTTGGTTTATCCCAAGTCATCAAGACTATGAAATCGAGTTCTTTGTGGGCTAACTTTATTTTTGCTTCGAGATTGAATCGTTTATTCTTTAGTAGTAGATTATAAATTTGAAAATTTCTTGAAGTTTGAATACTTATTTAGAGTTTATCTACAGAGTCGACGTTTATACATCTATCGGACATGTGCGCGAAGGAAGTTTGAAGACAATGTTTTTTTTTTGTGTTTTTTTTTTTTTTTTTGCTAGATAAAGAATTAGCCCTGTATTTCAGAAGAAATAGAAGAGGAAGTAACTGTCTCCTCACACAATACAAGACCTAATTGTGGGACCGAAAAGGCTCCTCCACGAATACATAAAATGGTAGGGGGAAGGAGGGATGGGAGTATATAACCAAAATAATTATGAAGTTTTGCCCATTTGGTAATTTCATAAGCATATAATTCCTAGACTGGGAGACGTAAACATACGTCTAATGATCTCTTTCACTAAGTATAAACTTTACAATATCTGTGGATTCTTTACCAAGCCATTCCTCTGCAGAGTGAACACCAACAATTACCCTTATGACATTGAGGGAGTCACCTTCAAAGATCACTTTAGAGATGTTGGCCACATCCGTGATCAAAACAGCATTGTAGGCAGCGAGAGCTTCAGTAGCAAAAGCATTACCAGTAAATTCTTTCCCAATCCAAACCCAAAGAAGTTGACCCAGATGGTCCCGAAAAACACAAGCAGAAATCGCAATCCCATCTTGAAAAGCATTGTCAAAATTAACTTTGACATAGGGGAATGGAGGAGCCTGCCAAGACCGGGGTAGATAAAGGGATCTTCTCCTCCAATGTCGACTAAGACCTGCATCCCAATATATCTTAACTGTCCTAGCGATATGAGTAGAGAGCACCTCTCACTGTTGAGAATCCTTCCCTGCATGCAATTGAAGACATTGTTGAATGCTTGATTTCAAATTTTCAATGATCAAATGTTGTTTAGTTGTGTGTGCTCCTCGGTACTGCTACTTAACTTCAAAGATTGAATTCTTTATCTTCTCCGGTAAATTTACCTAATAATTGGAATATTCAATGTTGAGCTGGTTTACTTTGTCATACGCCAATTGCTGACTGTAGAAATGCCATACAAGAACACAGATGTATCTTAATATAGAAGATCGATATGGACCACGTCAAGTTCCCGACCAGAATTGAAGGACCACGTCGAACTCTGGACCAGAATTGAAGGTAATGTTCAGTTTTGCAAGGAAAGACATTTCTTGGATTTTCTTCATATATTACACCGTGTCAAATTTGTGTGCCTTGTCAGTACCTAGATGAGTTGTGTCTCAAGGGGGGTTGGAATTTTCTCTACAAAACTAACGTATGACACGTAATGGCAAGAAATCCTAAGCTGCTTTGGTTGTCAAAGGTATATGGAATCAATTGAAGGTGATGTTCAATTTTGGATTTGAAAGGAAAGGATATTTCTTGGATTTGTTCATATTTTACATTGGGTCAAACTCATGTTTCTGCCATTTTTCTAAACGATTTGGAACAGAAGGGGTTGGGAATTTGCTCTAAAATTAATGCTTGATATGCAATGGAAAGAAATGCTAAGTTGCTTTCCTTGTCAAAGGAACCAAGAATCAGGGAATATGTATGTATACATATTTTTTCAAACATCACATTGTTTTGAAGATCCCACTTGAGCTGTCTAGCAACAACATGCTGCTTGCCCCACTCCCTCCACCCCCCCCCCCCCCCAAAAAAATAATAAAAAGGACAACATTGACTATTATTCTTCAGTCAAATCCTTTAAATTTCTTCTTTTTTTTTTCAAATTTTTTTTATAAAGGTTAATGAGTCTTGGCTCAAACTTACTAATTCAAACAGATGCAAGACTATTAATGCATGGATTGTATTACTAACCTCATTAGTAAAGAAGTGATAATTTGTATGTTGCCAAATATTCTCATAAATTTTGTATTCAAATTAAATGTGGACATTCAATTTGATAGAAAAAAAAATAGTAAAATTATTTTCATTTTTCTTCTAGTTAACACTAAGAATCACAACCACAAACCTTCCCCATGGGGGTTTAATCCAACCCTAGGATATTCACATGCATTGAATCTTAGATTGCAACATCTAGTCAACAATAGAGTATTAGCAATAGGCTGGTGATATTGCCAGAGTAAGTCTCCTCCTATCAGAGCAAAAGTTATGAAAATGACTTTGCTGCTTAATCGTAATTAGTACTCTTATAAATCTCAATTTTTTTATTTCTATCTCATAATTACACTTAATCTCTTATTTTTCTCCAAATTACACATAATTTATATCTCATTTCTAATTTTTCTCATCATAAAATATCAATTATTTCCCCCAAAAATAAATTCTTTCTTTCGTTTCCATTCTCCTACCGTCTTTCTAGCAAACCTTTTGCAACCCTACAATGCTTTGACTATATTCCAAACTTTAATTATGAAGAATAATTGGTTTTCAATGAGATTTTTTAATTGATTAATTTAGATATTTCACTGTTGGATATATACTAATGAAAACTTACATTCTTGAAATTATTATTGAAAATTCCTTTTCTTCTTTCTAAAGGAATTGAAACTACACTTCTTAGGTTGATCATGCTATTTAAAATATAATTGTTTTGTAGTTTTTTCCCAAATCAAAAGTACTTAAAATTAATTTCATTGTTATTTTTTAGAATAATAAGATAGTTTGAATAGTAATTGAAAGAAGAAGACATAACTAAGGAAAGAGGAAAAATAGGAAATTAAATTAGGATGATAGAGAAAGTGTGTGGATAATTAATTAGTAGGGCGTAAGTAGGGGAGAGAAATTAAAGATTAAGATTGATAGAAATATAAATTTTAATTGACCAAGAGGGTAACGAAGTTATTTTCATAAATTTAGGAGATTTGCTCTCGCAATATTGCCAGCCTTAGCAATAACATCCAAACATGATTAGTTTTGTGATTCTTCTTAGTCCAATTTATGAGTACAATTCAAGTTTAATAGAATTGTGATTCAACCAACAGATTAAAAAAAAGGTTTAATAGAAATGACGTGGTGTAACTTTCAAGGTAACTAATCTTGAAAACTCTGATAACTAAACATATTTAGGTTTCACTAACAAAACATTCGAGAGAGAGTGACAAATTAATAGTTTAATTGATTAAAAATATCCTTTATTAAGCTACAATTCTTGAATTTAGAAAAACAAAAAGGGTGAGCAGTGATGCAAGAAATTTGTTTCAATTGAGGACAAACAAAATCTAAAAATCGTTTCAGCAAATAAGAATGCATTTAATGACTTATATTCTAAGATAATAATGTGGTTCTATGTAGTCTTTTTTTTTTTCTTTCTTTTAAATATTGCACTAAGGCAACTAAACTTTTAAACAATGAGTTATACATAATAGGGTGACTATATAATTAATTAGAAGCACTTTATATCAGGGGATGATTAATGCATTCAATTTAGAATTTCCATCTCTCTATATTAATTTGTAAAAATAGTCAAAAGCTATTTATTTTGTTGCAACTTAGTTTTAAAACTTTTTTTTATATTTTAATTATATGTGTGTGTATTTTACTACCCAACTTGCCTAATCCTTGTCAAAATATCCAAGATCAAAATGTCGAGGCTTGTTCGTCTATTCCTGATATTTCGCTTTATGCACATGGAAGGGTTGTTGCTACGGGAACAACTCCTAGGACTCTTCAATAGCGGCATACACTTGGGGGTGTAAACGGGTCAGGTCGGGTCCGGACCATCTCGTCCCAAATCCGGACTTGTTTAACAAAAAGGGGTACCGGACCCGACCTGTATCTCGGTGGGTCTAGAGTAAAAAGATCCATACCCCTCCTGGTGAGTAACGTATCCGACCCAAAAATTCTAAGCTATAAAAATAATATTCCTATGTAAAAATCTCTGTAAAAATATATTAAAACAATTGCAATTTCAAATTCTCAAAATTTCAAATTTACAGCAATAAAAAAAAAGTCTAAATTCAATAACAATATCATACAATATATATAAATTAGAAATTAAGTATTAAATAATAGTTTACAACAACAATACCAAAATATCCATAAGTTTATAACTATTACATAATATAAAATATCCACAATTCATCCAAGAAGCTAAATAGTTAAAAACTTAAAATGTTAAGTTAAAAACTTATAATATTAATATATATATATATATATATATAATTTTTTATATAATTTTTTAAAATTAATCGGATAAACAAGTAATCGGGTTTGAATTTATAATACCCAAATCCGGACCCAATTATATAGATTAAACGGGTCGAGTCGGGTTCGAGTAACAAAATAGGCATACCAGACCCCCTTCCTCAGCTAGTGATCCCAGTTGGAGATGCACTAAGATGAATCTTGTGCTCCTTTGACAAAGGGCCAGATGAGAATGTTCAACAGGCCTGTTATGGATGCCTTGCATCCATGTGGGTACATCCCATATCGATGGGCGATTAAGCAAGAACAAGAGGAAGGTGTCCCACATCAGACACCAACAACAATAACACTCCTTGTGGGCCTTATAAATAAAGGCCATGTTTGGTTCTTTAAAACACAACACCAACACAAGAGTTATTCTTGCGTGTAGCTTGTTTAAACTTTGTTTCTTTTGAGGTTCTTTTTTTTTTTTTTTTGTATTATTGGTGTTTAGTGGCTTAGGAATACTTTCCTAAAACTTTGTAAAATTTTCTTCTTCATAGTGAAGTTTTTGTTCTGCCTCCCCCCGTAGACGTACACTACAAGAAAATGATACATTAAAGACAAAAAGTTTTTCTTCAGCGACAAAATTTTTTTGTCGCTATTGATTAAGACTTTCAGCGACAATTTTTATTTCCTAGCTAAAAGTGATGGCTTTAGCTAGGAAATAAGTATATTAGCGAGGAAAATTTAAGTTTCCTCACTACTGATGCATCATCGACGAAAATTCATTTTAAAGCTAAATTTTCCTCATTAACAATGCATCATTAGCGATAAAAATTCATTTCCTAACTAAACATATTAACTTTCATCACTATTAATTATACTTTTAGCGACAAAATTCATATTTCCTAGCTAATACCTGTCTTTCAATTTTTAAATATTTACAACATGGTCCCAAAAATTTTGTAAATTGATCTTTAAATTTTGTACAATTATAAAATTACCTTAAAAAATTGTAAATTGATCCCTAAATTTTAAAATATTTATAATATGACTCGAAAAAATTTTATAAATTGGTCTCTAAATTTTTTAATATATAAAATATGACCCCAAATTTTACAAATTGCTCCTTAAATTTTGTAAAATTATAAAATGATAACCAAAATTTATAAAATTGGTCATTAAATTTTAGAATATTTAAAAGATAATCTCAAAAATTTTACAAATTAGTCTCTAAATTTTTAAATATTTATAAATGTATTATATTTTGGGCTGATTTATAGAAATTAAGCTAGATTTTATAGAAAAATATGTCCGATTATATTCAAATTTGGTCGTGATATATTTTTTTAGTAAATTCAATAAATCTAACGGTTAGATAGCTAATTTGATATGTCTATCCTTATAAATACGTTAGGTTTGGGTATTTTTATAATGACCATGCAAGATTAATTAGGAGGAAAAATATATCCGATTACCTTCAAATTTGGTTGTAATTTTTTTTCGTAATTTTAATAAATCTAATGGTCAGATCATTAATTTGATATGCCTATCTTTGTAAATATGTAAGGTTTCGAGTATTTTTATAAAGATTTGCTAGATTAAGTACCAAACATATCCAATTACCATTAAATTTGGTCCTAATATTTTTTTAGTAATTTAATTAAATCTAACAGTTGGATCGTTAATTTGATATGCATATGTTTCTAAATGTGTTAAATTTTCTATATTTTTATAGAGACTATGATAGATCTATGCCACAACATATTCGATCACCTTAAAATTTGGTCATAAAACTTTTTTTAGTAATTTTATCAAACCTAACGGTTAGATCGCTAATTTGATATGCCTATCTTATAAATGGGTTAGGTTTTGAGTATTTTTATAGAGATTATACTAGATTAAGTGGCAAAACATATACGATTATTTTTAAATTTTGTCCTAATATTTTTTTTAATAATTTTATTAAATCAAACAGTTGGATCGTTAATTTGATTTGCATGTCTTTGTAAATGTGTTAGGTTTTTTGTATTTTTATAGAGATTATACTAGATTCTATACCAAAACATATTTGATTACCTTTAAATTTAGTCCTAGTACTTTTTCTATTGATTTTATCAAATCTAACGGTAGAATCATCAATTTGGTATGCCTATCTTTCTAAATGTATTAGGTTTTTTTATATTTTTATAGAGATTATGCTATATTCTGTGTTAAAATATATTCGATTACCTTAAAATTTGGTCATAAAATTTTTTTTAACGATTTTATGAAATCTAACAATTGGATCGTTAATTTGATATGCCTATATTTGTAAATGAGTTAGATTTTGAGCATTTTTATAGAGATTTACTAGATTATGTGGTAAAACATATTCGATTATCTTTAAATTTTGCCCTAATATGTTTTTTAGTAACTTTATCAAATCTAACGGTTAAATCGTTAATTTGATATACTTATCTTTATAAATGTGTTAGGTTTTCTGTATTTTTATAGAGATTGTGCTAGATTCTATGTCAAAACATATTCGATTATCGTAAAATTTAGTCATAAATTTTTTTTAGCGATTTTATCAAATCTAACGATTGGATCGTTAATTTGATATGTTTATATTTGTAAAAGGGTTAGATTTCGAGTATTTTTATAGAGATTATACTATAGAGATTAAGTGGCAAAACATATCCAATTACCTTTAAATTTTGTGCTAATATTATTTTTAGTGATTTTATCAAATCTAATAGTTGGATCATTAATTTAATATACATATCTTTCTAAACGTGCTAGGTTTCTATATTTTTATAGAGATTATGCTAGATTCTATGTCAAAACGTATTCAATTATCTTAAAATTTGGTCATAAAATTTTTTAAAGCTATTTTATCAAATGTAATGGTTAAATTGTTAATTTAATATGCCTATCTTTGTAAATAAATTAGATTTCAAACATTTTGTCATATATATAAATATATTTTGTTATTGTTGTTGTTGTTGTTGGGGGGGGGGGGGTGTGTGTGTGTGTGTGTGTATAAATTTTTTTTCCAATTGATCGATACGTATATCATCATTTAATAAAAATAATGATATAATTAGCATCATATACATTTTTAAAATTTTATGAATGTACAAAATAATTTATTATACGGAATAACGCTGTTTCATAGAAAATTTAATATAATTATTATATTTTTAATAATATTAATGTTTTAAAAATTAAAAACAAATATAATTTTTTTTAGTGATTTTATCAAATCTAAGGGTTTGATCGTTAATTTGACATGCACATATTTCTAAGTGTGTTAGGTTTTCAATATTTTTATAGAGATTTCGCTAGACTTTGTGGCAAAACATATCTGATTACCTTTAAATTTTGTCATAATATTTTTTTAGTGATTTTATAAAATCTAACGGTTGGATTATTAATTTGATATGCCTATCTTTCTAAATGTATTAGGTTTCAAGCATTTTTATTGAGATTATGCTCGATTTTGTAGTAAAACATGTCCAATTATCTTTAAATTTGGTCACAATACTTTTTTTAGTAATTTTTTCAAATCTAACAGTTGGATCATTAATTTGATATGTTTATATTTCTAAAAGTGTTAGGTTTTTAGTATTTTTACAAAGATTAAGCTAGATTCTATGGCAAAACAGAGCTGAATACCTCTAAATTTTGTCATAATACTATTTTTAGTAATTTTATCAAATCTAACGGTTGAATCGTTAATTTGATATGCATATATATCTAAATGTGTTAGGTTTTCAGTATTTTTACAGAGATTAAGCTAGATTCTGTAACAAAACGTATCTGATTACCTTTAAATTTTGTCATAATACGTTCTTTAGTGATTTTATAAAATCTAACAGTTGGATTGTTAATTTGATATGCCTATATTTCTAAATGTGTTAGGTTTTGAGTATTTTTATTAAGATTATGCTAGATTCTGTGGTAAAACATGTCGGATTATCATTAAATTTGGCCATAATACTTTTTCTAGTAATTTTATTAAATCTAACAGTTTGATCGTTAATTTGATATGCTTATATTTCTAAATCCATTAGGTTTTTGGCATTTTTACAGAGATTATATTAGATTCTGCGACAAAACATATCCAATTACTTTTAAATTTGTGTGTGTGTGTGTGTGTATGAATATATATATATATATATATATATATATATATATATACATACGTACGTACGTACGTATGTATGTATGTATATTAATATATGAATATTTGAATATATTTTGGTCCTTGAATTTTTTTTATTTTCAAAATAACCTTAAAAAATTTTAAATTGATCCCTAAATTTTTTAATATTTATAAAATGACTTGTAAAAATTTTACAAATTAGTCCATAAAGTTTTGAATATTTATAGTATGACCATAAAAATTTTTTAGATTGGTCAATAAAATTTTAAACATTTATAATATGTCCCCCAAAATGTTATTGCAATTATTCTATATGTGTGTATCTATAAGTAAGTATGCATACATATATATATATATATATATATATATATATTTATATTTATATATATATATTTATATATATGTAATAAATAAATTAATTACTGTTTAAATTTATTCAAATGTACATAGATGTCCAAATTATCGCATATTATTGAATAATATGTATTGATAGTAAATTTATATAATTATTTATGTTTTATTCTATATATGTGTGTGTGTGTGTGTGTGTGTGTGTGTGTGTTTATTAATATTTTTATATATGTATGTGTATATATATGTATGTATATATATATATATATATATATATACACGTGTATGTGTGTGTGTGTGTGTGTGTATTTTTGTGTGTATGAGTCTTTTTTCTAATTGATCTATATGCATAAAATTATTTAATAAAAGCAATGACATAATTTATTAAAAATGA
Organism: Voacanga thouarsii; assembly: GCA_026120185.1. Taxonomy (NCBI): domain Eukaryota; kingdom Viridiplantae; phylum Streptophyta; class Magnoliopsida; order Gentianales; family Apocynaceae; genus Voacanga; species Voacanga thouarsii. The sequence goes on from JANUWF010001486.1 coordinate 636,469, forward strand.
TAATATAATTAACAGCATATAGACTTTTAAAATATGTAAATATACAAAATAACTTATTAATTGAATCATTTGTTTTACTTGTACACTTAATATGATTATTATATTTTGTTATAATATTAATGTTTTTTTAAAAAAATTCAAATAGAACTTTACAAATAGTTTAAGTAATATATATATATATATATATATATATATATATATATATATATGACCAAATATGAAGTTTGGCCCAGCGGTCGAGTGCACGCTTTGCACTCCAGACCGCTAGACCAGGGTTCAAATCTCTCCTTGTGATTCTCGCAAAATTAGAGTGGTGTGGTGGGTGCGTGTACACCATGCAATAAGAAGCAGTACAATGTGCAATGAGGTGTGGTGGGTTCATATGGACCATGCAATAATAAGCCGTATGGCTCTTTGGCGAGGAAATTTTTTTCCTCGCCAAAGAGCTTTTTGGTGAGGGAAAAATAGCTTTGGCGAGGAAACTTTTTTCCTCGCCAAAGAGTTCTTTTGGTGAGGAAAATTCTCCTCGCCAAAAGAGCATGACTTTGACTAGGAAACTTTCCTTGTCAAAGAGTGAAAGTTTCCTCGCCAATGACAAAAAAATTTGTCGCCATTGATTCCTCTAAAAAAAATTTACAAATATTTTTACAAATTTGTGAAATAAAATTGGCCATTTAGTGATAAATCTTTAGCGACAAAAGTTTTTGTCGCTAAAACATAATCATCAGCGACAAAAATGAAATTTTGGAGACAAAAATTTTATGATTTTTGTGACAAAATTTTTTCTAACTAAAAGTTGGAGCTTTAGCGGGGAAACAATTTTCCTCACTAAAAGGCTCACATTGGCGACAAAACACAATGTATTGTCACTAGAATGCTTTGGCGACGGTACTTTAACGACAAAGGTGCGACAAAAAATTTTTCCTCACGGAAGCTCATTTGGACTTTTAGCTAGGAAAACATTTGTTACCAAAAGGCTATTTTTTTTTTATAGTGGTAGGTCATTTGACAAGCATTGAAAAATAGAGGATGCCATGCACGCAAGAAAATAAACCCAATAGAGCAAAGACACGACACAACGAAAGGTGAAAAATAGTACATTTACATGTCCTTTGTCTGTCTAGCTGAGAAGTAGAGGCGCCAAATACGGGAGAGGCTACTTGTCTCGACGACTATTCTGGCGAGAAACCAACGATCCATCGACTTCTCCTTGGCATGTATGTGAAGCTTTTCGCTTCTCAAAATATTCCTCCGCCTAATTTATGTTGATGAAATAACCTAGGCGAGGAAAGACACTTCTTGAATCCTTACTATTGATTAGCAAGGTCAAGAAGAACACAGAATGGAAAAGGATGAACAAGAGAGAGTGAGAGAGAGAACAGCATTGGTTTTTTTCTACTGTGTTGTGAGTTGTGAGTGTTCTATGAATAACACACCCCACAACTCCTATTCACATGACCAAATAACTCAACCCCGGTATTTTGACATTTCAAACATTTGGATGTTATCAATAGAAGAGGTTTTGGTTATCCTTAACTCTTTTGTACAGTGAATAATAAAAAAACACTTTAGTCCAAGCTATTAGACCAAAATCATTTATTATTGTTTCTTGGACCCAATGAGCCCATAAATAATAACCATTAATTATTTATTTTCTGTGCCTATTAAAATAACCCAATAAATAATTAATGAGACAAAATGAACTAAAATAATTATTAAGTCTTTTATTAACCAGTTTAAGCCCAGGTTAATTTTTCTAATTATTCAATTTGGGCTTAGGCCATGAATAATTAATTAACTAATTAAACTAGAGAATAAATTTAATTTCTCTGGTTTCTTTATTTTATTACAGTCTAAAAATAAATTAGACTTTCTAAATAAAATAAAATTCTTTTCATTGTGACCATTTCCTCGACCTAAAATAATTAGGACTTATGAGCTATTTTGAGGACTAAAAAGACGCATTACCTTGGCTACTTAAATGACCAAAATACCCTTATTATATAAATAGATGTATTTTGCATTTTAAATATTTCGTAATATCACCATAAGAAAATATTGACCACAAAGACAATGCTGCGTTAGCAATATCTTCGACCTATAGGTGAAATAACTAAAATACCCTTCTATATATCATCGTTCATTTAGAGATGATATAGTATACTAACACCTCTCTAAATAACATTTAACATCCTTAGGTTTCTAGTCCAATGATCCGCGACTTCTTGGAATATTTCTGCTTTTCAAGAGAGCTACCCTAAAGCCAATATCCAAGTTATATTCCCTAGGGCCTTAGATAATTAGATCATTTGGACAATCACAAAGGGTGATATAATGTAGACACTAACTTGTACAAGTCTGTGTTGACTAACTAGTCATATACACCTAACATACAAGTCTATTGGTCCTTCTAAAAAACATATTTCTAGTTTCGTCAGACCACCAACTTATACTCAAATTGTAGAGTACAAGTCCACACTGTAGCAGTAGTAGTCTAGGTTTCTATCACATAGTACTTTTAGAAACCACTACTACAGGTCCTGTTCTACGTATTCGAAATACGCTTGTGTTATGAAATAAGTAAACTACTCATTGGTTAAAGATAAGGCATTACCTATTTAGAATTCATAACACAATAACTTTGCTATGATAAGATTCCCATGCTTATCATCCGGTTAAGAATAATAGTTTATGTGTTAAGTATCCAATGGTCCATACTTTATTGTAAAAGGCCTCCATTCACATGAGCTATTTACTTAAACACAATAGGTCTTTTTCAATAAAATCGTACACAAATATAAAGAAGATTTCACAAATAAATTCTAAGAAAAATGCTTTTATTAATATAATTCAAAATTACATCAGATATATAGTCTAAGAGGGCATATATTCCAACAATCTTCCACTTGTACTCTAAGACTAAGTAAGTCCATAGGTGCCTACTTCTATGGCGTCTAATGTCTTCTAAAAACTCTTTCTGCCAAAGGCTTGGTGAAAGGATCAGCTAAATTGTTCTCGGAAATAATCTGTTCCACCATGACTTCCCGTCTCTAGATAAAATCCCAGATCATGTAGTATTTTCTCTCTATGTGCTTCCCCTTTTTGTGGTTCCTAGGTTCTTTGGATTGTGAGACTGCACCAGTATTGTCACAATACATCACAACTGGTTTGTCCATTCGTGGCACAACTCCAAGTTCCAAAAGGAACTTCCAGAGCCAAACTTCTTCCTTGGATGCCTTCGAAGCTGCCACATTCTTAGCTTCTATGGTTAAATCAGCAATGCAAGATTACTTGATACTCCTCTATGAAATAGTTTCTCCAGACAAGGTGAAGACATATTCACTAGTGAATTTTTTCTCATCCTTATCGGCCTAGAAGTTTGAGTCCGTATATCTTGTAGGAACCAAGTCATCAGCTCTGTAAACCAACATATAATCTCTTGTATCTTTGAGATACTTGAGAATATGCTTTATAGCCTGTCAATAAACCACCCCTAGGTTTGACTGATATCTGCTAACCAAACCTACGGCAAAACGGATATCTGGTCTAGTACACAACGTGGCATATATGAGACTTTCCACAACTAAAGCATAGGAAATCCTATTCATCCTATCTTTTTCTTCTTGAGATTTTGGACAGTCCTTTGAAGAAAAAGACAACATATATCTGTAAGGGATCAGTTTCCCCTTACACGAGTCCATGTTGTACTTCGCCAACATCTTGTCAATGAACGTAGCTTCGGATAAACCTAACATTCTTTACTTCCTATTTCTAAGAAGTTTTATTCCAAGAATGTAACTGGCTTCACCCAAGTCCTTCATACCAAATTGACTAGATAGCCAAACTTTAGTAGATGACAATATCCCTACATCATTTCCAATGAGTAGAATGTCATCCATATATAGGACAAGAAAGACCACATTTATGCCTTCCAATTTCCTATACACACGTGGTTCATCCTCATTTTGAATGAAACTATAAGACTTTACAGTTTCATTGAAACTAATGCTCCATGCTCTGGATGCCTGCTTAAATCCATAAATGGATTTCTTAAGCTTAAAAATCATATATTCTTGGCCTTTAGTAATAAAGCCTTCTGGTTAGGACATATAGATGTCTTTACTAAGATGGCCATTTAAAAAATGCCGACTTGACATCTATTTGCCATATCTCGTAGTCATAGTGACATGTGATGGTAAGGAGGATATGAATGGATTTAAGCATGGCTATCGAAGAAAAATTTTTCTCATAGTCGATCCCTTCTTTCTAAGTATACCCTTTCGCCACAAGCTTAACTTTGAAGGTTTCCATCTTTCCATCCGCTCCCCTCTTCCTCTTGTAAACCTACTTACACTCAATGAGTTCTATCCCTTCAAGTGAAGTTACAAGATTCCAAACTTGATTGAAGTATATAGACTTAATCTCAACTTTTATTACTTCATGCCATTGGTCTGCATTGACATCAGCAATAGCCTCCCCGTATCTAGTGGGATCTTGTTCCTAATGGTCAGAGACTAGGTCAAAAGTCTCTCCAGTCCATCTTTCTAGAACTCTAGATATCCTTCAACTACAATGAGGCTCCATTTGTATAGGTTCCTGAGGCTATGCCTCTTCTTGTTCTATAATCGAGTTAGGAGAAGTTGATTCAGAAAATAACTTCTCTTTGAGTTCCAACATTTTCGAACCTTTAGTGGATGTACTTTGTTCATCCTCCAAGTATGTAGTATTTGTACTCATAAGTATCTTCTGCTTCTTGGGATGATAAAAGTAACTACTCTTTGTACCTTTTGGATACCCTACAAAATAGCATAATTTTTATCTTGGTTCTAATTTATCTCCCTTGATCAATACATAAGCTGGACAATCTCATATCTTTAGATAATTTAGACTTGGCTTACACCTAATTCACATCTCGTAGGGAGTCCTAGGTACTGACTTGGAAAACACCAAGTTCAGAATATATGCCGCTATTTCTAAGGCATATCCCCAAAAAGACACTGGAAGAGTAGCATGAGACATCATGCTTCGGACCATTTTCATCAAAGTCCTATTCCTTCTCTCCGCTACTTCAGTCTGTTGGGGTATCCCTAGCGCAGAGAATTGGGATACTCTCCCATGATGTACCACGTAATTCTTGAATTCACCAAGGAAGTATTCTCTACCATGATCTGATCCCAAGGTTTTGATTAGCTTACCTGTTTGACGCTCCCCTTCATCCTTAACTCTTTGAACTTGTTAAAAGAGTCAGACTTACATCTCATCAGATAAACATAACCATATCTTGTACAATCATTTATGAAAGTGATGAAGTACTCAAACCCCCCTCTTGTTGGTGTAAACAAAGGACCACACACAACAGTGTGAACAAAACTCAATGCTTCTTTGGCTCTATCCACCTTTTGAATAAAAGACCTTTTGGTCATTTTCCATATAAGCGTTATTCAATTGATTGTTAATAGGATTAATGAAGAATATATTTTCATACATGTGCCCATTACATATAACTTCTCCATTTCTATTGATAGTAACACCAGAATGGAAAGAAATAAAATATCTTTGATTTATTAATTTTGCAACTGAAACCAAATTCTGTTTAAAATCAGGAACAAATAAAATATCATTCAAAATAACTATTCTATTACAATCAAAACTAAGTTTCAGTTCTCCCATAGCAAGGGCCCAAACTTATGCTCTATTTCCCACGCATAGTCCATATTCGCCCTTCTGAAGTCTTTTAATCTTCCTAAACCCCTACAATGAGTTACAGATATCATCAGTAACTCCTGAATCAACAATCCAAGTGGAAGTTGATCTAAAAATTGATATAGACTCTAAATAAAGAACATTACCTGTAGGGTTTTTCTTGGTCTGAAGATCTAGACACTCCTTTTTCTAGTGTCCCTTCTTCCCACATTTAAAGCATTTGCCCTTGGATTTGTCTTTGGGCTAGGACTTAGGCTGATGTACTGCATTACTCTTCTTCTTCTTGAACTTTCTGGGCATGGGCCCACTTCTCAAAGAAAAGGCCATCATAGCTTTAGCTTGTGGCTTCATGACCTTCTCTGCCACTTGGAGCTCATTTATCAACTCCGTTAAACTTATGTTTACCTTGTTCATATTGTAATTCAACTTGAACTGAGTGAAGGAGCCCGACAAAGATTCGAAAACCATGTCCACTTGGCTCTCGGGGTCAATGACAGCCCTCAAGACTACTACTTCCTCGAAAATAGCAATCATCTTAAGCATGTACTCTCTGACTAATACTCTCTCAGCCATCTTCGTATTTATAATTGTTCTAAGAGCCTCTTACCTTGCGAGTTGGCTCTTATCTACGAACATTATGGCTAATGATTTGCTAATGTCCTATGCAGTAGCCATGTGCTCGTATTTGGACTGAAGCATATTTGACATGGAGGCTAACATATATGGCAACGGGCTATTTCGTCAGTCTTCTTCCATGCCTTTTTAGCCTCGCGCTCCTCAATAATGGAACCTTCCCCGATTATTAGGCAGGTCTTGTATAGAACATACTTATACTCTTCGGCTATGAGTATTATGTTCAAGTTCCTTTTTTCAGTCCACATAGTTTGGATGCGTTAGCTTATTCTCATGGAGAATAACGGCTAAGGGATTGAAAGAACCTCCACCAACCATTCCTGAAATTTTGAAAAATAAAAGAAATTCTCAATATTTGTAAAAGAAAAATAATTTTGTGCACTTTATCCTCATATTAAACTTGATAATAGCTAACCTCTTTACTATTATCTTTAACATGATTAATTTGACTCTTAAAAAAACTGACATAGTTTTTTAGAAAGATTAACAGTTTCCTAAACTAAGTGTGTTAATCACCACAAATTAATTTCTCTTCTAGGTAATGATTTAGAAGATAATTTCATCGAGGGGATGGTAATTTCTTCTCATTTTCTATGGACATACCTCACACTATAACCTCCAACGTGGGTTGGCCGATCATAGTATGTATCCTGGATTATTAATTATATATTTTCATTAGTTCTAGATTCTTGTGGTATCTCTATCCTATACGGGTTTACTCTCAGGATGACGCGAGAAGGCCTATGATCTCTAATCGTGATGGAAGTTGTGGGGCCATTAGAACCCCTCTCCCACTTAGTTTTTAAATAAGGGTTTTCTTGGAAAAATATCATTTAAAATTTTCAATTAAGTTCTCCTTTAACGTAAAATAAAATGTCTAAATCCATAAAAAAAATTCTATGTCAAGGTTTATACCTTTTGAGAAATCTTTCCTTATGGATTAATTTTATTTAAGTCAAAAACTTAATAATTTCAAAATTTTTCCATTTAAAAATTTCTAAAGATTTTGATCTCAATGTTTTATTTGACAAAAATAATTTTTCTTTTGCTAAAATGAATTAAAATGGCTTTCCATGTTAACTTACAAAAATTTTTAAATCCAAAATATTTTCTATGTCAAGGATAAAAACCTTTAAGAAAATAACCAATGATTAATTTTTGTTTGAGTTAAAATAACCATTTAATTAAATAAAAATATTTTTCCTTATCAAATAAAATTTCCCAAAGACTTTGGTCTTTGAGAAAAGTGCACACATGACTTAAAATAATTAGTATGCTAGAAAATTGTAAATATTTTCAAATTTTTCTATTTTTAATCCTAAGTGCTCAAATAAAAAAACTAAATACATTAATTAATTAATAATCTTATTTAATCCTAATATCCTTTAGTATTATTTTTCATGCAAAATATTCAATGAATATTAACTATTACAAAAAAAATAACTTCGTCTGGTATGGGACTAAAAATAAAAAAAAGAAATTTGTTTTCTCTTTTTTCTCTGGTCGCGGGCACCCACCCGCAGGGAAGTTGCTAGTATGCATGCCCAAGCCGAGGAATGCTCGGGCCCGACTGCGGCTTCAAGCTGTGACTGGCTTGGGCAACCTCAGCTCCCCTCATATCGAGCCGTGGCTTGGCTCGGTTTCCGGCTGGGATTGCAGTTCGGCTCATTTTCTTCCTGGTGAAAAAAATTTTCCCGCTATGATTCTTCTGCAAATTTTTCGCTGGGCACCTCTGCTATGCTTTGCAATCATCTAAGGTCATTTTTTGTTACATTTGTTTAACAAAAACCATAGCATCTGCCTATACCATTTCAAATTGGGTTTACACGATGACTAATCAAAGCATAAAAAAAAATTTACAGAGGCTCCTATACCTCAACAGTGAGGTGTACAGATGATCTACCCATACCAAAATAGCAAAGGATCTCATTAAAATTAGTCTTGCCAGTTTTATTAACTAGCATGCATCAATTCTAAGTCTTTCAAAGCATTATGCTCTGATACCACTTGAAATATTGAAAAACAAAGGATGCCATGCATGCGTGAAAATAAACCCAGTAGAGCAAAAATACGGCACAACAGAAGGTGAAAAGTAGTACATTTACGTGTCCTTTGTCTGTCTAGCTGAGAAGAAGAGGTGCCAACTACAGGAGCGAATACTTGTCTCGACAACGATTCCGGCGAGAAACCAGCAATCCGTCGGCTTCTCCTTGGCATGTACGCAAAGCTTTTCGCTTCTCAGAATATTCCTCCGCCTAATCTATGTTGGTGAAACAACCTAAGCAAGGAAAGACACTTCTTGAATCCTTTCTATTAGTTAGATCAAGAAGAACACAGAAAGGAAAAGGATGAACGAGAAAGAGAGAGAGAACAGAGAGAAAAGCTCTGGTTTTTTTCTACTGTGTCGTGAGTTGTGAGTGTTCTGTGAAAAAGACACCCACGACTCCTATTCACATCATCAAATAACCTAACCCTAGTATTTTGATATTTCAAACATTTGGATGTTATCAACAAAAGAGGTTTTGGTTATCCTTAACTCTTCTGTACCGTGAATAATAAAAAAACCATTTAGTCCAGGCTATTAGGGCAAAATCATTTATTATTTTTCCTTGGACCCAATGAGCCTAAAAATAATAACCATTAATTATTTATTTCTTGAACCTATTAAAATAACCCAATAAATAATTAATGAGCTCAAATGAACTAAAATAATTATTAAGCCTTTATTAACCAGTTTAAGCCCAGGTTAATTTTTTTAATTATTCAATTTGGGCTTAGGCCTTGAATAATTAATTAATCAATTAAACTAGATAATAAATTTAATTTCTTTCATTCCTTTATTTTATTCCAGTTCAAAAATAAATTAGACTTCCTAAATAAAATAAAATCATTTTCATTGTGACCATTTCCTCGATCTAAAATAATTAGAACTTACAGGCTATTCTGAAGACTAAAAAGACACACTGCATTGGCTACTAAAATGACCAAAGTACCCTTATTATATAAATAGCTGTATTTTACATTTTAAATATTTTGTAATATCACCACAAAGAAATATTGACCCCAAAGACAATGATGCGTTAGCTATGTCTTTGACCCATATGTGAAATGACTAAAATATCCCTCTATACATCGTCGTTCATTTAGAGAGAAAAGAGTGTACTAACACCTCTCTAAATGATATCTACCATCCTTAGGTTTCTAATCCAATTATCCATGACTTCTTGGAATATTTTCGCTTTCCAATGGAGCTACTTTAAAGTCAATATCCAAGTCATGTTCCCTAGGGCATTGGATAATTAGATCATTTAGACAACCACAAGGGGCGAAATAGTATAGACACTTTCTTGTACAAGTCTATCTTGACTAACTGGTCATATATACCTAACATACAAGTATATTAGTCCTTCTAAAGAATCTCAACTATAGAATATTAAAGCATACATTTTTAATTTCGTCAGGCCACCAACCTATACTCAGGTTGTAGAGTACAAGTTCACACTATAGCAGTAATAATCTGGGTTTCTATCACATAGTACTTTTAGAAACCACTACTACATGTCATGTTCTACATATTCAAAATACACTCGTGCTATGAAATGAGTAGACTACTCATTGGCTGAAGGTAAGTCATTCCCTATTTAGAATTCATAACATAATAACCTTATCATGATGAGATTTCTATCCTTATCATTCAGTTAAGGACAATAGTTTATGTGTTAAGTATCTCATGGTCCAAACTTTACTGTAAAAGACCTCCATTCACATGACCCATTTATTAAACACAATAGGTCTTTTCCATTAAAATTGTGTACAAATATAAAGAAAATTTCACAAACAAATTCTGAAAAAAATACTTTTATTAATACAAGTCAAAATCAAATCAGATACCTAGTCTAAGAGGGCATACATTCCAACACGAACCACGTAAGTCCTTATGTCGTTCTTTTTTATTTCTTTTCTCGTTATTTATTTTTTTCTGTATTATTTGCATTATTTTTCTTTGTTATCGCCTTGTTTGGTTTTGTTATTGGAGTTTTGGTTTATACCTAGAGTCGATCCCTAACAAACTGGTATCAAAGCTATTAGCTCTTAACTCTGTGGCAATGACAATAACAAAAACTAATATGGAGAAATTCAATCGGAGTGTCAAATTTGGCATGTGGCAACTTAAAATAGAGGCCATCTTAATTCAAGACGGGGTTGACTTAGCCTTGAAAGGAATAGAGAAGAAGCCAGTGGAGATGACAACAGTAGCATTTGAAGACTTGGATAAAAGAGCGGGATTAGGTATTTTTCTAAATCTCTCTAATGAGGTTTTAACAGAAATCGCTTATAAGAATTCAACCAAAGTTATATGGGAAATGTTGAAGGCTTTGTATATGAAGAAGATAATAGAGAATCGGCTCTACCTGAAACAAACTTTATTTACTCTTCGAATAGCTGAAAGTACATCTATTACTTCACATCTTGATACATTGGATTCTCTCATTATGGATTTGAGTAATATTTTATGTGAAAATAGATGATGAGGATCAGACCATTTTATTGTTATGTTTCCTTGCCCAATCTTTTAAGCATTTTTGAGATACTATGATGTATGGAAAAAAAACTATCTCATATCAAAAAATTAAATCTGCTTTTAAATCAAAAGAAAGGATTGGTAGAGATTTAATTAGGGAGGTTAGTAGAACTCACACTGAAGGTTTGGTGGCCAGAGGTAGATCCGAAAATAGAAATTGTGGCAGTGGTAAATCAAAATCCATATCCAAACCTAGATATAAAAATTTGGTTTGCAATTATTGTCATAAAAAAAGGCACATTAAGCCTAAATGCTTTAAATTGAAAAATAAGGATAAGCATATAAAAAAAATCTACTAATGCTGCTAAAGCTAGTGTTGTAGCAAATGAGACTGAATGAAATATTTTCTTTGTGACTGATAATAGGACAAGTTTCAAAAATGAATGGATTTTAGATTTGAGTTATTCTTACAATATGTGTCCCAATAGGGATTTGTTTTCCACTTATGAAGCTTATAACGGTACAGTTGTTTTGATAGACAATAATACTATTTGTAATATTGTGGGTAAGGATACAGTTTGAATTACAATGTATGATGATATTATGAGGACTTATTAATGTTAGACATGTTCCTAATTTGAAAAACAATCTTATCTTTTTGGGCACCCTTGAAACTCTTGGGTGTAAATATGAAATTAAAGATGGAGTTATGAAAGTTTGTAAAGGTACTCTTGTTGTTATGAAAGGTTATAAGTATGGTAGTTTGTATACTTTGTAGGGAACTACTATCACAAGTTCTGTTACAGCTTCTACATCAGTTTTGTCTGATTCTGACATCACCGAATTATGGCATATGCATTTGGGGTACATGAGTAAGAAAGGTTTGAGGCCTTCTAGATGAACAAAATATTAGTGCATTGGACTTTTGTGAGTACTGTATTTTCGAGAAGTAGAAAAGGGTCAATTTCAACTTACCAGTAATTCACCAGACTAAAGGTACTTTGGATTATATTCATTCAAATCTTTGGGGTCCATCCCGTGTTCCTTCTAGAGTTGATACTAGGTATTTGTTGACTTTTATTGATGATTATTCAAGAAAATTTTGGGTTTATTTTTTGAAGAATAAAAGCGATATTTACCTAACTTTCATACGATGGAAAGTTTTGATTGAGAAATATATAGGTAAATAGATAAAGTGGCTGAGGACAGATAATAGTATGGAATTATATGAAAAGGAATTTTGTAAGAATGAAGGAATCTGTCGACATTGTACAATAAGAATGGTGTCTCAACAAAATAGTGTTGCAGAACGTATGAACAAAACTCTTTTGGAAAGAGCACGATGTATGATATCAAATGTAGAGTTGCCAAAGGATGTCTGGGTAGGGGCAATTTCTACAGCATGTTACATTCTCAACTGCGCTCCTTCTACAACTCTTGATTTCAAAACTCTTGAGGAAGTTTGGTCAAGTACAACTGCTAATTACTCTGATTTGAAATTTTTTGGATGTCCGGCATACATGCATATAAATGATGAAAAATTAGAGCCTAGAGTTAAGAAATGTATTTTCCTTAGGTATGCTTCTGGAGTGAAATGATACAGATTGTGGCGTCCAGATCTTAAATCACCAAATTTTATAATTAGTAGAGATATTACATTTGATGAATTGTTTATATTAAATTCCAAACGAGAGTTTTCGAGTTCTTCTCGTGCAGATGAAGATGTTACACAGAAGCAGGTGGAACTTGAAATTTGCGGTTTTGGTCCTTCTAATTTGACTTCTTTGTTCAGTAAAATTTAATTCACAGTGATGAAGAAGATACAGAAGAAGACTATTCCATAACCAGGAATAGATCAAGAAGGGAGATTCAACCACTGCAAAGGTATACAAATTTAGTTGCATATGCTTTATATGCTTTGTCAGTTGTAGAAGAAACAGATGGAAATGGTGAGCCATCTACCTACCACGAAGCTATTTTATATGAAGATTCAGCTAAATGGTTGAGTGCAATGAATGAAGAAATTGAGTCCCTCCATAAGACTGGAACTTAGGTCCTCGCAAAGCTGCCTTTGGGAAAGAAAATTGTTGGTTCCAAATGGGTCTCCAAGAAAAATTCGAATACTCTTGGGACTAAAGATGGAAGGTACAAAGCAAGATTGGTTACGAAAGGTTATAGTTAGGTACAAGATGTTGATTTTAATGACATATTTTCACCTGTTGTTAAACATAGCCCATCAGTGTTTTGCTTGCTTTAGTTGCTATGTTTGATTTGGAATTGGAGCAGTTTGACATTAAGAAAGCCTTCCTGCATGGTAATCTTGAGGAACAAATTTACACGAAGTAGCCTAAGGGATTTGAAATTGAAGGAAAAGAAGACCATGTTTGCCTTTTGAAGAAATCCTTGTATAGATTGAAGCAATCTCCAAGACAGTGGTATAAGAGATTTGACTCTTTTATATTGAGTCATGATTATTCAAGAAGCATGTATGATGATGGTTCTTTCATTTATCTACTACTCTATGTTGATAACATGCTTATTGCTACTAAGAATCTGGTAGAAATCAATGTCTTAAAGAGACACTTACAGAGTGAATTTGAGATGAAAGATTTGGAAGTAGCTAAAAAGATTCTTGGCATGAAGATCCAGAGAGACGAGCTCTTGGGAAGTTGTACTTGACTCAAGAAAATTATATTAAGAAAGTTTTGGAGAGGTTTGACATGAAAAATGCAAAACCTGTAAATACTCATTTTGCAAGTCATTTTAAACTTTCAACTGCTCAATCACCATAATCAAGTGAAGAGAAAGATTATATGTCACAGGTTCTATATTCCAGTGCAGTTAGCAATATATTGTATGTAATTGTTTGTACTCGTCTGGATATTTCATAAACAGTTAGTATGGTTAGCAGATATGTGTTTTGTCCTGAAAAAGCACATTAGCAAGCCGTAAAATGGATTCTCAAATATTTGTGAGGCACACTTTAGATGCTTGTTTAGAGTTTGGAAGAAGTAACAATACTTTAGTTGGTTTTGTGGACTCTGACTATGCCATAGATCTTGACAAGAGAAGATCATTTACTGGCTATGTATTTTGCATTGGAGGTTGTGCAATTAGTTGGAAAGCTAGCTTACAACATGTAGTGGCATTGCCTACTACGAAGGCAAAATATATAGCTCTGACCAAGACAATCAAAAAATCCTTGTGGTTAAAAGGTTTATTTAGCGAGCTCAGTCTGTATAAAGATGCAACTACAATTTATTGTGACAGTCAAAGTGCTTTACATTTGATTAGAGATCAGATGTATCATGAGAGGACGAAGCATATTTATGTGAAGTTTCACTTCATTTGAGATATCATTACTGAGAATAAAATATTTATTTAGAAGATTAATACCAACAATAATCCTGCTGACATGCTGATACGTATGTATTTAGGTATAAAAATCATATAAAAATAAGCACATTCCCAATCAAGTTTAAAGTAAAACATTAATCCCAAATTATACATATGAGCAAGCGTTCTCATATTTAACATAGCATAGAGTTCAAACGAGTGTCAATCATCAAGGAACAAGTATGCATTAATCACTTTTCTTTCATTATTTAACCGACTCAACAAAGTGAAAAAAAATAAAAAGAAAAATAAAATAAAATAAAAAATATATACATGTCAAGGATGGAGAATTATGTAACTCAAACTATTATTTTGACAAATATGATCTTAAAGTACTCAATCATTATCATAATTAATCATTCTTTTGGCATCATGAATGATTAAGATAGATTCACTTCTTTAATCAATCCATGAATTCACTACCTTCTAGATAAATTAACATCACATGGTCAGTCTCCACTAATTCATTCAAAAAATGCATTAAACACAATCATTGATTAAATTTTCTTGGTCTGACAAATTTAAAGCATGAAATTAATCAATGAATCATTGGTCTGGCAGACATCAATTAATTTTTAATTATCCAATCCTCAGCAATTAACCCCCTTGGTCTAGTAAGTTAATAACCAATAAATATGAAATCAATAAATTGAAACAACCATCAACCCCTTTGGTCTAGTAAGTTAATGGAAAGAAACAACCAATTAACCTCGTAATAAGTACAAGTAATTAAATACCAAGAAGAACAATCAATTAATTAAAAGATCAAATAACTCTAAAAATCATGAATACCTAAAATAATGTCAAATTACAATAAAACAATTAATATATCATTGTTCAAGAAAAATAAAATAAAGTAAAAGAAAACACTAATAGATAAACCTCCTTCTTCTTCCCTTGTAAACCTTCTTGGACAACCCTCCTTGAATTGAAAAATTCCTCCTTTGATTTGAGTGATTTTCTATAATGATCTATGAATTCTCCCATTTTCTCTTGTGTTTTCCATCTATTTATAGGCTTAGAAAGTGCCTAAATTTGGTGGTGTAAGGTTCTTGGCCGAGTAGAAGTAGGAAGATACTAAAATTCTATAGATTATCAAAAATCGTGTGCAAAAATCAAGCTTATCTTCAGGGCATAGCTGGCACCGCCTTGGCTGCTGGAGCTGGCACTGCTTTGGCTGCTGGAGGCGGCACCAGTTGTGTTCTGTTTCTTTAATCGTTCGTTGATTTTTTTCTTGATTTCCACACAATGTTGTCCAGAGTACAGCCGACGCCGGTTTGGTTCTGTTTCGGTCCTGTTTCAACAATTTTTTGTCGCCTCGAAGTGCATGCAAGCAGCACATGGCCGGCGCTACCTCTGTTCTATTTTGCTACGTTTTTACTTTATTTTACCCCTAAAATCTGAAATAATTCACAAAATACCTTTCCAATGGTAAAATCTCAAATATGAAGAAATATGACTAGTTATTGAACAAAATGTATCACAAAATAGCCTCAAATAACTAGAAAAAATATGATTAATTTAGGCCTTATCACATGCTTACGAAGCCTCTTCCCGTTTTCAAAGTTCAAGCAAAGTCTAGACTTGATTGGCGTTCACTATTCGTAATTGTGGTCTTTGGACTTTTTTAGAGAAGGTAGAGCAAAACTGTTATGTTTGAGTTTAGGATGCAAGTGAAGGTGGAGATTTGTTATGGATGCCATGCATCTATGTGGGTGTGTCCTACATCGATGGGCAATTAAGCAAGAATAAGAGAAAGATGTCCCACATCAGACGCCAACAACAATAGCACTCCTTATAGGCCTTATAAATAAAGGCCATGTTTGGTTCTTTGAAACACAACACCAACACAAGAATTCTTCTAACTTGTAGCTTGTTTAAGTTTTGTTTCTTTTGAGGTTCTCTTGTTTTGTATTTTTGGTATTTAGTGGTTTAGGAATACTTTCCTAAAGTCTTGTAAAATTATCTTTTTTCATAGTGAAGTTTTTGTTCTGCCTCCGCCTGTGGACGTAGATCATTTGATCAAACCATGTAAGTCCTTGTGTCGCTCTTTTTTACTTCTTTTCTCATTATTTATTTTTCTTCGCATTATTTTCGTTATTATTTCTTTATTATCATCTTGTATGGTTTTGCTATTGGAGTTTTGGTTTGTTCCCAGGGCCAATCCCCAACAAGGCCAATGTTGCTGCAGCCAGCGGCGGTAGTGGTGTAGCTGAGATACCACAGCTAAGATACCCACAACAGTGGCAGTGGCTCCTATGAATAAGACTCTCATAGCTAAGACTCGGGTGAGTGAAACACAACAATTTGCTAACCGAGCCCTTAACAATTCTCAGTATATTTCGTATCTGGAAGTAATTAAAAGAGCTTAGCATGCACATTCATCTAGTTTGCTGCATCAATTGTCTGCTACTATTTTCACTGAGCCTTTGACCCACTATGCCAATGATGATATTGGCCTTAGGCCACAACTTTTGCAAAACAAGTTGTCTTTCGAAGGATATATATTAGATTTATCTAAAAAATCGCTTCATTCTAATTTTGAAATAGAGCTTTAGAAGCATCGAAATTATCTATAAAAAAAAAGGAAATTTAGTAAGAAAAGGGACCAATCTTCTGAAGCTCGTGTTTTGAATTTATTTGTTGATTTTGTGAATTTTTCTAGAGATGAATATAATCCAAAATTTTTACTTAGCACACATAAAGGGAAGAAATCATAAAGAAAGAAACAAACTCCACCCCTTCATGGAATGATCACGAGGTAAAAAAGCAAAACACCCTTATTGAGAGAGAGATATATATATATATATATATATATATATATTGTTAAATGATATAATCCCCCTTATCCTTAAGGTAATGATTCATATTCTATAATACTATACAATGCATAATTCAAGGGAAAATTACAAACATGTGATCCCAACCTTATATTAACTTAATTACAATAATTCCATGACATGAATATAGTTACAATTAAATACATAATTATTTTCAAATATGTTATATATCTCATATGTTTCTATGTCTAACATGCCCTTGCAGTTGGGGCAAGAGATTCTCGAAGGTTTATTCTGGTCCTAAAATTAAGAGACAAAGTCGATGGAAGCCTTTTTGTGAAAATGTTTGCAAACTGATGACTGGATAGAACATGTAAAACACGAACATAACCCAAAGCAACCTTTTCTTGTACAAAGTGAAGATCTAGCTCTACATGTTTGGTGTATTGGTGCTAAATAGGATTAGAGGAACAACATTGATATAATCACAGTAAATAAAGGTGGCTATTGGTAAAGAATAGTGTAGTTCAAGAAGAAGTTTACGAAGCCAATATATTTCAACAATAGCATTGGCAATAGCACGGTACTCGGCCTTAGCACTAGAACAAGAGACAACATGTTGCCATTTGGCAGACCAAGAAATCATATTGTCACCAAGAAAGACATAATAGCCAGAGGTAAAGCACTAAGTATTAGGATAACTTGTCGAATCAACATCAGAATAGGCAATAAGACTAGTTGTGGAAGATAGGTGAAGTTGAAGACCATAGATAGAGTTCCCTTAAGGTAATGAATGATGCATTTTAGGACATTGAAATGGGGTTCTCGAGGATTGTGCATGAAGAGACAAATTTGCTAAACAACATGACTAATGTCAGGATAGGTGAATGTGAGATATTGAAGAGCACCATCAAGACTATGATGAAGAGAGGGATCAGGTACAGGATGTTGAGTAGAAGCAGATAATTCTACCTTGGAGTCAACAGGAGTGGCAAATAGGTTACAAGAGGTCATGTGAGCACAATGAAGAATCTCACTGGCAAATTTCTGTTGAGATAGGAATAAACTAGTAGAATTACATTGAACAGAAATACCAAGAAACTAAAGAGGTCCGAGGTTGGTCATCATAAATTCTGAACTAAGAGAAGAGATGAGTTGATTAAAAAGAGTAGGAGATGAAGTAGTTGTAAGAATGTCATCAACATAGAGGAGAAAAATGGCCATATTTGAGCCGTACTGAAAGTTGAACAAAGAGGTATTTGTGCGACTAGCACAAAAACCAACAGAAGAAATATAGGTGGAAAATCATTAGTACCATGTTCAAGAAGCCTACTTAAAGCCATAAAGAGCTTTTTTAAGAAGACAGACATGTTGGGGATGGAGAGGATCAACAAAACCTAATGGTTGCTTCATGTATACAGTTTTACTAAGTTACTATGAAAGAATTCATTTTTATGGTTTAATTGATGAATAGACCAAGAATGGGACAAAGCTAAGTTGAGTACATTATGAATAGTGGCACGTTTAACAATTGGGCTATATATATCATCATAATTGAGACCAAGTTGTTGTGTAAACTCTTAGGTAACGATACGCACTTTGTAGCTCTCAAGAGTGCTATCAGATGTAATTTTGTGCCAAAAAATCCATTTGGAGCCTATGATTTTAATATTTGGAGGATGTAAAACAAGATCCTAGGTCTCATTTATTTGAAGGGCAAATAGTTCATGCATCATAGTAGCACACCAATTTGGATCTTGGAGAGCTTTGGTTGGAGAAGTAGGAATAGAAGAGAAAATAAGTCGAGCTATGAAGATTGAGACGATGTCATGGACTGAAAACCCTTGATTTGGAGCGAGTAGTCATGGAATGGGAAGATTGAGAAGGTTGCTAGGTATATGAAGGAGGAGATTGAATGATCACATGTTTGACTACAGAAGGAAGTTCATCAAACGGAGAAAGGAAGTCATAAGTGTTAGCTATAGATGCTTGAGAGAAGGAAGCAAGCGAAAAGACATTTTCATCAAATATGACATGGTAAGACATAAAAACTTTATTAGTTTGAAGATCCATGCATCAAAAACCTCAATAGAGGGAAGGATAGCAGAGAAAAAGACAAATTGTGGAGCAAGGTGCAAGTTTGTGGGAGCTAGTGTTAAATAAATTGGGGTAGAAAAGGTATCCAATACTCGAAAATGAGCATAGTAAGGGGGTTATTTATATAAAATTTTGAAGAGAGTTTGAAAGTTAAAAGCTGTAGATAGAAGAATGTTAAGTAGATGAGTTGCTATGTAAAAGGCCTCAACCCAATAGGAAGAAGGAAAACTAGCCTAAAAAAGGAGAGTTCAAAGGACGTTGTTAATAGTATAAATCATTATTTCAACTTTATCGTTTTGCTAAATTTAAGGACAAGAGGATCAAAAACAAATGCCACGATTGTTAATGAAATTATGGAACGAGGTGTTATTAAATTCTGTACCATTATCACATTGGAAAGATTTTATGGTTGTATTGAATTGTTGTTGATTGAAATGACTAAATTGAACTTAAAATAGGGGATTGCCATAAGTTGAAATAGAGAAGTTCAAAAGAGGACTGGGTAACGTGATTAGATGCAACAAAAAAATGTTTATAGTGCTTGCCAAGTTGATAAGCATGGCAAATTTGGTTAGGGTTCACCTTATTACATTGAATGAACTTCTTAGAAACTAAGGATTGGAGAACTGCATCGCCAGGGTGTCCTAAACGACATGTGCTAGAGAGTAATTCATGTCCATGTCTAGAGATTGATTCACACTTGCTAACTGGTCCTTAATTTGACTTTGGTCTTCTTTTTGTTTGTTTTCCCTTTGAAGCCTTGTTAAAGTCCTTTCGATCTTGAGATCAAATTCCACAATACATCCTTCAATTTGCTATGTCATAAACCAAAGATTAGACTTGAAAATAAACAAAAGATATAATTACTCAAAATTACAAATTATAATTTAAAATACATACAAAATTAATGAAATAAAAAATAGTGCATACATCACAAAATTATACATACAACAAGAAAACTATAAACATGGCACCTAATTACAACAAAGAACTTACATATTTACATGGCTAAATCAATAAGATTCAAGATTTCATGATATTGTTCCACGGCAACGGTATCAAAAACTTGATGTGGGTGTTTTGGTATATATAAAAATCATTCTTTTTAAGTCTATTCTTCAACCAAGTTTTAATTAAATTGTTAACTTGAAAACCACACATATAGAGCAAGTATACTCATCGCAAGTATAGTATTAAGAATTAACGAGTATCGATCTATAAAGGAACAAATACTACTAATTATTCTCATTCTTTTTTTAGCCTAACATAACTAGAAAAGAAGAAATATAATTACAACTACATACAAGATTAATTATGGACAAGATATGGATTAAAAATATGTACTTAGATAGGATTCTCAAGAACATGACAAATATTAAGTTAGCAATTATTACATTAATCAACTAATTCTAGCATCATGAAGGATCAAATATAGAGTTCACTCTCTCTCGAGTTATGAATTCATTATCTTTTAGCCAAATTAATAGATATTTCTACCTCAATAATCAACCAAAAAAATGCATTAAGCTCAATTCCTTAACAATAATATCCTTATATCTAGGCAATATTAACATGGAAAAAATAAACATCCCTATCTCTGGTTAACATTAACAACTCTTTGATTATCAAGTCTTAATCTTTAACCTCTATCTTAAATTAATTAAGAGATAATAAATATAAAATTAATTGAATTGAAACTTACTTCTAACCTTTTTCTCAAGTTAATTCGAATGAAGCAACAATAATCAATCTAACAAATAAATCTACGTAACCAAACACTAGAAATTGGCAATTAATTGATCAAAAAGAAAAACTTAATATAACATAATAATCTTTAGATCATCCTTCAAAAATACAATAAAACAATAAGAATGGCATTGTAAAAAAAAGAAAACAATGGAAAAAGAAGAGGAACTCATAGATAATTAAGTCTTCTTCTTCTCTTGAAAGCTTCCTTCAATATGATCATTTCCTTCAAAAAACCCTCAAACTAACCTCAATATATTGAATCTAATGTATTTGATCTTGTATAATTCTTGAGTGTATATGTTATTGATATGTTAGAGCCTTCTTTCCAATAATTATATAGCTTTTTTAGTTGCCAAAAAGTGTCTAGAAGAGTCCTTTTTCATGTTCAAGGTTGTTTCCAAAAAATCCCAATTGTAATTACCAAATTCTTCTCAGCACAGGAATTTTTGCCACCTCTGTTCCAGTAAGCAACAGGCACTGGCTCCTTTAAAGGAGCAAGCGCTAGCCCCTTTCTATTTTGGGTCGTTTTTTGCTCTATTTTTCTGGAGAGCAATCGACCATAACTCATTTATAGCACCTGGAACTGGCCCTCACTGGTTTCCTTTAGTTTTGACCACTTTTAATGATATTTTTCAACACTTTTCAAAAAGGATCTCCTTCTCATCAAATTTATTCAAAAGATCATAAAGCATCGGAAATGAATAGCCATTGTACTAAAAAATAACACAAATTCAACTCAAATGATTAGAAAAATATAACTAAAATTAAGCCCTATCAAAAGGTGAGATCAAGTATTATTCTAAATCTCTCTAATAAGGTTTTAAGAGAAGTTACTACTAAAACTACAACCAAAGCTATGTGAGAAAATTTGAAAGTTTTGTATATGAAGAAGATCGTGGAGAATTAACTCTACCTAAAACAAACTTTGTTTACTCTTCAAATGGCTAAAGGAACATCTATTATCTCACATCTTGATACGTTCGATTTTCTTATTATAGATTTAAGTAATACTAATGTGAAACCAGATGGGGAGGATCAGACCATTTCATTGTTGTGTTCCCTTCCTTTAAGTATTTTCGAGATACTATAATGTATGGGGAAAAAACTACCTCATATCAAGAAATTAAATTTGCTTTGAAATTAAAAGAAATGATTGATAAAGATTTAATTCATGAGGTTAGTGGAAATCAAGCTAAAGGTTTGGTAGTCAGGGGTTGATCCAAAAATAAAAATTGTGGTAGTAAATCAAAATCTAGATCCAAATCTAGACATAGAAACTTGGTTTGTAATTATTGTCATATGAAAAGGCACATTAAGTCTAAACATTTTAAGTTAAAAAATAAAGATAAGTATAAGAAAACTCTATTGATATTGTCGAAGCTAGTGTAATAGTAGATGAGAGTAAAGTAAATATTTTCTTTGTTACTGATAACAGGACAAGGTTTAAAAATAAATAGATTTTAGGTTCAGATTATTCTTACCATATATGTCCTAATAGGGATTTATTTTTTCACTTATGAAACTTGAAATGGTGGAGTTGTTCTAATGGGTATTAATACTATCTATAATATTGTAGGTAAGAGCATAGTTCGAATTAAAATGTATGATTCTTACTGATGCTAGACATGTTCCTAATTTGAAAAGGAAAATCATCTTTTTAGGTACCTTTGAGGCTCTTGAGTGTAAATATAGAGTTGAAGGTAAGAGTTATGAAAGTCTATAAAAGTGCTCTTATTGTTATGAAGGGTTGCAGGACTAGTATTTTGCATAATTTTCGGGGAACAATAACAGGTTCTGTTGTAGTTTCTACGTCAACTTTGTCTTATTCTGACATAACCAAATTGTGGCATACGTATTTGACACACATGAATGAGAAAGGTCTACATATGTTAAGTAAGAGAGGCCTTCTTAATGGACAAAATATAGCAACATTAGATTTTCTAAGCATTATATTTCTGGGAAGCAGAAAAGAGTCAATTTCAACTCACTAACAATTCACCAACTAAATGTATTTTGGCTTATATTCATTCAGATCTTCGGGGTCCATCTCGCATTCCTTCCAAATATGATGCCAAGTATATATTGACTTTCATTGATGATTATTTAAGGAAATTTTAGGTCTATTTTCTAAAGCATAAGAGTGATGTTTACCTAACTTTCAAACGATGAAAAGTTTTAATTGAGAACAGACCGATAAATAGATCAAGTATCTTAGGACAGATAATGGTATTGAATTCTATGAAAAAGAATTTGAGGAATTCTGTAAGAATGAAGGAATTGTTTAGTGTTGTACTATGAGAATGATGCCTCAACAAAATAGTGTTGTTGAACATATGAATAGAACTTTTTTGGAAATAGCATGTTATATAATTTTAAATGTAGAATTGACAAAGGATTTTTGGGTAGAGGTAGTTTCTACAGCTTATTACATTATTAACCGTGCTCCTTCTATAGCTCTTGATTTTAAAACTCCTGAAGTTTAAACATTTTTAAAAAAATATACTAACTAATTTCTTTTGCTCCAAAACTCATACCAATTAATTTAACAAAATTAATATGAGTATACTTGGCAAACTTCGTAAAAGAATGTAAAGATATCAAACATATCGAAACATTCGTTCACACCAAATTCATACAACCATTACCTTCTTCTAACTGAATTAACTTATTCAGTTAGGAAAATTTAAAAAGGTTTAACCCGGCCTTAGCCGTTCAAAAAGATTAAAACTTCGTCTTGCATAAAATTCAAAAAGACGAATTCAATCTTAACATTGTTCCAAAAAGGTTTAGCCCACCTTTGAGGCATCATATCTAAATAAACATAAACAGATCCATCTTGTACCAAATTCATCAAATATTTTCATACGGAACCATGTATCTATATAATACAAACACCGAAATAGACACCATACATTAATCAATCATTAAAACTTATACTTGGAAAAAATACCATACTTTATTTGGGAATTATTAATCAAAAATAGAGTTTTATTCTATTATTCGTATAAGAAAACCGAAGAGATTCATTCATATTTACCTCTTAATATCGACACTTGAAAATTGTAACAGCCTACGGTGTTCTTTTCCTTCAAACCCTAGTTGAACTCTCTCCCTCTTTTGTTGACGGCTATTGGAAAATAAAGATGTTTTCCATAGGTTTTCCTATTTAATAAATCGTAGGGTTTCCTAACTCTTAAATAATTTTAATCCAAGTCCCTACTTACTTAAAATATTAACCAAATAGAATTCTAATTCTTATTGTATTAGGATTTAACCCTTAACAAATTCTAAAATATCTCCATAAATAAAAGACTTCCAATAAGTGTGGGTTTTACACTTACTTCATCATCCAAAGAAAGACAAAGCTCATTAGAGTGATAAAGCTCCTTATTTCTTGTTTCTTTTTTCTTTCCTCGACCAAGCAGTTTCAATCCAAAGCAAAACTATTGGTAGTAAAAACTAAGAGAAAGAAGAATGAGGAGAAACCAGCCTGAAGGTCTGACATGTTGTGAAGAAGATTACCATATGTTGACATTGGGGATCCACTTTTATTCATGAAAGGAACGAACTCGTAGTCATTGCTGAAAGGTAGCAGCTTCAGTGCACAGAGGAAGATATCTATTGAAAACCCAGTGACTGCAGTCTGGTTTGTCACAGGATCTGTCGTAACATTTACAAATTCAGTGAAACCAGTTTTCTAGGAACCCCTACTTTTAGCATCCTTGTTTTAGGAATAGACCAACCTAGAGGTTTTCTCACTGAATCTCCAGGCCACACAATCCTTTTGAGTTCTTTGGTGGAAGTTGAGTAAGGCATCTCATCAGATGAAGCTAACTTCCGAGTTATTCCTCCTTCAGTTGTCCAATAACCAACTATTCTGTCTCCTGATCCGATGACATTGAATATCTCCAAGGCTGAAGGCTTCAGTTGCCCATCAATCAATTGGAACTCTCCAGCCAAGCCTTCAAAAGTTGTGTAATAGAGTTCCCTAAGACGTTTTGGGGCAAATTGTGATAGTCTTAGATTAAAAATGTCACTCTCATTTTCTCCATTCTTCACCTTCAAGGAGCTGGAGTCCACCAGTCCGATTTTTTCTACTGCCATTGCTAGTGCCCAAACTGTATCATAAGCCCATAAGCCATAGATATTTAGCTCCGTCTCTGTGATTTCAGGTTCTGTCAGTACCTTATTCTTCTTCCATTCCATCTTCCTTTGAAGCTTTCGAGTTTTTCTGACTTAGGTACATAAGGTCTTATGCCTAAAATACCTTGCATGGAATCAAAGGCAGTAGAATCCATAGAATTTAGGAAGTTGCCTAAGCTATCAGTGACGACCCAAGCATAACCTTCACTCGTCATTCCAGCCCTTTCTGCCAGAAGAAAGAGCCTAACTCCAAGCACAGCATTCATATGCACAATAAACACCCTAGCTTGGGTAGTCATCAGCTTTTCCAGTTCTTTCTTAATATAATGGCCTTTAGATGATGGAGATATGGCAATCATGTATGCCAGCCGAATATCTACCTTCAGGAATTCTTCATTCAGCTCAGAGCTAAATTGGTGTCCATAGTCAGTATCTTCATGTAGAATGACTACTTCATGCCATTCAAATACTTTGCAGATTGTTGCAAGAGCTTTCACTTGGTTTGAGTTATCTGGTGTAGTCCGAATAGAATGGGGGCTTGGAGGATTTGAACGAGATTGACTCCTAGCTGTAAAGGAAATAACTGGTACTTGAGTTCTTCTTCCAAGTTCTGTTGCAAATGTTTCTTCTGTTAATATTTGAGGCCCTACAATGCCATGAACATCTTTGTTTTTCAGCAGCTGCAGAACTGCATAGCATTCAGAGAGAAAACATTCCCGAGATTTTTAATTGTGATGCCAATGCAAACTTCTTAAGATTTGTGTGCTTCCATCTAGTGAAAACATATGAACAATGATTTAATTTCTGGATCAACTAACATTCCAACAAATTTGTAGCTCCTTTATTTGTTTCTATCTTTTTTTTTTTTTCTTTGGTGTTATATAGAATTCACAAGCAGAAACTGTGAAGGTGTCAGTTACATTAACGTTATTGGTGTCAAAAGAATCAAGAAATAATCATTCTCAAGGGTGTTAGCTGTAAGTATGACTATACTATTCTAATTCTAATACACAAACCGCCTAATCCCCACAAATGAATTTTGGCACAAACTGGCTAATCAAAAGATCTGATCAAGAGACATTAGGCACAGAATAACTTCCTGCCTTTACTTGGTCATAACGACAAGATGAATAACATTCTTAAAGTGTCAGTTTAAACAGAATACTCATTGCATAGCTACCTTTGTGCCCTCTGCTTGTCAATCAAATTAAGTTAGACTTAAATAAGAAATTATATAAATTTGTCGATTTATGATTTGGGAGAAGAACTAAAAAAGCATTTCAAGACAGACAGACAGTAGACTCAATGCAAAAGAGTACATTGATATAACCTTCAGAAGCCACATCCAGTTCTTCCTGAGCATCCTTGGTGTGGAGAAATAATCTTGTTCGGTAATCTGAATGTGCCAAATAGGAATCCTTGAGTGCCATAGAAATGCAGACATCAGCCGTGGTGCCCGTGCTTGAATTTAAATCAAGAACAACACCTATGTGGACAGGGAAATAAGTTTGCCCCCCAGCAGCACTTGTCCCATGTCTTGCTGCTGCAACCACAATATTCCAACTAGAGATCAATGTACCGTAGAGGAGCAAAAGAAAGCTTTTGATAAACATTCTGAGTGTGCAATTCCTCCTATGCTGCTGGTTTCTCAATAGCATTTTTATTTGCACAAGCTGTCTTAAACTTGAAAAAACACATATACTGGTTTGTTTAGTGTTGAGGTTCAAGACTTTAGATGTCGAACTTGGTAATGATGGATTTAACATTTCCTTAGTGAAGAATGCTAAAATGACATCCATAGAACTACTACTTTATACATCCCCGAAGATTTATGGATGAGCTTAGAAGTCATACCTCCTTTCTTCCTAGAAAACAGTTATGTTGAAATATTAAACTAATCTCATATTTGGAGTCCCAGAAGCTATGGGGAACTTCACAAGTCCACAGCACCTGGAAGAATATAAGAGGGGAGGGGCCCAGAGAGCAAGAAATTACCTGGAACATTTCAGAAAGAACAGTAAATAGCGCTCACATTGCTCGGAAGCAAAACTGATAACAGAGAATGAATTTTAATGAATGTCATATCACATCAAATCAAAGCAGAAACTGAATAAAGAAGTAGAGTAAAAATTGTCCAAATGAAATGGATTATTAGAATATCCTCCTTGTAGTAGTTAACGGCTTAAGTTTATTGAATTGACTTAGACAAGGGCAGATACTCCAATAACGAAATTCAAATCAGAGAATGGAAACACATGAAGGCTCGTAAAAAACAAGGATGACATCCCAAGCAAAACACTTACAACAGACACGCTCAATACAAGAAACTGCTTGTTCTTGTTTCCACACCTGAAAATGGTATTGTAAGCTAGTACGTAAGCATATACAACACATAGGACGCAATAAGAAAAAGAGTCCCGTGCAGTAATACTACACAGAAAAATAAGAAATCGTTTGCTAACCAAGAACACACTCTTGAACACAAATAAACGATATCTGGTTCTTGTCCAGACAGAGTTGAATAAAGAAATGCTGTCTTGTAAATACAAGAAATACTCCGCCATGTCTGTACTCAATCAACCTAAGGCTCCCTTGGACGGTCTTCTTGCTGTTCAAGAACAGTGAGATCAGCTGCAAAGCTGAAAATGAGGTTCATTTTCAATTCTCATGTATCACATCCTAAATGCTAAATATCGCAACACATGCTAGAAGTCGAACGAAACCATTTCTGATGAAGGAACGCATATTTCTTCGCGTGGAAGAAGCTATTCTCTCTGAAAGGTCAGTAGGGTAGTATCGATGATATCCTCTGTCAATTGTCCCCATCCATGTCGCCTTCAGAGCTTAGATGATTCTCCCACATCTTCCTAGTAATTTCCTTATGCATTGAAGATAGGAGGTTTCTCCACCCAATATCTTGGGGTGCCATACTTCCGTTGAATGATTCCACAAACAATTTAGGAGGAGAATTTTGAAGCTGCACTACACACGGGCACGCAGGAACTTAGATGGAGACAACTTCTAGAAGCCTAATACTAAATCGCTTGTAGATTTCTACAAATTTTCGGTAATGAAGGGGGGGGAAATCATTTCAATTACCATCAGAGGCCACAAAAGCCTCCCTAGCTAACCAGAAGTGGTTGAAGCAAGTCAAAAGAAGGTGATACATTTTGCCGTCAAATTGTCTATGCGGCTGCAGTAATAAACTAGTACTGTTCAGTTTTCTTGCTAGATCATAAGTAAGCTCTATAAATATGATATCCAGATTTAAGAGAGAAAAAAAAGCATAGAATAGTAAGCACATGAGATCTGGGATTTGTCAATATGCGAGCTCTATTCCATTTGAATTCCTCCCTTCGAAAAATTAGGACCAAAAAAAATGGAAAAAGTAGCTCCTTTACACTAGCATTAAACTCGAAATTGATAAATACCCTCGTACTGCATTTAAATGCGAGTCTGGGTGCAAGAAATTAGGATTTGTACAACACTCGCCGTTGGCTTGTAAAACCAATTGAAAAAATAATAATGTCACCCAAAAGTGAGATATGATTTACAATGGTTACCAGAATGTGCTGTTTATCTCTAGTGAATTAGAAAAGCTCTTTCCGTTCAGTCTCCACGGAGCATAACTGACTGAAAAGGTACTCTCTTAATCTCCACGAATGTTGAAAAATCCTTGTTCATCGGCTGTTTCCAGGGCTCGCCATCCATCTGCATGTAAGCTTCTTTCCACTCACCTCCTCGGAGCTCAAAACGAATTGCTGAAGCCTTGGAAAGGAGCCAAACTATTTAGTTGCAAGCATGGCAGAATGCCAACTTAAGAAAGCACATGACATGACTTATCTATGCATTATTAAAGAATATTAAGTTCTGAGTTGAATTATGGAACAAATCAACCAAACTCAGCAATGGGAAATTACAACACCATTTTAAGTACCTGAGCAATGTGTTTGGCAGAGATCAGTTCAGCCATAACCATAGAAGCATGCCATCCATGTTTCAGGCCAAAAATTTCTAATAAACCATCATCAGCATGGGCTTCCACGAAACCTTTCTGGGAAGAAAACAGGGAGCCGTGAAAGCAATATTAGCTTATTATATTTAGCGTTAAAGCAAACACTTAATAATTCAATTCCAAAAGGAAAGATGCTCAAGATCCAATTGCAGACTTGAAGAGATTTGTAGCTATTAAGAAGTTCAAGAGAAAGAAGAAATTTTACATTGGGATATTCTACTGATTTCACAGCAAACTCTTCGAAGATATTTTATGGTGAACTTAGGTTGTCAGTAATATTTATTTGAAGAACCCAAAATTATGTCCAAGCTACAAGAATCCAAGATCAATTACTTAGCTACGTTAGTTCAATTTTATTAAACTCGAATACAAACCTTTGGTGAGAACTAATAGGATTAATCAGTTGTAACATGATTTATTATGAAGCATCTTGTTCTTGCCAGAGTTGAATAATATTTTTAAGAAAATAAACAAATAAATAAATAAAATTTTCACCATAACCAATCCATAAGATGTATAATGTGCTACTTTTGTACACTTCAAAGAATACATTTAAAAAGTGAGAGAATGAATTACTCTTTCATTAGTTCAAAATACCGTTGCAGAAGATGACAAATAGATGTTACCTTCTCCAAATAACCTGGCTTCAAAATGCCCCATGGATTTCTTCCACTTCCATAGCTAGGAAGATTTAAAGCAACTACTGACCTAACACTGGGGGGTGAAAAAGGGTGAAATGTTAGGCTGAGCAAACCAAAGATTAGGCAAAGCTAGAAGTTTTAAAGCAATCTTAGTTACTATTAGGAAGTGTAAAAGATATGCCTGACAGATCCATAGCAAGGGAATAGAGGTGCAACTTCCCACACTAATGGTGCCTTCAAGGTTTAAGATTGCAATTTAGCCTCCACTCACTGAATTCGTCGACTTGCTTCTTTATCACTCAAGAGAAAATGAAATGCAACTCCAACTGGATAACTTTCAAAACCAAAATGCTATTCCCTCCATCCAAATTTGAATATCCTATTTTAACTGGGCACAAAGACTTAAGGGAGCATTTGTCTATAGATAAGCAACCACCTTACCCTTATTAATTAAAGAGATTAGTAGGAAGCTTATATCCCTTAAATGGTGGAGGTAGTTATAGAACTTTAAAGAGAAATATATGTATTTAGAAAAGTGGACATTCATTTTTTAACAACTCAAAATAGAAATGTAGACATTCAAATCCAAATGGAGGAGTATTTTTTTCCCCCCTTTTTAAAATAGGCTCCTTCTCAAGTGATTCCACTTGGGCTCCAAGAAAGTTAATTCAGCGTCACGTATATTCTAACATATCACTATGCTCAACCTCTTCCAAGTACTTCGGTTGAATCATGCATAAAAACTTAGAGTCCAAGTCGCTCCAAGTAATGTGAACTTAATCCTGAGCAGGCTTGTGTTAGATGGGGAAGCATATGATGCTAAAATCATATAGTTTAGACCACTTCATGACATGGTGAGAACATCAGTTCCAAGTCGCTCCAAACAATGGATGTGGAATTCAATAGTTATTGCATTGCTTAAATTCTGAAATATCAGTTGGCAAGCTCTAGGTTCAAAACTCAAAATAGATTTCTACTTACAATATCTGAGTTTGAACAAAAAAATAGAATTTCATTTTGCTACTACAAACAATTTCTCCAAGGGAGCTGGTAAAACCAGGGTCTGGTAGATCAAGGGGTCATTTATTTCCCCAGATACAATTAGACATTTCAGGATTAACTAACACAGGAAACATCAATTGCATCCAACATAGAATTTAGCAATTGCTAAAATGAAAGTTCAGAATCACCAGTGGTAAATGAACATAGAGTACAAAATTTCAACGTCAAAAGCAAAACACCATTATTAGTAAATATTTCCATTGCAGTCTACCAACCATTATAAATAAACAGGCACTAAAATGTCTTAAAAGAAAAACCAACCTTGCCGGAACAGGGATCTGCTCCCAGTCTGAGCAATTGACCTTCTTAATGTGTATCCTCAAAATGTTCTTCAGTCCCCTACATCAATCAACAAAAGAGTGATAAATGATTAACCAACCATGACAAATGCAAATCAGACAAAGAGTATAACAACCATAACTGCAAGAAATTACCCAAAGACAAAGGGATCCAGATCCTCTAATAAACTTAACTGCTCTAATTGCAGATAATGTTATTGTTTCCAGTTTTTGATACGTAAACATTCATATATCTCAAATACATAAAAGACTGATTTGAAAGACATACACAAGAAAGAATGCCACAAGCAATTAAAGAATTAGGTCCACCCATGTTGACAAGGATTGAAAACATTAATCACACTCGAGCAGAGAAATATCAAAACCTAGTACCAACCTAGTAACATACGATTATCCAAACATGATATATCAAGATCTAAACAGACATTATATATAAGTGTAAGCTGCTCATTTCATTGATAAGAGAGCACACATAAATGGGCTCATATAGATATTCCATCTCCATATCTTCCAAATTAACACACAACAAAAGACACAGAATACACATAGGGCATGCAATATTATCCATATGGATCATATGACTGCATTTTAAAAGAAGAACAATGCCAAATGCATTTTGATGCACCACATTATAACAACATCCGACTAATATACGACTAAAAATCATAGGAGACTCAGAGGTGAAAAAGAGACAATATAGTGGAATAGAGTTCTGACCTCAAGCTCGGATCACTTGTACAAGGTGTGAAGAACCATCCTTGCTTGCAACTATATCCAGAGTAAATCAACTGCAGCAAAACAGTTCACTGGAGAGCATAAATATCTTCACCCATGATGGTAGGAACTCATGAAATAGAAGACCAGGACAAGGAAAATGGGTTTTTAACATTATGTTCTAATTGCTGCAAATAATGTCATATAGCTTATTTTATTTAGAGAAATCTTTGTACTGAAGGAATGAGAGTAATCAGTCCTACTGGAGATGAAGTACTTTGTCAGAACTCTAGATTGCAGCTATTTACATAAAAATGGTATTACTCTATCAACCTTCACGTCCTCCCATTGTATAGGATATATGATGAACTATAAAGACTACAGCGACAACAGAAGCAAAAAAATGAAAATCACATTAGCTAATTCATTGTCTGATCAAATATAGAATCAAAGACGGTTGCTCAAAGAGGGAAGTTCTCATAGCTGAGGAGATAATACGGTATCAAATTCCATTTTTGAAGAGAACCCATTCTATTGAAGCAGAAGGTGCTGAAAGTCCCAATTCTCTAACTGAAGCCAAGACGTGAGAATCTCAATGCAAAAGTTCAAGCAGCAAATTATAGCATCTGGACACACAATGGAATATTCCATTTTAATGTACAACAGCATAACTCAAGTCCTAATTCCAGAGAAGAGTAAAAACATCTCAAACTAAAATTGCTCGAGTATATATGTAATAAAAAGGAATTAACATGACAGAAATTTGTATGAATGGTGATCTTAGTATTCTGGATAACAGAAAAGGAACAATCCACAACCCATTATCCAGATGAAAAAGGTGTTCTAATGTGTTCACAAACTAATTAAATTTGTGAATCACTGAATAACCAGAGGCTGATAATCCTAGTATCTAACTAAAGGATACCAGAAAACATCAAAAAATTAATTATGGGCCACTCTTAATAGTAGAATTCACATTCCACTATGATGACAGAGAGTAGACAGGTGAAAATTGAACCTTTGGGACTTCGTAAGCACCGAGAGCATTAAGATAATCCAGTTTGTGGTTAAAATTTGTGATAAAAGAACATAAAAGTATGCCTAACCTTGTTCGAAAGAGGACCTTGTGCAAGGAATGGTTTTTCATTGCGTAAATGGTGGAAGCCATAAGCAACCTGGGCATCCATCCCTGTGCACAAGCTGAAGAGGTAAATAATTTGCAAAAATGATCTTTTCAGAAGAGAGCAACCCAATTGAAAACAGTTACAGCAACAAAAATACACCATAATTTATAATATGGGAGGAAATATAGTAAAATTGTAAACATTTCTAATATACTAAAATTGTAAACATTTCAAAAGAAAAGTCTTTAGCACTATCTAATTTTGATACGTAAACCATACCTATGCTAAAGTAATTATAGAAGACTCCTTGATAGCAAGACACTTTCTCAGGTCGCTCTCCATCAACGTCCAATCCCTATGCAAGACAGATCAAGCTTTAGTCATACAAAACATAAAAATTAAATAAATGAATAATAGAAAATACACAGGACTTTTACTTGAACTGATTTTATGATTTACCTTTATTTAATTAAAATTTCAAAACTGATAAAGCACGAAAAGAAACATAAGAGATTTCATATACATGTTTTCTCTCTAGATTGATATCAGAAAATGAAAACAGGTCCAATGTATGAACATCATAACATATTTTCACATACATACAAGAACAACTTGCTCACAGCAAATCCTACTATCATAACATTGCAGCTACAAATCACTGTCCTATATATCACCATATCAGCTATAAAGGAAACCAGTTATGCTAAAAATAAGCATAACATTCAAAATAAAAACAGATCATTGCATTTCACAAAACCAAAGGTGGTTTTTTTGTTCCCCATATCAGGCATCACAAAAGTACTCCAGTCCTCTCTTTTTCCAAACTATCTGCTCAAGAAATATGCAATCTAAAGATGATAACAACTACAGCAAAAAATGCATGAAATATAGAAAACCAACGTGAAATTGAAAATTTGGAAGATGAAAGAAAGTTAAAAAATTTTTAAAAAAAATTAGAAGGATACTACTTTCTAGTTTCCAGGTAGTTCTCCTGACTCTAAAAGAGACAATGACAACAGCAAAATCAAAGAAACTAGGCAAGGAAAAAGTATGCAACTGGAAGAAAATAATCCAGGAAGTCCAGTGAAGGCATATGAGGACACAATGAGAAAATCTGATGAATACAATCACAAATACTTTGATTCTTATTTCTTCAGATGCCATACTTATGGGATCCTATTACAAGACCAGGTTCAACATCCTAGACCTGGGGACTACCAACTCTAAATCCACAGTTGTTTGCCCTGCGTGTGATTACAAATTCCTCATGGTAGACAAATTACCACCTCAGAATCCAGCCCGGTTGAAAAATACATCTCCTGGTAAGCAACCGACTGAACTAAAGGCCCAAAAGGTGAAACACAGTCCAAAAGAATTATATTATCTCCTAATCCTTTTGAGTTCTCAATTTAGCTGTAAAAACTGGCATCACGAAAAGTTTAGCTCAAAACACAAGGAGAAATTTCATAATGGAAAGTTAAAGTTGATCTCAGGAGTCTGAAATATAAACAGGAGAGGCCTCTTGCTTTTGCACAATTTCTATCAATTCAGGAAGGATATATACTTTCAATGCTTGCCAATTTTTCTAAACTAAAGATTTAATTTTTTTTTTCAAATCATGCTGGACACTTATTTTGCAAAGGCTAAATGTTTTATATTGTCTCGTGGTGCTTCAGATAGGCGGATTTGGTTGATCATCTGCACATTTACAGGGATGACGAACTGTACTACTGTTTCAAGACAATGTATCCATACAGAATTTAAAATATGACCAATTTGATTGCAAATTCGCCATCAACAGGATACGGTGGACCATGGGAAGTTTCTGAAGATATGGACCTCTTCCATAAACAACACTAGCATAAAAAGAATGAATAAGCAACTTAACAGGGCAGAACAGAATTAGCATTTTAAGATAGATCATCAGAAGACAGAAGCTTGAGTAATGTGCATGAAGTAATAATCTGTCCCAGGAATTATTGTAGCCACCTGATCAAGAGAAATCTCATCACATGACTTCAAAGAATAAGGAGTCTCCAACTCTTCACCAGCCGGCATAGAAAGTACAAGATTCCAACTGCATACCAAACATTGCTTCAAAATATTTATTTCCACCAGCAAAGAAAGCCCAGAAAAGAAAAATATATCTCCAAGAAAAATATATTTCCAATAATGCAAACAATCGATCATAAGTTCCCACTCTATTCCTTTGGAAGTAAATGCTTCGCCCGCAGAATCGTCCAGATTCAAAATAAAATTCCTTAGAACTTACACTACATGTTTAAGGTTTTAAAAGTTCTTGCACTCTTGAGAGATTTTAATGAGTTAGAAAACATAAGCAAAAGTTCCGATCATATGGAAAAGTTCCATACAAGTATTGACTACTGAAACAAATAAGTAACAAATAAGTAGGTATATTAAGAGAAAACAAATAGTTCTACATGCATATACACTTAATAGTTGTGGAGAAAGATGTGACAACAGAGTTTATAAGGTTTGTAAACACAAGCTTTTGAGTCCTATCTATAAATAACAAGCATTCATCTTGAAAATAATGAGCAAACCAAAAGGAGGGGAAAACATCTCCTATCAGTTAATTCAGATAAAATTTGCAGGCACTATACCAAAGGAACAACAAAGGCAGAGGAGGACAACTATTCCAAAACTTCCAGTAAAATTGAAAATATACTAGTAGAAAGTACTCAGAACCCACCTATCAAGACGGCAAGTTGGACCATCTCCGATCCTGTCAAGAGTTCTTTTGATAGATGATTTCCAGTTAAAAGGGAAAGAACCACCCTAGGAAACAATGGAAGTCGCATTTCAGAAAGAACAGACAGGAGAAAAACTGGAAAGTAGATACAGATGAAAGCTTACCCATCCAAAACTTCTGGACAAGTCATTTCCTGTACCAAGTGGAATAATTCCAGTTGGAGGGACAGGCTCTCGGGCCTGTTTGTGGAGCTCTCCTAGGCAACCTAGGACCCATCCCACAGTGCCATCACCTCCTGCCACCTGTCAAACTAGCCTAATAACTTAGGATCGTACATGTGAACATGTTCCAAGACATGAAGTACATTTTAAGAGGATATATACCTATCATTCTGGCAAAATACTTTTATATTGAAGAAAGAATAAGAATTTTAGAACGTAACCAAAAAATGCAAAGCCATCTTAGCATCCATACCACAACCCTTAGCTTCTCACGGATCTCTTTAGCACAACCGTCTCCAAGATCCACAAACTTCTCTAGACAAGCCAACCCATACTGCACAAATTCATGAGGCTTCACCTGTGAAAGGTCATAAACCTGGCAGAAATTTTTCAAGACGAAGTAATTTAAAGTAAGTACTACAAAATGATAACATCTTAAAGAAGCACTAACTCAGACAGAGAGAAGTGGGAGGAGACTGAAAATAACAAATATAGGTCTTTCCAGATCAGAAAAGTATTACTAATAAGTATATTTATGCTGGAAAGCTATTCAAACACGGGAATAATAAATAGCCAGAATACAAAGATGGCCAACCATTTTGACAAAAGAGGATTTTACTCAACAACAGTGCAGCTCCGTTTGGATTCTCTTATGTTTGTTCAATTTGCTGGGTATTTTGTTACTCTTCTTCTCATGTAGAAACAAAAACACAACCGAGCAGTAAAATTCTACAGCACCACACTAGTAAGCTTGAGCATAGATTGTCATGTTTGTCTAACAAAAAAGAACCTCTACGGACTGCTTAATCAGACTGGAATTCAATTCTTTTAAGATGGCATGATGATGAAAAGAAGAAGAGGAGGCAAAAAGCACAACTTAAGGAAAAACATCTAATTAGTTGTAGTTGTATGCACAATTTTATGAAGTGATATAAACTAAAGGTTCTAGAAACTGTCAGTAAACCATCAAGTTGACCAGAATTGCAACAAATGCCATCCATAAGATCTTCAATTTAACCAGTATACCCTTATCACTTTTGCTTCTGAAACTCATTCGTGCTTATGTTTCTTCATTTCTGTTTTAGTATTCCTTCCTTCACCCATTTCTGTTATCACCACAGTTTAGCAATCAACTAATCCCAATTACCCGTATAGCAATTGATTAAATTCAAGTTTACGTAAAGAACTATTGAAAAGATTCAAGAAATACTTCTTGGAACATCAGAGTGTACTAGTTAAGGAATGATGCAAGAACTCTCATTAATGCTTTTCAGCTTAAAATGGTGACGAAACGTTCTGACTAGAAGAACAACACTGCAACGGAATAAACTAAAACAGAGTTGATTATAATTGAATTTAAGAAATGATCTTTCGACTTACAACTAAAAATTCCAGTTCTAATGAGCATTTCAATTAATTCTCCCCTCCTAATTCTAAAACTTTTATCTTCTCCAGACCCAAATTATATTTAACTGATATTCAACATAACCATATGCAGTTTTTCGTATCAGTTCTTGAGAACTCATCAGAATTAAATCCGGGAACCAGGATAAATAAACATTCAGAAAAATTAATATCTAAAAAGGCATGCAAACACAGCTTTATGAACATTTCCGTACCAACAGAATTCTCCCACAAGTACCTCCGCCTCCATAAACATAAAAGAAGAAAGGAAAAAAAATTTATAGTCCTCTTTAGCACTCTATCAACAAATATACCAGAATAAACATGATACGCATACGTACACACGTCTATATATCATAGAGGTGGGAACATGTGCACATGGACGACAGTTTGTTCCATGTGTGAAGAGGGTTATTGATGATTCTACGTACATATATGCATAATATGTATTGACTCATGTAAGTGCACGAACTCGTTCTTTACACGCTCATGACACCTGGGATCGTACATACACATACATACAGAGACACCAACCAGAAACCAAAAAATAAAATATCAAATTTTCAATGAACGGACCTGTTCTTCACCCATGAGGCTTTGTAAGCGTGCCTTAAGCTCCGGCCCATGGCGTCCACCGCTTTTTGAATTAACAAAGACCACAAGAGGCGCCTCGGGAGGGACAACCGTCTCGACGCCGTCGGCATGAGCGGCGTCAAAGTGAGTCCTAACGACTGGCGCATTAACATCTTTGGCTGCAATGGCTTCTTTCATTGAGACCCTAATATACTCAGGAATACTGATCTTCGTCCTAAGCTCCTCTCTGGAGATCCGTATGCCGGCCAAGGTGCATCCCCGTATGGAGTCAATTACCGACGACCTCCCCGACGTCATCAGAACTTGCTTGGAGGAGGGGTCTCTCTGTGAGACCTTCGTCCGCGGCGAATCCATCTGTGCTTGAATTTACGGTATTGCCCTCGCTTCCGTTACAAAATGGAGAAGAATTTGTCTGATTTCAAAAGGGAAAGTATGGTGTATGTATATAGATATGTATGTATAGGAGAGAGAAAGAAGAGAGAAAGAGAGAGAAGGCGGAGAGTTGCAGTTGCAGAGGTGATCAAGTGGGAGCGAGGGTACCGAAGCCTGCAGGTCGAGTACTTGAGGGAGATGACCGGAGATTGGTCTGAGTTTTAAAATGTGGTTTTATTTGTTTAACGGCGGTTTAATAGATAGACCTTTATAATACGAAAATTCACCAAAATGCCTCCAACTTCAACGGTTGGGCTCTCTCTCTCTTCGAGTCTATATGTTTTCCCGTCCAGCAAGGGTCCCTTTGTCAAATTATTACAATACTTCAAAATTTAAAAAAAAAAGGAAATAAAAAAAAATCAAAACTATTGGGATAATAGTAGGATTAGATTTCTATTTATAAACACATTAAGAGAAAGGGATGTAAGTAAAATACTCCTATGAAACTTCACCCATTTAAAGAGCATTTTTATTGGTATTCTGCTATAATAGTAGAATTTTTTCTAAAAGTATTAAAACAAAAATAAGCAATTATATTGAAGTAAAGAATGCAATTTTCACTAGTTAGAGAGAGAAGAAGTTCATCAACTTTGTGCACTTGCATTGGAATTTCAAATATTAAAAAAAAGTCTTGGGACTTATTTTGATTAAAAAATAAACTTAATATAAATTAAATATTATTTATAAAATATTAACTATTTTATTATTTATGTCAAATAAATTATAATACTAATCGTTAAATTTATAAATTTTTATAAAATTTAAAATTATACTTATATATATTTTAAATTTTATTTATAATCTCAATCAAAATAGTAATTCGAAATGGTTACAAAGAGGTTGACGAGTTTGTTAAGATATATTTCTTATCAAGGAAATATTTTAAATTTAATATATGTCCTCTATGCAATATAACACTCAAAAAATGTTAAAAATAAGAGAGAAATAGAATTGAAAAAAATTGAGGAAACAATGGAGAAATGGAAATTATAATTATTAATTTTCTATTTATTGCTGAATAATGAATTTTTTTTCCCCAAAGTTTTAGTGATTAATAAAGAAAAAACTAGAATAAAAATGAGAAGGGAACAATTAGGAAAATATAACCACCTTCGGAAAAAGAAAAAAAAAACGAAACTCATTGAAATGAAATGATCCCTAGAGCCGTGGAGACTAGAAGATGGTAATTGGCACGTGGCTAAATTTAACACATAGTGTGAGCACATAATATTTAAATGGATCGGATTGTGTTTGTTAAATCGTAAATGTTTTTTTTTTAATTTTTGAACAGTTTAAAGGGCAGCAACCAAAGCTGTCATATTCCTCCTTTAAATTTTTTTTAATATATAAAAGATTCTGTGGTCCTGAACCCATACTGCTATGCTGGATTTGGATTGTATAAATAAATATATACGGCCAAATTTGCGTGGCTGTTTTACAATAAATGTTAAATTTAAAGAATATTTAATTATCTAAAATAAATTTCGTAATCAAATTTTTAGTATGATAATATTATTTTAAATATATATAATATTGTATTAATAATTACATATAAATTTTAATCAATATAAATAAATTTCACATTTCTAAAACTAATCACATGCTACTCCGCACAAAACATTACAAAGTCAATCATAAATCCTATGAGTAACTCTTAAATCGAGACTTGATATGTTTGAAATGATTTACATAGTTATAGCTTATAACGAAAAAAAATAAAGAAATGAATAAATTATCATGTTTTTTATTATTATAAAATTAAAGAAATTAATAGTAACTCTCAATGAAACTTATATAATGAAATGAACGAGATAGTTTATGGATTAAAAGAATAGTAATATATTTATTTTAAGAAAGTGTATATTTCTTTCTAATCATCTAAAAATAAAAATATGAATATTTAATTTTAAATGTAGATAATAAATTTTTTAGGCACATAAAACTCAATTATCTCCAATGCCAAGCATTCAGGGCGAATCAAAGTTTGTTTAGAGATAGGTAGCGTTTGTCACCAATCTATTTAATATCTTTGTTCATTAAAATTGATATAATTTAATATTTTGAATGAAAAGTAGATCTTACACTAATTTATTAACTCTGTAACATAATAATTATCTTATTTAAAAATGTGTGTATATATATCATAAAATAATTAATCTTTATAAATTATTACTCCGAATAACTCATAATGTATTCTAAATAACACACATTTTTAATATATAAAATCTACAGTGGAATATAGAAGCATTTTTTATTTAATAATCTTAACTAGTGTAGGTAAGGGAGCTCGTAATCATTATCTTA
Source organism: Voacanga thouarsii (assembly GCA_026120185.1). Taxonomy (NCBI): domain Eukaryota; kingdom Viridiplantae; phylum Streptophyta; class Magnoliopsida; order Gentianales; family Apocynaceae; genus Voacanga; species Voacanga thouarsii. Next base: position 677,015 of record JANUWF010001486.1, read on the forward strand.
TTTGGTACGCATTATATAAAATCTGTTTTGTAATTCTAATCAACAAAGAGTCTAAGTAAATATTAACTGATTGACACAATTAAAAAAAATTAATAAATATCTCATAAAATTTAAATTTTTTATTTTTTATTTTTACGCTCAGATAAACTCAACTGTCATTTTCGAGGCATTAACTGTCCAAACTTGTAGATCTGGCAAGGGATTGCCGGCAATATAACTAGTAGTACATGAAAGGCACCAGCATTGAATAAGGTACTCTCCTTGTTTGTTAGATGTCTGAGCAGGAAGATTTGGCTTTGAAAGCAAATAGGGCCCACCAAACTCAACCATTATTTCAGGTGATTTATTATTTTTATCTTTTTTTATTTTTTTTTCTGCAAGGAAAAAAATGAGATTGTGTCGTCAGTTGTAAAATGATCTGAATAAATGAGAAAGCTATATATACAACGCCAATGTGCCATACCATGAGAATATAAAAAGGCAAATTTCTCTAGTCGTCTTTTAGTTGTTTTTGTAAATAAATGGAGTGCACAATATTAAAAAAGAAAATTCGGATAAACATGATTTAATAGGCAGTACTTTCTAATTTTAGATATTATTATTTTTTCTTGATATATAAAAAAATATATAAACACGTTGGAGTTTTTAACTATTCTTAATTGCATGGATGATCATAAAAGAAGTTTAGAAATATTTGAAAATGTATGGAATAGTGCAGCCAATTTAACCTTTTTTGAATGGGATTAATTAGTCAAGTTAAAAAATCAACTAGAAGAAATCATTTGTATTTTTTGAATAATGCAAGGGAATTAGTAGATACAACCTTAGTCCTTTTTTTTGTTTCTCTCTTTTATTTAGTCTTGATTTTAATATATGGTTTCGTATATTGTGCTTATCAAAATCTAGCCAATCTTCCACTTACTTCACTCTCTTTTATGATGCAAATTTATCTTCTGTTAAATAAAATGGCACACCACTCAACAAAGAAAATGGCACAATATTTAATATATATACACAGACATGGATATAATAAAAATTTTAAAATTTTCATTTTTAGCTTAACAAAATTAAAATTTTCTTTAAATTTTATCTTTCATTTCAATTTTTTTTAAAAAAAAATCATAATATTATCCTCTAATATATTATTATTTCATATAATTTATTTCCCTATCTTAATTTTAGTACACACGAATATATATATATTTATATATATATAGATATATATATATGTGTGTATGTATATAAGAGTACATGATATTGAATCACCTAATAAGAGGTAAATAATATTTAACTGTTGATTACTAATTAATTTTAAGAATTTTATTATCTTTTCTTTTGGATAAAACATGAATAGACGAAATATTTTCATAATATTTATACAAGTAATTTTTCATACCACGCGCCCGGAGTTTGATTTGTTTATCCAAGCTCAGACCGCAGACAAAGGACTTAGGCGGCAATTAATACGAGATTTTTATGGACAGATCTTAACCTTTGTTTAATCCGCGGCCGATCATGCAAGAAGATCAATAAAACTGCGTTAATATTATTGAACAGCGTCATGGAAAAGAGTAACTAATGTACTTCTGTTATTTTCTTTTTTTTTTTTTTGGGTGAAATGACATCTCCAAAGAAAAACTACTTATGCATTAAGAGGAGGCCGATTGTACTATTCCGCTGGTCTCCTAGCCGCATTTATTTGCATATAATTAAGTTTATTTTATAACGAATATATTGCAGATTTAATTTTTTAAAATTTGATAATATATTTTACTATAATTTAATTGATTAATATGTTTAAAATTTTATTATAAATTTTAAGTGAAATTAAAATTATTTAATTCTAAATATAAATATAATGTAATAAAATATGGTATAAATTGTATTATAATTAATTAAATTTTCATATTCAAATTTCAAATTTTATAATTCAGTCTTAATATTTTAATTTTTAAAATTTAATATTTAAATATTTAAATATTAGTTTTCAAACTTTAATTTTATTAAATAAAACCCTAGTAAAAAATTAAATATCTATATTTCTTCTAAAATTATTTCAAAATAAATATTAATTTTTCTACTATAATCGTATTTTGATTTAAACTTTCATAATTCACTTCTTTAATATATAAATTCATAAAAACATCCTTAATAATTAAGGGTAGCACGGTATTTTGAATATAATCAAATAATTTTTAAAATTTTTATATCAAATCAAATATAGACTATGAATTCTTGACGGAGATTATAACGTAAAACAAACTCCCATTTCTAATGACTGTGATATTAGTATCTGATGTGCAATTTCCTTTAGTCTTATGGGCATCTAACAAAATTTGTATTTTAAACTAAAATTTCAATTTAATTCATATATATTATTATTTTATATAATTTTATTTCTTCAATAATTGTCATCTATTCATAACACATCATATTCTTATTCCTTAGACCCTTTCTAATCTTATATATTCCTTCCATCCTAAAAAGGATGTCAAAATTTTCTATTTTTATTATACAAAAATACTTGTCAATTTTACAAATTATAAATGTATTTATTACGTATATTTCTAATTTACCTCTTATTTAACTACTCAATAAATATTTAATTCATTAAATATGTATGTATTCTCAATCTAATTAATAAATATTTACTTTTATTCAAAGATATAATAATCATTTTAATTATAATTATATAAATTTTAATAATTCTTTAATTTATGTATTTATTAGATTAATATTCTTTCTATGAAAAATAAAATATTTAATAATTTTTTATAAAATTTATCTAAAATTTATCCTTGTCAACGTAAGCTTTACTATCCACCGCATGTACAAATTGTGTACCACAGTAATTGTGACCCTCTAAGAGTGGACCTCACGCACACGACCAAACGTTCATTAGAGACCTTTTCTCTTTAATCTGTTCAATTTTTTGGTCCCAAGAATGAGTCTTGATTCAAGTGGTCCTACATCCGACGTCAAGGTTTACTTGCTGGAAATGAGAATACAAGTAGCATCGTTGGGTTGGATTGCTACATAGGTTAGTAATATTATGAAATCTAAATATTGAGAAATTAAATTCATGAAATATGATTCTGAATATATTATATTTTTCTATTTAGAATGTTAAAATATATATATATATATATATATATATATATAATAGGAGATGCGGAAGCCTCATGTTATGACATATGGCACTCTTTTTTTTTTTCCTTATGAAGAAATTTTAAAGAGTTTTTTTTAATATTAGAATTATCTGAATTCAATGAAGAGATGAAGAAAATTTAAAGAGTTTTTTTTTTAATATTAGGATTATCTGAATTCAATGAGATGGACGTAATCAAAGTTATGTTCACCTATGCATCACTCTTCGTTCGCATCTATCCGTTCCTTTATAAGAAGTGTTATCGGTTGTCTAAATTTGATAGAATTGTTCTTGGATAATGAATTCAGTGATATCCTGATACCAGAACAAAGTTATATTGCCACAAGGAAGCATGATCAAGCATATTACTCTCCAGAGAATTACTATCTTCGTTTATATAACATAATCAGACCGTTGAGAAATGAATGAGGTATGCTCCATCGACTCCCCAGCTATATGTCTTCATGTATTTGAGGTTTCTCCTTCTCACCAATCAACCTTCCCGAATTCCCAACTGCAGTCTTCCAAGACGGCACTTAATTAGCACTGATGAGCCTGCCCCAGTTTCTACCACCTCACCAATCCTCACATTTCCTAATATGGCTATGGCAACCCCAATCAGGACACCATTGCCGATCTTTGGAGGCCTATCGCCACAACATTTGCCATCCCACCTAAGGTAACAAATATGGTGCAATACAGACAAATCGTTCCCAACAACTAATGATGTCCGAGCGCATAATCTCATTAGAATTGTTACGCAAATTGAGCATTACATGAATCAAAATGTAATGAATAGTCACCAGTTGGATTCTGAATATTGGAAGAACCATCATCAAGAACTATTTTAGCCAATGATTTCCCTACTAATGCAATTATAAAGTTCAGTTATAAAGTTCCTCAATTATAAATTGTTACCAAAGATTTTTTGTGGCAACCAAGATGAAGCTACCCATGAAGTAGGGAAATCTATGAAAGACTTTCTTGAAGTGAAATCCGCACATCGATAGATGAGTCCTTTTGTTTACTCTATTTAATAGTTATATATGAGATTCATTAGTGACGCTAAACGATATTTGAAGTCATGATTTTGTATGACTCCTTTTACTTATTTGACTTCACATACATTTCATTCATTTCAAAAGAAAAACAAATTCATTATGAAATTAATGAATAATCTATTTACACTCTTAAACAATAATCTATTTTCAATATGAAATTAATCTTTCAACAGGTGCATCACCAAATCAAAGTTATATGAATTTTTTATTTTTTAAAATATTACAATTATCTTCTTATTTGAATTATTTTTTAATATAAGAAAATTGAGAATATTATTGAAATTAACCCGTACAACGCACGGACACTAACCTAGTATTAAAAGAAAGTAATATAAAATATTTTTTATATTTTAAAATAAAACATTATAGGTATAAAAAATTTTTAAATTATTTTTAAACATCTCTCACGTTATAGTATAATTTAATTATATATTATTCTTTAAATATTTATAATAAATAAAAATTATATAAATATTATTTTCACATATTTAAATATATATATTTATTTATTTATTTTATTTAAATTTTTAATTATTCTTGAAGTTAAATTCAAATTCTAATATTTGATTAAAAAAATAACATTTGATTATTTTTAAATTAAAGTATCTATAAAAAATTTAATAAATTTTCTTATCATGTAATTAATTCAATCATGATATAATTTTTAAATTAAAAATTTATAATTATTTTAAAATATTTAGTCTTTTAATTTTTTTAAAAAAATATTGATTATGATTAAGAATATAGAAATTTTTAATACATTACTGGGTTGAGGGAGGTGTGTGGGGACAAGAATTAGTAAAGAAAACATGAGAGATAAAGTAAATGATGTAGATTGGAATAAATTTTCTTATTTATCTTTAGTTTTAATTTTTTTATCTTTTATTGTTAAAATCTTTAAGAAAGGAATCACAATACCGCATCCTAATAAGGATTTTATTTTCTCATAATTTTGCATTTATTTTCCTAGATTTAAAGAATCGAATTCTTTTTCCAAACTATAAATAGTGAATCAAATTCTAAATTTTAAAAATAAAGATTGTAATTATTTTCGCACCTTACTTTCCTTGGCAATCGAACGGAGCGATAGTGATATTGTTATCATAATTGATGCACTACATTGCACTCTAAGTTTGGAGGATCTATCATCTATAGCATAAGATGAAAACTAAATATTTTTCAATAATTGTGATGATACAAGAATTCAGTTGGTGGCACGGTGGCACCCTTCTCCGGGGAGTTTAATAATGATTTTATAAAGAGGATACTTAGATTGGAATTATATTTAAGTTTTTAAAAAACATATAAGTATAATTTTGATTTTTATATTAATTTATGAACGCAAAAATTTATATTGCAATATATTTAAAATGAATAATAATGTTGTTAATATTTTTAATATATAATTTATTTGTTTTTGAGACAAAATAAGCCTAAAACAGTATTTGTATTTTGAAAGAAATTGCAATCCACGTTCACCCGTAAGTTATTGGGATTTTTCTCTAACCCTTTGGGGTTTTACCCCTCTCCGCTCACCAAAAACAAAGGGAGGGGCGCGGGGAGAGGGGGGGGGGTTGCTAGATGAAGCTATTAGAGCATATCCACTCCTCTAGGCAATGGCAGGTAAAAGGGTTTTCCTTGTTCTAAATTAGTTTATTTGAAATTAATTATTATATTTAAAATTATTATAAATATTTAGGGGGAAATTTAGCAATTAAAATTAAATTACTTCCTTACCCCTATCATACTCTTTCTGTCTTTCAATCTCATGTATTTTTACTTTTTCAATCTCATGTATTTAATTGATAATTTGAATACTAATAATTCAACTATATTATTTTATTTTTCTCTTCATGAAACTTAATTTAATAAAAAATATTTTTTAGTTTTAATAATCAAATAAAATTATTAATGACGTAGTGCTCGGAATGCTTCAATTTTATAAGTTATGAAGATAAGCCTCCCCATTTCATCCTATCTAATTTTGCCCTGTGAAGAAGAAAGTGCGATCCACCAACTGTATTGGAGGTGAATGATCTGGACAATCATCCTCCATGTAACTATTTTTTTTATTAAATTAAATATTCGAATCTTATTCAATTAATCTGTTCTTCAAAACTTATGCATAATCTTTAAAAATAATAAATCGTAAAATATAATGCAATTAATTTTGAATATTTTAAGATATCTTATACTACACACAATAAATTCATTCTACGTAATCTTTTTGTCTAGGTGAACACATAATAAATTAACCATCATAAGGGGAAAGAGAAAAGAAAGTAGAAGCAGAGGAAGATTAGAGGAATCGTCTCTTCCATTTCGTTGTCGAGTTTGCGTGCAATTAATCTTTAGTTGAAAAGTTTCATGCAATTAAGCTTTAGAAGAAAGATCCACGCAGGCACGCACTCATGCAGTTCAACGGCTGACATTTCCTTCCAGGTTATAGTGCGATGAAAATTTCTTTTTCTTCCACCCAAAAGGGGAAAAAAAGAAATAATAATAATAATCAAAGGAAGAACCAAGGCGAAGGGCAATTCTTGTAGTTTGCATGGGTAACTGAGGACAAATCTGCGAACATGCATTGTCGCGTTTAGCTCCAGTCTCCAGCGTCAATTTGCGACGTTTGTACGGACACAAAAGGTCGCTGCACCGGTCCACGCGGTCACATGAAGTCGGCTACGCTGCTATATTTTATTTTCGGAATCGTTCTTTTTTCTTTTCTTTTCTTGTATTGTAATTCCAATTTTGGAGATCGTGTAGGCTGAGCATTCTGAGCTTGTAATTGGTTGTTTAAAAGATTTATAATTAATTAATTGTTGTATCCATTAAATTAAATTAATTTTCATTATTAAAAATATTTCAGCATTTAAATATGTTTATTAAAAATAATTGATTCAATCTATTTATTATATCTTTATTTTAAAAAAAGAATGTAGAGCCAATAAACCATTAAAATTTGAACCTTCCAATCTTACTATGCTTACATAAGTTGGATTGGATTTTGTTTTTTATTAAAATATATAAGTATGATTTAATTTTATAAAATAGGTAAAAATTAACATTGTAATTTATTTGTAACGAATAATAAAATTAATAATATTTTATAAATAAAATTTATTTACCTCAAATATTTTTTCATTAACACAAATCCTAAAATAGATTTTTTGGATGGGCAAATTTATTTTCTAATTTTATTGAGAATTTCTGAGTGCCTGCCCCTAATGACTGCTGACCCATTCTCCTTCAATTCCAAAACCGTAAGCTTAAAATGTTTAATGTAGTCGGTGACACGCTTTTAATACAAGCGGGACTCACATTGCGCTGTCAAGGTACCAAACCCCAACAAGTGGAGCGGCAACAATATTTCGTCTTTCCCTGCAACAAAATGAAAGAAGAAAAGGAAATACTTCTATTGAGAATAAAGCAGGTGGTGGACCCTGGAAATGGACATTAAAACCAGACTCTACATGAACTCGTACTTGTGCTGCCTACCACTAGTTAGTAATACAAACAAGTCAATCACTATTGCCAACTCCACAATTATTTTTAGAAGGACAAAGAAACATCCAACAACCCATCTGGCTTCACCAACTTATAACTCATAGCATGTTCTGTAATACAAGCACGATCGGAATTAGAAATTTTGTAAAATAAATTAAGTTATATTAGAAAATAATATTATAAATTTTATTTTTAAATAATAATCTTCACTGAATTATCAAATTAATTATCTCTATTTATAGGCATTAAATGTAAAACTTTTTGAATTATAATTAAAGTGGTTGTTGGTTGCGGGGTGGTAGCTCATGGTGAACTATGTGGCATGGTATTGTTCATATCATCTTCACCACCACTTGCTGGCTTAAATTGTGGCTACCCTTTTGTAGGCATTGATGTCGTAGAGCTGTGTTCACACATTTCTGGCATGTAGTCTTTAGCCCAAAAAAGGAACCACCCATTTTATGCAAAGAGGTTCAATATATCATAAATGCGAGGAGTGAAAGAAAAGTAGTGAGTATAAAGCAGTTGTGTACATCACATGCAAGCATCCCTATAATAGTATCACTACAGTGAAAATCTACACACATCATGCATGGACATTATTTAATTGTACGAACTTCCCTCTTCAATTGGACAAAAATGTGGGAAGAGTGGAAATCTTTCTCCTATTTACGAGCAAGTTAGAAAATATAGATGTTTTATGGATAAAATACTTCACATCTCTTATAATATTATTTTTATAAATATAATTTTTAATTTTTTTAAATATTATTATTAAATATTAATTGTATTAATCTAAATTACTCGATCTCGTTTTTCTTTCCTTTTCATTTTCTTCTTCTCCACCCTCGTGATTCTTCCCTTTGAAGCTGTTAAGGTTGTTTGCCCAGGCTCTATGACTTGGAAAAATTCATATTATTAGTCTTCAAATCTAAAGTTAATTTCCTCTAATTGTTTTGGGGGTTGCATCTTTCTTTGCCACTTTTTTTTGTTATTGTAAGTGTATAAGAATTTAATTGAAATAAATTTATGTATATATAATAAAAGATTATTAAATATATTAGATTAGATAAGGTCAAAGTGAGATTAAAGAAAAAATTATGATATATTGTATATAACAAGTTTAAAAAAATAAAAATTATTTAAATTAAAATTTTAATTTGAGAATGGAATAGTTCTTTTCCACTTGTTGCTTCCAATAATCAAGCCCCTAGACCCGTAGCCGTCGAGCCCACCTCCGCGGTCCTACTCAGATGACATTGAGAGAAAAGTTGCGAGAAGATAGGAATAAAAGAAGAATCTAACTATTAGATTAACTTTGTTAATTTAATAATTAATTTTCAATAATTAAATATTAAAAAAGATAAAGTGGTGTTATAGAAAATACCACAGATAATTTAAATTGCATGTAATAATAGATTTCTTTCCAAATTTGGGTCGGGCTTACCTCTGCAATCAAATCAAGTAATTGTGCATTTGTGGCCCCAGAGCATAGGTCAGTTGGCAAGGTTGTGATGGATTGGCCAAAATCGCGGGTTTAATTCCCACCTAAAAATTACTCGTGAGTCCTTCCTCTCATGTTCCTACTGTTGGTGCACATCCCGATTTACATCTCACCCAATCGTGGAACCTCGACGCTCGAATGGAGAGATTCGCCTTCGGAACTCCATCCTAAATTTAAATAATTATACATTTATACAAGTACTGATAGTATACGTGGGTCAACTTTTCTCTCCCCAGCCCACCGATCCAAAAAAATAATAAATAAATAAAAATAAAATAAAAAGAAAACGTAAAGGAACTGGGTCAGCGAAAACTGCATACTCATGTCTTAAATGCATTTACATTTTTTTTGTGTTATTAATAAATGAAAGTTTACTTTTTTAATTGTTTAGATCTATACCATTAAAAAACGACTAGTCCATGAAAGACAAAAAGTTTGAAAATGAAAGATTGAGCATCATTCAGATTTTTTGTCCCTTCGATTTATTTCGTTTGTATAACTAATGAGAAAAGTAAAAACTAGGGTTAAAGTCACAAACTATCATATATTTTGGACGGAGTTTTTTTTCCCCAATATATTATGGATGGAGTATTAACTCAGTATCTCTAACTTTTAAAAGTGTTAAATAAAGATCTCTAATTTAAAAGTAAGTTTTATATGAATCATAGATCGGTAGATCAAGTGTATTAGTGAATTGTACCGTACAATTTGTATTACACGTAGTACAAGTCACTAATGCACTTAGTTTATAAACCAGTGGTTCGTATTAGAATTTTTCCTAATTTAATGGTGTTGAAGCTTTTCTTGACTTTATATATAAAAAGCCATTATCCTGATTACTTTTTTTTTAATTTACATTTTTAAGAGAATTTTCAATTTCACTATATATTTTTTATTCTTGAGCATAAATGAAACTGTAGTTATCAAAATGAAAATGAAAATAATCACAAGTAAAAATTTTTAAAAAAAATCGGGAATCAGGAAATCAAATTTCAAGCTATTAAATTCAAATTTAACTGTTCTAATAGCTTAAGATAACAATGATCAAAATTTAATAAACTTCATAATGCTTAGTCAATCAAAGAAGCAATTGTATTGAAAAAATGAAACAAATTATACAAGAAATGATATAAAAAGAAATCTTTGAGTCCTCTTGCGTCTTCATTCCTCTTTTTTTAAATAATTGGGATAATTCTTTTTAACATAAATTTTCAAAAAAATCAAATTGAACAAAGCAAATCAATGAGGGGGAAAAACACCACCGAATAGAACACTTATTCTTGACAGAGATAAAGGGAATGAAGTGGTTCTGAAATTAGGAGACAAAATTACTTTTCCATAGAAAGTTGATATAAATTTTAATATTAATATTGTAATGTTAGAGATTCTTATTTGACAAACATTTGTAACTTTAACCTTAAAACTAAAAATTGAAGTGTTGAAAATATATTGAATTAATAGAAGATCCACTCATTATGGATTTATGTGAATTATTAGGGAATTAGTGAAAATTTCACTAATTATGATTTTTATGGATGTCCACTATTTAGTGGGGACACCACTAATTAAAATCAGTGGAATATGATGTATTCCACTAATTAAGAGCTCTATAAATAGAGCTATTCTCTAAGCTTGAAATACCCCATCATTTTGTGAAAGAATTGTGAGAAAATTGTGAGAAAAAGAAAGAGAGAAGTTTGAAGAAATTCTTGTGCAAAAAATAGTTAGAGTTTTTTTAGTGTATAGTGTGTAAATTTTATTCTAACACTACCCAAATTTTATAACACATTATCAGCACGCGTCTCTGCCGTTATCAAAGTCAGAAGGCAGGTGCACATTTATTGATCCCTATAGCTAACCTTACTAAACTCGAATTTGTAGTCCTTGATATTTCTGGAAAAAATTATATATCATAAGTTCTCGATACAGAAATGCATCTAAATGTTGAAAAAAAAAAGATTTGACCACCTAAAGATGGTCGTACTACCAACTGCACGATATGAATGATTGCACTTAAAGTTACAAGATTTTAAAACCGTGAATGAATATAGCTCTACGATGTATAAAATTACATCTCAATTAAAATTATGCGGAGAAAAAATATATTGGAGAAGACATTCTCCTCCTTTCATGCCTCGAATATTGTTCTGCAGTAACAATATCGAGAACAATGGGATATACAGATTTACTTACGGCCCTCCTTATTGCAAAGAAAAATAATGAGTTATTATTAAGAAATCATGAAGTCAGACCAATTGACTCAAAGCACTCCCAGAAGTGAATGCTGTTGACTCCAGCAGAAGCCATCATTATAGTCGTAGTTGTGCAGTGGCCGTGGTTATGGTCATGGACACACTCGATATTTCCCTTAACACAAAGAAATACTGGCCACCTGAAGTGAAACAGAAAAGATAATAAGGGAAAATGATATTTCCATTAATAATAAGCATCACATCTTTGAGATGTTACATTCGAATGCCAATATACTATATTACTGCTAACAGTTCAGAAAAAAAAATCTATCTCGTCTTGATCATAAGTCTTGTGTTCACTTGCATTTCCTTCATTCATCTCTCTGGTGTTCACATGAACTTGAGGATGCATGCTTGTAGTTGCTCTTTTTCAATAGAGCTGACAAATTTAGGATGAATGATTGTAATTGTTCTTTTTTCATTTTTGCATTAGAGGAAGACAAACAGATAGCAATTATGGACTTCAGTTTCTCTTCTTCGGCATCCTCCTCCTCTTCCTTCCCTTGGGCCAGTATTTAGACTAGCAACAGAATTAGCCGTGAAGTTACTGTGCAATGAGTTTTGGAATTTTCTCATCCCCTTAAGTTTCTTATTATATTTGGCCTTGAAACATACTTGTCTCAATTTCTGTGTTTGGTCCTTCAACCGCGTATCAGGACTTTCTTCCACCAACTTCTTCTCACGTTCCAGTATCTCAATGGTTTCTCTTAACTTCTTCTCAGCTATATGTCTTCCTTCGTCTTTATCTCGCTCCTATAAATCGAAATGATATCATCGGTGGAAATACATTCATTCTAGTCATTATTTACTTATAGTTTCATACTTGCAAATTACAAGTATGTGTGTGTGAGAGAACCTGAACATTATTGATTAGGGTCTCCAAGCTCATCAACTTCCTGTGAGGCCATTGACGAATTCCCAACTCCCTACATCTGTTCTTGAGAAGGGTTAATCCAATATTCAATTCTTTGGCCGCGCTCTTGATTGGCAGGTAAAATTACTGCGAAATGATTTCTTTTGATAGTATCTTGGAGCTATTGCCCTTCTCCTGTCTCTGCCTCCTAATCCTCCTCTTCTCCATAGGAATTTCGTCTACAATAATATCTTGAACTTCGATATTATACATTTTATGGGTCCTCACACCGAATTCGTTGCCAAGACCACTCATTATTTCTCCTAGAAAAGGAAAAACAATATCAGTAAAGGTAATACTATGCAAAATTCATGTTTGAATGTATGATAACCTGGAACCATATTCTGGCTTTGTTCAAAATCTATTAGGGAGTAGAAAGGATCATGCACAATAATATTCTCATTCAGAGGAACAATATAAAAAACAATCTCTTGAATGAGTAGATCAAATTGAAAATTCAAAGCAGCATGTCCAGAACTACCACTGATTTACATCACAACAAATCAAAAGAGAGTTTAATTTCATTATTTCATTATTAAGCACACTAAAAAAAAAAAAAGGAAGCCTTCAAAGGTATCTCACCTGAAATTAGGCGGAAGCGATTGGTTTGGAAAGGAAAATATATCAAAATCTTCTGTGTTAGACCTGACATTAGGCAGAAGCGGTTGGCTTGGAAAGGAAAATACATCAAAATCTTTTACGTTAGACCTGAAATTAGGCAGAAGCGGATGGTTTGAAAAAGAAAACATATTAAAATTTGACCAAATCTCAAATGAATTACGAGTCTCCATATCTACTTTGAGGTTTTTTATTTTTTTTATATTTACTAATGACTGATGACTGAGATATATATCGATACACACATATATGTGTGTGTGTACGAGGAAGAAGAAGAGGTAGATGATAGGTGGAGGGGCGGAGGAGAAGAAAAAATAAGGAGGAAGGGAAAAAGATGGTACCGATAAGAGTGAAAAAAAAAAGAGATTTTTATAATAGATTTCTTGGCATTTCCTACTTGTCATCATGTTCTTACATTTCTTTTTGTGAAATCATTATTCTCTAAATTAAGGAGAGAACAGAAACACTATAAAAAAGATCATAATTGGACAACATCATTAAATTATTTTGATCCACGTACAAGTGCGTGTGAACTTAAAGTGCAAAAGATAATTCATTTGTAGAGCATTGCAAATTAAATGCCAGACGCTTTTGTTGACTTCAGAAGAGTAACAAAATCGCATATTCCAGCTATAAATACTCCTATTCGAATTAAAGTTCTAGCAAAACAAAAAATTATACCTATAGCTGCTGAGCCAAAAGCATGCCAGAAGCATGGCCGACCTCTTGGTTCTAAAGATAAAAATCTTCGAAAGAAGAGATGATTAAATGATCCAAATGATTATATTGAAGAAAAAAATGATAAAGACCGAGAGAAAATTGATGACAAAGAATCAGAAGTTGATGAAAGTAACACTGAAATTTCTATCAATTATACCACTTCCGATAGAAGTTGGAATCGAATAGAAACAATTATTGACAATATGTTTGCATATAATATATCTCTTGATGTTATACAGGATAATGATGATCCTGAACCAATATCAGTTGATGAATGTCGGCATAGAAAAGATTGACTACAATGGAAAGATGCGATTCAATCGGAGACTCGGAGTTAAATGCACTGACACAATGTAAAATCTTCGAACCTGCAGTCCGAATACCAGAAGATGTAAAATTTGTTGGTTACAAAAGGATATTTTTGAAAAAGCGCAATGAAAATAATGAAATCATACGATATAAAGTACGATTAGTAACCCAGTATTTTTTACAAGGACCATGTATTGATTATGATGAAACTTATTCTCCTGTTGTTGATGCTATTACACTCCGATATCTTATCAGTTTAGCAGTACATGAAAAGATAGATATGCACCTATTAAATGTTGCCACTGCTTACTTGTATGGAAATTTAGAAAATGATGTTTACATGAAGATCCCCGAAGGATTTCATATGCCTGAAATATATAAACATTATCCTCGTGAAAATTACTCAATCAAGTTACAGAAATCTTTATATGGCATGAAACAATTTGGGCGCATGTGGTTCAATTGTTTTAGTGAATATTTACTGAAAGTGGGATTTAAAAATGATCAGGTATGTCCATGTGTTTTTATTAAAAAATCTGATTCTAAATTTGTGATATTAGCTATATATGTTGATGATATTAATCTTATTGGAACTCCTGAAGAGCTCCAAGAAACAATTGATTATTCGACATCAAGGATGTTGGTAAAATTACATTTTGCCTTGGTGTACAAATTGAACATTTGGCAAATTTCATCAATCAACATATATAACAAAAGTTTTAGAAAGATTTTACATGGACAAAGCACATCAATTGAGTATTTCAATGATCGTCCAGTCATTAGATATAAATAAAGATCCTTTCCGACCTCAAGAAGATGATGAAGAACTCTTTGGTCCTGAAGTACCATATCTCAATGCAATTGGTGCATTGATATATCTTGTTAATAATACACGACCTGATATTGCCTTTACTGTCAATTTATTAGCAAGATTTAATTCTTTACCAATACGACGACATTGGAATGGAATTACACAAGTCCTTCGATATCTCTAATCAGTTACTTCTTCAAATCATATTGAAAGTATAGTCATTCATGAAGCAAGTAGAGAATGTGTATGGTTACGATCCATAATTCATGATATCCAAGAAAGTTGTGGATTATCATCTATTAGAGATATTCCAACTCCTCTTTATGAAGACAATGCAGCTTGTATAGCTCAATTACGAGGATGATATATTAAAGGAGATCGGATAAAACATATTTCACCAAAATTCTTCTTTACTCATGAACTCCAGAAGAAAGGTGAAATTAATGTGCTACAAATTCGGTCATATGACAACCTCGCAGATATTTTTACGAAAACTTTACCGATTGTAACATTTGAAAAGTAGAGATATAAAATTAGTATGCATCAGTTCAAATATTTAAATGAATTATCTCATCAGGAGGAGTAATAAACAAACATATAAAATAATGTACTTTTTTTCCTTCACTAGATTTTTTTTCCATTGGGTTTTTATCTAGTAAGATTTTAACGAGGCATATTCTTTATGTAATTGATGGACATTCAAGAGAGAGTGTTGTAAATATGTTGAATTAGTGGAAGCTCCACTAATTATGGATTTTTATGGATGCCCACCATTTAGTGGAGACACCACTAATTAAGATTAGTGGAAGATGATGTATTCCACTAATTAAGAGCTCTATAAATAGAGCTATTTTCTAAGTTTGAAATACACCATCATTTTGTGAAAGAATTGTAAGAAAATTGTGAGAAAAAGAAAGAGAGAAGTTTGAAAAAATTCTTGTGCAAAAAATAGTTAGAGTTTTCTTAGTGTGTAGTGTGTAGATTTTATTCTAACACTACCCAAATTTTATAACAAGTTGATCGTTTTAATATATTTTTGCATATATACACTTGACAAAAAGACCCAAAAAAAAAAAAAAAAAGTTTGGTTGGGAGGGAGGGGGGGGGTGTGGGGAGGGGGAAAATGCCAAGTCTAAACCCACCATGTCACAACCCCTAGAATGCTTTCAAGTCCCGCAGTTACATAAGCTTCCTATCCAGAACCGAAGGGTCTCTTCTCTTCCATATCATTTGTCAACCTCTAAGGGCATAGAGTTCAAAGTAGAATTGTAAAGAGAAAATCCATAAAATAGAGTACTCCGTGTTCTTGAAAAACAAAGAAGTACAGAGAAATTGGAGTTTTTTTTTTTTTCTAACAACAGGACCCTGTAATTATTTTTGGAAGTTTGAAATTGACTCCTTTTTTTGTTAAGAGGAAAAATCCGTTGTTGTTATTTATAAAGATTTATGATCAACAAGATTTGTAAGATGATGGGCCTTGAGCATTTGGGCCTGGGGAAGAAAAAAAGCCTTATTCTGGAGCAGGAAGCATTTTCCTTAAGGAAGTAAGTTAGATTTGTTGGGAAGGATTCATCCCAACGGAGCGCTTTTTTTTTTTTTTTTTAAACAATATTATCTTTGTAATATAAAAGGAAAGAACAAGTTATACATATGAATTATGATAATAGAAAAATATTATACCCCAATGAATATGTTAATAAAAATAGAAAATAAAACAAAAAAAATACAATTATCTTCCGCTTGATTTTTTTATTTTTATTTTCGCTCATAAAAAGACTAAATTCACTTAATTCTTTAAACAATAATTTGAAAGACTCATAACATATCCAAGTGAAATTTGGAGTACGGATAATGATTATTTTGAAATCATCATTATCAGTGCCCATTTTAATGCATTTTTGTGAAACTGATTAGATATAAAATTAATATTTTATTTGATGAAATTGTCATTTGTAAAGACATTTTTTTTGTAATTCTGTAATAAAAGTTATAATAATTTTATTAAAAATTATAATAATTTTGTTAAAAAAAAAAACTCTAACAATACTATGGACTGTGTTTTTTAGGAAAAAGAACTGTGTTGTGTTACTAGGCTTGTCGAACACTCAGCACTGAAGATTTAAACCAGTTGAATGGGCGTATTTAAGTTTGTTTGAGTCATTCTTATTTGAATAAGATTTGTTCAATTAATATTTAATTTGAATTCACATAAAATATTAAGCTCAATTAAAAAATAAATAAATCTGAACATATTCACGTTCAAAAACATATTATATATATTTAAAAAATTAATTATATTTATTTATTTAGATTTAGATTTATTTTATATTGATAAGAAATGTTTGAAATTTTTTTTGGAACTTCTTTAATTGTTTTAAGAGAGATTTTTAATTATTTGATGGTATTTTATAGTTATTAATTAACTTTAATTTTTTTTTGTAATTTTGCTTTATATAATTATGCTATGTTGAAAATATTTAGATTTTATTTTATTTTTATCCCTATAATGTATTGAAATACTTGAATTTAATTTTTTAATGAATTTCTGAATTATTTTTTTTATAAATTTCAAAATGAAAAATATAAAATGATCAATTTGAATTCGAATATTAATCAAAATTTTCGAATTTAGACATGAATTCAAACTCGATTAATAAATAAACGAATTCGAATACTGTTCAATTCTTCTGATCAAACTTGAATTCGAAAATATGATACTTGGTTTATTTTCAAATACAACTCTATGTCCAAAGGTACTAATCTTGGAGCCAAAACTCACCTTCTGAAAAGTCTGGTATCAAAGCACCGCATTTGATCCTCGTTTAAGCAATCAAGGGAATATAGACCAGATTGAATGAGCAAAAACAAGTTTCTGGCCGTCGTGTAGATGTGGTCAGGGTAGGAGGAATGGTGTATCATTCAACAACTATTATTCAAGATAGCAAGGAAACACTTAAGAGAAAGTATGATTGAGTCATGACTATTGACTGCATACCGATTAACAAACACTGGAAACATGATTTTATAACCTAAATGCTGCAAAACTGTTACTGTAACATATCCAATGCAGGTGATAAAGCAAGGCACAAAATGATACACGAAAGAGAAAGCCGTTCTTGATCTTATGTAATCGCGCTGATTTTATTACTGTTTTGGACTTGAGGTGGAAGGCTGGCTTTCTCAACCAGAACATTGCCATTGCAGTCAATTCTATATGAAACATCCAGGCCTCCCAAAATAACGTGATATATGACATTACCATGAGATATATGCACCTCGTTACATCCATCGTAAGAGGTTTCTTCCTCTTCATACTTTTCTGATGTTGAAGGGTTATCGTTTATGCTTGCATTGTCAGTCTTGGTTATGGAATCATGAGATCGGCTTCTTTGAGATACTGATCGTATATCCCATGTAAGTACTTGTCTGATTAAGCCTTGGAATTCATCAACCGACGCATAAAGAGACCCCTTTTCCTGCAAACAAAAAATAGTGTCATCACTAGCGAGAAACCAAAACAAAAGCCGAAACAAAAGGTTTTGCTTGCAGTCACCAACATCTGCACTAACAAAATCAATCAGAATGTTGAACCAACCTTTCCTTGGTAATTAAAACAAAGGAAGCATAGAATGAGTTAAATTAAAAACAATCTGTTGCTGCTCACGAGGCCTTCTCTTTCATTTCCATTTGCAAACTATTTGATTTGGACTAGGGTTTTTCTTTCTTTCTTTTATCAATATTTGCAGGGGAAATAGGCCATAAATGTGATCCTAAATAGAATCATTAACCTCTTTCATCTTTCAATACTGCCTCGAAATTTATTTTTTGGTTTATTAGGTAAGAATGGGATCAATGTTAAATACACATTCATTCCATTCTTGTATTACTTTATTGTTCACTTCACCTTTTACTGTTATTTTTTTGGGCCCAAACTTAAATGTCAAAATGCAAGGAAGTCTGATAAAGCCTTCTTTTTTCTGATCAGACCCAACTTGAGTCGTTATTCATAACCTAATGCCAGTGCCTTTTAATGCAAGTAGAAAATAAAAAATAGTGTGTGCAAACCCTGATGAATTCCCAAAAGAAAATAACACAGAATATTGACAAATGAAAGATAAACACAAGCTGAAAAGTAAGCCAATAGTAGAAAGGAGATGGCTTAATCCATAGACAGGAAGATAAATGTCTTACCACTATTGACCAACAATTAGCTAAACTGGAAGAAAAGCCCTGAGAGAAGTTAACAGAAGATACGGCCAACAAATTGTCCTCCTGTAAAGAGATGCGTGTTGTTTTAACCATAAGGATTATTTAAATGAATTACAAAACAATGTATGTACATAGTCATCTTGTTCATTTAATTTTCATTCTGCAAATAAAGGAGTGAATTAAATTGTTTTAAGCTAACTTAGGCCTTTAC
Organism: Voacanga thouarsii; assembly: GCA_026120185.1. Lineage (NCBI taxonomy): Eukaryota > Viridiplantae > Streptophyta > Magnoliopsida > Gentianales > Apocynaceae > Voacanga > Voacanga thouarsii. The sequence continues at coordinate 696,275 of JANUWF010001486.1, forward strand.
TTCAGACAAAATGAATATTTCTAGTACTGAAAATTTTAAGCTAACAAAAGAGTGTGAAAATGAAGAATACAATTGCTTTGTAAAAAGAATGAGATGACTTCTCACATTATAGCAATCCCTGTCAGCTAACTTACATTATATGCCTTAACAATCAAAACAATCTCCTACCATCACCAGTTTCATATTTCCTGTTGCTAATTTCAATCATTTCTCAGGTACTTTGATTAGTAATTCAAGGGTAATATTTCTTTGTGGTTATTTTATTATTAACTCTTCCTATCACTCTCAGTTTTCTTCTTAAACCCTTTTTTTGCATGGTTTCGTGTTGAACATTTTAGTCATTTATTTTAAAAAGCAATAACTCCACCCTAAGAATTTTAGTTTTTGTCTGTTGTCCTGCCCAGCCATTATCAAGAACTTGTTTCCAAAAATGATTTTGGCTGGTTTAGTTTGGATAAAAGATCAATAAGGTTGTGACTAATCAAAGATTATTTGGATTATTCACCTGAAGCACCCACGCTCAAGAAAATCCTGATTTTTTTTGTCTCGAAGTTAACCATATCAAGACTAAATGGAATCCCAATGCCACGCTCACCAAAAGCAAAGCAACTCCTTGACCATCCTTGGAATCACATTAGAAGATCTAAGCAAAGCATAAATTAACAAGGTGCAGCATTTCTCTCGCTCCCTTTTTAGTGTAAGATCTTAAAAATTAGCCAGCTACTTCAAGTCTTTGGAAGTGTATCGAGCCTTCTGATTGCTTGTCTTCCAATTGATCAAATGACAGCAAAGTTGCTTTTGTGTAATTTTCTGTCAAGTCATTTTGCAATCCTTTGTGTACAGATATAGGATTTACTTCTTGAAATTTGACAGAGATAATTCTCCAAGATCAAGAGTAATAAGGCGTATTTTGCTAGGAGCAATGGAATGCAAGAATTGGATGAGACCATCAGGTATAGATATTGATATACTAAAATATTTATCAATTCCAATTTGGATTTGATACGGAATGAACTCCACTTCCTAAAATATTCAAGGTCTTCCATCAAATGAAAAGAACTGAAATAACAATTTTTGAAATTGTGTTATACAGAGAATCAGCTGTTTCAGGCTAATAACTTAATGTAATAGGTTCACTTAAGGCTCTCCGCCTGATGATAGATGGACCATGAAATTCGTAGGCTATAATGTTGATTGGATTTTTTTTTTTTCCTTTAAAGATTTAAAGCATAGCAGCAAGCAGCTTTGGAGAAATGTGGCCTTATTATTGAAACCACAATTTAATCATGTTTTAAATTTTCCATCAAGTTACAAAATGGGCAGATGATGTGTTGAAAGTGAGATATTTGTAATTACACTATTTTATTTGGATATTAAAAGTAGCCATAGAATATATTATTCATGCTTTATTAATCAGAATAAAAGAATGTATTCCCACTTTTGTCTGAAGACTTAAACGAGAAAAATTCATGTATTGAGGCCCAAAACCATCAACCACAGGCAGGAATTACTGAAAGTTGGACGATACCTTGACCCAATCAGGAATTGTTGCTCCTTCTATGCTGTCACAGTATGGAAGATATGGTTTCACATCCAGGACAGGCTGTAAATGATACAGAAGGAAATAAGTCACAGTAGTATAATAATGTTGGATAAAAATTTTTATGCGCAATATGAAACTCACTGTTCCATCCACAAGATCCACACCAGAAATTAAAACTGTATGACCATGTACTGCCTCCACCTAAATCATAGAAAATAAAATGCTGATATTGTGTAATGTAGTCCAAATTCTATATGTAATAATAGTCTATAGTTACATGCCAGTGAAAACCAAAATATTTCATTACTGGAATGAAAATTCAAAATGGAGAGCTTTCCCTTTTTTTTTCTGTCTGACAAAGAAAAAATAACTAAGAAACTTTATCAATGACAAGAAGAGGTACAAGAAAGAGGATGAAAAATCAGCAAGACAGCAAATTAAAAATTCATAAAAGCTACTTCCCAATCCCTTTGCGAAAGAAAGATCATTTGAGTCATTACAGTTGTGAGGAAAGTAATCGAGCTCAGAAAGGTAGTATCTATGTGTTCTCACAAAAATAATTAAGCTAGTCTTGAAAACAAAATTTCATCTCTCTTTGGACACTACAACCTTAAGCAGAGCTAAATCCAAGCCATATCATATTGAATTGCTGTGGTTGTGAATTCAGGCAACACAGAAATTGCCAAATCTGGGGCAAAAATCTATGTAAATGAAAACGAAAATTGATTGGACAAATTCTTTCTTATGATTATGTCACAAAGCACTGAAGAAAGAATAGAAAATTTCATTGTCCATTTACAAACACATATGTCCAGTCACATTTTTAGTGTTGAAAGGTACCAGCAATGGAATACAACTATACCTTTGCAACTGTAAGGCCAATAGGGCATGGTCGATGTGGAGACCTTGTTGCAAAGACTCCCATCCTTCCACCTTTTAATCTTGGTACTCTTACCTATTCATCATTCAACTTCTTTTAAGTATGAAATTCAAAAGAATAAAACAAAGGGTAAGTACAAGGAACCAGTGACGGCAAATACCTTTGCTTTGAACTTCGACTGAGCTAGAGGTTTCCACAACTTCTCCAAGTCTGTATTTAGATGGAATACATATATGATCCAGCAGTGAGAATACTTGTCAAGTCCTTCCAGAGCTGCCGGAGGAACACGCCCAGGATGAAAATTTAAGCATGCTCGAGCAAGAGGTACAAGTAGAGGTTGCCTTGGTGTCCCGTTTCTGAACAAATACGAACATCCAGGAATTAGAAAACAGAAATCAGATTAAGAAAAAAAAATAATAATTTTCCACGTGAAGTACGAACATAATTGTGAACACTAAAGGAGAAATCAGTGTATAAAATACAGTAGAGTGAATAAAAATGAGAAGTTTGTACAGGAAAATTGTAAGGTGAACCAAGCTGTGGAGAGAATCAAAATTGCACATATTGAGAAGCCTATTCAGGGTTTTTTGAATGAGCCAGGCTCAAAGTAAGAAAAAAGTTTGACTGCTTTAGTAGCATAGAGGGCGGCGCCATTATTGCTTGTAAACTGTTAAATTGCCATCATATCTAAAAGCTTGAGCCACTAGAAAGAAGTATAATTTATGCAATCAGCATGAACTACTAATTAAATAGGTCAATTGAAATAACAGTTATTTAAGACTTTAAGAAACATATATAAAGATAAGAATTAAAGAATAGAGAAACAATTTCTGATAGGAATACATCAGGGATTTTTTCTGCAGAGACTTGTGTCATTAGCAAGCATTGCCAAAGTTACAGCTAATGTTGGGAGCTGATTCAAATCAAACTTGCTTTTGCTCCTATTAACAAGCCGAGCTTAGTTATGAACTACCCCTGGAGCAAAACCCAGCCTTTTCTGTAAGGCTTACTGCTTCTCATATTAGCTACTTACCTCATGCTTATGTTAACAAAGATCCACATAGGGTACCCCAAGAAAATACTCAGATCCAGATTCGCTGCTCCAAGCAAATATCCATCAAGCTAGATCTAACTTTGCTCCTTTTTCCGTTCCAAGTTCATATTGTGCTCAAATGTTTATTTTTTAGAATGGAAATGAAGTTTTACATCACTTATCTAATTTATTCTCAGATCATGTGATCAATTTTAACTGATGAGAGAAACCTTACTCGTACCCTCAGGCTGTCAACTTTTACATCAAAAGTTTGTTCCACAAATCAAAAGTTCCAGAGCCGAAAATCCAAATTATATAATCCTTTCGAATTAGGGAGATGAAACTCCAGTTTAGTGATTCACAAACTTGTTCAGGTTTGGAACACTCCGGTTATCCAACTTAGATTCGTGCATCTCCATCTGATTTTGGATTATAGTTGATAGACAAAAGATACCATGTTTCCAAAGCAATTCTTGCTAATAGAATAACTTGGTTTTGAAAAGTCACTTCATAACATTCACATCTTGTTAAGCAATGTTTTTGAACTCTAGACATGATGTGAAATTTTATGTTTGCTGAAACTATTTGCCTTGTGTCACATAACCATGGAGAAGAAACCATTTCCCCCCCCCTCCACAGTAAAACAGAAACATACTATTCGGTTTGTCTAAACAATTAAACATACTGACTTGTCACTTTCCTCTTCATGGTTATTCAATTTTCAATTGCTCTAAGATTTGAAGTTTTTCAATGAAAAGAATATGTTGGAGTATATCATGGCAAAAGCGGCAAAATGGAAAAGGAAAAATATTTGTAAGTACCACAACATGTGTTTTTTGCCTTCCTTTTCCTTTGCATCAACAAAATCAATGTAGAATCGTAGTTGTGATCTCTTATCACTTAAGTGTTGATATTCAGGAATCTTAAGTTTGGAACATTGAGAGAAAGACTTAACTAAACTTTTGAAACTTTTGCTCTCTAGTCCCACATTGCCAGTTTCATTCCAAGCTACACTTTTTGAAAATTGAAAGGAAAGCTTTCACTTTCATGTAATGTTAGTTTGTAGATAAATATCACATAATTTCAATAGAAAATTTGACCCATTTGTTGCTAAAGAACAATTTCTATATGCAATCTGAATTACCTCGTAGAGAAACAAGACTGGATAATGGCAATTGGCACCATAGGATATGAACTCGAATCAGAATTGTCTGAATTTGGCTGGGCCAATGACTTCCTCAAAGCCTACAATTATTAATTATAAACAAAAGATATCTATAGATCAGACATATTATCAAACCCCATTGCATCGATTGTGAAGTTCAAGAGGTCCTAGTAACATAAGAAATTTGCATAGAAGCACCAACAGAAACTCCATGAAGGCTGCCACTAGGTTGTTAAGATGAAATCATCCAAAGAAGTAACAAATGCATTTACACTTTTTTTTTATAGGTAATTGTTGAGGGAGGGGGGGGGGGGGGTGTTCTGGGGACATGCACCATTGGGGCAACTGCTTGCTCTCACAAATGCATTTACACTTAACCTATGAAAACTAAACCAACTAGATGAGTAGAACATCTCTCTCGAAGGAGCGAAGAGACGATCACATGCTTCTAAAGTCTGAGAAGTAGCAACACATTGTTAAGTTGGGACATTTAAGTTCAGTTATCCAAAAGAGAACAGAAAAATATTTAATCTGTCTCATCATTTCAAAGCATTTCATTAAGCCAATAACAATAAGAATAGGCCAAAAAAAAAAAAAAAAAAATTGTACGAAGCTGAAGACAAATCCCTCAAAATTAAGCAAGAACCCATATATTCCTTTTTCTGAAAAGAGTACTTTTCAAGGCAAGTTTTACATACACTACAACCAAGGGTAATAAGAATCAGCCCCAACCCAGCAGGAATTAGTCGTTGGTTGGTTTCTGAGAGTCTAAATTTATTGGACCTGTTGAGCTCTAATGCGGCCTTGCCTCTCGGCAGCACACTTCTCTAACGCAGCCTTGAGGGATGCTTCAAGTTCTAGAATTTTCTCATCCAAATTCCTTGACTTCCTTCTCCGAAAGTAAACTGCATATGTACATATCAAGCACAAATATTATTGAGCAAGAGAGCACCAGGGTATGCTGCTGTTGAATCTATATCTATGTGTGCATTCAAGAATTTTCTATGGTGAAGTTAATACTGATTCCTACCAAGAAGAGTATTTTGCGCACACAAATATACAGGGGACGAAGAGATTACACGTGTACGCAGAGAGAGTGACAACGGCCAGTGTGATGGAGAGCGTCAGCCATTTGGAACTGTAGGCAGCCATGAACATCAGTAGCAAACGTCAGAATTGCCTACTTATTTCTTGCACTGCACAGGGTACCGCATAATTACATTAAACACCCTGCTATTTGCCCTAAATAACGTCTCCCCTCCATAAGATCCTCTAATTTGAAAAACCAATGAACAAAAATGCATAAAGGTCTTTTAAAACGGAGTTATCCCTCTTAATTGATTATTCTTCTGAGATAAAATTCCCAAGCTAAAGCACCCCAGATCCTGATAGTTAGCTAGAATTAATTAAACTGATAGGTCTGTTGTTCAAACCTCATATCTTGAATTCTCCTGGAAATGGCATCTGCAAAGGTTTGTTGGAAGTGTGTGAAGTGGAGTGACAGTCTTCTGAAATTGATTGCACCCATGAACTCAACTTCTCCTGACGGTAGATAGAATTGTCTTTTTTTTTCCCCTTTTTTTTTGGAAACTCAGAATTGTCAAGTTGATGATTTTGTTTAGAGGGTTCTCTATAATTACGTTAAATTCCTTTTGTTTTGTGCTTGAAGTGGCTTGTGGGATCCTCTGGATTACGTTAATCCCTCTAATTAGAGGCAAGAAGCCATCTTTGAGCAAAGCACACGGATAACTGACCAGAATATTACTAATGCCCGCATTCATATTTTTATTTTATAAGGTCCACTAGCGGCTAAACTCAATGGCTGTAGCTCACAACCCTTAAAAAAACAAAGACACTGGTGATTTCGAATTCTTACTTTGAAATATGAGTTGTTTAAGCACATGGTTCATACATTAGGTGACTAAACGATAAGAAACACTGACCAGAGTTGTTTTCTCATTTGTTTCTCCATCTAAGCTCGACTTTGTCAGGTACTGTTTCTTCTGTATCCTCCTAACATTTCTAGTACATCAGTGAATAAGCATCTGGGCTCCAATTGGAGATGATTCCATTATCTTTAAAGCAGTATTTCATAGGCATGTGGAAGATAGGTTTTGGGATTCTCTTATTTCTAGTGTTGCTGATGGTATCATTCTTTGAAAAACGGTGGACAGAGAGAGTTGATAGTAGGTAAAGGATGTGGAATAGAAGTAAAGTTTCCATAGAAAGCTTGCAACTTTGCATTTTTGAATTATTGTTTGAAAAACCTACTCAAATTGAATATACCATAAATATGCCTGTATATTTATGTCACTTTCCTTTTCAATTATATCTACTTGGCTGGAGCAGTTACTGCTTCTTTTGCTTCCTCTTGATGTTTATGGTGAAAATTGTTTGACCTTGTTCAAAGAGAGTCTCTTGGGCAAATAGGCTGGCGGTTGACTTTTGCATCTGCAAGAGTGCAGAACTTAAGTCCTTCCAGATCCTTGAGCGGGTAGACATGGGAAAAAGAATTATTCAGTGCTTTCAATCTGTTTTCTGTTTATTGGGACTGTTCATGTTGGCTTTAGGGGTGTCTTCATTTATCAACTTTGCCCATTGGCCTGAGACTTTCTCTCAGATAGGAAGCAGTTTCAGCCCCAGAGATAAATTGCTAAATTCTAGCTTTAAATTGCATTCACAAAACTTGCTTCGTTCACTCTTAGAAAGGTATGATTATTGTTGTCTCCATTTTATGGCTTTTCTCCTCTGTCAACGTCAACCTTTTTCGTGAACTAATGTCAGCAAATCTGCTTCCAATAACCTCATTGAAAACATTCACCAACGTGTAAGGCCTTGGAATCAATGAAACTAATCACTTGGTGTATTGATGTTTTATCTTAAGATTTTTTTTTTTTTTTGGGAAAAACATTTTAGTCACTTATCATAGCCTTGGTTAGATACAAATCTCAATGTAGAACCTTATCTCTTCTTCAAAAGTGTGATCTAGTTCGGCTTTAATGCAGTAAGATAGTGAGATTGCACGGAAACTCCACGGTTTGTTCCAAGATGAGAAGTAACAATTGCTCTTGGGTACCATTGTTAGAAGAGTTCACTTTTGCAGCAAATTCAGCCCCCTTCAATAACTGTCATGCTTCTACGATTGTAGAGGTGATGCCACTTGAACTTCTGTTGCATGAGATTAAGTTATGTAGTTACTAATGTAGTTTGTTGGGTTTTCAAGGTTGATAAAGAGCATTTTCTGGTTGCTTACTTTGGTGGAACGGTGGAGGGAGCTCCTGATGTAAAAATTTGGACACAGACTTTCAAGGTAGTAACATGCTACTTCCATTAGGCTTCTTATTACATCTTTCACCTCGTGCTGGTATATATTGTTATTTGATGAAGACCCGTTACTCTGGATTAGGATTTAACCTCAACAAGTGAAAATTTTAATATATTTTTTTTAATTCTCCCATTTTCTCTCTCCAAGTTTTCCGTTTTTTTTTTCTCCCCCTTTTTCCTGAATAGTAGTTGGAGGGCCTTGGTAATGGTAAAATTGTATCTTTAATGTTGTTTTCATGTGTGAAAACTTTATGCTGTTTGTCACATAACTTGTGCATCCAGATCGGGTTCAGCAAAACAGCACCATTAGTAGTAATCGTGTTCTGCAAGGTTTACCTTCATTATGATTTATTTTGGCTATTTATTAGATCAATTTGCAATGTCTACCTCTTGCTAAAAATTTTAGAACATCATAGTCCAATTACTGATCATCTGTGCTCACTCTACAGCTTTAATACCTTACTGATTTTTAATCCATTAGATTAATGACTTAAACAGGATGGCATTTGGCACCCTCCAGTTATTGCGGATAAACAGGACAATGTTTCAATGTGGAATCCTGTATTATTCAAGCTTCCTTCCAATGAGCTAGTTTTGTTTTACAGAATTGGCCAAGACGTTCAAAAGTGAGTTTTCAAATTCTTTCCGTAGATACGTCCTACCTGTAAGTTGAAATAAACTTATCCTATGTACTTTTGGGATACTGATAATCCAGGAGAAAGGGGTAGGTACAGGAATACTAGAGTGAAGAAAATGGTAATGAAGAATGGAGACGGGTCATATTTCTATAAATCAAGGGGCCCAACTCATGGAACAAAAGGAAGATTAAGGGATTTGATGCTACTTTAGATAATGTGGAAGTACAGGTTTCCTAGCACTTCATGTGATTTTCTACCCATAATTATTCTCTACATTTCCTAGAAATCAAGTTTGCTTTCTGTTTGCCGGAATGACCTCACCAGAAGTGTAATTTTTCTCTTGTAGGCCACCAGAGAATCAGCTAATATTCACTCTTTTTTCCCCCTATACCCCTGTTGCCTTTAGAGCTAGCCTAGTCAAATTAAATTAAGAAGACTGCAATGTTCTGTTGAGTGGATCCTCATTGAAAGTAAGTGAAATCTCCCCCAATCTCCTTGTACAGTTGTTTAAATGTAAATTTGGGCAGTTGTCAACCCTCCAGGGCCATTAGTCATTATCCATTATTGCAGGTGGGATGGGAAGGAACTGACAAATTTCTTTAGAACAAGAACCTCAATCACTCTGGATGGAGCAGGCAGTGAGTAGGCATAGTTTTGGAATCAAGCAAAGTAGATAGACAAATTATGAAATATAAAACATTGGGTTTTCTAGATCTATGTGACTATGCACTTAAGCAATAAATGACCATAGAAATGAAAATGCTAAAACTAATCTCCATAATTGCATTCATGGTATTACATTCAGTCTCAGAGAATGAACTTAATGAATATCAGATGGAGTGGATGCATGAAGCGGTCTCATGATGGAGGAATTACTTGGACAGAGAGGGAACAACTTCCTCCTGGTATTTTAGGACCAATTAAGAATAAGGTATTGCTGTTAGATTTTGTAAGCTGCATATTGATATTCTTGAAGTGTGGTTGCTAATGTTTCTGATTAATATGTAGCCTATCTTGCTTGAAAATGGGGACCTGATTTGTGGATCTTCTGTGGAGAGTTGGAATTCCTGGGGCGCTTGGGTTGAGGTTGTACAAGCCATTTTACTGTGTGAAGATATCCCTCTTATCATGTCTTTTAGTCCAGCTACTGACTCCTAAAACAGATAACTGCAGATTCCTGTAGGTCATGGAGAAAGTATGGACCAATCTATATTGACAATGAGCCCCTCAGTGTCATCCAACCTGTTCCTTACCTCACTGCAAAGGGAACCTTGCGTGTGCTTCTGAGATCATTTAATAACATTAGTAGGGTGTGCATGTCAGAATCTCAAGATGGTGGTCATACCTGGAGTTCAGTAAAGCGTACTGAACTTCCAAATCCAAACTCAGGTTTGTGATCAAAATAATAGACCCTGTGAACCAAGAATTGCGAATCTGTCCATTATATTATGGCTTAATCATTACAGGGTTATTAGGTGCCTTTTAAAAGCTTTCCAGCTATAAAAATCCAATTGAAATGAATATTTCTATTTTCAGAAAGTATGCTGAATGAATTTTAGCCTTATGAGAAAAACATTACTATGAAAATGCTCTACTCAATCACGTGTGTAGCTGCTAATGTTTACCAATTCAATGATATTAGGAATTGATGGGGTTAAGTTAAGGGACGGGCGTCTTTTGCTGGCTTATAATACAATCTCAAGGGGTGTGCTCAAAGTTGCTCTGTCAATGGATGATGGAGACTCTTGGAGTGATGTAGTGACACTAGAGGAGACCCAGGGGATGGAATTTTCTTATCCAGCTGTTATCCAAGCGAGTGATGATCTTGTTCACATCACTTACACATATAACAGGACACAGATCAAGGTAAGAATCCAGCTTTATCATTTGCTGATAAAATGCCTTTTGTTGCTATTTCCATTTTATCATCCAATATGGAGCCTTTTTATTGCTTCTTTGTGTAAGAGTGGATAGGAGAGAAAGGACAGAGGGAAATAATAAGTGGAATCCATTTTCTTATATGGAGCTTAATTTCTTGTCTTTTTTCCCCCTCCAGCATGTTGTTCTCCAACCAAATTGATGGACATAGACGACCTCTAAGGCAACTATGGCATGAAGGAGATAATCCGTCTATCTGCCTAAATCTGAGCTTATACAGGAAGGTAATTAGGTAACATTCTTATCAGGGCAATATACAAATGTATTTTACAATGCTTCCTAAATAATCTGATGAGAGGATGTTGTTTATTGCACTCTTTGTGGATGTCCTTATCATAATTAGTTGTGGAATAAAATTCTCTGTATAGGTACCATATGAAACGATGTTTTGAAAACCAGTTGAATTAGTATTCTTCATGCAGATTACATATCTGAAAATCCAATAGTCTAAGAGTTCCATACCATAATGTTTTGCTCGACCACTTACTTTATCTAATCACAAAACAGATGTAACTCACCGTGTTTACAGACCGAAAGGAATGGATATTTCAGTTTGTTTCTCTTTTCTATCAGTTCTGTCATTCCAGCCTTTAGGTAAATTCTATAGATTCATCTTTCAATGCTTTATCTCATGATCTGCTAGTGCTAGGTCCGGGACAAGACTAAAAAATTCACATAGGTACCGTAACACACTGCTTTTCTGGCGTGAGATTCCTTGGAGGCATTTTTTCCTTGCAACATTAGAAAAATTTGCATAGGTAATAATACTCTTTCATGAATTGGCGTAAACAGTATGAGGCTTATTCATCTAGATGGGGGGAAAAAATGATTATTTGAGACATTAGTTCTCGGGACTTTGATGAAAGTACTTTTGCCTTTTACCTTGCAAGAATCTAATCAGTGGCAAATGTTCCAAAAAAACAACCATTTCCGGTTGAATATTTCGATGACGAAACATGGAAGACCAAAAAAAATAAAAAATAAAAAATAAAAAATAAAAATCAGGTGAAACCCTTTGCACAATTTGCCATCAAACAAATTTGAGAATTTTTATTAAAAACAACATAAAAGGGAACATATCCATATAGGGGTTATGTGGCTTTTGCCTTATCTTATCTAAACACAAAATAAAGCCACAGCCTTCTCATCCTGTTCACCTTTGGTTAGGTGATATACCAAAAATAGCAGCCATCTTCTTCAAACTTGTAAGCAGAAGACCTTCAAAAATATCCTCTGAAAGAGAGGACCGCCCCTGAACGAGATGACAAACTCCATGAAGGAATTGTAAACCACCTTCTTTGCTTTTAACTTTAATTTGGTTGATCGAATGTGCAAAAGTGATAGGCTCATCCTGCTCACCCATGGTCGGGTTGGGTGATATACCAAGAACAGCAGCCATCTTCTTCAAACTTGTAAGCAGAAGTCCTTCAAAATATCCTCTGAAAGAGAGGGCCGCCCATGAACGAGATGACAAACTTCATGAATGAATTGTAGACCATTTTTGCGTTTCACTTTAATTTGCTTGATCTGAGTGTGCAAATATTGCTGCAGATAAGACCAGTTTATATAGCTTTTAGGGTAACGAGAGCATTCAATTGGCATTTGTTTCCAAGATCTTGTGAAAATCTTTCTTATAATTGTTTATACATGATGACTAGATGACTAGATTGGATGCCCGTTGCACGGTTTGAAGTTTTAAAATTTTTATTTATTTTTACTTATGAGTTTATTTTGTATATTTGCTATGAAAAAATTAGTTTATTTTTTATGTAAATTTTTATTATATAAATGGAGTTGGTAATGAATTGTTTTGATTGTATATTTTTGTGAAGGAATTTATAAATTTTTGATTTAATTTGAAGTTTTACATTATTAGATTTCAATAAATTTTGTATATGAAAATTTTGATTTATTTTTTTTAAAAAAATTTTGAGAAAACTTTTTTTTTTTTTATGAAATTTATGTATTTTTATGAATTATTTTTCCATGAAATGTGTTTAAAAAAATGATTTGGATTAATAATTACAAACTAAATTTGGTAAAAAATAAAAATTAATGACAAAGTTCAATTTCAAAAAATTGAATAGTAAAAGCCCATGTATTTATTTGATACAAAGCCTATGGACAGTAGAAGGCCATTTTATAGAGTCAAAACAAAGCCCATGTATTTATTTTCCATTCGGTTTGTTTGGCCCAGGTTTTCTTTGTTGTTAGGGTTTCTTATAATTTGTGTGTTTATTTCGAGGGTTGCTTTTTGTGCCGCTGTGTTTCGTTTAAGGAGCTGTAGGGTTCATTAGGGTTTTGTTCTGGAGTTGTTTGAATGCAGATGAAGCAGCGTTGGTTTCGCCAAAGCATTCAATAGGATGTTAAATGGAGAAAGTCTCTTCAGATGACTGTAAATCCACAAAGCAAACAGTTGATTGAAGTTAAAGAAGCGTATTCACTTTTTAGTTTATGTGTTTGTCGTTTGGTTTTTTAAGATGTTTTTTTGAACGAAGGCTTTATTTGGATGTTATTCTGTTTTAATTTTTGTGTTGTTCGATGGATTTTTGAATTAAATTATTTGAATTTTTTCAAGGTTTTTTTTTTCTTATATATACGAGTTTGGTTTTTCTTCTTAAGGTGTTCTTTGTATTATTCATTTCGTATCTTGATGTTTTCAGTCTCTTTGTGTTTCGATGGAATTATATAATAATTCTTTAGCTAAATACCAATTAGTTGGAAAGCCTATATTTCATCATTTTATGTCTGAATCTATTGTGTTGAGTAGTGAAGATTTACATATTGCGAAAGTCCATTATGGTATTCCAGATAAAAGAACTGATTCTATTCGGTTAATTTTGAATGAATCTTCAAGTGATATTTCTGGGTATTTAGAGATATTGTTACATGCATCTACTGTTAGTGGTTGTGGTGTTGGTTTATATGAAAATTTGTGGGTTGAGACACATGGTTGGGTTGAGAGACATGGTTTGATGGAATTTTCTTTGAGTATCATGTTGTTAAGTGAAGATTATTTAGCTGCTAGTGATACTGAGAGGAAGATGTCATCTTTTGTTGACTTTTATGAGCCATTTGTTGTTGGTGTAGTAAATATGCTGTTAAGTTAGGGTTAAATATGGATCTCTTTAAAAAAAATTTTGGGTTTTATAAACTTCAAGTTAGGGTGAATTGTCAGAATGTGATATATTTGTATTATGATACAAATAAAGTTTTGTTGCATATTTGTTTTGCTGAAAAGAAAACCATTGTTAATGTGATGCGTTTATCTGGTGGCAGTGTGTTGTATAAGGATAAGGCAAAGGTGAAGAAGAGGCTGCGTTTGGAGGAAGGTGAATGTTCGCGTATAAATTGAAGCTGTGTCAAAGTAAAGAAATGCATTTGGTTTTTGTTCTGGTAGTGTTTTGTTATGATGATGTGTTTTAATTAGAAATTTAGTTATGGTGTAGGAAAGTTTCAATGTATCATGATTGATATGTAATAGTTAGTATGAATTTAAAATTTGAATTTCGTTAATCATTACTATGGCTGCTGTTTATGTTTTATTTTGTTAATGTGATTGATCAATTAAAAAAATAGAAATGGTTTTTGTATGGTTGATTGATGAAATAATAAATGGAATTATTGGCACAATGGTTTTTCTTTGCGTAAAGTATTTTTATCATTGGACAAATTTGGGATTATTATGGGTGTCAAAGGAAAATGGAAGTGGGATAGCTGTATATTAAATGTGCATTTGTTGTTGAATTGTTATGATGAAGCTGTAGTTATCAAAGGTAGGAGAGGTTAAGGTTGATAATTGTGCAAATGAGATAGACATGTAATTTATATGATATTGTTTGGTTAAAATTAGAGAATTAAAAATATCAGGATTGATGTTGCTATAGTTACGAAAGGTAGGAGAGTTGAATGAGGTCTATGTAGGATAGAATATTAATTTTTTCTTTTTTCTCTTCTTCAAATATGAATAAAAGATTAATAATAAAAGTAGAAATTTATTGTTCTTTCATACTGATCTGTATGAAAATTTATTTAGCAATTACTAAATATAATACACTTGTCAATTTAAACTTACTTGATCCGAAGAACATAGTTGATATATTTTTCTGTTAATTTCGTGTTATTTGTGATGTTGTTACGAATTGTAATTGAGTCAATCAGAGAGAAGATTTATTTATCTGAATTCGCTATTTTTTCGTGGTTGTATAACATGAATTTCATGGAATAGAAAAATCATGACTCATTCTCCAGGAATTTTCAATTCTCCATTATTTTGTTTTATGTTTAATGAGTATTCTCTGAGTCAATTTTCTTTACTTTAATTGATATGCGGATGTAGTAGAATTACGATGTTGGATTAATGTACAATTTTGTTTCTTAGATTGCATTTTTTGATGATTGTTGAATAGATTAGTAGACATATATACAGGCTGCCATTATATAGGAAAGGATATTAGCTTGTATGATTATTGAAGAGGAACAGAAAGTTTAGTAATAAAAATAGTAATTTATATGACCGTGTATGATTAGGATGGAGAAGACTTGGAAAGGAAAGTTAGTGCAGAACAATGAGAAAGCAAGAAAAATGAATCTGGTTTGAAAAAATGGGCAGGGTTATTTTCTTTGCATAAGAACTTTTTATTCCACTGTCCCAGTAGAGAATTCATTTCCTTCTTTGTGAAGTGCTAACAAAAAAATTAATTTTAGGTTTAGCTTGGTTCGTTCTTTATGTGCTTTTTTGTTTGTTGACATGTTCCCAGAAAATAGCTTTCTTTATGTAATTTTTTGGTGCTTTCTGATGGGTACGTATCCAATATGTATAGATATTTCTCTATTCAGAATTGATAAATGGCATGGTCCATCTTTCAAAGTTGTCCTAATATTTATACTCTTATTTTCTATACAGTTTTCATATTTCTTTTGTTATGTTGCTAAGTTGAGTTTTGTATTGTTATTCTATTGGTTTTATTGAAGTCGGGTGATTGAATTGATGGTCAAATGCACAATGATTATTGATTTTGTTGGTCGATTGATATGGCAACATCATGGTAAATTCATTTTTTTTATTTTAATTTTTATTTGTATTTGTTAAATGTATTTTCCCCTTCAATTTTTAATAGAAGTTCCATGTCAGTTGATCAATTTTTTATTGGTTCTATATTGTGATTATGGTAGTCTGATAATCTGTTGTTTTTTGTTAGTTAGAATTGCAAGGTATAAATTTGTGCTGATTTGTTTTCAGGAAGATGAAAGACGTACTCATCAAAGGGGATTTTTAATTAGTAAGTGCTTCTTTGTGTGAAGGTTGAATTGAAGAAGAATATTTTAGAATTGTTTTTGTCATGTAGATATTCTAGCATGTGTCTGTGATTATATGAGAAAATTAAAAAAATGTGGACATAGTGTACTTGTGGTTGTGTTTTCTTTGTGGCTGGTGGCTTTGTTTGTGGTTGTTGATTTAAATATTGTATGAGGTTAATTATTTGAACTTTGTAATAAATATTTTGGGTGTCTATATAAATATGATTGGAAAATCAATCGGTGTTTTGCGACGATGGTTCACCATGAGAAGCCCATGTATGATGCACAATAAAATAAGTATATATAAATTTCTGAAAAAGCATTTTCTCAAACTTTTTATTTTGTAATAAAAATAACAATTTTTAGGTTAACTGTTTTAATAATGTGCTAAGTATATTGGGTGTCTAAATAAACATCATTGGGAAACCAATCAGTGTTTTGCGACGATGGTTTACCATCAGAAGTCCACGTATGATGCACAATACAATCTAGCATATTCTATTAAAAATATAATTTAAAATTTCAATTTATTTGCTATTTTTGGATTTTACCAAGTTATCAAAAGTTTGTTATGAAGAAAATAGAATGTTCTTATGGATGTGTTTGTTGTTGTTGGTTTTATATAATTTTCACTGTTGATTTGTGGCTGAGTGGGTTGATACTTTAAGGTGATTCTGTGCTAAGTATATTGGGTGTCTATATAAACATGATTGGGAAACCAATCGGTGTTTTGCGACGATGGTTTACTATTAGAAGCCCACGTATAATGCACAATAAAAGAAGTTTATAAAAATTACTGAAAAAGCATTTTGTCAAATTCTTTGTTTTGTTATAAAAATGATCCAATGTTCAATTACACAATTGATAATTTAGATATGGTTTTAGGTTACCTATTTTAATAATGTGCTAAGTATATTGGGTGTTTATATAAACATGATTGGAAAAGGATTTGGTGTTTTGAAGAAAATAGAATGTATTTATGGATGTGTTTGTGGTTGTTGGTTTTATATGATTTTCATTCTTAGTTTATGGGTGAGTGGGTTGATGCTTTATTGTGATGATGTTTGATTCATTATAATGCTTGTGCAGAGTATAGTGAAGATAGGTAATTGATATGAGCTGTGCACAGAATAATGGCAGTCTGAAATTGTGATATGAGTTTCACAAAGTCTATGCACAAAATAATGGCAGTCTGAAATTTTGCACATAATAATTGCAATATGAAATTGTTTGTACCATGTAGTTATTGTTTTTATCATGCTTGGGAATTGTTTCCACCATGTTCAGATTTTCAATCTTGAGCTTGGCCAGACCATAAAAGAGTAAGTTTCAATAAATAACCTTTATAGATGATCAATTCATGACTAAAAGAGTATTTCAGTTTTGATAGCAGTACCTAATTAGACAAAGATTTGGACTGAAACTACTGCATATTTCCATTTTGTATAAAATCAACTACTGAAAATAGAAAGTATATATGAGGTTAATAATTTGAATTCTGTGCTAAGTATATTAGGTGTCCATATAAACATGATTGGAAAACCAATCGGTGTTTTGCGACGATGGTTCACCATCAAAAGCCCACGTATGATGCACAATAAAAGAAGTATATATAAATTACTGAAAAGCATTTTCTCAAGCTCTTTATTTTGTAATAAAAATAACAGTTTTTAGGTTAGCTGTTTTAATAATGTGCTAAGTATATTGGGTGTCTAAATAAACATAATTGGAAAACTAATTGGTGTTTTGCGACGATGGTTTATTATCAGAAGCCCACGTATGATGCACAATACAATCTAGCATATTCTATAAAAAATACAATTTAAAAATTCAATTTATTTGCTATTTTTGGATTTTACCAAGTTATCAAAAGTTTGTTTTGAAGAAAACGGAATGTTCATATGGATGTGTTTGTTGTTATTGGTTTTATATAATTTTCATTGTTGATTTGTGGCTGAATGGGTTGATATTTTATGGTAATTCTGTACTAAGTATATTGTGTGTCTATATAAACATTATTAGGAAACCAATTGGTGTTATGCGATGATGGTTCACTATTAGAAGCCCACGTATGATGCACAATAAAAGAAGTTTATAAAAATTACTGAAAAAGCATTTTGTCAAATTCTTTGTTTTGTTATAAAAATGATCCAATGTTCAATTACTCAATTGATAATTTAGATATGGTTTTAGGTTACCTGTTTTAATAATGTGCTAAGTATATTAGGTGTCTATATAAACATAATTGGAAAAGGATTTGGTGTTTTGAAGAAAACAGAATATACTTATGGATGTGTTTGTGGCCGTTGGTTTTATATGATTTTCATTTTTGGTTTGTGGGTGAGTGGGTTGATGCTTCATTGTGATGGTGTTTGATTCATTATAATACTTGTGCAGAGTATAGTGAAGATAGGTAATCGATATGAGCTGTGCACAGAATAATGGTAGTTTGAAATTGTGATATGAGTTTCACAAAGTCTATGTACATAATAATGGCAGTTTGAAATTTTGCACAGAATGATTGCAGTCTGAAATTGTTTATACCATGTAATTATTGCTTTTATCATGCTTGGGAATTGTTTCCACCATGCTCAGATTTTCAATCTTGAGCTTGGCCAGACCATGAAAGAGTAAGTTTCAATAGATAACCTTTATAGATGATCAATTCATGACTAAAAGAGTATTTCAGTTTTGATAGCAGTACCTAATTAGACAAAGATTTGGACTGAAACTATTGCATATTTCCATTTTGTATAAAATCAACTACTGAAAACAGAATGTATATATGAGGTTAATAATTTGAATTATGTGCTAAGTATATTGAGTGTCTATATAAACATGATTGAGAAACCAATCGGTGTTTTGCGACAATGGTTCACCATCAAAAGACCACGTATGATGCACAATAGAAGATGCACAACACAATCTTGCATTTTGTATTAAAAATACAACGTAAAATTTCAATTTCCATTGTTGATTTCCCTACTATTCCCATTGGTTTCCTCAAGCTGTTTGTTTTTTCATAAAAATGATGCAATGTTGAATGATTTAGTTGGTTATTTAGATATGCTATTAGGTTAGCTGTTTTAATAATGTGCTAAGTATATTGGGTGTTTATATAAACACGATTGGGAAACCAATGGATGTTTTGCGACGATGGTTTATCATTAGAAATCTACGTATAATGCACAATACAACCTACTATTTTGTAATAAAAACACAATCTGAAATTTCAATTTATTTCCTATTTTTGGTTTTTAGGAAGTTATCAAACCTTGTGTTGATGTAAAACAGAATGTACTTTTGGATGTGTTTGTTGGTTTTATATAATTTTCATTCTGTATTTATTGTTTCTGGAATTCCAAGGCATAAATTTATAGTAATTTCTTTTGAGCAACCCGAAAGACGTGGTTATGAAAGGGAGTTTTTAATTGGTAAGTGATTTTTTGTATGATGGTTGAATTGAAGATGAATGCTTTAGAATTGTTTCTGCCATGTAGATATTGCAGCATTTGTCTGTGTATTATATGAGAAAATTCAGAAATATGGACAGAATGTTCTGGTGGTTGTGTTTTGTTTGTGGTTGTTGCTTTAATATAATTTTGATTGTTGGTTGGTGGTTCAATGGGTTGATGTTTCATGGTTTAAATCTACCTGATTTTTGAGGTACTATATGAAGTTAATAATTTGAATTCTGTGCTAAGTATATTGGGTATCTATATAAACATGATTAGAAAACTAATCGATATTTTGCGACGATGGTTCACCATCAGAAACCCACGTATGATGCACAATGAAAGAAATCTATATAAATTACTCAAAAAACATTTTCTCAAGCTTTTTATTTTGTTATAAAAGGAACATCTTTTAGGTTAGTTATTTTAATAATGTGCTGAGTATATTGAGTGTCTATATAGACATGATTGAGAAACTAATCGGTGTTTTGCGATGATGGTTTACCATCAGAGGTCCACGTATGATACACAACACAATCTAGCATTTTCCATGAAAAATACAATATGAAATTTGATTTTATTTCCTATTTTTTGTTTTTACCAAGTTATTAAAAGTTTGTTTTGAAGAAAATAGAATGTTCTTATGAATTTGTTAGGGTGTTTATACAAACAGGAATAGGAAAGCAATAGGTGTTTTCTAACAGTATCAGAAACCAACATATGATGCACAACAAAATGTACGATGTTTTTTCTGAAATACAATCTGAAAATACAGAATAGGTACAATAATCATGTATTAAAAATACACAATAGATGAAGAATCAAATGTATTAAAGGCTGGAATTGATAATCCTCTATAGGTAGCATGCTCAGATTTTCAATCTTGAGCTTGCCCAGACCATGAAAGAGAAAGTTTTAATAGATAACCTTTATAGATGATGAAATAATGACTCAAAGAGTATTTCAGCTTTGACAGCAGTATCTAATTAGACAAAGATTTGGACTGAAAGTAGTGCATATTTGCATTTTATATAAAATTAATCACTGAAAACATAATGTATATATGAGGTTAATAATTTAAATTCTGTGTTAAGTATATTAGGTGTCTATATAAACATGATTAGGAAACCAATCGGCATTTTGCGACGATGGTTTGCTGTCAGAAGCCCACGTATGATGCACAATAAAAGAAGTATATATAAATTACTGAAAAATCATTTTCTCAAACTCTTTGTTTTGTTATAAAAATGACCCAATTTTCAATGACATAATTGATAGTTTAGATATGCTTTTAGATCTAACAGAATAATGGCAATCTGAAATTGTTGTGAGAAAATTAAAAAATGTGGACAGTATAATGGTGGTTGTGTTTTCTTTGTGGCTGGTGGCTGTGTTTGTTGTTGTTGATTTAAATATTGTATGAGGTTAATTATTTGAACTTTGTGCTAAGTATATTGGGTGTCTATATAAGCATGATTGGGAAACCAATCGGTGTTTTGCGACAATGATTTACCATTAGAAGCCCGCGTATGATGCACAATAGAAGATGCACAACACATTCTTGCATTTTGTATTAAAAAATACAATATAAAAATTCAATTTTCATTCTTGATTTGCTCACTATTCCCATTGGTTTCCTCAAGCTGTTTGTTTTTTCATTAAAGTGACCCAATGTTGAATGATCTAGTTGGTTATTTAGATATGCTATTAGGTTAGCTGTTTTAATAATGTGCTAAATATATTGAGTGTCTATATAAACACGATTGGGAAATTAATAGGTGTTTTGCGACGATAGTTTATCATTAGAAGCCTACGTATGATGCACAATACAACCTACTATTTTGTAATAAAAACACAATCTAAAATTTCAATTTATTTCCTATTTTTGGTTTTTAGGAAGTTATTAAAAGTTTGTGTTGAATATAAAATAGAATGTACTTATGGATGTGTTTGTGGTTGTTAGTTTTATATAATTTTCATTCTTTGTTTGTTGTTTTTGGAATTCCAAGGCATAAATTTATGATAATTTCTTTTGAGCAACCCGAAAGACGTGGTCATGAAATGGAGTTTTTAATTGGTAAGTACTTCTTTGTATGATGGTTGAATTGAAGAAGAATGCTTTGGAATTGTTTCTACCATGTAGATATTGCAGCATTTGTCTGTGGATTATATGAGAAAATTCAAAAATATCGACAGAATGTACTGGTGGTTGTGTTTTGTTTGTGGTTGTTGCTTTAATATAATTTTGATTGTTGGTTGGTGGTTCAATTGGTTGATGTTTCATGGTTTAAATCTACCTGGTTTTTGAGGTACTATATGAAGTTAATAATTTGAATTCTGTGCTAAGTATATTGGGTGTTTATATAAACATGATTGGGAAACTAATCGATGTTTTGCGACATTGGTTCACCATCAGAAGCCCACGTATGATGTACAACAAAAGAAGTCTATATAAATGATTCAAAAAGCATTTTCTCAAGCTTTTTATTTTGTTATAAAAATAACATGCTTTAGGTTAGTTGTTTTAATAATGTGCTAAGTATATTGGGTGTCTATATAGATATGATTGAGAAACTAATCGGTGTTTTGCGACGATGGTTTACCATCAGAGGTCCCCGTATGATACACAACACAATCTAACATTTTCTATGAAAAATACAATATGAAAATTGAATTTATTTCCTATTTTTGGTTTTTACCAAATTATCAAAACTTCGTTTTGAAGAAAACAGAATGTTCTTATGGATTTGTTTGGGTGTTTATACAAACACGAATATGAAAGCAATAGGTGTTTTGTAACAGTATCAGAAATCCACGTATGATGCACAACAAAATGTACGATGTTGTTTTCAAAAGACAATTTGAAAATACAGAATAGGTAAAATAATCATGTATTAAAAATACACAATAGATGAAGAATCGAATGTATTAAACGCTGGAATTGATAATCCTCTGTAGGTCACATTATTTTCCAAAAATAAAGTTTCCTGTATAATAAGAATCAATGAAATAAAGAAATGGTAAGATTGTAAGAATTGAACATCTGAATGTGAAATTAAAAGATACTCACATAATGGTAGATTGTGAAATACTTCTGGATACACAATATTCTTTGTGTATGTTTTGAATTCTACATCATCTTCCAATGCTAGGATCTTCAATCCATTTATATTATTTACTCTTGAAACAACAACATAGAGTTGGCCATGACTAAAAACAGGCTTTGGTAAGTACAATCCAACATGTTCCAAAGTTTGTCCTTGACTTTTATTGATTGTCATTGCATAGCATATTTTTATTGGGAATTGTCTTCGTCGCATTACAAATGGCAATTTGCTTTCTGTTGGAGACATATCAATTCGCGGGATGAATTTGCGTAGCCCAATATGTGATCCCGAAATGATTTCTGCCTCAATTACAAATTTGCTTATT
The DNA here is from genome assembly GCA_026120185.1 of Voacanga thouarsii. Classification (NCBI taxonomy): domain Eukaryota; kingdom Viridiplantae; phylum Streptophyta; class Magnoliopsida; order Gentianales; family Apocynaceae; genus Voacanga; species Voacanga thouarsii. Next base: position 718,984 of record JANUWF010001486.1, read on the forward strand.
TGTGTTATGATGAACCTTGTTTCATTGCACATTCCTTCACTTTGATTTAGATTCCGCAACAGCATGATTGGAACTCCTGCTTTGAGTTCAAGTTTATGATATGGAATTCCTGCAAATTGTAAGCTGTTTAAGAATTCCATTGGATACAAAATTTCTTCTCCTGCAACATGCCCAATTGATTTATCAATGACATCTGAGCTCTTGTAGTGTTACAACTCCTCAGGAATCATTTGCATTATGAAGGCATTGATATGATCAACTGTTTCATTTCTTGGTGTTAGTATCGCTCTATTCATTAGATATTTCTTATCACATCTTAGAGCATCGAATCCTTCATAAGCTGCATTAAAAATTGCTTTGACTAGATTTTCTATTTCCTGCACTGTCTATTTCTCTGGTATCTTAATCCAACATGTTTCTTCATCAGTTGTTCTTGAAATTGAATGCTCAGTACCATTTCCAATTCGTAGAATCCAATCTGAGAAATCTTTGAGTGTACATTCTTCTTCAGCTTCTGATGAAGCATTTTGGAGACGCATATTTGTGCTTAATGTTAACACCTATCAACATAGGGAAAATAACCAAACATTAAATGTAATGAAGTAAATATATGTTATAATGTAATTTGTATTACTCAATTTACCTCACAATTACTCCAAATGTCTAAATTGTTTATTGCCGAATTTACAATTTTTGACCTTGTACCTTTGGGTATTATTGGGAATATTTGACTAAAATCACCTCCAAGTAACACTATTTTGCCACCAAAAGAATGTTCTTCTTTGAAACCTGGGGATCCTCTAAGTATATCCTTCATTGTCCTGTCCACTATTTCAAAAACATTTTTATCATTCATTAGTGCTTCATCCCATATAATTAATGAGCATCTCTGTATCAATTCAACCAATTGAGTTCCTTGTTTTATTAAACACAGAATATCTCCGTTGCATTTTAATGGGATTTTGAATCTACTATGAGCTGTTCTTCCATCAGATAACAAAAGAGCTGCTATTCCTGTTATTTGTGAAGAATGAAAACATTATTATTTAGTAGTTTTTTAGTAATATAAATTTAATGGAATAGTATGTTCTTTTGTTTTAGTTGATGATGCAACAGCTAAGATAATTTTTTACTCTGACCTCAGCCTTGTAATGATTGTTTTGTAAACAAATGTTTTGCCTGTTCCACCATACCCATATAGAAAAAACAGCTTAGACTCATTCTTTATCACTACATTCACCACTTTTTCATAAACACTTCTTTGTTCTACATTAAGCTGATGAAACATACTGTGATGTTCCTCTTGTAGTTCATTTATATCAAATGAAATTTCTTCCCCCAGTAATTTCTTGTTAAAATCATGCACCATTCCTTCATCGATCATTTGTAACCCCTGAAAGTCACTCAATGATTTGCCATATCCAAGTAGCATTTTTTGGATGTGACAAAGAGTGAAAATTTTCAACTGTTCTTCACTTAGCCTTAATCTCGGTGATTTTAACATCTTTCGTTGCTTGTGTAGTATATCATCACCTATTTTTGACCAATTCTTTTCCCAAAATTTTCTTATATTCAAAACTTCACAGAATATAAGTATCAAAACAAAAATTCTCTTACGTTACTTCCTATAGCCCAATGTGCTGCTTCTTCAATTGCATTGTTCCACTCTTTGTCATCTTGTAATAGACCTAGAAAATAGTAGGCATTCTTAAATGATGCATATATATGACACCATTTATTGTGCGGATGTTTTCAAATGATGTAGGACTTTTAACAACATTCAGTAACATCCGTAGAAAATACCTCTCGCCAGTGCTTGGAGGCACATACGTAATTCTACCAATACATCTCTTTGTTTTTTTTTCCCATGATTTTTCTTGTCTATTCCATGTGTATTTGCTTGGGAATTTTGCATAAGCCAACTGTCTTGCTTCTAGATTAGTAGCATTTTTGGGAAATCATTCAGTCAGCATAGTTTTCCCAGCATTTTCTCTATTAAAAATTTGTGGCAATAAATCATCATCTTTGAATATGAGCAGTTGTTTACCATCAAGATGTACACACAATCTTTCTACTGCTGGTATTCTAAAATGTATGTCAAAATAAAAAATTCGCCAGTAAGCCTCACATGGAGATAAACATCGACAGTCAAAAAATGCTCTGATTTCATCCTTTGGTACTTCTTCATTGTTTTCAATTACTGTGGGATTTGATGGATTATTTACAATCACAGCTTCAATTTGATCAAACCTTTTTGTAATGTACTTGAACAGATACTTAATTGCTTTTGATTGAATGCAAGCTTCAAATTGATATGGCTTTGATACTTAAGCAATAAAAATATGTTGTAAGGGACAACATACCTATTGTCCAATTTGATTCCACGCTTTTCCACAAACCTATTATTGCATCTTTGTTTGTATAAGCAATAACCATTACTATCAATATTCGTTTCAGATTGGAAATCTTTTGGAAAGTGCTTTGAACACGTATCTATAAAATTATTTTAGTTTGATCAAACAATATTTGATATTTAACAAAATGTTATATTTATTTGATAATCAGGGGAGAAATAAAACATACCATTACTCATGCATGGTGAATTTGGATTTGCTAAAACACATGGTCCATGCATCATGAAATTTGAAGCTGCTTTATAACAATGAGGATTAACAATTCGATCAGGTATTTCTGCACTGATGATTTTGTCCACATCCTCTGTGTTATTTCTCTTGACTGTTTCATCTAACCAAAGCAGTATATGAGAGTGTGGTAATCCTCTCTTTTGGAATTTAATTGTGTATACAACTATATTGGTATAAAAAAAAAACATTCTTATTTAAAATAGATTGATTAAAAATGTAACAAAAGTGATTAAATTTGAATGAAGTTCAAAAATACTACAAACCTGCTTGAACTAGCCCAAAAGTTTTGTTCTTGATGATATCCTTGATCATTTCAGCTAGTTTCATCTTGAAAATCCGTGTTGCAATATCTGGACGATTTTCAGCCTTTTGACCTCCTTTTTGCCTCAAATAAAATTGAACTTCATGCCAATTTGGGTTATCTATAAATGTAATAAACAAATCTGGGTTTCCATATGTTCTGCAAATTGCCATTGCATCTTGGTAATTTTGAATCATGTAGCGTGGATTCCCTGTAAACGTTGATGGCAAAATTATTCGCTTTCCAATTTTCGTTGAATCAATATCACCTTTCTCTACTGCATCTTGTATATTCTGATAGAGATCACTTCTCAATTTTCCTTGATTTCTTCTTATCCAGTCCAATCTTTGTTGCTCAATCGTAGTATAACAATCCACTATAAATTGTTGAAAAAATTGACCTCCCAGTGTAACATTACATTGTTTATCCACTCTGTCTTGGATAAGATAAGAATAAAACTCATTCATTGTTACAAACCTCCTTTTTGTTTGATTCTTCTATCTATTTTCTGCATATTTGATTTCCGTATGAAAACCATCTTCTCCATATGGAAATAATAGTGGATACTGCAATGCCATAAATGAAGGGTGCAAATAACTAATCCTTTTCAATGAACCATTTCTTCCTAGAACAATAATATCTCGATCTAATGATTTTATGTTCAAAATCTCCAATTACCAGACCTGCAACTTTATTGCATTGAACCTCATTATATTCTCTTTTCTTCTTTGAAAATTGACCTTTTATTTTTAGTGTTAAGTTTTCAATATTAGAATCCTTGAATCGTTCTCTTGCCATTCGAAATGCTTGCGTCAATCTGTTATTAAGACATCTCAATGAAAGATTGAATAAGTTGCCTATCCAATGCATCATTACACTATTTCTGATTGACAGTATCTAAGCAATTTTGAATCTCATTATCAGTGTCATGGACATATAATAGACAAAAACTTGGATTTTTGCCTTTCTTAGGAAGAAGCGTACCAATTCGATGATGGTTTTGACCACAAATTCGGAATACATATGGCGTGGAATTTGTATTGATGCTTTGATCAATATAACCACCAGTTGAAGTCATGGCAAACATGGAGTTATAAGCTCGAATATTCTCAAAGAATTTCTGATTGTTGATGTTATCATTGCAAAAAAGCAAACTTTTTAGTGGTTCAGGCCACTCTTTGTTGATTGGGAATTTAACTTTATCGTACATGCAGCATATTGTAAACTTCGGATATAGGTAATTTTTTTGTCTTTTGAGTCTTTCCTCATACCAGAAAATAGCACCACAATGCTTACAGGTGTAATTTGGTTCTTCATACTGTGACATCACAAACATTGTATCTTCTGGAAAAATAGTAAATTTGTATGTTAATTAATTGATAATTTAATGAATTAAGAAAGACTTTAAAATTACCTTCTATAAGAAGCTTTGTCTTTTGCTTTATCAGTTCGAGAAATTGAATTGGTATCTTCTCTATTTTTCTGTTATGCCATTCTTTTTCTTTTCTTATTTTGATTTGTTTTTGATGTGATGTTCAGGTGCCTTGCACAGTTCTGTTGTTCTGAAGGCGCCGCAAATTTTTGCGACTTCAATTCTTTTTTATGTCTGAGAATGTTTCTCCTGCGTAACCGTGCTTGTTTTGAAGCAGTTTGGAATTTTAATTGTCTTTGATATCTGAGAATGTTTCTCCTATGTAACCAGGCTTTTTTTGAAGCACTAAATTCTACTACTAAATAATTTGAAAGAAGAAATATTTAGTTTAACAAATAATTATTAAAACAGTAAATACAATAAGAGTGAAATATCTGTTTGTACCTGGATTCATCTTTCGCCAAGATATTGTTGATGTTTTCTGAGAGTTTTTTGTAAAATTGATATGTGTGTGTACTTCAACCTCATTTATTCACTCGATTCATCTACCAGTACTATATAGGTGTACTGTACAATAAGTTGAAAGGTTTCTTTCTATTTACGAAGAAATTCCGTATATATTTAAAAGAATTTTTTAGAAGATCTGAAAAGTTGTTTAGCTTTAATAAACAGAGCATTTATAATTTTTTGAAATGTATTGGAGAATGTAAGAGGTGTTTATATCTTTAATAGATAGTTAAAAGTTTGTTTTTCGCTTAAAGTTCAAACCGTTGTTAGTTTTAATTGCTATTAATCATGTCGGGTATTGAATATGTGAATGTGTGTTCAGTTTTTTAAAGAGCAATTTTAGTTTGGTATGGAGATTAGTGCTATAAAGTAGAATTGTTTTGATGGTAAGGGGTAGATTTTGCTTTATTGAATTGTAATTGTCACTGTTTTTTTTGTTTAAGTACTTCTGAGAAGGCAATGTTCAAGCAGCAACTATATACATGTGAAAATTAATAGTCTAACAATAAAGGATCTGCAAGATATCTATAGGAATCGTTGCTAATAAAATAAGAAGGATTGATGCATTTTGGTTTAAGGGAACTGAGGAAACACCAAATCAGGATTGATATTGAGTTGAGAAAATATCAGGTGTCTGTGTTTCTACTTCCCGATGATGATAATGTTGATTTTGCTCTTTTTGGCTATCTATGAAATATCTTTTGCAATACTTTGTACATTTGTTGGGTGGTATGTTGTAGCTGTGATCGAGAACGATGGAAGTTCTTGTTAACTATCAAAAAGATCAAAGAAGAGCTGGTCATAAAAGTGAAGCTGCAGAAATTATCTTGTGTATTCCTTTCTCTGTCTCTCCATAATGGATTGCAAATTTTTTCTTTTTAGAGATATATTTTTCTATTCTCAGTTTTTGCCTTGTAAAATTGTAAACTTAAGTAGAGTTTATTAATCAAACACTCTCTACTCTTCAATATTAGTTACAGCAGTACCCATAATAAATGCAGCAGCATTGAACCAAGGACTATTATAAGTTAAAACCCAACTGCCATTCACAAATAAAAAGAACTAAAATGGTGAAGGATACTAATATCTAGTCACAATGAAAAATAATGAAAATCTACCAAAGTATTACTATGTTTAACCTTGTTAAACTCATTGAAAGATGATACATCAGTTCGCAACAATAACCAATTTCCTAAATATATAGAACAAACATGTTCTAAAACACTGCCAAAACTTAAGAAACTATAACAAATGACAATTTGCAGCATGAGCATCAGCAATCAGAACATCATCATCGACCATAGCATAATCTTTGAACACAACATAATCTAAGACGCCAAATTTCTGCAATATTTGAAGAAAAAAAGTGACTGAAGATACACAGGAACCGGACTTATCAAAGACAGGAGCATATGACCTATAGTTTGATCAACTAAGCATATGACCTATACTTTGATCAACTAACATTAAGTTACAAAGTCAAGATCACTCAATTCTTATTTTCTTTGAAACAATTGTCTTATCAGTAGCATTTTCTTCTCTATCAGCTACAGAATTTGCTTTGTTCTGTCTTAGCCGTCCTTTGATTGGTGATGTTACAGTTCCAACATCAGTCGTAGAAAACTTGTACTAATCACCCCATGTGGTTAATCAGCCTCCACATGCATATGCATAACTCATAAAGAGTAGTCAATGGAAGTACATCAAAAGATTTGAATAAGAAAATAACTTCAAGAAACACATCAATAGAGGAAGAAATCAAAAGGCATTTTCATAAAACATTTGCAAAATCAATACCAATATAGCTTTTCAGCCACAATATTATTACAACACTATCTGTAACTATCTATCAAACGCCATTTTCATACCAATACTATCTATCGAACGCCATTCTTAGTCCAATATAGCTGTAAAACTGATAGCTTCAAAATCAATACTAACACTATCTGTAAAATGCCATTCTCATACCAATATAGTTTTCTGCAATATTATAAAATGCAATTCTTATGACAAATTGATTCTAAAAGAACTGGATGAAAAAAAATAGAATCTGCACTTATCAAAAGCAGGAACATATAAGGTCTATTTTGTTCAACTAACATTAATTTACCAAATCAAGATCAATCAATTCTTTTTTTTTTTTTTTCTGAAGCACTTCTCGTATCAGTAGTATTTTCTTCTCCATCACCTTCAGAATTTGGTTTTTTCTGTCTTAGTTTGTCTTTTGTTGGTGGTGTTACAGTTCCAATATCAACTGCAGTATCGATACCATCGCCTTGTTCAATTCCTTCCTGTAATTATGCCATTTGAAGAGTTTAGAATATACATGGAAGGTTAAGGTATAAAAATTGAATAATTCATGCTAAAGTAGAGTCATTTACCTTTTCTTTTGTTGCACTCTTCATTTCAGTTGGTAAGCACAATCTTATGACTGTAAAATCCTCTTTTTGTGTTCCCAAGTTGAACATATTCACTTTTGTTTGAAAAATGTATGAACCACCAATAATACGTTCAATGACTTCAAGAAGAGGTTCTCCCCTATCATCCTATGTTCAAATCACAACAATGTTAAATTATCAGAAAATCTGTAAATTATGCCCATCATCATTTCTGAAAATAAAATTATTAACTCACATCTATTTCTTTTTCAGCAAGATCTGATACAATAATATTGGTTAATTTTTCAACATCCTTATCAAACATAGTGAATCGTGCCTTTCCTGTATGGTCAATAACTTCCATTTCCACACGATACCTTCACCAAATACAATCATATTCAAGACTTCAAACAAATTCAAAGAAAATCAATTTCCAAATATATTGTATCTTGATAAAAATTCTTGGTACCTTATTAAAGGTGATTTCTCCACTCGATGACAGATATCACAAAAAAACTCACCATCAACTAATTTCAACTTGCGATGGCATTTTGAGCAAGAATTAAAGTGCCATCCACATGTTTCATCAATTGAAGAGATTGTTCCATAGCAATAAAAAGGATTTTCCTGTATACAAAACACATATAATGATCATATTTCAATTTTAAAATAAAAGAAGCACTAATGATTTCAATCCTTCAAGAAGCCCTCTTTGCCTGTAGTTGCAGCAGTCCAGAGTCCAAACTCCCAGTCCATCCCTCTCACTCAATTTTCTTTCCTTGAAGAAGGAGAAAGATATAATTGTTACCATATCTTCAGCTTGATCCAGTAGCAGCTTTATATCACTGATACTCTTTTTGTTGGACTCTATCTTTTCAGTACTTATAACATTGTTGATGACTTGGATATGCTCTATAGGGATGACATTGCTACGACTAAAGTTGCATCAATAAAAGGCAGTTTCAATATAAATGCTCAGAGAACAGTATCAGAAAAGGCAGTTTCAATATAAATGCTCAGAGAATAGCATCAGAATTCTTGAAATATTTTTTTTTCGAATACAGATAGTAAGCAAAGTCAGGATAAAGTGCCCTAAAACACCTCATATTTTATATATTAATGGAAATTGGGGACTGCAAAATCATCTACTTGTTCACGTAGATCAACTAACTGTTTCTTTTTTTTTTTCTTTGTTCAAGTATATATGAGCAAAACATGTGTAGAGATGTCTAATAGATGTATATGAGCAAAACTCTCTTCTGTCAATATTTGGGCCTAGTTAATAACCTATTCTTCAAGTTCTCTATCATCAAATTTTAAGAGTAGATACCTTTAGCGCATCAGCTTCACATCAGGATAATCGAGATTCACAAATATCTTTATTACACTACTTGATGTTACTGAAATACGACCTACGGAAACAATTCAATGTCAGATTTGGGTACAATTCAATAGATGGGAGCAACTCAATATTCTCTTCCCTTGGAAACGTCGCATGATTGTAGATGTGATAATCACAACATATAGTTCCTTTGTTAGGTCCAATTCGTCACAGTTCAACATCTTAGCAAATGATTCCCAGAGGATAACACGGACTTTTCGTTGCCTGAAATAAGTAAATATAGAACAATAAAATATCTCCTGTTGAATTAATAGGCATGACCTGATCATGTACACCCGCATATTCAAAACTTAACTATAGATCTTCTAATTCAACATACTGCATTGTAATTCTTTGTGTCTGTCCTTGTTTTTCAATTTTCTCAGATAATCCACAGAGACGTCCTGCAATATCTACATAGCAAAGAACAACACGTCTTTCATGTTGTTCAAAAGGAATGAGTATAAATTTATGCCTTGGAATTCTAGGTAATTTATCAATTATTTCATCCAAAGTGGTTCCAGAATGGAATTGTATAAAAAATTTCTGGTCACACATTTTATATTTAGCTTTATATTCCAGGACACAATTTTTTTAAGATATAATACTTCCCTTCTTCAATTGCACAGCGGAATTCATCTACAATCTTACTCTTAATGATCGTATGCATGACAGGTTCCTGCACAGGGAACACATTGGTCCATACTAAAAAAGATAGGAAATGGAAAAAAGAATTCAACAATACAATTAATAAATCAAACATTACCTAATCGTCAATTGCAAAGAATTCTATGCTCATGAATTTGCCTCCCTTTTGTGCATTAAAGGCTTCCCATATCCTATCTACACGAAATTGAATTCGATTCTTTTAATGTTGCCAACCAATATCCTTGAACATCACAAAATTCACCTTACTTCCACTCATCTTGTTATATAACTCCAAAGCGGAAAGAACAAACTACTTCACAACTCAAAAAAAGAACCATTATATATACACATGCGGGGGAAAACCTTTGATATGCCACAATCAATCCATTCCAGAATACGAAGGGATTTTCTTCAATTTCACACATGACGATTTTAGAATGCAAAGAAAAATAAAAATATTCTTATTCTTTAAATAGAAACATTAGACTTTTACAATGAAAAAGGTTTCTGGAAAATATAAAATAGGATCTTAAATGACCAGAAACCCAGAAAGTAAAAAGAAGCAAATTGAATCAATAAGTCTTGGGCATCCAAATCAAATCTAATCTTGGGCAATGATTTCGAAGCACAGAAACCAAGAAGCTTCAGCGCTGCATTGGAACCAACGAAACCAAGGCTTTTTAGTCGGACAGTGAGGAAAACCTATACATTAGAGCCTAATCATTAAATCGCATCTTCAATCACATGAAACCCAGAAAGCAAAAAGACACGAATTGAATCCCTAACTATTGAAGGTGCGGGTTAGTTTCAATACTTCGGCAATGAATTCGAAGTAACAAAACAAAGAAAGTTCAGCGATGAATCCCAAACAATGCAAGGAATTCGAGGCATCTATTATAAATATAGCACTGAATCCGAACAAATGAAACGGAGGAACCCAAACTCCTATAAATATCCCACTTCAATACTATAAAAAATCTCCTCTAATGACAATAAGAAACAAATGAAACCTATGAAGTAAACCCAAATCCTAAAACCCAGATCCATACCTAGTTAATAGACCTAAGAAAAAACCTAAAGGAATACCAAAAACAACTTCAAAGATACTTCTCTAGTACAACCATCACCAAGTCAACAAAAAAATACCTAATTAATCTAAATATGCTGAGGTGTCAAATTCACATGACTTTACCTCTCAACTTTACATATTAGTAATTTTATTTTTTAAAGTAAAATTAAAATAAAGAGTGCAAACTTATAACTTTAACAAATAAGTTCACGTATTTAAGATTTTCACATGCATTGAATCAAAGATCATATTAATTTTTGTAACTCTCTTAAACAATGAATTAACTACTTGACAAAAAAAATATCTATTCTATTTGTTATCATTTTTACGCGCATTGAACCATATACCTTACTAAGATCAATAAATCAGTTAATTTAAAAAACAAAAAACTACTGGTGATTAACTTCTGAATCTTTTAATATATCTGGTAGTAGATGTTTTTTTACAACACTAATAAATTAACATGAGCTTAATTATTCAATTTTTAATTTAACTTCTCGACAAACCTTTCCACTCAAACACCATCAATTTCACGCACTACAAAGAGAAAGGGGGGAAAAAAATCCAAAACGCAAGGCCCAAGAACGAATCTCTATCAGTGATCTCGTTTGTAGACTTTCTCTGTTTTTTTTTTCTCTCCTATACTCTAAGGTAGTATTTTGTACCTATGTTTTATACTCTTTGTTTTTTTAGGGGTTAAATCCACATCCCTTCAAACTAAACCTACACCCCTATTTATTTATGTCTATTAGTTAGACAAATATCCTTTCCTATTCTTATTCCCAATCAAATAAATCATTAATTTTTTATAAATTAATTACTTTAATAACAAAAAATTAATAGAAATTTAATAATTACTAATTATATATTTTTTTCTTTTGATGTATATCCCAATAGTCTTTTTTTTTTTTTTGTCTTTGATGAAATCCTTTATTTTATTAATGTTTTAATCTATTATGTAAAATACATAATTTTAAAAAATATAAATCATTGAAAACTTTAGTTCTTCCTTCGTGAAACTTGCAAAATTATATGGTAATAATAATTTAGAGTTTTTAATGATTTTTTAATCAAATAAAACTTTAAATTAATATTACCATATTATTTTGCAAGTTTCACAAAGGAAGAAATAAAGTTTTTAATGATTTATTTTTTTTAAATAATATATTTTACAAAATAGATTAAAATATTAATAAAATAAAGGACTTCATCAAAGACAAAAAAAAAAAAAAGTTATTGAGATATACATCAAAAGAAAAAAAATATAATTAGTAATTATTAAATTTCTATTAATTATTTGTTATTAAAGTCATTAATCTATAAACAAAAAATTAATGATATAGTTGAATAGGAAATGACATTTTTGTCTAACTAATAGACATAAATGAATTGGAATGTAGATTTAGGTTGGAAGGGTGTGAATTTAGCCCTTCCCTCTTTTTTTTCCCTTTAGTTTAGGACTTCATTATTTGGATATCTATGATGTGATTTTAAACTTCATCTTAAAGGAAGCGGGGGGGGGGGGGGATCCAATCTTTTCTTCTCACTCTCTCCCTATCTCCATCCAAATCTCCACAAAAACTTCGAATAAAATGGGTCAAAACCTATTTCGTCTACCAAAAAATGACGTGATTTGAAGGAGTAGAGTGTAGAGTGTTAGTGTTGTGCCATAGAAGCAATCACTTGTACTTTATATATGACACATTTGTTTTATAATACAAGACATTATTTATCTTTTAGTTTGTTTTCTTTATTTTCATGTAAAATAACTGTTAGATAAAGTCCCTAATACAACACTGTGTTTAGGAAATCATAATAGAGATCATGATGTGAGATTCCTACTACATTGTATAGTGTTAGTATTTAAATATTCTCTAGTCGTAGTATTAATGAGATAGGACATCATTAATGCGTTAAGACTAGCACGCGTTAGACTTCCTGACTTGATCAGGCGATAGTTCTCATATCCGTAAGTATTAAGATATTCAAAGTTAACATGTGGATGTTTGTTAATAGTATAAGTACATTGGATGGCCAGACTATGAGATAATCACATAGATAACTATGTAGTGCCAGTGATAGAATCTCGTTATAGAAAATGTGCAAATATCCTTAGACTTGAGATCTCCAAGGTACTTTGTTTGCTGAGTATTGTACTTTGATTCCAATCTCTGGAGCCAGATCGAGGGCCGCCTATGAGATGAATATTGGGTACAATGTGAGGTAAACGAAAGTAGTTGAGAGGGTCAATAAAGATTCACCACTCCTAATAGTAGGGGTGAATATCTCACGGTTACTTGTTGGAATTACTACTCATGAAATCCTTGGCCAATGTTGTTGTATATTGGAAACAGTTCCAATTGATACGCATGTAGAATAGTGGATTCTTGGTACAAGTACTAATATATTCAGACCAGAATTAAGATTTATTCTGGAGGGAGTTGGCACAAATTCCGTACTCCAAATCGAATGAGATATTGTATGGTCAAAGGAGTTTATTGTACTATTGTTTGTTATTGAAGGGTTCATGTCAAGCCACTTGACTTCCTGGACTCTTGGGTGGTCATGATGTGTTGCTGGATACCGCTCATGATTTACTGAATATGGATTTATTAATTGATAAATTAATAAACCAATCCTAATAAGAATTAATATGTTAATTCTAAATTATTAAGGATTATTAATCTCAAAGACGTTTGGATTAATTCATATTCGCTACCAATAGATTGGGAAACTTAATAGGTCACACACAATAGATGATCAAGTACTCAAGATGTTATTTGATAACATTATAGGGTTAATTGTGAGAAGAAAAAGTTATTGTGGTCAAATTATAATTAGTTATAATTTTGGGTCAAATTGTGATTGTTAAGAATTATGGTTTCCAATTACAATTAGTAAATTCTAATTGGATTAGAATTTACAGAAATGTGTTTTTATGCACAATATCAGGATATATTTTGATATATGTTGAGAAAGGTTCTCACGGCTATGATATGGAAAAACACGGAACATACACAAAAACCTTCTCTTCTTCTCTGTGAGATTGCCCTAGCCGTACTCTCTACTAGCACAGAGATAGTATTTGGTTTCTTGAGTCTTCCTCCATGTGGACACTACTAGAGGGAGTTCTACTCTTAGACTCCAGTGGTGAAGACATTGTTCTCTTGAAATCACGAGGCTTATTGTTGGATCGCCCCTTAGTAATTGGTCAGAATTTTTTTTTTTTTTGCAGGCCTTAGCAGTTGAAAGTTTTTTTTTTTTTTTTTTTTTTTGGACATCAAAGACATCACTAAAAGGTATCTTTCTTGTCTTTTGATTTATCTTATACATACATGCGGTCCTCTTGTCTAGAATCTTTTATTTCCGCTGCGTAATGCATCTTTGATGTATCTAAGTATTCTAACATAGAGAAGGCACCTTGCATTCGCGAAATGGGAGGTACAAGAGTACCTCACTTTTTGCGAATGCGAGGCACTCTGTTTGCCCACGGCCAACTTTGAAAAGCAAACTTTGCGTCTGTGAAACGTGAGGTTCACTTTCCTCGCGTCTCATAGACGTGAGGTGTTTTTTTTATACACCTGGCATCATGGTCAAAGAATTCCTCACGTCTGTGAAATGCGAGGTGTTTATTTACAACTGGCATCGGTCATAGAATTCCTCGCATCTCTGAAATGCGAGGTTCAGTATTCCTCGCTTCCCACAAAAGCAAGGTTGATCATAATATTTATCATTTTCATAATTAAATTTGGAAGTTTTCCTCATTTATTATTTTTTTTTGCAATTTCTTTTTTCTCTATTGTAAGTATTTTATCATTTTTGCGACTTGTTCCTCTCATTTCTTATATTTTATTTTTATAAATTTCCAAATTTGTATTTAAAAGGAATTAATATTTTTAAATAACACAAAATATATAAAGGCCTATATAAATTTAAATAATTCACAATTAAAATTTATTAATTTAAATTTGATCATAACAAGTAATATACATATTTTTTACTACAGGTAATTTTATTTATACTGGATTTTGAAATAAAGTTTTATTTGTAGTTTAATTTATAATATTTAATTATTTGTTAAAAAATTATAAAATTTTAAATTCTCAACTATCTAAATATACTAAAAATATAGTTTCAACTATATAAAAAATATTTAAATTTAAATCTCAATTATCTAAATTTCATAATCCCCTTACATTTTAATCCAAATAATTTATAATTTAACTGAATTCAAAAAATGTGTAAAATATTAAAGAAAATATGCAAATATTGATTTTTATTCTAGTGAATAATAGTTGAATATTTCATTAATATTTTGCGCATTTTTTAAAAAATCATTTATTAAAATTTATATTGTATTTGACTTTAAAATTCTATTATTATTAATTTTGTCTTAAAAATTTGCCAAACTAAATTGAACTTATTGTTTTCTCTTTAATTTTTAAATATAGATTATATAGCAAACTAAATTGGATAATGATACTTTATTAATTCTATTTTGACTTAAAATTTGAATATAATTATGACTGTTAATGAAACATAATTCCTTCCTTCATTCACATTGTGATTATCTTACTTGAGATAATTTGTATTAGCAAATTTATTGGTATAGCTATTTTAATATTGGTTGAGTTGAGTTTTTAACATTGGTCCCAAAATTTTTGTGACTTTATGATATTAGTAACGATCATAAATAATAGGTTATCCTGCATGATTGTTAAGACGTGAACTTTAAAACCCGAAACAAACAATAAACTTTATTACACATGAAATAATCTAAAAAAAAAGATGAAAGTTAGTCCCATAATGAGATCCTCGACGGTTCCTTGGAGGTTGAACTCATGTCTAAGGTTGTTCTTGTTGGAATATATGCCCTCTAGACTAAATTTTCTAATGTAATTATTAAATTTATTAGTCAAAGAATTTATTCTCAAAATTTGTTTATGAATTTACATTTTATTTGTGCACAATTTTTATTTGAAAAGGACCCATTGTGTTTAAGTAAGTGATCTATGTGAATGGTGATCTTTCATAGTAAGGTATGCATCACGGGTTATTTAACATATAAATGTTTATTCTTAACCGATTGATGAGAATGTGAATCTCATCATGTATAGGTTATTGTGTTATGAATTTCAAATGGGGAATGGCTTACCTTTAGCCAATGAATAGTCCATTCACTTCATAGCATGAGCATATTTCGAATACGTAGAATATGACCTGTAATAGTAGTTTCTAAAAGTACTATTTAAAAGAAACCCAGACTATTACTACTACAACATGGACTAATACTCTATCGCTTGAGTATGAGTTGGTAGTTTGACGAAGCTAGAAGCATATACTTTGATATACTATAATTGGGGTTCTTTCGTAGAACCAATATACTTGTATGTTGGGTATATGTGATTAGTTAGTTAAGACAGACTTATACATAATAGCTTCTACGCTATATCGCCCCTTATGACTGTTCAAATTATCTAATTATTCAAGGCCCTAGGGAACATGACTTGGATGTTTATTTTAGGGTAGCTCCCTTGAAAAGTGAAAACATTCCAAGAGTCGTGAACCATTGGACTAGATGTCTAAGGATGGTAGATGTCTATTAGAGAGGTGTTAGTACACTCTTTCTTTCTAATTACATGGTGATGCTAGAGGAGTATTTTAGTCATTACACCTGTATGTCGAAAACTTTGCTAACGTAGCATTGTCCTTAGGGTCAATATTTCCTTATGGTGATATTAAAAAATATTTAAAATGTAAAATATAGCTATTTATATAGCAGTGATATTTTAGTCATTTTAGTAGCCAAGCCGATGTGTCTTTTGATCCCCGAAATGGCCCTTAAGTCATAAAGAATTTGGGTTAAGGAATTGGTCTTGATAATTATGGGTTTTTATTTTATTAGTCTAATTTATTATTGGACTAAAATAAAATAAAAGGTTTGAGAGAGAGTATTTATTTTATTTAGTTTAAATGGTTAATTACTTATTCAGGGCTTAAGGCCCAAATTGAATAATTAGAAAATTAATCTGTAACTAGATAAAAAGTATGAAATTTTATTTGGTCTATTTGAGCTTGTTATTATTTATTGGGCTATTTAATAAAGCTCAGAAAATAAATAATTAAGATTTATTATTTATGGGTATTCAAGCCTAATAATAAATAATTTATCTGGCCCAATGAATAAGACCAAGGTAAAATAAAATTTATAAAAATAATTAATTAATTAAATAACATCAAAAATAAAAAAACAATACGGGATGGAACTTATGTTGTTTCGCGTGCAGGATAACAGAAAGCATGGATACTTTCTGTTTGCACGCAGATATCTTTTCTCTCGGGGATGGATTCAAATAAATCAAAATGATATTGAAGTGATGCTGTTTTGAGAGAACTATCAGTGAGCTTTTAATTCACAGAAGCAAGACAAAGATAACAGCTCTGCGTATTTCATTTTTGCATTCATAGAAGCCAAACTCATTTTTGAACAAATACCAAAGTTGATCAAAACCCAATCTTTAAGTTTTCCTGTGCTACGGGTACCATTTTTTGAAGATCGAAGGTTTAGCGTGGATGAGACGTAGTAAACGTTTGTAAGAACGTGAGCCACTAACTCGAAATTCTTATATAGACATCTACACCAGTTCGAAGAGAGCTATTCAATCACAGAGGTAAAATTTTTGTTTTCCTAACATACTTTCGTTTTGATGATTTTTGCCATTTTAAGCCTTCAGTTCTTGATGTTGTTCTTCCAGTTGTTCTTCTAATTGGGCTGCATCTTACTCCTCTGTACTGTAGGCCGGAACTTCATCCTCTATAGACTGCTTGTGCCGTCTCCGAGATTGTCCAATCAATGTGTCGACAACAAATTTATCAGTTGAAGACAGGTATCTAGTATCGAAGATTAGGTGCTGCGGAGTAATAAAATCATCTTGTCTATCTTTAACTATTACAGGATCACCTTGTTCATAATTGTATTCTTCTCTATGAATTGGTGAGTTGTGATCCTGCTGAGGAATATCAATTGTAATATGTCTGCGTACCCGTTTACCCCCTCTCCGTACTGGGAGTACTCCGCGATTGACTTCTTACGGGATCGGAGGTATCAAATCAACAATGTAGCTTCATCTATATGGCTCGTATGGTGGATGGTTCAAACGACCCGCCTTACCAGCGGCAGTCAATGAACACGTGGCAAGATCCATTATTGATACAAACATTTGTATAGTCACATAATAATTTTGATATCTTTCATTACCTAGGTACAGTATCCGGTGCATTGAATCAGCCTACATATATATTTCGAAATGTCAATAAATTGATTGAATGCAAATTCTACATTTTATTGCTTAGTACTCTTTAAAAAAAAATCTACGTACTAATATTTTAATCACCCCACTGTGTGATTGGCAACTCGAAAGATTAAGTTGCGTTATAGTCAGATTACCAATCAGTCGTATAGTGTGAGTCCAATACCATGATGCATAGTCAGATGAAACTATATTCTGACCGTAACTAAGTTGTCCAATTAGAACTATTGAATGCCTATTAACCCAATTGGTGAGATGTATTGAATTAATCTCGGGTCACCCTGCACCGGTAGTTCTCATGTCACGGACATGCAAGTTGTCACCGATGTCGACTGCAACAGATATTGTCTGTATCAATCCAAACTGTTGCATGACTTTATTTGGACAATACATTTCTATTGTCTCCCAACAAATTAAGAATGTGATAGATGCCCAAATGTGATAGTGCAATAAGGGGTAGGGTAGCCAACATGTGCTCTTCATAAGGTTGCCAGATAAACTATATAAAAGTAAATTGTCAGTGTTAATAATAAATAACGAACTTAAAATTAGTGTTGATAGTAAATTGATTGAAGTAATACTTACGTAATCATGTTGCATCCTATTCAACTGATCCCTATAAGTAAGAAGCACATGTGTCGGAGTACGAAAAAACTCTAACGATCCTTCTCATGCTAATACTCTCGGGGCCAGTGGATCAATATTCTTAAACGAACAAACTCTAGTCGGTCTGATAACAGAAAAATGCTCCTAAACCTATAACTATTTCAACAATAAAAACCAATGCTTAGAAAAATTATATTTATTATTAATTTAAAATCTAATAAATTTTTTTTAAAAATGTGCGTTTCGTACCTGAACCAACAATAATTGGCCACTAATAGTATATGCTTGTAGGACATAGCGTTGCATAAACAAATATACAGATGAACCAAGGCTGTACTTCCCTAACTAAGAAAGTCTGATACCTCTAAATCACGGATGTATTTTAGGAAGTGTAGATGTACTCCGTTGTTAGACTTGTTCGAGAATAGAAAGCCACCAATGAGCTGCATAATACGATACTATATATGCTGACCTATCATTTTTGGCATCGCATGTGTAAGAAGTGGCTAACTCAATGCTCTCTCTCCAGAGAAATGATCTTCAATCTATATCTATCAAAGTCTGTTAGCATCGGTCGAAATTGTAACTGCTCGTCGTATATGTCAATCAACTCTGCAAGCTTATGTACGAATCGACTGTTGCAAATAGGATCACCATCTACATGTAATCCGAAGAGAACCTCTATGTCTTGAAGGGTGATAATAGCCTCTCCAACTGTAAAGTGAACCATATGCATCTCTTGGCATCATCTTTCCACTAATGCTATAATCAGTGGATAGTCGATTTTCATATAACATAAATGACGCAGTCCACCGAAACCAGTAATATCCATAAGCTGCTCAACACGGTGATTGAATGGTTGAGCTTCCCAAAACATGCTATCATTTCACTTTGTAGTAATAACGTCACTGTACAACTGTCTTGCCTAAATATGTGATGACCTATATCTATATTGTAATCTTAATACATCAGGTATAATAGGACCTAGATCCATTCCATGAAAAGTAGGCTCATTCATTCTATCCTAATTCCCAGAACTGATTTATAGAAGTTAAAAATAATTTAAAAATATATAACTAACATCAAATTAAGTGCAGAAAAATAAACACAAAATTAAAGATAAATAATTCAAATCACGGGCATATAATATTAAAAATTTAGGTAACAAATGAACATTGTATCTAAACAAATTTAGCTAATATGCTATAAGGTTAATCTATGTTTAATTCATTTTACAACACCGTGAGTGCAATTTCTCTTATTGTGTGCACTGCGATGGCATAAGTCGCAATGAGGTGGTGAATTAGAATTAAGTTCGTCTATCTCATTCCGAATACACAACGTCTGCAATTGGCTCCTCTGATGATTCTTAAAACAGTGAGCAAATGGTGCCAAACTAAAACCAGGATTACAGCAATAATACTCGCGTGGTATGGGTCGAAACTGTGCTATATAAGTCACGTTATAGGATAGTGTCGTGTTTTCTGATGACACTAAATTCCCAGGATTCAGCTCCAGTTGTTAATATATTACAAATGCGTGCAAACAAGATATTCCATATATTTCCTATTTGCAACAACTGCATGTCCTGGGCCCAAAATTAACCTCATATGAATTATTTCTCTTCTCATGCTCACGATGCGGTGGTATAATATTAAAAATATCTCAATCCTAATTAAAAGCCATTATATGGTGTGTTCTTTCTTTCGTCTCATTCTTTACAAATTTGCCACATATCCTAGAAAGAAAGTGATATTGCATGATTAGCCTCCTATGTATGGTCGTTGAAATATTTGACTGTTTTTTGAACGAAGACTCCACAATCACCTTGATGGATAGGACACGTATACTTTTGACGACACTATTGAAAGATTCTGCTAGAGTAGTTGTCATGTTACCACACCGATGTCCACCATCATAAGTAAACGTCCATTACTCTTTTAGAATTAAATCCAGCCATTCTTTTGCTTAGGAGTTTAGCAAACTAATTTCTTCTATAATCTTCAAAAAATTCACTTTTTGCTTTGATCCCCAACTGTGTACATCAACTTCTTTAATTCATGCGTTCTGAACTTTGCATTGAAGTTATTTCGAATATGTCTAAGACAAAATCTATGTATTGTTATTGGCTCTTGCCAGAGGGGTAGTCAATTACCTGCATTCATAATCCTAATGTGTTTGTCAGATATTAAATAAAATCTTCAATCCTTAAACACATGTTCTTTTAGCAAGGTTAAAAATCATCCCCAACTGCCATTAGTTGTTTCTTCAACGACGACAAATCTAAGGGACAATATATGGTTATTGGCATCTTGACCCGCTGCTGTTAAAAGTTTTCCCCTCTATATACCCTTCAGAAATGTCCCATTAACGCTGACCAACGGTTTCATTTGAACAAATGCATAATATAAGGTTTGAACACCCAAAAAACATAACCAAAAATCTTGGCCTCGTTGTTATCCATAGGCAAAAAGTGCCACGTCACGACGGTACTAGAATTCGCATCTTGTAAGGCTTGTATATATTATGGTAGTTGTGCGAATGAAGAATGCCAACCTCCGTAGATCATCTCAATAGAATGTCTATGTGCATGCATTCCATCATTTCCTGTACGACAGGGTGAAGTGCAATGTGTTATGAACATAATTATTTATTTCGTTGACTTTAATTTCTAGATTATTATGAATTATTGACAAGATGTGATTCGCCATGAATTTCGCACTCAGGTTTCGATGGTTCCTGTAGACTGTCCGAACTAGACAAATGTGTTTTCTATGCTATCAAGTAATTTATCATAGGCCACAACCTTTCTTTTTCCGTGCATGGATCTGCCAATAACATAAATGTTGTGGAGTTGAATTTTTACACTCGGCAACCCAATATGCATTCTTGCTTTCTACCACTGTAAACTCACGACCCAGTCTAATAGACCATGACCGAACAACCCAAAGTAACTTATTCTTATCCATAAACTACATGCCATTCCTTAAGTTATCATTAGATTCTGACCATAAATACATCCTCCTACTTAGTGTCAATCCATCAGCATCGATTTTCAGCTTTGCGAAGTATCTAACCGATCAATATAGATTGAATACGGTGGATCATATAAGCGGACCGGTTCAGATGACCTATTAGCAGGTTGTTACATTACAGAAGGACCGCAAATATCTTCTTTAGCATTGCCATCCGTCTCGTCCTCGTCGGGTGAATCATCCGCAACAGGCCCATCAATGTCTAACGTAGGTCCTAACCTGTCCATAGTTACCTTCGGAGCACCTACCCAGTTAGGCTCCTAAGCAACCCATTCATCAACCGGGGTTACATCTAATGAAACACCGACTTAACTGTTAAAAATAATGGCAGACTCGTCTATATTTGAAGGGATTGAACGTGGTCATGAAGTGGAGGCGTACTAAACCCAGTAGAGACTGATAAGTATTGATTGTTAGGTCCAACAATTGGGGTATCCAAAATTGATGTATTGACAAGGGATTGGAAAGTCTCATTTCAGATATGTGGAGGATTTTTGGCTACGCGTGTTGGGTAATTTAAATCGAAGATAGACATATTGACAGGCATAGTTGAGTTAAGTAATGCAGTAAATGATTCTATGATAAGAGTTGGGATGTTATACTCTGGAAGATTTGTAGCTATTTCATTCGAAATCTGGACGATCTCATGATGAACATGCAGATCAATTGGTGTCCCTTCATGGTTGATGAATAATACCATAAATTTTACATATCATCATCATCCGTTATAGCAGCGGTTATAGACCTCATCACAGTACCAATAACAATTTCCTCTCTTATTGCGATTTGCAACTTCATAGTAGACGTGTTTAGTCCTCGAATGATATATATTTTGTTGACTAAACCTCTAAAAGTAACTCGATTTCTAACAATCAATGCCTTGCGATAGGGACATTTAAAAAAATCATCATGTGTAGTGCGCATAATTTCACAATCCCAATATAACTATAGTCTTATAGGTTTTTCTAATGACATTGTGTCTAGATAAATTGAGCAGGATTTTTCTATTAAAAAAATGAAGTATGTCACAATCTTGAATTATTATATGAACCAATATCAAATTAATCAGCACAAACATATATGCCAAAATGAGTATTTAATATATCCCCAAATAATTATTAAATATTACGTTATTTAATTTATGAGTTGCATATTTTTATTAATTTGACATATTAAAATAATATATAACTTACTTAGCTATTATAATGGAATGAACTTAGAGAGAATTGTGAAAAAAAAATCTAGAGAGAATTGTAAAAAAAATCTAGAGAATTGTAACTTAGCTTTACTTTTTTTTAATGTAATGAACATAAAGAGAATTGTAAAAAAATCTATTGTGTTAAACTAATAATTTAAATGTTAAGAATTTAAAAATATAGTATTCTTAAATAATTCCATAAATTTGAATGTAAATTTAATATTAACTATCTCGTCATTGGTCGTTCTTTGTAAAGGCTATCTAAGGTACGACATGTATTAAATAATGTCCAATTTTAATTTAAAGTTCCAAAGGCACCATCTTCCACCCAACTCAAGGGATCTCAATCCTCAAAAAATACTCATCATCAAGGGACTTCTCAATAGAATATGTGTTCAAGGAAGGTTGTAAAAGTATCAAAAGTTGCAAAAAAAATAAGGCTAATTTATAGGAGTTTTGGACGGCCCTTGGCCATTTCATGGACAATTAAGTATTGCATGTGGTTGAATGTTACACATTTTATTTGCTTGTTTTAAGGAAATTTTACATTACCATATAGGAGGGAAATAATCTTTTAATTACGAAAAATTCATCCGTTAAAATGTACGTATTTATTACTAAATAATGCAGTAGTATGCTTTGTTAATAAAGTGAGGAAGATCTATGCTGTGAGAGCAAAATTTTAAATTTGACTAACAACCTCGGTCAAGATGTATTTCTTACTAAACAAAAATTTTCATATTTAAAATATAATTAACGCAATATATTTAAAACATATCTTTACATAGACAAACTTTAACTGATTAGATATATATCTTATTAGATAAAAAATATATAATTTGACTAACATTTTTTAGTTCTAAATATAATGAACATCTCCATTTGGGATGCATCCCAAAGAGCAAAATTTAGTCCTTTAAGAGGTATCTATTATTTATATATTAAAGTGATATGAAATTATCAAATAATTTTATATTTAAATATTATATTAAATTTGAGATGAGTGGACTAATTGCTTAATTATAACGTGATTAATATATACGTGTTTTAATTTGTCAATATCAGGGTCTGGGATACATGCCATGGAATTATATAAATGTTACGCCCTAAAACCGAGGATGATATGGCAACACTCTAAAAAGAAATGTCGAACCCTTACACACCATAAATAACCAAAACATAACATTCTAGTAATACTTAAAGAATATCCTTACATCGTTTTTAAATTCAAAACAAAATATACATAAAATTGTGCAAAAATGAAAAACAACTAATCACTCTAGATCCTCTTCAAACCATTCTTCCAACTCATCTTCATCTAATTGAGAACTTGCAAAATATTAAATAAGGGGTGAGCTCACTAGTTCAGTAAGGAAATCTGGCCTACTCGGGATTGAGCATGCTACATATATATATACATTTACAAAACGTTTGATCATAAGAGTTTAGAAATTTAAGGTATAACAAAACTCGTGGGGTCTTAAAATATCTCCCTGGTGGGCCATCGCTTCAATAGAAGAAAACCGGCACCGGAGTCAAAATAGAGTGTACCCAGTGCTGGGTGTATTTTGGAATGAGTAGGCACGATTGCCAGAACACCCAAATATCCAACCTATAACTTTTCAAACCAAAAATGCAGTTTTTACCACTCACTCTAATGATGAAAAATACCGTTTTGTGCACAAAAAATCATGTATGCATATTTAAACATGCCTAAACAAAGCTTAATTCACAAAGATGATTCATACTTGGAGACTTGATTTTGCTTAACTGATCAGTCTTCCAATTATTATATCCCATTGGAAGAATGGACTTAGCTTATCCTAGGTATTATATCCCTCTAGTAGGGCTTTATAGTTTATAAAGTTGGGGAATTTTCTACCAAAACAAAACCCACAAACATTCAACATCACATGAATTAGAAAATCAGTACATAAACATAAAACTTAGCTTAAACTCATAACTTTCAATGAATATAACCATTGGTACAAAAATTACAATTAACATATTATACTCAATACCATTTTCATATAATCAAAATACCATTTTCATAAAGAAATCAAGAGACATCATTGATTTTGAAGAAAACAGTAACCAGTACCAAATACAGAAAAGCCCAATTTCTTTACTTACTGAATTCAGCCTCTTGAAACTTCCTAAAGCTTCCACTCAAGCTTCCAAATACTTATTCACCTTCAATTAAAACTCAAACAATACAATTAATCCTCCAATCAATTTTCTCCAATTTAGAACCCTAATACTCTAATTCAATTCAAGAACAATTTATCTCAATCTTAGGTTACAAACATCATAAAACACAAGTGGAAAGCTAACTTACCAAGAGTTGATACCAAAGGCTCAAATCCCTTCTCAGATTCTCCCTTCTCTTTACTCTTCTCCTCTTCTGGAATAATTTCAGAAACAACGTAACCGTTCAGAACATGTCTGAGCCTATAATGAAAAATTAATAAAAGCCCCCTAACTAAATAATTGCACTTAGACCCTCAATTTATAATCCTTAACTATTTTAGCCTTATGGACCCTAACCCACTAATTAAAATAAAAAAAACCACAGCCCAATAAGCCTATGAAAGAAGAGAAGTTGATGAGCTCACAATAAGACTCATAGAATTATAAACTATAAAGTTAGTAAGGTTAAATCGTGTCTATTAGTTTCGATAAAAAAGAAATTCAAAATTAATCAAAATTAAAATTCAGTGAAAATCTTATTCATGTTGTCTCATGGATAGAAAAGAGTTGATAACTTATTCAAATGAAAAATTACGTATCCAAAAATATTATGAAAATGGATACGTGAATCAACTCAAGAAAGAGATAAATTATTTAAAGAAGAAATTATTCACTTGAAAATATTATGGTGTACGTAGGGTTTACAAAATGGTTTTTTTTTTTTTAAATGTAAGTATGATTTTTAGACTTTAAAAAATATTTATGAACCCCAAATTAATATTATAATCTATTTGAAATGAGTAACGAAACTAGATATGGAACTATGAACTCTCCATCCATCTAAAATTGTTTAGAATTTTGTAATTTTTCTTTTAAAAGTTCTTTAAATTTTATATTCTAAACCTTCAAAAAAAATTAAAATTTTAAAATTATAATATTTTCTTTTAATATATATTTTAGCCCGTACGAAATTAGTTTTCTTCCCTCCATTTTCATTCACCTGACAGAAACTAAACTGTATTTTTTTTTAATTGAATCTAATTTCTTTATTTCCCTACATAATCTTTGAATGCAAACATAATACATTTTTTTGGACAAACTTGTGAAGTCTTTGAAAATGAAATTTTATGCTAACGTCTAGTTAACATGATAAACACACATAATTAAAAAAAATTGTGTAAATTAAATATTGTAAATCTCATTAAACTTTTAATTATATG
Source organism: Voacanga thouarsii (assembly GCA_026120185.1). Lineage (NCBI taxonomy): Eukaryota > Viridiplantae > Streptophyta > Magnoliopsida > Gentianales > Apocynaceae > Voacanga > Voacanga thouarsii. Next base: position 744,844 of record JANUWF010001486.1, read on the forward strand.
AGCAAACAAGTGGCTAATTATTACTTAAAATCTCAAACAAACTTAATCGACTAGCTTTTTACAGTTTTATTTGTGGAATAGAAACTCTATATTCATGATTAATTATCAATCCACAAAAACCTCAGTCTCAGTATAGCCAAAAGTAGAAGCATTTAATGACCTATTTTATTCATATTTGAACTTATGAAATGTGAAAAGAAAATTTTCTTACTTACAGCTCCAGAATTAGTGTCAAAAAATCGGAACAACAATCTAAGAATAGTTAACTTACCTGTACATGATAACCAATTTATGAATAAGCATTTTCTGTTTGAGAAGGAAAATGATACAGTAGAAGAATTCAACACAGAATGGCGTGAGCATCATCGTTTACAAAAATTCTTGCACTTTCTTTTTTTGCTTTCTCAAGCCAAGCAAAATTTCTTACTTGTTTACATAACATAACAATCACGGGCTTCCATTTGAGAATCACTAAAATAAATCATGCACCCAACACTATAAATACTTTGCGAATTGGAAATAAGAACATAAGTACTACAACAAAATAAAGTAATTTCCATTCATATATAGAAAACCCGTTATAAAAGATGAAGATGGAAGCTTCCGATAGTAGTGATGCTTTCTTTTGGTGGCAACACGAGCTTCTTCTGGAAATCAGAAGGCTAAGAGTTGTGAAACAAGAAGAATATGGAAGCTTCCCTTGTAAGAGAAAGATGGTGAAACTGAGAAGGAGAAGAAGATGGAGAAACTGGGAAGATGGAGGTGAAATGGCCTTTCTTCTTGTGCGGTTAGTAATGAAGGTCTTCACACTACTTCAACTCCCGTGAACCGTGAAAAATCCTTTCAGAGGAATCTCTTAAAAAAGCATGCATAATGCCTTTGAGGATGGAGAGTTGCATGCCATGCTGTGCCTGCGAATCAAGAATCCAGTCCCGTGAACGCAGAAGAAGACAACCCGTGAAGCAAAAAATGAGGGAAAAGGCTGCGAAAAGTTGAAGAAAAGTCACTGCTCATGTTTGTCACTATCGAGGTTAAAGGACCTCACAAATGACAAATGCACACTATCGCTTTCAGTATTAGATGCCTGAAAACAATGTCGGATGTTGACGAGACCAACATCTCGCATTTGATAAATGTGAGATTCTTGGGAATCTCGCATTCACCAAATGTGAGGTACCTTGTGTACTCCACCCACCATAAATCCACCCCGCTTTTGGTTGATGAAATGAGTTTTGACCCATTTCGGTCAAATGCCCCGAATAAAATACCCCAAAAAAAAATTATAATAATGTTGGAACTATTACAACAAATGGCAATAGTAGAGAGAACCCAATTGTTTAAGTTGAATTGTTGAGTATGGTGAGGAGATCATAGATAAAGACATACCCTCCTGCCTCTTTCAATGCCTGTATTTTGGATTTTTTTTCATTTGATTGTCATGGATGAAAATTTTAGAAGGTTTTTTTTTTTTTTTTAAGTTTTTTTTCCCTTTCCCATTTTTGTGGATGAAAACCTTAGAATGTTTTAAGGGTGTAAGTATGGAAAAAGTTGTTTAAAAGTTAAATAAGTAACAAATAAGGTTGTGTAGAATCAAATAAGTAGATATATGTTGTTTTATTAGTAATGTATCAAGAAGTGTACTAGAAGACATATTACGGTCAATTTTACTATTTATTATTATTATATTATAATTGAAGAGATGAGGATAACTTATATCTCGATAGCTACTTATAAAGGAATAAAGTACATTTATCTATTTAGGAGAACACCATAACAAGTAAATGAAAATGAAATAAAAATATTGTGACATTAGAAAGCAAGTCCATGCATATTATAAGTGGGTAATATTTCAAATTACTTTTCTTTTCCCAAATTAAAAGCTTTTTTTTTTTTTAAGGTTAGTAAGAGAGTGTCATGACAATTGCACTAATATATATAGCATAAACATATATTTAAGATTTGTAAAATAATATTATACTTCTAGAAGTTGTGATTCTTTGTTGTCAATTCTGAATTACATCTTCAAAACTATGTTCATCTCCCCCTCTTTGCAACCATGAAAATAAACATGGCCCAACGTACCATGAGTTTCAAAGATATTTTTTTTATTTTCAAAAAAAAAAAAAGTTACGAGAAGCAACACTAATAGAAGAAATTAAAAGTAAGAAAAAAAATTAAAAAACACACATATAATTTATGTGGTTCGGTTAATATGACCTACACTCATAATTAGAGAGAGATTTTCTATTTCTTTTTGGAAAACTGTTATAGAGAAGATTAATATTGCAATCCTTCAAATTATATATTTATAGAAAATATATATTATCATACCGTGCTACCCACGCCCCTCCTAAAGAGGTCAGTGGTGGGCTCCAGGCTTGGGCCTCCACTACCACTACAAACTTAAAAAAAAAAAAATTCTCTTCTTGGGTCATACTTCTAAAATTTAAAATCAAGTCACAAATTTGGATCCACTACAATAATTTAAGGCAACCAACAATTCTCCACATTGATTTGAATTTTTCAAACTGTTAGAAAAGAAGAATACTTCCCTACCATCCATGCCTTAAAAGGCCTTATGCTATGTGAAAATTCACAAAGTCCAATCCATGCTTAAACTTCTTTGCAGGCAATAATTTTGCCAACATGTTTGTCAGATTATTAGTTGCGACTATCTTCTCTATAAAGAATAACTTATCTTCTATAATATCTTGAATGAAGACTAACATGGCATCAATGTGTTTTGATCTTTCATGAAAAATTAGATTTTTGGCCAAGTCTAATGCACTTTGACTATCATAATAAATGTTAGGTCTTTGAACAACTAAACCCAAACTATCAATAAGAACATGCAATCTCATAACTTCTTTAACCCTTACTATCACTGACACGTACTCCGCTTTAGTTGTAGACAAAGTAACTGTAGGTTAAAGTGTTGCTTTCTAACTAATAGCACATCTATAAAGGGCAAAGATATAACATATTAAGGATCTTCTTTTAATAAGGTCTATACTATAATCAGAATTTACATAGCTAACAAGTCCATTAGTAGAATCATTAGTACCATAAACTAAAACAAATATCAACCGTAGCTCTTAAGTATTACATGATCTATTTAACTACCTCCCAATGAATTTTACTTGAATTACTCATAAATTTGCTTACTACACTCACAGTACGAACCAAATTTGACTTAGTACTACTATAGCATACATCAAGCTTCTAACAGCATTAAAGTAAGGAATTTTACTCATGTAATCATTCTCTTTATCTATATTAGGTAATGCACTAGCATCAAGTTTAAAGTGTGTAGTTAAATGAGTACTAATCGGTTTAGAATGTTCTATCTGAAAAAATAGAACATTCTAAACCCAAATTCTTTTGAGATACATACAGTAATCTTGCCTTGTTATCTCTACAAATTTTCATGGTTATTGGTTGCACCCAAATTCTTCCTTTTAAACTCACCGCTTAACAAAGTTTTCAACCTTGTTCTTCGTTGCAATCAACATGTCATCCATATATAGCAATAAATATAAAGGAACTATATGATTTTTTTAGAATAAACACAATTATCAAAAGGATTCCATACAAACTCATAAGAAATTATTAATGCATCAAACCTTTTGTACTACTGCTTAGGAGATTATTTCAAACCATATAAGGACTTTTTCAGCAAAAACACACAGTCTTCCTTTTCAGAATCAATGAATCCTTGTAGTTATGGCATATAAATATGTTCCTCTAAATTCCTATATAACAATGCAGTTTTCACATCAAGTTGCTCTAACTTAAGATCTAATGCACTCATAATGACTAGAAGAACACAAATGGTCTTATACTTCACAATTAGTGAGAATATGATAGTTTATTCTCTCCCTTTGTGAAAAATCCTTTGCCACAAGCCTTGCATTGAACCAAACTAATTTAACTCTGAGAATACATTCTTTCTTCTTGAAAACTCATTTGTATCCTATTGGTTTTACTCCTCTTAGAAATGGTACTAGGTCTCATGTTTTGTTCCTTTAAAAAGACTGTATTTCTTCATTCACGACAATCAACCATTCTGCTACCTCCTTACTTTGCACTATCTCTTTATATGATCGTAGTTTATACGAATTAATATTTTCTGCTATTGCCAAAGCATATGTAATAGAATTATATTAATAGCATCAACATAATTTGCATACCTTAGAGGCTTTCTAATTTCTCTTCTTCCTCTCATTGTTGCTATACTCTGTGGTTTTGGTTTATGTACATTCTCAAGACGTTCTACAAGATTTGAAGTTTTAATTTTCTTTGGAGTTTCAATCTCAAACTCCACCTTCTGGTTAGCACTTTGATCTTTAGTACCTGCAAGATCACTATGCTCCTCTCTTTGGCCAAACATAACAGACTCATTAAAGTTAACATGTCACGCCCCGTGCCCACAGGATGTGGTACGGCCGTACTACCAGAATTGCAACCCAGTAATACGAAGTCTTACCTTAAAACTTAAACAACCAAATATATTTTCTCCCAAAATAATAACTAAATAATTTCATAATTAAATATTCCCCATAAAATTAATTCTTACACTCGTCTCATCGAGTACTAAAAAACATAAGTAGAACTTAAAATAAATAAGATAACATACGTCTCTGAACAAAATCTTAGAATTCGACTCTGTGCTATACGTCCAACACAATCTTAGTAGAAAGGGTTTTCATACCATTGATCATCATTAAAATTTGAAAGGATGAAATATTGAAAGGGTGAGCCAACCACATACTCAGTAAGTAGTAATAAATTACTTCTCCCGAATAAAATTTAATACGTGCTTTTCCATAATATACGTACATATCCACTACATTAACAATTACATTCACAAATAATAATAACAACAATAATACTAATAATAACAATAATAAAAATTATTATCAAAATTTAGTTTTAAATTATTCTTATAACATACTAAGAAGAATATAAGCTTTTGTTTATATAAAAATAGCAAACTCAATAAATCTTAAATTATTTTTATGGGATATAAATTTTAAACATTTAAAAAATATATGCTATTTAGTTTCTTTTGCTCCAAAACTCATACCAATTAATTTAACAAAATAAATATGAGTATACTAAGCAAACTTCGTAAAAGCATACAAAGATATCAAACATATCGAAACATTCGTTCACACCAAATTCATACAACCATTACCTTCTTCTAACTGAATTAACTTATTCAGTTAGGAAAATTCAAAAAGGCTTAACCCGGCTTTAGCGGTCCAAAAAGATTAAAATTTCGTCTTGCGTTAATTTCAAAAAAACGAATTTAATTTTAACATTATTCCAAAAAGGTTTAGCCCACATTTGAGGTATCATATTCAAATAAACATAAACAGATCCATCATATACCAAATTCATCAAATATATTCATACGAAACCATGTATCTTATATAATACAAATATCGAAATACACACCATACATTAGCCAATCATTAAAACTTATATTTTGGAAAATACCATACTTTATTCGGGAATTTTTTTTAACAAAAAATAACATTTTATTCTATTATTCATACAAGAAAATTGAAAAGATTAATTCCTACTTACCTCTTAATATCGACACTTGAAAACTGTAACAGCCTAAGGTGTTCTTTCCTTCAAATCCTAGTTGAATTCTCTCCCTCTTTCTGTGTCTGTTGACAGCTATTGGAAAACAACGATGTTTTCTATAGGTTTTCCTATTTAATAAATCATAGGGTTTCCTAACTCTTAAATAATTTCAATCAAGTCCCTACTTACTTAAAATATTAACCAAATAAAATTCTAATTCTTATTGTATTAAGATTTAACCCTTAACAAATTCTAAAATATCTTCAAAAATAAAAGACTTCCAAAAAGTATGGGTTTTACATTCTACCCCTCTTACAAAAAGTTTCAATTTCGAAACTTGACATTTAGCTACACCACAAATAAATCCTCAAACCATAATAAAAATCAAACATATATAGCTTAAAATTCTAAAAGCGTAATGCATCTCGTCTTCCTAGATTTGGTATTACAAAACAGTCATAAAATAGTCAAAGTACTAAATTCACTATAACCAATTTTCATCCTACAAGTTTTTGTTTTTTTTTTTAACTCCATGATTTACAATTCCCACATCCCCTCTAAGGTCACAACCTGGGCTCTGATGCTATTAAATGTCACGCCCCGCGCCCGCAGGACGTGATACGGCTATACCACCAGAGTCACAACCTAGTAATACGAAACCTTACCTTAAAACTTAAACAACCAAATATATTTTCTCCCAAAATGATAATTAAATAATTTCATAATTAAATATTCCCCAAAGAATTTATATCAAAACCCATAAAACTAATTCTTACATGTTATGAATTATTGGAATCTCCATTAATTAGTGGATGCTCCACTAATTATGGATTTATGTGAATAATTAGAGAAGATTTTTATGGATGTCCATCATTTAGTGGAGACACCACTAATTAAGCTTAGTGGAAGATGATGTATGCCATGATGTAATCCACTAATTAGAGCTCTATAAATAGAGATATTCTCTAAGCTTGTAATACACCATTATTTTTGTGAAAGAAAGATTAGTGAAAGAAAAATTAGAGAAATAATTGTGAGAGAAAGAAAGAGAGAAGTTTGAAGAGAAATTCTTGTGCAAAGAATAGTTAGAATTTTCTTAGTGTGTAGTGTGTAGATTTTATTCTAACACTACCCTAATTTTATAACACATTATCAGCACGAGTCTCTGCCGTTATTAAAGCCAGAAGACAGGTACGCATTTATTGATCTCGCTAAATTCGAATTTGTAACCCTTGATATTTCTGGAAAAAAAAATTTATATGTCATACAGAAATGCATCTAAATACTAAAAAAAAGGAGATCCATATGTCATGTGGATAAAAAGAAAGATTTGACCACCTGAAGTTGGTCGTACTACCCACTGCACAGTATGAATGGTTGCACCTGAAGTTGCAAGATTGTAAAATCGTGAACTCCGTGATGTATAAAACTACATCTTAGTTAAAAATTTTACGGAGAAAAAGTTATTGATGAAGTTATATTGGAGAAGACATTCTCCACTTTTCATGTCTTACAGTAACAATATCGAGAAAAAGGGTATCCAAAATTGACAGCTTTAACATGAGTTATTATTGAGAAATCATAAAGCCAGATGAACTGGCTTAACAGCACTCCCATAAGTGAATGTTGTTGGCTCCAGCAGAAGCCATCGTTATAGTCGTAGTTGTGGCAGTGGCCGTGGTTATGGTCATGGACGCACTCGATATTTCCCTTATCACAGAGAAATACTAGCCACCTGAAGTGGAACAGAAAAGATAATAAGGGAAAAAGATATTTCCCTTAATAATAAGCATCACATCTTTTATTCATATCACTAGTATTCATATGAACTTGAGGATACATGCTTATAGTTGCTCTTTTGTAATTGAGCTGACAAATGTAAGATGAAGGTTTGTAATTGTTCTTTTTCAATATTTACATTAGAGGAAGACAAACAATTAGTAATTATGGACTTCAGCTCCTCTTTTTCGACATCCTCCTCCTTTTCTTTCCCCTTTGAGCCAGCATCGAGACTAGCAGCATAATTAGCCGTAAAATTACTGCGAAATGAGTCTTGGGATTTTATGATCTCCTTAAGTTTATTATAATTAAATTTCTTATTATATTTGGCATTGAAGTATGCTTGTCTCAATTTCTGTGTTTGGTCCTCTAACTGTGTATTAGGACTTTCTTCCACCAACTGTTTTTCACATTCCAGTATCGCAACGGCTTCTTTCAACTTCTTCTCAGCCATATGTCCTCCTTCTTCTTTATTTTACATCTCCTGTAAATCGAAGTGATATTATCGGTTATTTACTTATAAATATTTCATAGTTTCATACTTGCAAATTATATGTATGAGAGAGAACCTGAACATTCTTGATTATGGTCTCCAAGCTCACCAATTTCCTGTGAGGCCATCGACGAATTTCTAACTCCCTACATCTTTTCTTGAGACGGGTTATGCCAATATTCAGTTCTTTGGCTGCACTCTTGATTGGTAGGTAAAAGTACTGCGAAATTGTTTCTCTTGATAGTGTCTGGGAGTTATTGCCCTTCTTCTCTCTCTGCCTCTTAATCATCTTCTTCTCCGTAGAAATTTTGTCTACAATAATATCTTGAACTTCGATATTATGCATTTCATGAGTACTTACTCCGATTTTGTTGCCAAGACCACTCATTATTTCTCCTAGAAAAAGAAAATAATATCAGTAAAGGTAATACCATTCAAAATCCATGTTTAAATGTATAATAACCTGGAAACATATTCTGGCTTTGTTCAAAATCCATTAGAGAGTAGAAAGGATCATGCACAAGCATATCCTCATTCAAAGGAATAGCATCAAGAGGAACAATATCAAAAGCAGTCTCTTGTAGGGGCAGATCAACTTGGTCCAAAGCAGTATGTTCAAAACTTCCACTGATTTACATAAAAAACAAACCAAAAGAGAGTTTAATTTCATTATCAAGCATACTAAAAACAAATGGAAGCCCTCAAAGGTATCTCACCTGAAATTAGGAGGAAGCGGTTGGTTTGGAAAGAAAAACATATCAAAATCTTCTGTGTTCAAATTAAGCAGAAGCGGTTGGTTTGGAAAGGAAAATACATCAACATCTGCTGCAGAAATCGAGTCAAAATTTGACCATGTCTCAAATGAATTACGAGTCTCCATATCTGCTTTGTGATTTTTGTTTTTGATGTTTACTAATGACTGATAACTGAGATATATATCGATACATACATATATATATATATATATATATATGTATGAGGAAGAATAAGAGGTAGATGGTAGGTAGAGGGTCGGAGGAGAAGAAAAGACAAGAGAGGAAGAAGAAAAGTCGGTACTGGGAAGAATGAAAAAAAAATGAAATATTTTTCTTGGCATTTCCTGCTTGTCATCATTTTCTTATATTTCTTTTCTTATTCTCTTGTGAAATCATTATTCCCTAAATTAGGGGAGAACATAAACAGTACAAGAAAGATCGTGATTGAACAACATCATTAAATTATCTTGATCTGCATACAAGCGCGTGTGAACTTGAAGTTCAAAAGATAATTCATTTGTAAAGTATTACAAATCAAATGCCAGACGCTTTTGTTGACTCTAGAAGAGTAACAAAATCGCATATGCCAGCTATAAATACTCCTATTCTAAAGTTCCAACAGAGCAAAAGATTTTACATATAGCTGCTGAGCCAAAAGTATGCCAGAAGCATGGCTGACCTCTTGGTTCTAAAGATAAAAATCCTCGAAAGAAGAAATGATTAATGGTCCAGATGATCATATTGAAGAAAAGAATGATAAAGACCAAGAGAGAACTGATGACAAAGAACTAGAAGTTGATGAAAGTAACACTGAAATTTCTATCAATTATACCACTTCCGGTAGAAGTTGGAATCGGATAGAAACTGTTATTGATAATATATTTGCATACAATATATCTCTTGATGTTACACAGGATAATGATGATCCTGAATCAATATCAGTTGATGAATGTCGGCATAGAAAAGATTGGCTGTAATGGAAAGATGCGATTCAATCGGAGTTAAATGCATTGACAAAACGTGAAGTCTTCGGACCTGCAGTCCGAACACCAGAAGGTGTAAAACCTGTTGGCTACAAATGGATATTTGTGCGAAAGCGCAATGAAAAGAGTGAAATCGTTCGATATAAAGCGCGATTAGTAGCCTAAGGTTTTTCACAAAGACCAGGTATTGGTTATGATGAAACTTATTCTCCTGTTGTTGATGCTATTACACTCCGATATCTTATCGGTTTGGCGAGTACATGAAAAAGATAGATATGCGCCTATTAGATGTTGTCACTTGCTTACTTGTATGAAAATTTAGAAAATGATGTTTACATGAAAATCCCGAAGGATTTCATATGCCTGAAGCATATAAACATTATCCTCGTGAAAATTACTTCATCAAGTTGCAGAAATCATTATATGGCTCTGAAGCAATGCAGGCGCATGTGGTTCACACATCTTAGTGAATATTTATTGAAAGCGGAATTTAAAAATGACCGGGTATGTCCATGTGTTTTTATTAAGAAATGCTGGTTCTAAATTTGTGATATTAGCTATATATGTTGATGATATTAATCTTATTGGAACTCCTGAAGAGCTCCAAGAAATAATTGATTATTTAAAAGAGAATTCGAAATCAAGGATTTTGGTAAAACCAAAATTTGCCTTGGTTTACAAATTGAACATCCGGAGAGTGGAACATTTATTCATCAATCAACATATACGACAAAAGTGCTAAAAAGATTTGACATGGACAAAGCACATCCATTGAGTATTCCAATGATCGTCAGATCATTAAATGTGGATAAAGATCCTTTCAGACCTTAAGAAAATGATGAAGAACTCCTTGGTCTGAAGTACCATATCTCGGTGCAATTTGTGCATTGATGTATCTTGCTAATAATACACGACACGATATTGCTTTTGCTGTCAATTTATTAGCAAGATTTAGTTCTTCACCAACACGACGACATTGGAATGGAATTAAACAAGTCCTTCGATATCTCCAAGATGCTGGTTATTTATCTAATCCACATAAAACACGTTCTCAAACGGGCTATCTATTTACATGTGGAAATACTGCTATATCATGGTGTTCTACGAAACAATCTATAGCAGCTACTTCTTCAAATCATACTGAAATTATAGCCATTCATGAAGCAAGTCGAGAATGTGTATGGCTAAGATCCATGATTCATTATATTCGAGAAAGTTGTGGATTATCATCAATCAAAGATATTCCAACTCCTCTTTATGAAGACAATGCAGCTTGCATAGCTCAATTACGAGGAGGATATATTAAAGGAGATCGGACAAAATATATTTCACCAAAATTCTTCTTTACTCATGAACTCCAGAAGAAATATGAAATTGATGTGCTACAAATTCGGTCATGTGATAACCTCGTAGATATTTTCACGAAGACTTTACCGACTGCAACATTTGAGACGTTGAGATATAAAATCGGTATGCGTCGGTTTAAAGATTTAAATGAATCATCTCATCAGGGGGAGTAATAAACAGACATATAGAATAGTGTACTCTTTTTCCTTCACTAGATTTTTTTCCCATTAGATTTTTATCTAGTAAGGTTTTAACGAGGCATATTATTTATGTAATGGATGGACATCCAAGGGGGAGTGTTATGAATTATTGGAATCTCCATTAATTAGTGGAGGCTCCACTAATTATGGATTTATGTGAATAATTAGAGAAGATTTTTATGGATGTCCATCATTTAGTGGAGACACCACTAATTAAGCTTAGTGGAAGATGATGTATGCCATGATGTAATCCACTAATTAGAGCTCTATAAATAGAGCTATTCTCTAAGCTTGTAATATACCATTATTTTTGTGAAAGAAAGATTAGTGAAAGAAAGATTAGAGAAAGAATTGTGAGAGAAAGAAAGAGAGAAGTTTGAAGAGAAATTCTTGTGCAAAGAATAGTGAGAATTTTCTTAGTGTGTAGTGTGTAGATTTTATTCTAACACTACCCTAATTTTATAACATTACACTCGTTTTATCGAGTACTAAAAAATATAAGTAGAACTTAAAATAAATAAGATAACATAAGTCACTGAACAAAATCTTAAAATTCGACTCCATGCTATACGTCCAACACAATCTTAGTAGAAAGGGCTTTCGCACCAATGATCATCATTAAAATCTGAAATGAGGAAATATTGAAAGAGTGAGCCAACCACATGCTCAGTAAGTAGTAATGAATCACTTCTCCCGAATAAAATTTAATACATGCTTTTACATAATATACGTGCATATTCACCACATTAACAATTACATTCACAAATAATAATGACAACAATAACAACTATTATCAAATGTTTAGTTTTAAGTTATTCTTATAACATATTAAGGAGAATAAAACTTTTGTTTATATATAAAAATAGCAAACTCAATAAATCTCAAATTATTTTCATAGGATATAAATTTTGAACATTTAAAAAAAATATATACTAACTAGTTTTCCTTTGCTCCAAAATCCATACCAATTAATTTAACAAAATTAATATGAGTATACTTAACAAACTTCGTAAAAGCAAGCAAAGATATATATCAAACAGATCGAAACATTCATTCACACCAAATTCATACAACCATTACCTTCTTCTAACTGAATTAACTTATTCAGGTAGGAAAATCCAAAAAGGCTTAACCCGGCCTTAGCGGTCCAAAAGGATTAAAACTTCGTCTTGCATAAAATCCAAAAAGACGAATTCAATCTTAACATTGTTTCAAAAAGGTTTAGCCCACCTTTGAGGCATCATATTCAAATAAATATAAACAGATCCATCATGTACCAAATTCATCAAATATATTCATACAGAACAATGTATCTATATAATACAAATACCGAAATACACACCATACATTAACCAATCATTAAAACTTATACTTTGAAAAAAATACCATACTTTATTCGGGAATTTTTAATCAAAAATAGTGTTTATTCTATTATTCGTACAAAAAAATCGAAGAGATTCATTCCTACTTACCTCTTAATATCGACGCTTGAAAATTATAACAGCATACGGTGTTCTTTCCTTCAAATCCTAATTGAACTCTCTCCCCATTTCTGTATCTGTTGACGGCTATTGGAAAACAACGATGTTTTCCATAGGTTTTCCTATTTAATAAATCATAGGGTTTCCTAACTCTTAAATAATTTCAATCAAGTCCCTACTTACTTAAAATATTAACCAAATAAAATTCTAATTATTATTGTATTAGGATTTAACCATTAACGAATTCTAAAATATCTTCATAAATAAAATACTTCCAAAAAGTATGGGTTTTACATAACATCTATGCTAATAATAAATTCTAGAGTTCAATTTTTTGAGTACACCATAATCTATACCCTTTAACAACATCAGGATCGACTTATTGTGGAGTTTGAGAGGTTGGAATTAGAAGTGGTATAGCCAACTTTGGGGTGTTTAGCTGCCTTGGCGGCTCAACCATCACTGGTTGAGAGAATCAAGGTAGCTCAACCGAGGGATATGAAATTAGGAAAGAAGAGAAACGTGGCTCTTGAAGGCAACTAGCTAGACTTCCAGATTAGTCTATGCTTCAGAGGCAGACTATGTTTCCTTAATGATGAAGTATTGAAGACCGAGGTGCTTAAAGAAGCCACCAAACGCTTATCCACCTTCAATTAAAACTCAAACAACACAATTAATCCTCTAATTTATTTTCCCTAATCTAAAGTCCTAAACCCTTAACTCCAATTCAAGAATAATTTACCTCAATCCTAGGCTACAAATATCATAAATCACAAGAGGAAGACTAACTTACCACGATATGACGCCGAAGGCTCAAGCCCCTTCTCAGATTCTTCACCCCCTCTCCTCTCTTCTAGAATAACTTTAGAAAATAACGTAACTGATTAGAGAGTGCTTGAGCCTATTATTAAGCAATTAATAGAAATCCCTTAATAAAATAATTGCTACTTAACCCTTTAATTTAAAATACTACCTCTCAAACCCTTCTAATACATGGATCCTAGCTCACTAATTAAATACAACCATAGCCCAAGAAGCCTATAATAGGTAGGAGGTCCGCGGGCTCACATTCGACCTACCTTACAAAAAGTTTCGTCCTCGAAACTTACATACCTTGGTCCTCGAATAAGAAAGAATTTTTTTACGTGCATCCTCCTCTAACTCCCAAATCGCCTCACGTTCAGAATGGTTCATTCAGAATGGTTTGACCACCGCACCTTAATGTAGGGTATCGTCTTCCATCTCAAAACTTGAAGCTTCCTATCCACGATCCTTGCCGGTACCTCTTCATAGGTTAAATCTTCTCGTACTCGCAAGGGCGACGTCTCCAGAATGTGACTCAAATCAGGCACATACCGACGCAAGTGAGAAACATGGAAGACATTGTGAATCCTGGATAACGCTGGTGGCAAGGCTAATGATAAGCTAGGTCACCCACTTTCTCAAGGATCTCATACGTCCCTACATATCTTGGACTTAGCTTCCCATTCTTTCCAAATCTCATTACATCATTCGTGGGTGATACCTTCAGATACACTTTCTCACCACATTGAAACTCAAATGGCCTTTGTTTGTTGTTAGCCTAACTCTTCTGATGATCCTGGGCAGCCCAACTCTTCCAAAAATACCCTTGTGAGTTTGTAGTTTGGGCACAAAAAAAAAAAAAAACGTTGACTTTAGTTGACCATCCCAAGTTAGATGGAAAGATCAAACTTGCCAATATAAAAATAAAAAAAAAGGATCTAATAATCTAAAAATAAAGATAAATGACTAAATTTGTAAATAGAAAATAGTTTAGGGACTAAAAATACCAATTTACCTTTGAACAATCGTTTTATAAATGTATATGTATATGTGGCATACTCAATCTCAGGTAAGCCAGATTTCCTTACTGAACTAGTGAGCTCACTCCTTATCTACCATTTTCCAAGTTCTCAATTAGATGAAGATGAGTTGGAGGAGTAGTTTGATGAGGACTTAGAGTGATGAGCTGTTACTATCTTTGTATTAGTTCTAGCACGTTTTTTTTTTTTTTTTTTGGGAATTGTTTATTGGCATGGATTCAGTTTTTATGTTTAGTTTTTAATTTGTAATTTAAGATTATTTATTATTACCTCTTAAGTTATGAATGGATGATATGTCTTGGTTAATGGCCATTTATGGATGTAAGGGTTCGATATTTTCTTTTTGGGGTGTTACCATGTCATTCTCGGATTCGGAGCGTGATACTAAGTTTGTTAAGGCTTTAGGAGTTAGCTACTATAATGGTGCAGAACATAGATTTTTTTTGTGTTCTTTCTATTATGTATGTGCCTATATAAAAACTTCTACGATTCTAAATTTAATGAAAAAAGAACAATTCTTCATTTTGCTCTTTCTCTTCTTTTTTTTTCCTAATATCACCAACTAGTTGTTTTCTTTTTATTTATTTTTAATCAAAATGTATATATATATATATATATATATATATATAGATCAAAAGATATATACAAAGAGGTTCCCTAGCTAATAGATAGGCTACTATTAACTAGTCATATCAAATACATTCCTCAAAATGGGTTAAAACATGAGGGTACAAGGTAAATATGACGGTGTACACATGTGTTTTGATCCGCTTTGCAATATCCATCGACTAGTAAGCAGCTCCTTCAAAAAGTGCCTTGTTATGTGCCATCCAGATGTAGTAGTACGTGGTTGCCATTGCTGTAGCTTTGGCCTTTGCAAGCCACGATGTCCCACGATTAGCCTGTTTAAACCATTTAAGGCAAGTGCTGGATGTATTCATAGCCCGTGGCAGTCTAAGCCATACCTTAATGGCTGCCTAGACTTGTGTTGAAATTGCGCAATTGAAGAATAAGTGCTCAGTCGTCTCCAGTTGCGCCTTGCACAAGGGGCACGACATGTCATCCAGGCGAAATGCTAGTGAGTCCTTAGTTTTCAACCATCTCCTCGCGCACAACCATACCGTGAATGAATGCTTTAGTGTGAGTCCATGTTTCCAACCGCTTGTTTTCTTATAGTGTTAGTTGATTGCAACTGGAGATTTCTCCTTGCTATGTTATATGGCACGGAATGTTGTTGTTGTTTTCTTTCTTCTTATAGAGATTGCTTCTGCCTGATTTCTCTTGGCAGAAGATCTTGTAAAACCTATTGTCGCTTGCCTACTTCGCTTTCTTGATGCATACAGCGTGCCAAGTGTCTAAGACCGAACGTGATCCAATTGCACATGCCCAAGTTGTCGTTCTTCTTCAATCTCGATCGGTAGAGACGAACTCATCCACAATTCAACCTTCATTGGTATTTCCTAGTTTTCCATGAAAAGAAGCCACCCAGTTCTGGTAATTGTGCCTTTAAGATTTGCATTTTTGACAAGGTCTCTCAAACTTTGTCTTTAGCATTTGCTTTTACAAGAAGAATGTTAGCTATACGCGTTCTACTATACTCCCTCCGTCCCATAATATAAGTCGCTTGACTTAATTTCACACATATTAAGATTCCTAAAAATAAGATGACTTTATATTTTTTCTTTCTAAAACACCCATATTTAAATGTCTTGGAAACATGAGAAAATAGGAGAGAGAAAGAAAGGGAAAGAGAACAATAAATAAGGACAAAAATGTAAAAATAGCTTTAAAACTTTCTTGAAAAGTCTCTAATAACTTATAATTTGGAATAATAAAAATAATTTCTAACGAATTATATTATGGAACGGAGGAAGTACTTTGTAACCTTTCCACACTTTCATTCTAATAGGTCCAATTTCTCTGCCTGCAGACCAACTGCTACTATGGTGCCTTTCTTTACTTTTCACTTTAATATATTCGATCGAGAGTGCAAAAATTGCTGAACACAAGAGGAGTTTATATAGCTTTCAGGAAGATGAGAACATTCAATTGGCACTTGTTTCTAAGATTTTGTGCAATTAGTTTTTTTATAATTGTTTATCTTAATTAAATATGCTGATTCTTCTATTTTTTTAAAAAAAATGGATAAATGATTTAAACTTATAACTTCAACAATGAGTTCAAATATTTAATTTGAGACTTTCACGTGCATTGAACTTATAAAGATCTTACTAATTTTTGGAACTCATTTAACACAATGAATTGGCTAATCAATAAAAAAAATTAATAGTAATAATCATTTGTTCTATTTGTTATCATTTTCATGTGCATTGAACCATATATTTTATTAATATTTGAACCTTTTGTAGATAATGAATCAGTTAATCAACAACAATAATCTAACAGTATTCATCATTGATTTTCCTCATTATCATATGGTAACTGAAAAAATTAAACCAAGTTGTATCTTGAGACCTACTTATACAGGGACAAAATACATTCATATGTTTGGTACTAAACTAATACAAGAAAATGAAATTAAAGTGACATAGGAAAACATGTCAAGACAAATTATAAAGAGTCATATTTCGAACTGTTCTTTTTTTTTTTTTTTTTTGGTTGGATGTTCCAATCAAGAACTTCTTATTTTTTTAAACTTGGCAAGTGTGTGTCGTTGCACTAATAAATGTAACATAAGTATATATTTCAGATTTGTAAATAACATTATACTTCAAAAAAATTGTGATTCTTGATTTACTTGTGAAATTTGAATTACTCCGTCCCCCCTTTCTTCCAAGAATGAAAATAAACATGGCTCAACGTCCCAAACTTCAAAAAAAAAATGTAAAAAAAAAGAAAGAAAGAAAAGAAGTGCCCAGATGTTGGCCCGTTTATGTGCTGAATGGGGCCCAACTTTGAGCTTGATTCCAAACCATCATGCATAAGCCCGCAATCCAGTCCCCCTATGCTACATACATTGGGCCAATTCATCATTTTGGGCCATAATCGGAAGCCATTTGTTCGGATGCACGATTTGTATCATTCTTTCTTTTAAAGTTTTCAAAAATTGAACTATTATTTTTAAATTACCTGTAATGACTCTATAATAGTTGATAATTTGTCATCTTAAAAAAGAATACTCGAAATCCTTTCAAATTAAAAATACAAGGAATTTTGTAAATTTCCTCTCTGTATCTTAGTGTTGAGGATCGAGGTCCTACAAGGTACCCACTCCTCGAAATATCCTCCCAGGAGGAAAAAGATGGGTCTATCACGTTCGATTTAAATAAAATTTTCATTTAAATAACAAATATGAGAACCCATACAATGCATGTAATTTTCTTTTTCTTGTGGGGAAAGTATTATATTTACTTAAAATAAGAAAAACGTCACAAAATTTTCGATTGTAACATATTTCAAAACTGTTTGTCTTTTCCTTTATTCTTAATTTTTATTTGATTTAAATTTATTTTTCATATTTAAAGAAAACATACAAATTAAAAAGTTTTACAATTTATAGACTTTTTAAAAACTTTCTAAAATAACTTCCTGATTTTTTTTTAAAAATAGCATACAAAATAATTAATATTGACTTTTAGTGAGATATAATAACAATGATAAAATTAGAAAAAAAATGTAACAGATGTTTCTTTTAATCTCTAGCATGATATATTATAAAAGAAATAAATGCATAAATAAATTAAATCAGAAAAAGTAATATGTACAAATGACATTCATTTTGTATTACAAACTTAAATTAATGTATGTATGTCTTAATTAAAAATTTTATCAAATATAAATTAAATACTTGATCATTTATATTTCTAAAATAAAATTAACATTTATTATAAAACATGTGTTCACAAGAATCACATGATACTAAAGGTTTTATTACATCCAACAATAACACCACATGATATCCAATATTTCAACCTCAAAACCATTATTCGGCGTGACTTTTGGGTGACAAGAAGGCAAGTCCACACCACCAAATTAATAATGGAACAACAGCCACGCTCGTTTTTATTTCCTCCTCGTAGATTCGTCTTTTAACGTTTTGTCTCATGCTCCGCTAGTGTTAGGTACCCAAGAATTCACTTAATTAGGTACTGGTAAGTGCTCAAATTTTCTGTTGAACATTAGGGCCATTTTGCCTACAACGTATATAGATTTGCGTTTTCTATATTAAAAGTATATATATATATATATATATATATATATATATATATACACTCATGGTACAAAATTTAATTGTTTGCTCTCATTTGTTGTAAATCTTGACGGAAAAATGAATGATTATTTCAGAAATTAGTTTTATTGGGAATTTGGTGAAAATGTTTTTAAGCTAAAACAATCTAATCAATGGCCAAATGTTCCCCACCCCCCCCAAAAAAAAACAACGATTTCCGCTTGAATAGTTTGAAGAGATGAACATGGAAAGGGAAACCAAAAAAAATATATATACATATATAAAAATCAGATGAAGCTCTTTGCACGATTTCACACCTAACAAATATGAGAAATTTTATTAAAATAATATAAAATGAAAAGATCCATATAGGAAACTCTTACATTGAAGGGCTCTGGTGGCATTTGCCATAATTAAAATGATAATGAAACTACTAGACTCACCCCGTGGTTGGGTGATATACAAAGAACAGCAGCCATCCTCTTCACACTCGCAAGCAGAAGTCCTTCAAAAATATCCTCTTAAAGAGAGGACCGCCCATGAACGACATTACAAATTCCATGAATGAATTGTAGACCATCTTCTTTGCTTTTCACTTTAATTTGCTTGATCGAGAGTGAAAAAAAATTGGTGAATACAAAACGAGTTTATATAGCTTTGGGGATGATGAGAGCATTCAATTAGCGTTTGTTTTTATGATCTTTGTGAAAATATTTCTAATAATCACTTACCTTAATTAGACATGATGATTCTATTCTTTTAATAAAAGTTAGATAAAGAGTTTGAACTTAAAACTTTAACAATAAGTTCATGCATTTGAGACTTTCATATGCATTGAACCAAAGATCTTACTAATTTTTGCAACTTTCAAAGACAATGAATTGACTAATCAACACCCAAAATAAATAAATAAATAAATAAATAAAATTCTAATAGTAATCATCATCCATTCTACTTGTTATCATTTTCACATGGGTTGAACCATAGATTTTTCTCTTTTTCAAGCTTTCTAGACAATGAATCAGTTAATCAACAAAACAAATTTAATAGTAACTATTATTAATCTTACTCATTTTCATTATTATATAAGGTAAAAAATTAGAAATTTAGAGTTGAAAAGAAAATGTTAAAAGATAATTATTATAAAATTTTGGGAGGACGCAATGTAAAATTTAAATGTATTTTTTTTTATAAAAAAATCAATAATCTTGTTAATATAGAATTGAAAATTTTAAAAGTTTTTAGAACGTGAACATCTCTTAGTTTTATATATTAATTAAAGACATAGATGGAACCCCCTCTCTCCTTTCCAAAAAAAATTTAAAAAAATTAAAAATTTTCTTAATAAAATTAAAATTTTTTAAACAAGTCTCTAAAAATATTTACCTTTCATCTCCCAAATCTTTTGAAATATTATAACTTCATCCCCAATCACATATTCTTGGTTCCATCCCTAATTAAAGAGACGTTGACAACTTATATTTGGAGGTCTACTTATAAAAGGGCAAAATATATCTATCTATTTGGTATCAAATCACTACAAGAAAATGAAAATAGAATGATGTAAAAAAATATATCCCGATATATTATACTCGAGTCATATTTTGAATTGCTTTTCTTTTTTCCTTCTTTTGGTGTTCGTTTCAAGAACTTTTTCTTTTTAATTTAGCAAGAGAATCTGTTTGCAATTGCAATAACAGATGTAAAAGAATTACTCATATATTTAATATATATATATATATATATTATTTTTTTTTAAAATGTGATTTGTAATTTACTTTCCAAATTTGAATCACACATCACTCAGTTCTTCCAATAATGAAAATAAACATGGCCCAACATCCCAAGTCTGAAAGAATTTATCCATAAGGTAGATCTGATATAGGCCCGTTTGTGTACTGAATTCGTTCTTACGTTGGGCCAAGAATAAGCCCGCATCCCAGCCCCCGTGACACCGTCCTACATACATAGAGCCCATTCCTCACATTGGGCCATATTACCATTTTCTCTATCTGCCCACTTTCTGATTGGACTAATCAGTGACTACACTGTCCATTGGGCTACAAGGTGAGACTCTCCATTCGACCTTGGTATGATACTAATTTTCTATGCAACCCCTACAACATGATTGATGATTTTTCATACTTGTTATGTAATTTTAACCGTGTTAGAGTAAAATTTATACATAATAAATTTTTAACTATTATTTACATAATAATTTCTTCAAACTTCTCTCTTTCTTTTCTGTCACAACTTTCTCTAACAATTTTCTCACAATTGGTATATCTCTCAAATTTGGGAAGAGCTCTATTTATAGAGCATTATTGGTGGAGTTAATCATCTATTTTCACTAATGTATTAGTGGTGCCTCCACTAATATATATTAGTGATGTTAATGGTGGACATCCACATCCACTAATAGAATTAGTGGAGCTTCCACTAATTTTCACAACACTCTCCTTAGATGTCTATTACATAAAGAATATACCTCGTTAAAACCTTATTAAATAAAAATCCAGTGGGAAAAAAATTTAGTGAAGGAAAAGGAGTACACTATTCTATATGTCTATTTATTACTCCCGCTGATGAGATGATCCCTTTAAATCTTTGAATCGATGCATACCGATTTTATATCTCAACTTTTCTAATGTTGCAGTTGTTAGGATTCGTGAACTCTTAAACGCAGAAAACATTCACGAATCCCTTTCGAAAACCCAAGTAAACGATTAAGAAGATCTAAGGATTACATAATTACCTTCTGTTCGGCATAATCAAAATCCTTCGATTCTAATTATGTTGTCGTACGTGCAACCCGAACGATCACCAGGCACTGCAGTGTGAGAACGCCCTCTATCGAATACACATGGCGAACTAACTCGTTACTCAGAGAGTGATAGCGCCTAGGGTTCGAGAGGCTTATTTTTTTTCTGGTGAATGGAGGCACGAATATTTTAACAGAACGGGTCCCTTGAGAAGACGGCTGTGGTTTTCTTAAAACCTATCCGAACCTCTTAGAGTCCAACTCTGATAGTATCTTATCATATTTTATTTTAAATTTAAATTAAATTAAAACTGATATGATAAGATTCTGCCATTATCTCAATAATTTAACTAATTAATTTATCGAGTCAGATTCTTACAATCTAGACATCAACCAGATACATCGAATATGGACATATTTCCAGATTCATTGTATCTGGTAAATTTTCTAGGTTCGATTAATTTAGACATATTTTCAGATTCATCAAACCTGGTTACCAGAAAAATAACCTAACAAGTTCGCTTATTGTGTGACCCTATAGATTCATTTAACATTGGTAGTGTGCCCAAATCACATTTAAATAGCCCACAAGTTATAAGCGGTTTCTAGGAAAACATTATAACTATCCAGGTTAAATGAAGATCAGTGATCTCTTTGAACCAAACCATAATTTTATATTTAGTCCTTTTGTTACACGATATCCAGATTAAGCATAAGGCATGGAGTTTGTCATCCTTATTAAGCTTAATCAATTATTTCTTGATCTCATAGTAGACTGTTCAAACAAATGGTATCAATATCTTAAATTGATAAATTTGAACACGACCATACATTTTAACAGTCTAATTTATCAAGGGGCCCATAGATATCTCTCCCATAATTGAGAGGAACAAATTCCTTCACTATCAATCATATTCCTGTCCTTGATTTATTCTATATCAACAGTAGTTTAATTTATTATCTGGTTAAAGACAACATTAGACAATGTCAAAGCATAAAATTTATCAAGTAGGAAACTATGATGAATTTAGGTCGAAGGACTTTTAATATCATTATGGCTAGAAAATACTTATGACATGTTCCATGAAGTACTCTCACAGTGGGTCATGCCCAATACAATGTTCTCTAATATTTATTTATGTTTTGACTTGATATCACATATATTCATGACCAGTAAAACATAGCCATCGAGTCACAAATATACTAATCTTAATTTATTATTGTTCCACTAATAATAATCGATCAGGGACAATTTAAGAATAATCATTGTATTGATTGTAGGGTTTTACTATCAAGTCACATACTTGATGACCATAAAACTAAATGCACTATTCATGGAAAGAAATACCTCGTATTATTACATTATACAAAATGACAATAGTATAAGTACAAATTGACTCTAGGGCATATCCCTAACAATCTCCCATTTGCACTAAGACCAATTTGATATAAACCGTAATTCCATTAATCTAGTATGACTATCATGTTTAGACGATGGGAGAGGCTTTGTTAGTAGGTCTGTAACATTGTCATCAGTTGATATCTTGCATACTTTGACATCTCATCTATCAACAATTTCTCGAATGAGATGAAAACGTCTAAGTATATGTTTGGATCGCTTATGCGATCTTGGTTCTTTAGCTTGTGCAATGGCTCCATTGTTGTCACAATAAAGATCCACTGGGTTTACAATACTTGGAACTACATCTAGTTTTGTAATGAATTTGTTAATCCAAATTGCTTCTTTAGCTACAGTTGAGGCAGCTACATACTTAACTTCTGTAGTAGAATCGGCCTAAATGTTTGTTGGGAATATGCTTTCTTAGACTAGTTTTCTAATGAAAATATCGAATATGTTAATAAAAGAATTTATTTTTCGAAAATCGTTTGTGAAATAATTTTCTTTATTTGTGTACAATTTCGTTTGGAAAAGACCCATTGTGTTTGAATAAGTGACCCATGTGAATGGAGGTCTTTCACAGTAAGGTATGTATCATGGGTTATTTAAACACATAAACGGTTGTCCCTAACCGATTGATGAGAATGTGAATCTCATCATATTTAGGTTATTATGTTATGAATTCCAAATGGGGGATAGCTTACCTTTAACCGGTGAGTAGTCCGCTCACTTCATAACATAAGCGAATTTCGAATACGTAGAACAGGACCTGTAGTAGTGGTTTCGAATACTACCGTTACAACGTGGACTAGTACTCTATGACTTGAGTATGAGTTGGTGGTCTAGCGAAGCAGGAAGCATATACTTTGATTTGCTATAGTTGATGTTCTATCGTAGAGCTAATATACTTGCATGTTGGGTATGTGTGACTAGTTAGTTAAGACAGACTTGTACAAGATAGTTTCTACACTAAATCGCCCCTTGTGGTTGTCCGAATGATCTAAATATCCAGGGCCCTGGGAAACGTGACTTGGATGTTTGCTTTAGAGTAGCTCCCTTGAAAAGCGGAAACACTCCAGGAAGTCGTGGATCATTGGATTAGAAGCCTAAAGATGGTAGATGTCTTTTAGAGAGGTGTTAGTACACTTCTTCCTCTCTAAATGTACGGCGATGTGTAGAGGGGTATTTTAGTCATTTTACTTGTAGGTCAGAGACTTTGCTAATGCAGTATTGTCCTTGGGGTCAATATTTCATTATGGTGATATTAGAAAATATTTAAAATGCAAAATACATCTATTTATAAAGTAGGGGTATTTTGGTCATTTTAGTAGCCAAGGCGATGTGTCTTTTTGATCCTCAAAATAACCCGTAAGTCCTAATTAATTTTTGGACTGAGAAAATGATCTCAGTTGAGAAAGTTTTATTTTATTCAGGAAGTCTAATTTATTATTAGACTGGAATAAAATAAATGGAGAGAAATTTATTATCTGGTTTAATTGGTTAATTAATTATTCAGGACCTGGGTCCAGTTTGAATAATTGAAAAATTAACCGGGATTTAAACTAGAGGAAAATAATTATTACTTAATTATTTATTGGGTTATTTATTTAATTAAATCCCAAGAAATAAATAATTAAAGTTTAATTTTTTTTTGTTCATTTGGGTTCATTAATTATTTATTGGGTTATTTATTTAATCTAAAAAAATAATTAATGTTTATTATTTTGGGCTTTTCAGATCCAAGAAAAATAATAAATATTATTTTGGCCCAATATCCTGGACTATAGGATTTTTTCGGACACAGTTTAGAAGAGTTTAGGGTGAAACCAAAATTTATTTTGTAAATAATACTCGGGTATTAAATTCTGGGAATATTATTTTTATAAAAATAATTATTTTTAGTTTCATAACTCTTGGCTTTCTGTGTCGAAAAATAAAATACAAGAAAAATAAAATAAAATAAAATATTTTCCAATGACTCTTGGCTCTCTCTCTCTCTCTCGTAGCTTTTTCTTTCCTAGCTTTTGGTTTTCTTCACTGGCTTTCTGTGAACTGAAGAAGCCAGACAGTGAAAAAAAAAGGACCGAAAGCTGTGAGGAAAAGAGATGATCTGATCTTCATCTTCTCCATCCCATTATGTGCTCACCAACGGAAAATTAGGCTGTGGAATATTCCGTGAATTGGAAAGCAAGCATTCATCGGAGTGTTCATTCTCACCGGAGGAGAAGGAAGAAAGGATGCAGTGCACTGGTGATCATGGACGGATGAAGAAGAAAACTGTTCTTCAGGTTCAATCCGTTCTTCAAGTTTTAAGGCTCCAAGAGGTATGTTTCCAAGCCACCATGTTGTGCCAATACTCTGTTTAATGTTCATGTTCTCCATTTTCGTTCACTGTGAGCATGCTCTGTAAATTGTCAATTCCTTCAATGTCTTGCTTTGAACTTTTCCAACTTACTGCACCTCTATTCAAACAAAATAGAAAACCTGATTGCGATCTGTAATAATCTATGTTGGATTGAAAACTAGCATTAGTGTAACCATTTACAACTAACTCGTCTTCTTGTCCTCCATAAACTAAGAACATATCTTTAGTTCTTCTTAAGTACTTCAGTATGTTCTTGACAGCAGTCCAGTGTGGCTTTCCAGGATTTGACTAGAACCTACTCGTCATGCTCAATGCATATGACACATTAGGTCGAGTATATAACATGGCATACATGATCGACCCTATAGCGGAAGCGTATGGTATCTTGTTCATGCGCTCTTCTTCATCCTTCGTAGAAGGGCTTTGACTTTTGCTGAGCTTAATGTCATATGACATTGGCAAGAATCCTCTCTTAGAGTCTTGCATACTAAACCTTTTCAGTACCTTGTCTGAAGGTATAGAAAACGAAAAACACAAGGCACGTAGCGGAAGCGAAGATCAAAAAACTGGAAAAACAAAAGAATAGGGGAATCTCGATCAGAGCCGGCGCTGGCACCGGTTGTGCTTTGGCGAGACTCCGAGGTTAATATTTTTTTACCTCTTTTTCTCGTTCTAAGAGTTGGCTGGACTGAAATGTGTACTGCCGAGGTAAGTACGCTGGTAGAAACCTCTGGTGCGATTCCTGCAAGTCTCCTACTCCGTTTTTGCATGTAGGTGAACGCCAATCTCTCGATCTTCCAGTATATGGCCTGCCTAAATCCGTTTGGTGAACAACTATAGACTAATGAACCTTTTTTCTAAAGAGAGAGTGAGAGAGAGACATCTGGCTTTTCATAGAGAAGAAGCTATCTCTCAGAGAGTGTGTGTATCTTACAATAACGTTCTTTCCAATCCTCCTGTTTAACTTAAATAAAAACTCTTGGTTAAACTGGACTGAGCTATTGGACTCTTAGTTTAACCTTTTGGGCTTAATTAATTATTCTAATTAGAACTATATAAATGACCCAATTAATAATTAATTTATCAGCCTAAATAAACTAGTCTAATAAATAAGCCTATAATAGTTTAGTCCAAGGTTAATCTTTAATTATTCAAATTGGGCTAAAGCCCTAAATAATTAATTAACACATCAAACTAATTTAATTAATTCTCTCTCCATGGACCTTTATTTTATTCTAACCCAACAATTAAATCAGGTTACTTAAATAAAATAAATTTCATTTAATTTAAGATCAAATTCCTTAGCCCGTATTTAATTAGGACTCACGGTCTATACTGGGGACCAAAAGACACACCGCATTGGCTACTAAAATGACCAAAATACCCTTACCATATAAATAGCTGTATTTTGCATTTTAAATATTTCCTAATATCAGCATAAGGAAATATTGACCCCAAGGACAATGCTGTGTTAGCCAAGTCTCCGACCTACAAGTGTAATGACTAAAATACCCCTCTATACATCGCCGTACATTTAAAGAGAAAAAAGTGTACTAACACCTCTCTAAATGACATCTACCATCCTTAGGCCTCTAGTCCAATAATCCACTACTTCCTGGATTGTTTCCACTTTCCAAGAGAGCTACTCTAAAGCAAACATCCAAATTATATTTCCCAGGGCCCTGGATATTTAGATCATTCAGATAACTACAAGGGGCGATATAGTATAGAAACTATCTTGTACAAGTTTGTCTTAATTAATTAGTCACACATACCCAACATGTAAGTATATTGGCTCTACGATAAAACCTCAACTATAGCATATTAAAGTATATGCTTCCAGTTTCGTCAGACCACCAACTCATACTCAAGTCATAGAGTACTAGTCCACGCTGTGGCGGTAGTAGTTTAGGTTTCTACTATATAATACTTTTAAGAAACCACTACTACAGGTCATGTTCTACGTATTCGAAATACACTTATGTCATGAAGTGAGTGGACTACTCACTGGCTAAAAGTAAGCCATTCCCCATTTGGAATTCACAACATAATAACCTAAATATGATGAGATTCCCATTCTCATCAATCGGTTAAGAACGAATGTTTATGTGTTAAGTAACTCGTGATTCATACCTTACTGTGAAAGACCTCTATTCACATGGACCACTTACTTAAACACAATGGGTCTTTTCCAAACGTAATTGTGCATAAATAAAAATGTAAATTCACAAACTATTTCTGAAAATAAATTCTTTTAGTAAAACATTCGATATTTACATTAGAAATCTAGTCTAAGAGGGTATATTTCCCAACAATCTCCCACTTACACTTTAAGACTAAGTAAGTTCGTAGGTGCCTACCCCTATGACGTCTAAGTGTCTCTTAAAGACTCTCTCAGCCAAAGGCTTGGTGAATAGATTAGCTAGATTATTCTCGGAGGTAATCTGTTCTACCACGACTTCCCATCTCTGGATGAAATCCTAAATCAGGTGGTACTTCCCCTCAATATGCTTCCCCTTCTTATGGTTCCTGGGTTCTTTCGATTGTGATACTGCTCCAATATTGTCGCAATACATCACAATCGGTCTATCCATATGTGGCACGACTCCAAGTTCTGAAAGGAACTTCCGGAGCCAGACTGCTTCATTGGATGCCTCTGAAGCTGTCACATACTCAGCTTCCATGGTTAAGTCAGCAATGCAAGAGTGCTTGATACTCCTCTATGAAATAGCTATTCCAGACAAGGTGAAGATATATCTACTAGTAGATTTTCTCTCATCCTTATCCGCCTGGAAGTCTGAGTCATTGTATCCTGTAGGAACCAAGTCATCAGCCCTGTAAACCAGTATATAATCTCTCCTTCCCTTGAGATACTTGAGAATATATTTTACAGCTTGTCAATAAACCTCTCTAGGGTTTGACTGATATCTGCTAACTAAGCCTACGACAAATCAGATATCTGGCCTAGTATACAGCATGGCGTACATGAGACTTTCCACAGCCGAAGCGTAGGGAATCCTACTCATTCTGTCATTTTCTTCTTGAGACTTAGGACAGTCCTTTAAAGAAAATGACAACCCATGTCTGCAAGGAATTAGAGCTCCCTTGCATGAGTCTATGCTGTACCTGGCCAGCATCTTGTTAATGTATGCCGCTTAGGATAATTCTAACATTTTCTGCTTCCTATTTCTAAGAAGTCTAATTCCGAGAATGTAGCTGGCTTCTCCTAAGTCCTTCATACTGAATTGACTAGACAGCCAAACCTTTGTAGATGACAATGACCCTACATCATTTCCAATGAGCAAAATGTCATCCATATACAGGACAAGAAAAATCACATTAATGCCTTCAAGTTTCCTGTACACGCATGGTTCATCCTCGTTTTGAATAAAACTATAAGACTTTGCAATCTCATCAAAACGAATGTTCTATACCCTTAATGCCTGCTTAAGTCCATATATGAACTTCTTAAACTTGCAAACCATATGCTCTTGACCTTTAGCAACAAAGCCTTCCGGTTAGGACATATAGATGTCTTTACTAAGATGGGTATTTAAAAATGTCATCTTGACATCCATTTACCATATCTCGTAGTCATAATGACATGCGATGGCAAGGAGGATACGGATGGACTTAAGCATGGCTACTGGGGAAAAGGTTTCCTCCTAATCGATTCCCTCTTTCTGAGTATACCATTTCGCCATAAGCCTAGCATTGAAGGTTTCCACCTTCCTATCTACTCCTCTCTTTCTCTTGTATACTCACTTACACCCTATGAGTTTTATCCCTTCAGGTGCAGCTACAAGATCCCAAGCCTGATTGAGGTACATGAACTCAATCTTGGCTTTCATTGCTTTATGCCACAGATTTGCATCGGCATCAGCAATAGCCTCTTCGTATTTAGTGGAGTCTAGTTCCTAATGGTCAGAGACTAACTCGAAAGCTTCTCCAGTCCACCTTTTTGGAACCTTAGACAATCTCCCACTACGACAAGGCTCCATATGTACAGGCTCTTGAGGTTGTGCCTCTTCTTGTTCCACAATTGGGTCAGAAGAAGTTGCTTTTGAAGATAACTTCTCCTCTAGTTCCAATCTAGTTGAACCTTTTGTGGAAATACTTGGATCATCCTCTAAGTATCTAGCATTGGTACTAACCAGTACTTTTTGCTCCTTAGGATGATAAAAGTAACCACCCTTTGTCCCTTTTGGATATCCAACAAAATAGCATAATTTTAATCTTGGTTCCAACTTGTCTCTCTTGACTAGTACATAAGTTGGACAACCCCATATCCTGAGATAATTCAGACTTGGCTTACGCCCAATCCACATCTCATAGGGAGTCCTAGGTACTGACTTGGAAGGCGCCAAGTTCAGAATGTATGCCACTTTTCCAGAGCATATCCCCAAAAAGACACTGGAAGAGTAGCATGAGACATCATGCTTCAGACCATTTCCATCAATGTCCTATTCCTTCTCTCAGCTATTCCGTTCTGCTGGGGTGTCCCTGGTGCAGAGAGTTGGGACACTATCCCGTGATGTACCATGTAGTACTTGAATTCACTAAGGAGGTATTCTATACCACGATTAGATCGTAAGGTCTTGATCAGTTTACCTGTCCGACGCTCCACTTCAGCCTTAAACTCTTTGAACTTGTCAAAAGAGTCAGACTTGCGTCTCATCAGGTAAACGTAATCAAACCTTGTACAATCATCCGTGAAAGTGATGAAATACTCAAAACCTCTTCTAGCTGGTGTAGACAAATGATCACACACATCAGTGTGAATAAGACTCAATACCTCATTGGCTCTATCCGCCTAAGGGGTAAATGACATTTTGGTCATCTTTCTTATTAGGTAGGACTCACACTGAGGTCAATTTTCCAATCTCAATTAGCCCAAAGGCCCATCATGGATCAACCTCTAAATCCTGGTTGAGTTGATATGACCCAACCTTAGATGCCAAAAATAAGAGTCATTGACATTAGTCTTTCTCTTCTTTATTAAATGTTCAGATTGAGCATTATTTAATTGATTGTTAATAGGGTTTAAGAAAAATAGATTCCCATACATGTATCCAATACATAAAATTTCCCCATCTCTACTGATAGAAATACCAGAATAGAACGATACAGAATATCCTTGATTTATTAGTTTTGCAACCGAAATCAAATTCTGTCGAAATCCAGATACATATAAAATATCTTTCAAAACCACTATTCTATTAGAATCAAATACAAGATCCAGCTCTCCCACTGCAAGGGCCCAAACTTGTACTCCACTTCCCACATGTAGTCCATGTTCGCCCTTCTGGAGTCTTCTAATCTTTCTAAACCCCTACAAGGAGTTACAGATGTGATCAGTAGCTTCTGAATTAACAATTTAAGTGGAAGTTGATCTAACCATTGATATAGACTTTAGATAAAAAACATTACCTATAGGGTTTTTCTTGGCTTGAAGATCTGGACACTCTTTTTTCCAGTATCCCTTCAGTCCACACTTGAAGCACTTGCCCTTGGGTTTGTCTTTGGGTTGGGTCTTGGGCTGGATCGCTGCGTTCCCCTTCTTCTTTTTGAACTTTCTGAGTTTGAGCCCAGTTCTAGACGATGAAACCTTAGCAATCATAGCCTTTTATTGTGGCTTCATGACCTTCTCCACCATTTGGAGCTTATTCATCAACTCAGTTAAACCCATGTTCAACTTGTTCATATTATAGTTCAACTTGAACTGAGTAAAGGAACCTGGTAGAGATTTGAGAACCATGTCCACTTGGCTCTTGGGGTCAATGACAACCCCTAAGATTTTTGCCTCCTCGAAAACAGTAATCATCTTGAACAGATGCTCTCTGACTGATGCTCCCTCAGCCATCTTAGTGTTAATGATGGTTTGAAAGTCTCCTGCCTTATGGGTTGGCTCTTATCCGTGAACATCGTGGCTAATGATTGGGTTATGTCATACGCAGTGGTCATGTGCTCATGTTTGGATTGGAGCACATTAGACATAGAGGCCAACATATAACAATGAGCTATCTCGTCGGCCTTCTTCCCTGCTTTCTCAGCCTCACGCTCCTCGACGGTGGAACCCTCCCCAATAACAGGGCAGGTTTTATAAAGGACATACTTATACTCTTCTGTTGTGAGTATTATGTCCAAGTTCCTCTTCTAGTCTACATAGTTTGATCCCGTTAGCTTATTCTCTTGGAGAATAACGGCTAATGGACTAAAAGAACCTCCCATCATTTCTGAAAAATCAAAAAATAAAAGAAAAAGATTCAGTTTCTGAAAACAAAACAAATATGTGCACTTTATCTTTATTATAAAAACTCTTATTTAATCATAAAATCTCTTACTAACATTTTTCATGCAAAAGTATTCCACGAATATTAACTATTGCAAAATATTAGCTTCGCCTGGTATGGACCCCAAAACCAAAAGAAATTGCAAAAAAAATTACAAGGAAAAAAAAAAATTCTCCTTGATCCACTGTACCCGTCACATTGGATCATGCACCCATTTGCATTGTAGCCCACTGCACCCGCCGCACAAAACTAGGATCCATGAGAAACCAGTGCGCGGACCGGCCTTCCAGGCC
Organism: Voacanga thouarsii; assembly: GCA_026120185.1. Classification (NCBI taxonomy): domain Eukaryota; kingdom Viridiplantae; phylum Streptophyta; class Magnoliopsida; order Gentianales; family Apocynaceae; genus Voacanga; species Voacanga thouarsii. The sequence continues at coordinate 776,621 of JANUWF010001486.1, forward strand.
TAAGCCAGCGTCGGTTCCAGCACCCTAAGTCGGCGCCAGTTGCGGTCTGACCGGCTTTCCTGCAGTTTTTTTTTCTACGAATTTTTCCTATTTTTCTACACAACTTTTGGCTTCGATGGCTCTCCGATTTCAAATCAAATACAATGAAATCAACCAAAGCCACCAATTGCCTATACCCATAAATATTAGGCTTACACGATTTACTAAGAAAAACAGTAAATTTACAAATCTCCTATATCTCCACCCGCAAGGTTTAATAGAGAATCTATCCATACCATATACAGTGAAGGATCACAATTTTAATCACTCATATGTGTCCAGTTTTATTCATCTAGACGCATGCTTCCTATATTTTCACAAAACCTTCATGCTCTAATACCAATTGAAGGCATAGAAAACGAAAAACACAGGGCACGCAACGGAAGCGAAGATAAAAAAACTGAAAAAACTAAAGAATAGGGGAATCTCGATCAGAGTCGGCGCCGCTCCGGTCGCCCTAGCTGGCGCCAGTTGTGCTCTGGCAGGACTCTGAGGTTAAAATTTTTTTACCTCTTTTCCTCATGCTAAGAGTTGGCTGGACCAGAATGTGTACTACCGGGGTAGGTACGCTGGTGGAAGCCTCTGGTGCGATTCCTGCAAGTCTCCTTCTCCATCTTTGCATGTAGGTGAACGCCAATCTCTCGATCTTCCAGTATATGGCCTGCCTAAATCCTTTTGGTGAACAACTACAGACTAAGGAACCTTTTTTCTGGAGAGAGAGTGAGAGAGAGACGTCTGGCTTTTCACAGAGAAGAAGCCGTCTCTTAGAGAGTGTGTGTATCTCACAACAACGTTGTTTCCAATCCTCTTGTTTAACCTAAATAAAAACTCTAGGTTAAACTGGACTAGGCCATTGGACTCTTAGTTTAACCTTTTGGGCTTAATTAATTATTCTAATTAGAACCACATTAATGACCCAATTAATAATTAATTTTCCAACCCAAATAAACTAGTCCAATAAATAAGCTTATAATAGTTTAGTCCAAGATTAATCTTTAATTATTCAAATTGGGCTAAAACCCTAAATAATTAATTAACCCACCAAATTAATTTAATTAATTCTCTCTTCATGGACCTTTATTTTATTCTAACTCAACAATTAAATCAGGCTACTTAAAAGACATACAGTCTATACTGGGGACTCACGATCTATATTAGGGACCAAAAGACACACCGCCTTGGCTACTAAAATGACCAAAATATCCTTACCATATAAATAGCTATATTTTACATTTTAAATATTTCCTAATATCACCATAAGGAAATATTGACCCCAAGGACAATGCTGCGTTAGCAAAGCTTCTGACCTACAGGTATAATGACTAAAATACCCTTTTATATATCGTCGTACATTTAGAGAGGAAGAAATGTACTAACACCTCTCTAAATGACATCTACCATCCTTAGGCCTCTAGTCTAATGATCCACGACTTCCTGGATTGTTTCCGCTTTCCAAGGGAGCTATCCTAAAGCAAACATTCAAGTCATGTTTCCCAGGGCCCTAGATATTTAGATCATTCAAACAACTACAATGGGCGATATAATATAGAAACTATCTTGTACAAGTTTGTCTTAACTAACTAGTCACACATACCCAACATACAAGTATATTGGCCCTACGATAGAACCTCAACTGTAGCAGATCAAAGTATATGCTTTCAACTTCGTCAGACCACCAACTCATACTCAAGTTGTAGAGTATTAGTCCACGCTGTAGCGGTAGTAGTCTAGGTTTCTACCATATAATACTTTTAAGAAACCACTATTACATGTCCTATTCTACTATTCGAAATACGCTTATGTCATGAAGTGAGTGAACTACTCACTGGCTAAAGGTAAGCCATTCCCTATTTGGAATTCACAACATAATAACCTAAATATGATGAGATTCCAATTCTTATCAATCAGTTAAGAATGAATATTTATTGTTAAGTAACTCGTGATCCATGTCTTACTGTGAAAGACCTCCATTCACATAGACCATTTACTTAAACACAATGGGTCTTTTCCAAACGTAATTGTGCACAAATAAAAATGTAAATTCACAAATAATTTCTAAAAATAAATTCTTTTATTAAAATATTCGATATTTACATCAGAAACCTAGTCTAAGAGGGCATATTTCCCAACATTGTCAATGTATGCACTTTGACTTAGTGAAATTAGCTTTCTAGATTTATCTCTATAGATCCTTACACCTAAAATATAGATAGCTTTACCTAAGTCTTTCATTGAGAAACAATTTCCCAACCATGTCTTTACACTTTGTAGAGTTGGGATATCGTTTCCAATGAGTAAGATGTCATCAACATAAAGTACCAAAAAGACTATTGCATTCCCACTTGTTTTCTTATAGACACAAGGCTCATTTTCATTTTTGATAAATTTAAATTCTTTAATTACTTTATCAAAACAAAAATTCCAGTTTCGAGATACTTGTTTCAATCCATAAATGGATCTTTGAAGCTTGCATACTTTATTAGAATTCAAAGGATCATCAAAACCCTCAGGTTGTGTCATGTACACATCCTCGAGTAAGTTTCCATTAAGGAACGCGGTTTTGACATCCATTTGCCAAATCTCATAATCATAATATGCTGCTATGGCAAGAAGAATTCTAATAGATTTAAGCATTACAACTGGTGAAAAGGTTTCATCATAGTTTATACCATGAGTTTGCTAATAATCTTTTGCTACCAGTTGTGCTTTGAAAGTATGCACATTTCCCTCCATGTCTTTTTTTTTTTTGAAAATCCATTTATACCCAATGGTTTTTGAACCTTTAGGTGGATTAACCAAAGTCCAAACTTGGTTATCATATATGGATTGCATCTTAGACTTCATGGCCTCTAACCATTTTCTAGAGTCAGAACTCTTAATGGCTTCTTGATAAGAAGTGGGCTCATCATTAACCATAAGCTCCATATTGTGATCGTTAGTGATAAGGAATCTATATCTCTCAGGTTGTTAACGAACCCTATCAGATCTTTGAGGTTCTTGTTCTATAGAAGTAGGCTCATCTTGGACTTGTGAGTCATCTAATCGAAGTTCATTATTTGGTTCAGGTACTAATTGTAGCTCTTGAATCTCATCAAGGTGCATTTTACTCCCACTGATTCTTTTGAAAATAAATTCCTTTTCAAGAAAGAATCCATTTCGAGCAATAATTACTCTATTTTCTTTTAGGAGATAAAATTGGTATCTTTTAGTTTCTTTAGGATACCCCACAAATATGCATTTATCCGATTTGGGTGCAAGTTTATCATATAATAAACGCTTTACATAAACTTCACAATCCCAAATATTGAGAAATGACAAACTAAGTTGTCTCCCAATCCATATCTCATATGGTGTTTTCTGAACCGATTTAGATGGAACTCGATTTAGTATGAATGCAACAGTCTCTAGAGCATAACCCCAAAAGGAGATTGGAAGATCAGTTTGACTCATCATTGAACGAATTATATCTAATAAAGTTCGATTTCTCCGTTCAGATACACCATTCCATTGAGGTGTTCCGGGTGGAGTTAATTGGGAGATAATTCCATAATTCTTAAGATGCTCGTCAAACTCGTGACTTAAGTATTCATCACCTCGATCTGATCGAAGTGTTTTGATACTCTTGCCAAGCTGATTTTGTATTTCATTTTGAAATTCTTTGAATTTTTGGAACGATTTATATTTGTGTTTCATCAGATACAGGTAGCCATATCTACTAAAATCATATGTAAATGTAATGAAGTACTGAAATCCTCCTCTAGCATGTGTATTCATTGATCCACATACATCAGTATATATTAGGCCTAATAAATCACTTACCCTTTCATTTTGCCTCTTAAAAGACGCTTTAGTCATTTTGCCTAATAAACAAAAATCACATGTTTTGTAAGATTCTAAATCAAATGAATTTAGAAACCCATCATTATAAAGCCTTGTTATGTGTATCTCATTTATATAGCCCAAACGACAATGCCAGAAGTAAGTCTGATTTAAATCATTGGATTTCAATCTTTTAGTATTAATGTTATATATAGATTTGTTCGAAGATCCACGAAAATTGAGAATATAGAGTACATTTGATAATGAGGTATCTGCATAAAAAATGCCATTTTTATTAATTGAGCAAATGTTATTTCTAATAAATTCAAAACCTTCTAAATCTAAACAAGAAATTGAAATAATATTCCTACTGATAGCAGGAACATAAAAACAATCATTCAGTTCTAAACCAAGCCCACTGGGCAAAAGTAATTCAAAAGTTCTTACAGCTACTACAGCAACTTTTGCTCCATTCCCAACTCGTAGGTCCACCTCGCTTTTTACCAAGGCTCTACTCATTTTAGATCCTGCACATTTACACAAATGTGAGATCCACAACTGGTATTCAATACCCATGAATCAGAAGTAGATAAATTAATTTCTATAATATAAATACCTGAAGCGGCAGTCTCACTGTCCTTCTACTTCTTTGCATCCAAATAGAGCTTGCAATTTCTTAATCAATGTCCTTATTCTCCACAATGGTGGCAAGCTCCTTCCTTTGGTGTCTTGACCTTATGTTTGGGTTTGAACTTGGACTTAGTCTTGTCCTTACCCTTACTGGCCATGACTTTGCCCTTTTGATTGTTCCTTTTTCCTTTCCCTTTTTGAACCATTAGAACACTAGGAGTATTCTTTTTAATGTTCAATTCAATTTGTTTCATCATCCCATGCAATTCAGTAATGGATTTCTCCATATTATGCACGTTAAAATTCATGACAAACTGATCATATTCAGGAGGTAATGAGCCCAAGATCAAATCTGTGGCCATGTCATGATGAATAGGAGCACCAAGCTTTTCGAGATGATCAAGATAGCCCTTCATTTTAAGGATATGAGCACTTATCGAGGTGCCAGAAACCATCTTGCATGCATTTAACACCTTATGAGTTTCAAATCTCTCTTGTCGTGCTTGCTCTTGGAACATTTCCGTGAGATGCACAATCATGTCATATGCCTCTACTTCTTCAAATTGTTTTTGAAGTTCAGAGTTCATGGTTGCTAGCATGAGGCAAGTAACATCGTTTGAGTCATCTTTATACTTACTATAAGCATCTTTTAAGCTTTTAGGGCGTTATTTGCTGAAGCAGGGGGAATAGGATTTTCAAAAACATAGAGCTTTTTTTTTCTTGCTTAAGAACGATTCTTAAGTTGCGTGCCTAATTAAGAAAGTTAGTTCCACTAAGCTTGTTTTTCTCGAGCACAGATCGCAATGAGTTATTCCAACTGTTTGTTGCCATTATCTACGTACAAAATATGCAAAGTAATTAATTTTGCAACCTTAATGAAAAACTCCCACTAAAAGCATTCAAACTTTTGAAACTTCAACATTTTGACGTTTCTTAGTGGGTAACCAAAAAAAAATTATAAATATTTTATTTTAATCATAAGTAAACTTTGGCTTTACTTTTATAATTAAATAAAACTCAAATTTTAAATGGGATATACATCAAATGTCCCGGTTAAAATCTCATATAATGCCCGAGACCCAAAACCATTTTGATAGCCCATTTAAGTCAAACCATATCAAACTTATGGAAAACTATTTTCCATCTTGTCTCACTTAGATAATCAAAAGCATCCTACTTTGATAGGAATAACCATATGATGATCCAAGTAATAACAAGTGTTTGATTTTGAAAGGCATTTAACACTTAATTTTTTTAAAATAAAATTTTTATTGTAGTAAGCATGAAATAAATATATTAAATATGCATGCAAGACATTAATAAAAGTGACATAGCATGGCCCATAACCTATGTTGATCTTTATGAGCAAAGTGAAGATCAAGATGGTCAATCTAGGTATACGAACTCCTTGAGCATTCTCTAATGCCTTGAGCATACTCCTTCTTGATTGTAAATGTAGGCCGTCGTCTTCTTTTACTTTAGATAGTAAAATTAAAATAATTCATATTCTAGGAAAGCAATACAATTTTACAATAATGAAAAATGATACGCCAACCGTATTTAAAAATTACAACTCAAAACAATCAGAATGTAACCTACCAATCACATTGGGGTAAAACGAGCCATGCTATGCACTATTCAAAATAATCCACAAATACAATAAAAAAAATACTAACGAATAACACACAACGAACAGTTAGTCGGGGTTCCAAGGGACAGCGCCCCTGGTGGAGGTCCCGCTGGCCGTTCAGCAAACAGGGGTCAAAGAGGTAGCGCCCCTTGCGGGGGTCTTCGGGGGTAGCGCCCCCGGAAGGAAAAATGGTTTTTCCTTCTCTCGTTGAATGAGATTTCACCATTCGATTTTCGAATATTAATTAAATTAACGTTCGGACCCCTTAGTAACCATCACCTTGAATTTTCATGTTACAGACAATCTGCGTTTCCTTTTAACCATATTGGTATCATGGCAGATTAATACAAATAATTTGCAACATATAATGATGGATATCATACTTACGATACCATATCATATTAAAACAGACTAGTTTATAGACAATTTGTAAATCATTTGGTCTCTGTTCTAACAACTAAGACGCACAGATTAAACCAAATTCAGGCAGTCCGCATGCTAAGTATTCTAAAATTTACAATCATGTGAACATGCTGATATACACCGTTTAAATTCACATATATCATACATATATTTAACAATACGATTAACACAGATGAATCAATATAATCGTTTGGCAAGTTGCTCTGATACCACTGTTAGGATTCGTGGGCTCCTAAACGCGAAAAATATCCACGAATCCCTTCTGATGACCCAAGTAAATGATTAAGAAGATCTAAGGATTACATAATTACCTTCTGTTTGGCTTAATCAAGATCATTCGATTCTGATTGTGCTGTCGTACGTGCAACCCGAATGATCACCAGACGCTGCAGTATGCGAACGCCCTGTATTGGATATATACGGCGAACTAACTCATTACCCCGAGAGTAATAGCATCTAGAGTTCGAGAGGCTTATTATTTCTTTCTGGTGAATAGAGGTACGAATATTTTAACAGAATTGGTCCCTTGAGAAGACGGTTAGGGTTTTCTTAAAACCCATTTGAACCTCTTAGAGTTCAACTCTGATAATATCTTATCATATTTTATTTTAAATTTAAATTAAATTAAAACTGATATGATAAGATTCTGTCATTATCTCGGTAATTTAACTAATTAATTTATCGAGTCGGATTCTTACAATCTGGACATCATCCAAATATATCAAATATGGACATATTTCCAAATTCATTGTATCTAGTAAATTTTCTAGGTTTGATTAACTTAGGCATATTTTCAGATTCATCGAACTTGATTACCAGAAAAATAACTTAACAAATTCGTTTATTATGTGACTCTATATGTTCATTTAATACTGATAGTGTGCCCAAATCACATTTAAATAGCCCACAAGTTATAAGTGATTTCTAACAAAACATTATAACTATCCAGATTAAATGAAGATCAGTGATCTCTTTAAACCAAATCATAATTTTATATTTAGTCCTTTTGTCACACGATATTCAGATTAAGCATAAGGCACAGAGCATGTCATCCTTATTAAGTTTAATCAATTATTTCTTGATCTCATAGTCGACTGTTCAAACAAATGATATTAATATCTTAAATTGATATATTTGAGCACGGTCATGCATTTTAATAGTCTAACTTATCAAGAGGCCCAGTGATATCTCTCGCATAATTGAGAGGGAGAAATTCATTCACTATCAATCATATTCCTCTCCTTGATTTATTCTATATCCAACAGTAGTCTAATTTATTATCTGGTTAAAGACTACTGTAGACAACGTCAAAATATAGAATTTATCAAGTAGGAAACTATGATGAATTTAGGTCGAAGGACTTTTAATATCATTATGGCTAGGAAGTACTTATGACATGTTCCATGAAGTACTCTCACAGTGGGTCATATCCAATACAATGGTCTTTAATATTTATTTATGTTTTGACTTGATATTACATATATTCATGACCAGTAAAACATAGTCATCGAGTCACAAATATACTAATCTTAATTTATTATTGTTCTACTAATAATAATCGATTAGAGACAGTTTAATAATAGTTATTGTATTGATTATAGGGTTTTACTATCAAGTCGCATACTTGATGACCACAAAACTAAATGCATTATTCATGGAAAGAAATGTCTCGTATTATTACATAATACATAACGATAATAGTATAAGTACAAATTGACTCTAGGGCATATCCCTAACAGTAGTTAGTAAAGTCTTCGTGAAAATATCTGTCAGGTTGTCACATAACTGAATTTGTAGCACATCAATTTCACATTTCTTCTGGAGTTCATGAGTAAAGAAGAATTTTGGCGAAATATGTTTTGTCCGATCTCCTTTAATATATTCTCCTCATAATTAAGTTAAGTAAGTTGCATTATCTTCATAAAAAGGAGTTGGAATATCTCTTCTAGATGATAATCCATAACTTTTTTGGATATAATGAATCACTGATCTTAATTATACACATTCTCGACTTGCTTCATGAATGACTATAATTTTAGCATGATTTGAAGAAGTAGCTATTATAGATTATTTTGTAGAACGCCATGATATAGCAGTATTTTCACATGTAAATAGATAACCTATTTGAGAACGTGCTTTATGTGGATCAGATAAATAACCAACATTTGCATAGCCTATCAATGTTGGGCTGGTTTTATTTGAATAAAATAATCTAAGATTAATTGTACCTTGGAGATATCGGAGGACTTGTTTAATTCCATTTCAATGTCATCGTGTTGGTGAATAACTAAATCTTGCTAACAAATTGACAGCAAATGCAATATCAGGTCGTGTATTATTAGCAAGATACATCAATGCACCATTGCACTGAGATATGGTACTTCAGGACCAAGGAGTTCTTCATCATCTTCTTGAGATGGGAAAGGATCTTTATTCACATCTAATGATTGAGCGATGATTGGAATACTCAATGGATGTGATTTGTCCATGTAAAATCTTTTTAAAACTTTTGCTGTACATGTTGATTGATGAATAAATATTCCACTTCCCAGATGTTCAATTTGTAAACCAAGTCAAATTTTAGTTTTACCAAAATCCTTAATTTCAAATTCTCTTTTTAAATAATTAATTTTTTCTTGGAGCTCTTTTGGAGTTCAAATAAAATTAATTTTATCAACATATATAACTAATATCACAAATTTAGAACAAGATTTCTTAATAAAAACACATGGACATACCCGATCATTTTTAAATATTACTTTCAATAAATATTCACTAAGATGATTGAATCACATGCACCCAAATTGCTTCAGGCCATATAATAATTTCTGCAACTTGATGGAGTAATTTTCATTAGGATAATGTTTATATGCTTTGGGCATGTGAAATCTTTCGGGGATTTTCATGTAAACATCATTTTCTAAATTTTCATACAAATAAGTAATGACAACATCTAATAGGCGCATCTATCTTTTCATGTACTACCAAACTGATAAGATATTGGAATGTAATAGCATCAACAATAGGAGAATAAGTTTTATCATCAATACTTGGTCTTTGTGAAAAATTTTAGGCTACTAACTGTGCTTTATATCATACTATTTCATTATTTTCATTGAGCTTTCGCACAAATATCCATTTGTAACCAGCAGGTTTTATACCTTTAGGTGTTTGGACTGCAGGTCCGAAGACTTCACATTTTGTAAGTGCATTTAACTCCGATTGAATCGCATATTTCTATTATAGCCAATTTTTTCTATACCGACATTCATCAATTGATATTGGTTCAGGATCATTATTATCCTGTGTAACATCAAGAAATATATTGTATGCAAACATATTATCAATAACTGTTTCTATCCGATTTCAACTTCTACCGAAAGTGGTATAATTGATAGAAATTTCAGCATTACTTTCATCAACTTCTGATTCTTTGTCATCAGTTCTCTCTTGGTCTTTATCATTCTTTTCTTCAATATGATCATCTAGATTATTTAATCCTCTTTTCTTTCGAGAATTTTTATCTTTAGCATCAAGAGGTCGGCCACGTTTCTAACGTGCTTTTGACTCAGCAGCAATATAGATAATCTTTTGTTCTGGTAGGATTGCAATTCGAATAGGAGCATTTAAAGCTGGAATATGCAATTTTCTTACTCTTCTGTAGTTAACAAAAGCGTGTGACATTTGATTTGTAATACTTTGCAAATTAATTATCTTTTGAACTTCAAGTTCACACGCGCTTATACGCAGATCAAGATAATTTAATGATGTTGTCCAAGCAAGATCTTTCTTATGTTGTTTATGTTCTCCCCCTAATTTAGAGAATAATAATTCATCAAAATGACAATTCACAAATCTTACTGTGAATACATCTCCTGTCAGGAGTTCAACATACCTGATAAGAGAGGGAGAATCATATCTAACGTATATCCCCTTTCTTCTTTGAGGACCAATTTTTGTACGTTGGTTTGGTGTAATTGGAACATGTACAACACACCCCAAAATTCTTAAATGAGCAATATTTAGTTCTGAACAAAAAATTAATTGCAAAAGAGAGAATTTATGATTACTAGTTGGCTTTATACGTATAAGTGTTGTAGCATGTAAAATAGCATGTCCACAAGCAGATATTGAGAGATTTGTTTTTATTAATAATGGTTTAGTAATTAATTGTAATCTTTTAATAAAAGATTCAGTAAGATCATTTTGTGTATGAACATGAGTTACAGGATGTTCAACATTATTCCCAATTGACATGCAATATCATCACAAGCATGTGATGAAAATTCACCAGCATTATTCAAACAAATATTTTTAATTTGATAGTCAAGAAATTGTGCTCGTAATTTAATTATTTGAGCAAGTAATCTCGCAAATTCCAGGTTACGATTAGATAATAAACACACATGTGACTATCGAGATGATGTATCAATTAAGACCATAAAATATCTGAACAGTCCACATGTTGGATGAATAGGTCCACAAATGTTTTCGAGAATCCGTTCAAGAAATGTAGGACTTTCAGCTCCTACTTTTACTGGTGATGGTCTAATAATTAATTTTTCTAAGGAACATGCAGCACGTGGGAATTTTTCTAATGTCAATATCTTTTTATTTTTTAATGGATGACCATGTGTATTATCAATTATTCTTCGCATCATGGTAGACTCGAATGACCCAACCGGTCATGCCAAATGCTAAAAGTAGTAGGATCAGTAAACTTCTGATTTACTAGATAATGAATTTCAATTGTACATATTTTTACAAGATATAGGCCAGTAGAAAAAGACGGTAGTTTTTCTAATACAAATTTCTTACCCAAATTAATTTGAGTAATATAAAGATATTCAATACCATTTTCCTCATTTGTTTCAACATGATACCCATTTCTGCGGATATCTTTAAAACTCAATAAATTTCTTCTGGATTTTGAGAAAAATAGTGCATTATCAATATAAATTGTTGTTCTTTCAGGAAACAATATACTATCTCTTCTGGGGCCTTTAATTAAATTTGTATTACCGTTTATAGTATAAATAGTTATTTCTCCCATTTTGAGATAAGAAAAATATTTTTCATTTTTTAGTATGGTATGTGTAGTTCCACTATCAATAATACATACATCATCATTAACAACAACCATCTGAACAAAAATATGTATATACAAACATAAATATTATTGAAATATAATGAAAATTTTAAAATATCAGAGTTAAGCATTAGTTCTTCTGGATACTGCCATCACCAATTAAATGGTATATCCTACCGTCTGGGTGTTCGAAAAAAATTAGATACATCCATATGGGTAATATTAATATTAAGATCTTCTGGATCAATATCATCATTGGCAGCATTATTTACTGGATATTGAAAAAAAATTGCTTCAACATTTTTATTTTTCTTTTTCAATGAAGCTTGATATAATTCCATTAAATATTTGGCCGTACGATAATTACATGACCAATGACCTTTCATGCTACATCTATAACATTTATCCTCATAATTTTTTTACATTTCTTTTTCTTTTCCCTTATTATCTTTTCTTTCCCACTTCAGGTGGCCAGTATTTCTCACAACTTGATTATTATTGTGATAAGAAAAATATCGAGCGTATCCATGACCATAACTATGGCCATGCCCACGACTACGACTACAACTACAACTATGGCTTTTGCTGGAGCCAACAACATTCACTTCTGGGAGTGCTGTTGAGCCAGTGGGTCTGACTTCATGATTTCTCAATAATAACTCATTATTTTTCTCTGCAATGATGAGGGTAGTAATTAAATCAGTAAATTTTGTATATCCTTTTTTTCTATATTATTGCTGTAGGACAATATTCGAGGCATGAATGGTGGAGAATGTCTTTTCCAACATATCTTCATCAGTAACTTTTTCTCCGCATAATTTTAACTGATATGTAATTTTATATATGATGAAGCTATATTAATTCACGATTTTAAAATTTTACAACCTCATGTGCAACTATTCATACCGTGCAGTTAGTAATATGACCATCTTCAGGTGATCAAATATTTCTTTTAAATTTATCCACATGACATATGGATCTTTTTCGGTAAGACATTCAATTTTCAAATTTTCATTGAGAAGACGACGGATAAAAATTAAAGCTTTGGCCTTTTGTTGTAAAGATGCACTATTTTTTTTTTTAATAGTTTCACTAAGGCCTTCAACATTTAGATGTATTTTTGCATCGAGAACCCATGACATATAATTTTTTCCAGAAATATCAAGGGTTACAAATTCGAATTTAGTAAGATTAGTCATAGGGATCAATAAATGCATACCTTTAGTCTCCTGGATTTTGTTATGGCAAAAACTCGTACTTTAGTCTTCTTTGGAAATAATAGAGACTCGTGCTGATAATATGTTATGAAATTTTAACAGTGTTAGAATAAAATCTACACATAATAAATCTCTGACTATTATTTGCACAATAATTTCTTCAAACTTCTCTATTTCTTTTCTCTCTCAACTTTCCCTAACAATTCTCTCACAATTGGAATATTTCTCAAACTTGGAAAGAGCTCTATTTATAGAGCTTTATTAGTGGAGTTAATAATCTATTTCCACTAATGTATTAGTGGTGTTTCCACTAACTCCACTAATATGTATTAGTGATATTAATGATGGACATCCACATCCACTAATTTTTACAATAATTCTTGCTTTGAAGTTTACAAAAATTGAATTATTATTTTTAAATTATGATTAATTATTCGATAATAAAAAGAATAAGCTAATAATAGCTGATAATTTGTGAATTTTAAAAAGGAATACCTGGAATCCTTTCAATTCAAAAATACAATGTAAATTTCCTCCATGTATCCTAGTGTTGAGTAAATAAAATTTTTATCAAAAAAAATGTAAAAAATGTGACAGCCCATAAAATGCATACAATTTACTTTTTCTTGTGACGAAATTATCATATTTTCTTAAACTAAGAAAAATGACAAAGAATTTTCATGGTACACTACTCCATAGCCTGTCGTATGGTGGTTAGAGAAGTGGGTGTCAACTGGGATATCTGAGGAGGAGACGAAGTCTACACCCCCTGTTGCTCAGGGAGCGTAACCTGTGTGCTCCCGGATGTCGTCATTGTAGGATCAAAAGCCCCCCGTAAAGTTCGAATAGTAGGCCGATCGGATGATTCCGATGAAGGCCCTGAGCATTGCTGCTGAGAATTAGCCATAATACGTCCTGAACGTAATTGCATGCAACAACTACTCTTTGGGTCCCACTGGGCATACCAATTTATGTAGCCTTACAAAAATGGAGCCGATAAAAGTGTCGAACAACTACTCTTCTAATGAATATAAACAGTCTAATGGAAAGATGAATGGATGAGCCGGACCTTTTAAAAAATATGGGTTCCTTGGACTTACCATAGAAAGGGTCCAAGCAGGTAGAAATATTGCATGCGAAAGCAAAACAGAATTGAACACGATGTATTTTGATTAAAACGATGATTGAATATAGGAATTGATAATCAAAGCAACATCAAACGGAAACTTTGTAATCAAAGGAGTAAAGAAAATTGTAAACAAAGCTGTAAGCAAAGCCGTAAAGAAAGCTATAAATGAAAGCAGTGAAGAAAGCTGTAAAAATGTGAAAAAAAAGGAATTGAAAACTAGAAAATTTTGATAATTTGGTCTAAGATGAGTGTTGGTGTCTTCAATTTGAGATTCTTGCTTGCTTTATACTTACTGTGACGCAGCTGCCGACTTTTGAACGTGGAGGAGATCCTGCTTTGTGGTCCATCCTTGGCTGTTGAAAACGGTAATGTCTTACCGATCGTGCCGAGGTGTGCGAGTGATGGCTCATTGGCACTTGGTTCCGATGTTGGCTGGGTATAGCCGCTGAGGATTTTCCTTGACATCATCATTCATTTAGCAGAATTCATATCGGTTTCAGTTGAAAGTTACCGTTGCAACGGATCGGCTACAAATGACGTTAGCAACTTCAAAAAATTGTGATTCTTGATTTCCTTGTGAAGTTTGAATCACTCCATCCCCCCTTTCTTCCAAGAATGAAAATAAACATGGCTCAACGTCCCCACTTTCAAAAAAAAAAAAAAATTGTAAAAAAGAAAGAAAGAAAGAAAAGAAGTGCCCTGATGTTGGCCCATTTATGTATTGAATGCGGCTTGATTCCAAACCATCATGAATAGCCCGCAATCCAGTCCCCCTATGCTTGTCATTCTTTCTTTTAAAGTTTTCAAAAATTGAACTATTATATATATATATATATATATATATATATATATATATATATATATATATAAATAGCTACGAAAACACCCCACAACGACACACGGCATCGTTATTGAAGTAACGCTTGACACTTCCTATATTGACACATGGATACTTTGAATTGATACTTCTTTTTTTTTAATAAATATAAAAGTTATTCATCTGAACTGAATGAATTCATTGAATCCAAATAGATTGAGACGAAAGTTATCTGAATTTAAAATATCAACATGTCTTTTCGTTGCTCGATAAGATTAACCACATTCAAAGTTTGATAATTTACTATTTATTGTCAATGGCTCTTCACAATCATCACAACTGATTTCAACAATCTTTAGCTTTAGAATCCTGACAAGAGGCTAGAAACGTAAAATGTCTACTCTACTAGTAACGTAAGGACTTATGCTGATGTAGTGTGGGAGGAGACATTGAAGAAGTAAAAGGAGGAAACACTCATATTGATTGCAAAGAAAACTCATACAAGATTTTCGAGTCCCTAGCTTCATATGTTCCATTACAACTCCTACCAGGAAACTTCTTGCAACCCCAACTCCAATTTGACTCCACTTTATGCTATTCCTGAAAAGAATCATGGTCAGCAGTTTGATGTTCCAAAAGAGATGCCTGGTGGACTTCCATTCATCAAGTTTGAAGATTACCAATATTTTGGTGCACTGCTGAAGGAAGAAAATGAAGAGGAATTGTCTCTGGGGGAGCAAAAAGAGGGAAAGATCATGAACCTGCCGCAAACTGATAAGGCCAAAAATTTGGTGTTGGGCTAACATATATCCCTTCATGGTTGCACCATGACAATGTAAGGATAATTTAATACTTTAATCAGAAACCAAAACAAAATAAACACCCCAAATACCAATCCAGTAAAGATATGAACAACAACGGTCCAAGAAAATATGCATTCAATTCCATTGACAAGCTTGAAACGACTCCAACCACATAAAAGACCCCACACACCATACTTCCTGAACATGAAGAATGTAAGAAAGTTACCATATCTGAAACAAATGCCAACCGTCTCCCCGTAGAGAAAATGAAAACGAAAACTGTTAAAGGAGTTATCTAACCCCAACAACTTATATATCCCAAACTTATCCTAAAAAGAATATATTTTATAGTAGAGACTTTCTGTAACAAACTTAGACTTCCCTTTAGATATCCTTAAAGTTCAACACAAGGCGGCCAAAAGAAAAAGAAGCACAAAATTGTAATTTCCTAAATTCACTGAAAACCCTTTAACCATCCTTGAAACTCCATTCAACTTCAAACATAAATTAAATAATTTTTTTTTTCAAAAGAAGAATATAAGCCCCAAAAAAAAAAAAAATAACTAAGAAGAAAAGAAAAGCTCTCAAGCTTATCTACGTTTCTTTGGGAGAAGAAAACGTCCTGTAAGGAAAGAATTTGTCTTATCCAAAAACGAGGATATCAAGGTAAATAAGCAAAATGTGAAGGGAGATTAACAGTAGCTTAAAAAAATACTCCAAATTGGGAAGAAAAATGAATAGAGAGACACTGCTCTGAATTCTGCTACCACTGAAAGTACAGAAAGCAGAAACGCAGAAATCAAGAAGAAGGCCGAGAAGAAGGAGGAGGATGAAGCTGGGGCTGAGAGGGCATCAACATTCGCATCTTCATTTGAGGGACAAAGAGAACCATATTATGAGGGATAAGGGAATACACAACATGGGATGAAATTACCCTAAAAGTGGACCGAGTCAAATTTGGACTCAAATTTTAGGCCCAGAAACAAAAAGACTTGAGCTCCCCTTCTTTTTTTCTCTTACCCTAAAATCCAAGTTCTTTTTCTCTTTCTCCTTTGCACATATTAAATTATTGATAAAACAATGGTTTAATTGACTTAAAATGCATTTTTATTAAGGTCTGTTTAAGTTTAAACAAGTGCAACTATTCCTTATAAATGCCACGGAAATTATGCTAAGCATGTAATAATGAAATTATTCTATTCGTTATTTTGATGCAATGTAATTCGATCTATTTTTTCATATTTTTTTTCCTGAGTTGAGAGAGTTATACACCAACTATTGCATTAGAAATATTTCCACCCACACAAAAGTGTGTTTCAATCTTTTTTTCCTCATTTGAGCAGGAATTATATTATTAAATTTTTGGCATTGCGATTACTTGACCAAGTTTAATTTGAAAGAAAAATCCTTTTATGCTGAATTGTTTTAGACTGTCAGCAAAAGGGATAAAATCCTTGATTGAATAAGAATGAGAAAATTCAAATAATAAAAGGCAAGAAGATAGATTTAATTTCTGTTCTTTTTAATTTTTAATTTTTTATCTTTTTGAGAATTCCAAAAGTATTATTCCATATCTATACATTTCATCCCTCCAAAAATTTGAAGTTTTTTTTTAAAAAATATCATGGTTATATGAATTGGTTTTTTTTAAAATCGGAGTTACCTAAATGTTTTAGTTTTTTAAATATTAGAGTTATCTTCTTATCTAAATTATTTTTTAATTTTAAAAAATTGATAAAATTATCCCGTACAAAATACGGGCACCAACCTAGTTACCAATAATGACTCGATAATAGTTGATAATTTGTCATCTTAAAAAAGAATATTCGGAATCCTTTCAAATTAAAAATACAAGGAATTTTGTAAATTTCCTCTCAGTATCTTAGTGTTGAGTAAATAAAATTTTCATTTAAGTAACAAATATGAGAGCCCATACAATGCATGTAATTTTCTTTTTCTTGTGGTGAAAGTATTATATTTACTTAAAATAAGAAAAATGTCACAACATTTTCGACGGTAACATATTTCAAAACCGTTTGTATTTTCCTTTATTCTTAATTTTTATTTGATTTAAATTTATTTTTCATATTTAAAGAAAACATACAAATTTTACAATTTATAGACTTTTTAAAAACTTTCTAAAATAACTTCCTGATTTTTTTAAAATAGCATACACAATAATTAATATTAACTTTTAGTGAGATATAATAACAATGATAAAATTAGAAAAAAAATGTAACAGATGTTTCTTTTAATCTCTAGCATGATATATTATAAAAGAAATAAATGCACAAATAAATTAAATCAGAGAAAGTAATATGTAAAAATGAAAATCATTTTGTGTTGAGATTTGTATCTTTGTTAAGGTTTCATTGAGAAATGAAGAGTATAGATAATTTTAGGGACTTGTGTGTAAAATTGTAAAGGCAGTATATAAGCCTAAATCGTTATCAAATAAAATAAGTTTTACTCGATTAATCAATTTAGTATCAGAGCCAAACTCTAGCCGTAACCCGCTACAGTACCCCGCTCCGCTGCTACAGTACCGCGCCGCCCGCTATAGTAAATCGCTCCAATAACAGTAACCCTCATTTCTCTCTAGGCCCCTCACTACTTCCAGTTTGTTTTCTATCTCCGTACCCGTGTGGGGAGGGCGATACCCCAAGGGTCCCGAGATAGCATGAAGATGCAAAAGTTCTAGACAAATCTTGATGTGTAGAAGATCGAGATCAGGTCAAAGAGAAGAAGAAGGGTAAGTTTGTGATAAACTCGTGTAATAGGTGTGAGGAACTCGAATACGAGTCGATCCATATGAGAGGTTGAGACTTAACCAAGTGAGCTAAGTCCAATTGCTTGGACATGTCTCTCTTTTTTTTTCATTTAAACCATTCCTAACATTCATTTTGTATTTTTTTTTAAATCTTTATACTATTACAAAATACAACAATTATATTCAATTTACTATGAAACCATATTATTCAATATAATAAATTATTTTATATATTTATATAATCAAAAGTTTATATACTGTTAATTATTTTATCGTTTTTATCAAATAATTTTTTCAAATACACACACACACACACACACACACATATCAATACATGCATATTATATATATATATATATATATATATATATATATATATATGTGTGTGTGTGTGTGTGTGTGTGTATGTATGTATGTATGTATGTATGTATGTATGTATGTATGTATGTATGTATGTATGTATGTATATATATAATATATTTATTTATATAGATAAATATTTATATATATTTATAAATATTTATTTATATATCTTTATTTATAAATATTTATATATAAATATTTTAAAAATATATAAAATAAATATGCATTTTTATTTATATATAAATATTTATTTATATATATATTTATAAATATTTATATTTAAAAATATTTATTTTTATATTTATATTTAATAATATTTATTTTTATATATAAAATATTTTTTATATATTTATATATAAATAGTTATATGTAAATAAATATTAATTTATATATAAATATTTTTAAATATATATTGATGAAAGATTTTCGTGGCTGATTCGTAGGAGATCAACCACGAAAAAAATCCGTGGCTGATTTGTGACTGATCAGCCACGAAAAATTTTTAAAAAATTGATTATATATTGATAAAAGATTTTTGTGGCTGATTCGTAGGTGATCAGCCACGATTTCGTGGCTGATCACCTACGAATCAGCCTCTGATCACCTACGAATCAGCCACGAAAATATTTTATCAATATATAATCAATTTTTTAAAAATTTTTGTGGCTGATCCGTGGCTGATCCGTGGGTTAGTTTGCATCCTACGCCAGTTTCCGTGGTTGATTGCCTAGTTTCTAGTAGTGTATGGAGCAGTGGTGAAAATATTGAGGTATGATAATGGTACAGAGTATACCAATAGAGCATTTGCGGAATACTTGTCTGCTCAAGGTATACAATATCAGACTACATGTCCATACACACCAGCTCAAAATAGGGTAGCAGAAAGGAAAAACAGACACCTTCTAGAGACAGCTAGAAGCATGATGATCGTGATGAACGTCTCAAAGCAGTTATGGGGGCAAGCGGTCTTAACAGCTGCTCAATTGATCAACAGGATGCCCTCAAGAGTGTTAGACTAGAAGTCTCCGTGTGAAATGTTGAAAGGAGATAATGGTGGGATCCTCCCATTGAAGGTGTTTGGCTGTGTGTGTTTTGTGAAGGACAACAGACCATCCGTAGGGAAGCTTGGTCCTAGAGCCGTGAAATGTGCCTTTGTAGGATACTCTACTACCCAGAAGGGGTATGTTTGCTGGAGTCTAGTAGAGAAAAGGTTGTTTGTAAGCATGGATGTGCATTTTCGAGAGTTTGAGCCATATTATACATTGGAGGTGACCTCACCTATTGGTGACTTATCTGATAAAGAAGGTATGAGGTAAGAGGGGGAGAATGGTGAGAGGTTGGTGAATGTAGGATCAATTCCCATATCGATTCCGTATTCTGTTGAGAGGAGAGAATCAGTTGAGGAGCACGAGAACAAAGAAGAGGAGGAACCCGTAGGTGTTGGGACTCAGGCACAGGGGGAGTTGAGAGTGTATACCAGGAGGAGGCAGAATGAGGTGTTAGAGTCAACATCTGCAGTACCACTGATGCCATCAAATCCCTTGTCCCGGCCTACTCCAACTTCTGAGACACCCACACCCCTCAAACTCAGAAGACACAGATGATATAATTCCTTCTTCTCATCCCATTCCCATGATAGTAAAGAAGACCACTTGCAATAATGCGGGAGTTCTCTCCGACCGTTATGGTTTCCCACATGATATTGCTCAGTTTATCTCATACTCTAACTTATCACCTACGTATGAAGCATTCATTCTATCTTTGGACTCTATTACTTTACGTAAGTGTTGGTAGGATGCTAAAGAGAATCCAAAGTGGAAAGCAGCTATGCAAGAAGAACTTCGAGCTCTAGATAAGAACAAAACTTGGGAGACAGTGTCACTACCACCAGGTAAGAAGGCAGTGGGGTTCAAGTGGGTGTTCACAGTGAAGCAGACCTTGGAAGGAAAAATTGATCGCTACAAGGCACGGTTGGTGGCGAAGGGGTATAGTCAGACATATGGCATCGACTATGATGAGACCTTTGCTCCCGTAGCCAAGATGGGAACAGTAAGGACACTTGTCTCCATTGCAGTGAATGGGGGTTGGAAATTACATCAGTTGAATGTTAAAAACGCATTTCTTCACGGAGATCTGCTAGAAGAGGTGTATATGGAGGTTCCCCCAGGCTTTGGTGCAAAACAGACAGTGGACAAAGTTTGTAGATTAAGGAAGTCACTGTATGGGTTGAAACAGTCTCCTAGAGCTTAGTTTGACAGGTTCAGAAGAGCTACGGTAAGCATGGGCTATTAGCAAATCAATGCCGATCACACAGTGTTCTTTCGACAACAGGGTGGTCATATTACTATGTTAGCAGTGTATGTGGATGATATGATTATCACCGGTGATGACGAGGGTGAGATTGCTCAGCTGAAGGCAAAACTGGGCAAAGAGTTTGAGGTGAAGGACCTCGGGCAGCTAAAATACTTCCTGGGGATTGAGGTGGCTCGTGGAGAAGAGGGGATTGTTCTATCTCAGAGGAAGTATGCGTTAGACTTACTCACAGAGACGGGCATGTTAGGTTGCAAGCCTGCGGTTTCAGCAATTGATCAGAGGTTCATGTTGAGCGCAGAGACAGGAGAGCCGGTTGATCGTGAACGGTACTAGAGGTTGGTAGGACGTTTCATCTATCTGAGTCACACTCGTCCTGACATATCAGTTGTTGTAAGTATGGTGAGCCGCTACATGCATGACCCAAGGAAGGGCCACATGGACGCAGTGTACCAAATTCTGAGGTACCTAAAGAGTGCACCAGGGAAGGGGTTGATCTTCAAGAAAAATGGACATCTAAACATTGAGGGCTATTGTGACTTTGACTGGGCAAGTTGTGCTGATGATAGAAAGTTCACAGCTGGATATTGCATGTTTGTATGAGGCAATTTGGTATCCTGAAAGAGTAAGAAGCAGTCAGTGGTTGCAAGGTCGACAACAGAGGCTGAGTATAGGGCTATAGCTTTAGGAGTTGCGGAGATGGTGTGGTTGAGAGCTTTGTTAGTAGAGCTCAAGGTGGATCAAGGAGTCAAAATGAAGCTGTGGTGCGACAGCAAGTCCGCAATTAGCATTACCAACAACCCCGTGCAACATGACAGAACCAAACATGTGGAGATTGATAGGTTCTTCATCAAAGAAAAGCTTGATAGTGGACTAGTGAAGCTGGGACATGTAGCTACTAGAGAGCAAGTGGCTGACTGTCTCACTAAAGGACTTAGTTCATTAGATCTCTCAAGATTGTGTGACAAGATGGGCTTAATGGATATCTTCTGCCCATCTTGAGGGGGAGTGTTGAGATTTGTATCTTTGTTAGGGTCTCATTGAGAAATGAAAAGTATAGATAATTCTAGGGACTTGTGTGCAAAATTGTAAAGGCTGTATATAAGCCTAAATCATTATTGAATAAAATAAGTTTTACTCGATTAATCAATTTTTTGTATTACATACTAAATTAGTATATGTATATCTTATAAATAATTATAAATTTCATTAAATATAAATCAAATATTCGATCATTATAATTTTGAAATAAAATTAATATTTATTATAAAACATGTGTTCACAAGAATCAAATACAGGTCTTTTGACTTGAGCTTGAGAGCCTACTACTAAAGGGTTTTGCATATCCAACAATAACACCACAAGATATCCATTATTTCAACCTCAAAACCATGATTTGGCGCAACTTTTGGGGGACAAGAAGGCAAGTCCACACCACCACATTAATAATGGAACAACCGCCACACTCGTTTTTATTTCCTCCTCGTAGATTCATTTTTTAATGTTTACGTCATGCTCCGCTAGTCTTAGGTACCCAAGAATTCACTTAATTAGGTACTGGTAAGTGCTCAAATTTTCTGTCGAACATTAGGGCCATTTTGCCTACAACGTCATATAGATTTGCGTTTTCTATATTAAAAGTATATATATATATATATATATTGACAGAAAAAGAATGATTATTTCAAAAATTAGTTATTGGAAAATTGGTGAAATATTTTTAAAGTAAAACAATCTAATCAACGGCCAAATGTCCCCAACAACAACAACAATAATAATAATAATAATAATAATAATAATAATAATAATAATAATAATAATGATTTCCGCTTGAATAGTTTGAAGAGATGAACATGTAAAGGGAAATAAAAAAATAAAAAAAAATCAGACGAAGCTCTTTGCACAATTTCACACCCAACAAATATGAGAAATTTTATTAAAACAACATAAAAATGAAAAGATCCATATGGGAAGACTCTTACATTGAAGGGCTCTGGTGGCTTTTGCCTTACTTAAACTCAAAATATAACTAGACTCACCCCGTGGTTGGGTGATATACCAAGAACAGCAGCCATCCTCTTCACACTTGCAAGCAGAAGTCCTTCAAAAATATCCTCTTAAAGAGAGGACCGCCCATGAACGACATTACAAATTCCATGAATGAATTGTAGACCATCTTCTTTGCTTTTTCACTTTAATTTGTTTGATCGAGAGTGAAAAAAAATTGGTGAATACAAAACGAGTTTATATAGCTTTGGGGATGATGAGAGCATTCAATTAGCGTTTGTTTTTATAATCTTGTGAAAATATTTCTAATAATTACTTACCTTATTTAGACATGATGATTCTATTCTTTTAATAAAAGTTAGATAAAGAGTTTGAACTTAAAACTTTAACAATAAGTTCATGCATTTGAGACTTTCATATGCATTGAACCAAAGATCTTACTAATTTTTTGCAACTTTCAAAGACAATGAATTGACTAATCAACACCCAAAATAAATAAATAAATAAAATTCTAATAGTAATCATCATCCATTCTACTTGTTATCATTTTCACATGGGTTGAACCATAGATTTTTCTCTTTTTCAAGCTTTCATAGACAATGAATCAGTTAATCAACAAAACAAATTTAATAACTATTATTAATCATACTCGTTATCATTATTATATAAGGGACAAAATTAGAAATTTAGAATTGGAAGAATAAATTATATAAAAGAAAATTTTAAAAGATAATTATTATAAAAATTTGAAAGGACGCAATGTAAAATTTAAATATACTTTTTTTTTAAAAAAAAATCTTGTTAAGATAAAATTGAAAATTTTATAAATTTTGAGGATGTGAACATCTCTTAAATCCATATCTTATTATTATATATTAATTAAAGACATAGATGGAACCCCCTCCCTCCTCCCCAAAAAAATTTTAAAAAATTGAAATTTTCTTTAATAAAATTAAAAATTTTTAAATAAGTCTCTTAAAAATTTACCTTTTTATCCCTTAAATCTTTTGAAATATTATAACTTCGTCCCCAATCCTATATTCTTGGCTCCATCCTTAATTACAAGACGTCGACAACTTATATTTCGAAACCTACTTATAAAAGGGCAAAACATATCTATCTATTTGGTATCAAACCTCTACAAAAAAATGAAAATAAAAATAGAATGACGTAGAAAAGCATGTCCCGATATATTATACTCGAGTAATATTTTGAATTGCTTTTCTTTTTTCCTTCTTTTGGTGTTTGTTTCAAGAACTTTTCCTTTTTAATTTAGCAAGAGAACCTGTATGCAATTGCAATAATAGATGTTAAAGAATTACTTATATATTTAAGATTTGTAAAAAAAAAATCAATATTCTTTAAAAAATTGTGATTTGTAATTTACTTATCAAATTTGAATCACACATTTTAAAATCATATTCGTCACTCCCTTCTTCCAATAATGAAAATAAACATTGCCCAACATCCCAAGTCTGAAAGAAAGTTATCCATAAGGTAGATCTGACATAGGCCCGTTCATGCATAAGCCCCCCGTCCTACATACATAGAGCCCATTCGTCAAATTGGGCCATAGTACCATTTTCTCTATCCGCCCACTTTCTAATTGGAGTAAGCAGTGACTACACTGTCCATTGGGCTACAAGGTGAGACTCTTGATTCGACCTTGGTATGTTACTAATTTTCTATGCAACCCCCTACAAGATGATATGATGATTTTTCATTCTTGCTTTGAAGTTTTCAAAACTTGAATTATTATTTTTAAATTACAATTAATTGTTCGATAATCAGAAGAAGGAGCTAATAACAGCTGATAATTTGCGATTTTAAAAAGGAATGCTTGGAATCCTTTCAATTCAAAAATACAATGTAAATTTCCTCCATGTATCCTAGTGTTGAGTAAATAAAATTTTAATTAAAAAAATGTAACAAATATGACAGCCCATAAAATGCATACAATTTGCTTTTTCTTGTGATGAAATTATCATATTTTCCTAAAATAAGAAAAATGACAAAGAATTTTCATGGTACAAAATAATAAACACAACATATTTCACGCCTTTCTGTATTTGTTCCCACACTTACTACTAGCATATAATAATGACATTCATTTTCGTATTACAAACTTAATTATATACTTTGTAAAGGATTACAAATCTAATCAAGTGCAAATTATGCTCGATCATTCAGAGTTAAAAAATAAAACTAACATTTATTACAAAACATGTGTTCACAAGAATCATACATAACTCTTTTTGACTTGAGATTGAGTGCCTCCTCGTCCTAGAGGGGTTTTGTTGCCTCCAACAATAACCTCGCATGATATCCAATATTTCCAGCTCAAACCATTATTCGGTGCGACTTTGGGGAGATGTGCATGTTTTGGGCACAAGAACGCTTCGCTTTTTGCGTTAAATGAGCGACTCCACCCCCACGGGCCCACCAAATAATGGACCGAACGAGCACGACACTCGTTTTTTATTTCCTGCGTTTTCATGACATTCATGTATTTATTAATGGCTACAAAACTCTTCAATCCCTCCTCACGATCATTCTCAAATCAAATTGTTGACTTTCAACGCAAGGAAGAAGGTAAAGAGAGACGATGTCATAAAATTGCGAGTTCAACACACTCAGCAAACACATTCATTGCATGTCTTAAAGCCTTTAACGAGAAACATTTTGGCTGAGAAAATATTGCGTATATATATATATATATATATGGGAAATGCTTTGTGGACCAACTTGATCCGGATCAACGGAAGTGTATTAGTTTTTTTGTTATTAAACTTTAAATTAATTAATAATATTATCTTCAATCAAGATTTTAATATATTTTGAATTCAAAAATTAAAATTTCGAATGTGACAAACAACTATCCATTCAAATTTGTATATTTTCAATGTCAACTGTTAATTATATGTCTGACTGTATGCCAACAATTAATACATATTTCAAAATCATTGTCACGTAGGATATCACTGTCAACTAGAATATTAAAACGAAATTATTATTAAACAACATGATTTCAGTAACCTTAGAAGCTATGTATGAAAAGCAGCGTGACGAACTGGGCAAACTAAAGGAGGAGGCAAAGGTCTTATTGAAGCGTCGTCTCCTTGATTTATGGGGGGGTGAAAGAAACCCAAACTCTTCTACTTGAGAATGAGAAGCTGCTATTGAATCTCCGTGAGATTCTTGAAGATCTTATTAAAGTTTCAGACAAAGATGTCATCATAATCCATGATTCATCTTCGGAAGTTTAATATATTACTATTTCAATCAATCAATCTATCTATGTTATGTTTTGTTATCATTTTTTGAAATTTAATCTAGTTTGAATTAATTTATGTTTTGTTATTATTGCCTTACAAAAGGGGAGCCGATGAGGCTAGTAATCGACTACTCTTCTGATGAATGTGCGAGTCGGACCTTTTAAAAGACGTGTGTTCTTTGAATTTATTATAGAAAAGGTCCAAGAAAGTAGGAATATTGCATGCGGAAGCCAATTAGGACTGAAATCAGGGTATTTCGATTGATCTTGATAAAATGAACGAATACAAAAGTATTGGAATTTGAAATCGAAGTAAAATGAAAACGGAAAGCTGGTAATAAAGGAATAAGAAAAAAAAACTTTTGAAAACTTAAATCAAAGCTGTAAAGAAAGACAAAGACTAAGAAAATGCAGAAAAAGGAATTGAAAACTGGAAAAATTGATAGTCTTGCAGGTGTGTTTGTTGGTGTCCTTCGTTCTGGGAATCCTTGCCCGTTTTATACTCGTTGTGGCATGGTTACCGACTATCCAATCGTGGAGAAAATCTCGTTTCATGGCTCGTCTTTGGCGGTTAAGAACAGAAGCACCTTGCCAATCGTGCCGAGATATGGGGGGCAACGATTCATCTGCTCCTAATTCTGATGTTGACCGGGTACGTCGACCGAAGAATTTCTTGATATCATCATCGGCTTGACAAAATTCATATTAGCTTTTGCCGAAAGTTACCGTTGCAACGGATCGGCTAAAGTTGACATCAATAGTTATTATGTTCTCATAATATATTAAATTTTAGCAGTATGTGTGTGAGTTCGACTGTGATTAATTTATATTTTATTTATTAACTAACCAAAATAAATATTTTTAAATTCGTACATAACATCGACGTTGATATATATATATATATATATATATATATATATATATATATATATATATAATTTGATAGTTAGATATCTAAGGTCGACTAAAGCTTCAAGAATAGTTGAACTTGTAACTTTCTTGTTTTTGCTATGTTAACATCATTAGATTATTGAATACATCTATGTCGACTATGTTTTAGAACAATCCATGTATATACGATCTTTTGTTATATCCACAATGGATATGACATTCCAAAACTTTCAAAGATTTAACCCTTCAAATTTGAATTTGTTTTAAAGGCAATTGATTTAAAAAATGAAAAAAGATTTTGAATTATGTATTTACACACATTTTTGAATGACTACACTTTGAATGACTATCTCAAGGACTCAAAATATTTTGTTTTATATATTTCGATCAACACAAAAGGTTTTTTTTAAAAAAAAAAAAAAATCGACCATAATCATTAGCCCAAAAAAAATCAATCATAATCTTTTGAGTCATTTCGATCTAATTTTTTTATATATTTTGATCAGTTTAAAAAATTTAATCTTTTATTTTTAGCTAATTGTAATACTACTAATATTTTATTTAACAGTAATAAATAAATTAAAATTGGATCTTGTGTCCTCAATATTTCCAAAATATCTTGAATAACTACCTAAAAAAACTATTTATTTCATAATTTTTTTACTAAATAGCGTTGGAATACAAATAGAACTGTTTTTATTATAGGCTTTTGTAAAATAAAAAGTCCATAGGTAATTTCATCAATAATTGGTCAAAATTTTAAATTTTACCAAGATGCCACCAATAGATTACTAAGAGAATATAAAATAAAAATTAAATGAAATATAAAAAGAAAAAAAAATTCAGTATGATAATGAATAGTAATGATTTTAATTAACGACAAAAAGCCATCAAGTGTTTTAGACTTATAAAAAAAATTATAAATACTACTTATATCAATTGATATTCAATCGATATTTTGTTAGTAAGTTTAATTGTGTCGTGTTGATAATGGTTTTAATTGCCAAATGGATTACGAAAAAATAAAAATAAATATTTTTATCCGTTGATATTCTGTTGCTTTTCTATTGGTAGTTTTACTTTTATTGAAAGATTACCAACAAAGTACCAAGAGAAATATAAAAAATAATGAAATAAAAAATAATCCTATCAGTAATCTATTGGTAATACATTAGTAATGCTTTACTAATACAATATTATAGGAATTTTTGAATATAATAGAAAAGATATAGTTCCATCGTTTATTATTCAGAGTTAAGTGAATACTAAATTATCTTTTAATAAATGTCATTTCCTTTAAACTTATTTTTAGCTTTCATTTTAGTATTTTACTTCAAAATTATATAAATGAATATTTACTGAATAAAGTTAGATAAATGAATTTTCATAAAATTATTGCTGAGTTACATGTCAAATAAATTATAAATATGAAAAATAAGTAAAGTCATTTATATGGAAAAAAAATTGTTGAAATTTACCAAATATTACCTATAAATTCATATATTTTTGCGTGTTAACCTTTGAAATAAATCATTCAACTCAATATGTATAAACAATCATCTCACCCGCGGCAATGATACTAATAGTTTTTATAATTTAGTGTATGATTTCTTCTTGTTTACTTATTTATTTTTCAGTGTTGTAGAATGTGTTTAATGTGTATGGGATTGGGTGACTTATCAGTTCAATGATGTTAATTAGGTTGTTTTGTCTTACTAGGTTCTAGCATGCAATCCTTATAGTTTAAAGTGTATTTGACGCTATTTCATAGGATATATGATGATCTTTTTTAGATTTTAATACTATGTTCTTAGAAAATACAAGAAGAGCATGATTTTTTTATTATTTATTTTTTTGCCCAAGTGTGTTGCCTGTCTTCATTGTAGTACTAAAAAATATGTGTTTTGGTAGAAAAAAAAAATAGAGTATGAAATTTATTATCGTAAAAAGACAATATTAGACTATATAATGTTTATTATTTATTGTGAAAAAATATTGACAATATATATTCTTGTATTTTTTATTTAGGTTTTAGAATTAAAACTTTTCTTCATGGCTCGCACTAAGTGAGCAATTTGAGTGGAGTACAGCCTGTGAGGCCAGTATTCAAGAGTTAAAAGAAAAGATTAATATATGCACCTATACTTACACTACTATCTGGATTCGGAGGTTTTGCTATCTATAGTGATGCATTAAAGAACGGTTTGGGATGTATGCTAATGTAGAATGGGAATGTCATAACTTATGCATCTAAACAGTTAAAGCTTTACGAGCAAAATTATCCTACTCATGATCTAGAGCTAGCTACAGTATTTTTTACTGCTCTTTATGACCTACAATCTTCCTCATAGGACAAGTTTTGAGTTATTCTCAGGGGTCCAACCTCTAGCACATGACTTGGGTCAGAAATGCACCTCCTCAAGTGTGAAACATAGAAAATGTCATGCACCTTAGACAGTATTGGTGGTAAAGCTAATCAATAACCAAGTTCCCCAACTCTTTCTAGAATCTTGTAAGGTCTTACAAAATGTGGACTTAACTTTCAAACCTCATCACCCCCTTAGTAGGAGAAACTCAGAGATACATCTTCTTTCCTACCTTAAATTCCAATGGTCGCCTTTTATTGTTTGCCCAACTCTTTTCTCTATCTTGTGCCATCTTGATTTGCTCGCAGATCAATGGCACCTTCTCCAAAGTGATTTGTATTAATTCTGATCCATTAATTATCCTCTCACCCATATAATCCCAATACACTGGTGATCTACATCTTTTCCCATATAATGCCTTATATTGAGCCATTCTAATACTTACCCGATAACTGTTATTATACAAGAACTCTATCAACATCAAATGGTCAACCCAACTGCCCTTGAAATCTATCACACATGCCCGAAATATATCCTCCAACGTTTAAATAGTACGCTCAGATTGTCCATCAGTTTGTGGGTGAAATGCAATGCTAAGGGTTACTGTAGTCCCCATAGCTTTGTTAAAGCTCTTTCAGAATCGTGAAACAAACCGTAGATCCCTATTAGATATAATGGTAACAGGTATGCCATGTAGCCGCACAATTTCCTCCATATACATCTTCACCAACTCATCTATAGTTGTTGTGGCCTTCAGTGGCAAAAAATGTGCGGACTTAGTCAATCTATCTACAATAACCCAAATAGTATCTTTTCCCAACTTTGATCTTGGCAACCCAATTACAAAATCCATAGTGATATGTTTCCATTTTCATATAGATATTTCCAAAGGTTTCAGCAATCCTCTAAGTCTTTGATGTTCAGTCTTCATTTGTTGACACACCAAGCATCAAGAAATATATTATGCTATCTTTCTTTTAATTCCACTCCACCAGAAGTTCCTTTTAAGATCTTTATACATTTTAATACCACCGAGATGTACGGACAACTTAGAGTTATGTGCTTCTTTTAAAATTTCATCTTTCAACCCTAGATGATTGGGTACACATAATCTTCCTCTAAATCCCAAACTCCCATCATCATGAATTTGAAAGTCTACCTACTGATCATCTCGAACTTTCTTCTTCGTCTTACCTAAACTAGTATCCATATCTTGGGTAGTTTTTATATGTTTTATCAGGGTCGGTTGCAAAGTCAAAACTGTTAGGTATTCCTTCAAAGATCCTTCTATTTCTATATCCAATTTTTCAAATTCCAATATCAACTCCTTCTGCTAAGTGATCATAACTGCTAGGGTATTATTCTTCCGAGTCAATGCATTAGCTACTTTATTTGCCTTCCTTAGATGATAGCTGATTTTCAAATCATAGTCCTTAAGCAGTTCTAGCCACATCCGCTGACGCATATTGAGTTCCTTTTGGGTAAACAAATATTTCAAACTCTGATAGTCTTTGAATACCTCACAAGGCTTCCCATGCAAATAATGCCTCCAAATCTTCAATAGGTAACATATTTGTATGTTCCCTATTTAGAGTATCAGGTAACAAATCATTTATAATTTGTCTTCCTACTATAGTCTACTTTTTTACTTATAGACCAAATGCACTTGCAATATTAACCTACCCATCAAGGTAAAGATATAGATGTTGTGAAATATGCCTTCTTAGACTAGGTTTCAGATATAAATACCGAATATTTTAATAAAAAGATTTATTTTCAAAAATTATTTGTGAATTTATATTTTATTTGTGCACAGTTACGTTTGGAAAAGACCCATTGTGTTTAAGTAAGTAGTTCATGTGAATAGAAGTCTTTTACAGTAATGTATGGATCACGAGTTACTTAACACATAAACGTTTGTTTTTGACCGATTGATGAGAATGAGAATCTCATCATGTCTAGGTTATTATGTTGTGAATTCCAAATGGGGAATGGCTTACCTTTAGCCAGTGAGTAGCCCACTCACTTCATGACATAAGCGTATTTCAAATACGTAGACAAGACCTGTAGTAGTGGTTTCTAAAAGTATTATATGGTAGAAACCTAAACTACTACTGCTACAGTGTGGACTGGTATTCTACGACTTGAGTATGAGTTAGTGGTCTAACGAAGTTAGAAGCATGTACTTTGATATGCTATAGTTGAGATTCTATCATATGACCAATATATTTGCATGTTGGGTATGTGTGACTAGTTAGTTAAGACAAACTTATACAAGATAGTTTCTATATTATATTGCCCCTTGTGGTTGTCTTAGTGATCTAAATATCCAGGGCCCTAAGAAACATGACTTGGATGTTTGCTTTAGAGTAGCTCCCTTGGAAAGTAGAAACAATTCAGGAAGTCGTGGATCATTGGACTAGAAGCCTAAGGATGGTAGATGTCATTTAGAGAAGTGTTAGTACATTTTTTCCTTTCTAATGTATGGCGATGTATAGAGAGGTATTTTAGTCATTACACCTGTAGGTCGGAGACTTTGCTAACGTGACATTGTCCTTGGGGTCAATATTTCCTTATGGTAATATTAGAAAATATTTAAAATGCAAAATACAACAATTTATATAGCAAGGGTATTTTGGTTATTTTAGTAGCCAAGACGGTGTGTCTTTTAGTCCCCAATATAGACCGCGAGTCCTAATTATATACAGGCTAAGGAATTGGTCTTAAATTAAATTAAGTGTAATTTATTTTTATTTAAGTAGCCTGATTTAATTGTTGGGTAGAATAAAATAAAGGTGCATGGAGAGAGAAAATTAACTAAATTAGTTTGGTGGGTTAATTAATTGTTCAGGGCTTTGGCCCAGTTTGAATAATTAAAGATTAACCTAGGACTAAACTAATATAGGCTTGTTAATTGGACTAGTTTATTTGGGCTGAAAAATTAATTATTAATTGGACCATTTATTTAGTTCTAATTAGAATAATTAATTTAGTCCAAAAGGTTAAACTAAGAGTTCAATGGACCAATCTAATTTAACCTAGGGTTTTATTTAGGTTAAATAGGAGAATACAGAATATGATTATTCTAGCCTTCTCTAACAACAACGTTGTTTTTTTCACTCCTTCTTCTCTGGTGGAAAAAAAAAACGTGACAGCCCTCTTCTCTCTCGAAAAATATTCCTTAGCCCTGTAAGTTGTTCACCAAATGGAATTAGGCAGGCCATATACTGGAAGATCGAGAGGTTGGCATTCACATACATGCACAGACGGAGTATGAGGCTTGCAGAAATCGCACTAGAGGTTTCCACCAGCGCATCTACCCCAATTCCACACATTCCGGTCCAGCCAATTCTGAGAACAAGGAAAAGAGGTAAATTTTTTTTTTCCTCAGAGTCCCGCCAGGCCGTGACCGGCGCCAGTTGAAGCCGTCGGAACCGGCGCTGGCTTCGGCCTGCGTGTTTCCTGTTCTTCAATTCTTCAATTTTTGCTTTCGCTATATGCTTTGCTTCCCCCTTTAAACCTTCAGTAGATAGTCAAACCGAGAACATAAAGGTTTCAATGGACCTAATTCGTACTAATGATATGCTAAAATAATTCTCTAAGAGCATTCCAAATATATAATTACATTTCTATGATTCTTACTATAGGTCATGATATAAATAAATATCCTCAATACCAGCAGGGGTGGATGTAGGATCAAATATTTGAGAACCAAAACTTAGTAAACATAAAAGAGATAATCATTGATGGACTTGGAAGAGGTCCAATAGTATAACATATATATAAATATTTTGTAGTTCATAATTTAATATATTACAATTAATTATGATTTCAAAAAAAGCCCCCCCACCTTAGGCTATGTGTACGCATGCCCCTAAACACCAGTACCTTTCCATAGGTCCCAAATTTGTTATTATTATAGTAGAGATTAGAAGCTTTGATCTCTGATTACTTGCCTTTCAAGAATTAATAGCATCAAGGCATGAATTGACTATTTTGCCCTTCATAAGAGACAAGTACATGTATGATAGTACTCTTTTCAATGAAACTTTGCCTCTTAAGCGTTGATTGGAATTCTAAAAATGTTAACAAAAGTAGTCATGAGTAGAGTTTTATTCTGATACGAATGAATCGAATATTACATTTTCGATCTTGAGTTCGATCAAAATCAAACGCTATTCGAATTCGTTCGTTTATTAATCGAGTTCGTATTTAAGTTCGTTCGATTATTATTTGATAATATTTGAATTTGTTTATGTTTGATTTTGAAAAATTCGATTAATGTTCGAATTTGAATTGTTTAAATTATTTTTATTTTAATATTATAAAATATAAATATAATAAAAATATTATAAGATATAAATAAATATAATATAAATTGTATAATTATTTTTTAAAAATATATAATATATTTGCGAACATTCAAATATACTTGCAAACACGTTCGAATTTATTCGTTTATTAATCGAGCTTAATATTTTATTTAACTCATTCGTTTATTAATTAAACGAGCCCTATTTAAACATGAATGAGGTCAAACGAGTTTTTATTTGACAACGTTTGATTCGTTTACAACTCTAGTCATAAGACTAGAAACAATGAAATAAAAAGTTAGAAACCGTATATTTTTTTTACAATTTATTTTATAATTTTAATTTTAAATTAAATTCACAATATAAATAAGTTTTCCATGGTTTGTTAGTTTGATATATGTATGTATTCCTTTAGCACTATGTATTCCATTCAATTGGAATTCCTAATCTTTTACTTCAAAATTTTAATGGCTAACTATTTTTTTTTTAAATTCAATTCGGCCTCCACTTGAGCGATGGAGTTTGGCAAAAAAGGGTAGGACCATGCATTCAGTTTTTCAATTCAATTTCAATTTATAATTTCAGTTTTCAGTTTGATTTTTAATTTTTGGACAATATCGAACTGAATCAAAATTTTTATAAAACTGAACTGAATTTTAACCTAATCGAATCGAAATCAAATCGAAATATTTTAAAAAATCATAATTTTAACTAATTAATTAATTATATTTTAATATTAATTATATCTTTTTAATTTAAAAAATATAATTCAATTTTTTGATATTTTATTTTGAAAAATCAAACCGAATTTTTATAGAAATTCTCAAACCGAACCGAATTTCAATGAAAATCAAACCGAAAACCAAAATTGGAGCAGATTCAATTTTGTTTTTCAATTCAAATTAAATAGTGAACACCCCTAAAAAAGTCTGCTACCCTAAACTTGTTAAGTTGTTTTTGAAGGAATTGACATATTTACAGAGCATGCTTCACGTGAATGAAAATGGAAGAACATGAACATTATAAACAGAGTATGACAGCATCATGGTGGCATGAAAACATACCTCTTGGAGCCTTAAAAACTTGAAGAACGTTGAAGAATTGCTTGAAGCACAAAAACAGCTTCTTCTTCATTCGTCTTGTGAGCTTCCTTTCTTCTTTCTCCTCCAATGAGAATGAACACTCCGGTGCATGCTCGCTTTTCAATTCACGGAATATGACCCAACATAATTTACCGATTGGTGAGCACTCAATTTAGAAGAGAAGGAGATGATCACTCTCAGTTTTTTTTTCTACCGGCTGTTCTACTTCTTTCACAGGCTTGGCTTCTTCAGTTAAAACCAAAACCAATGAAGAAAACCAAAAGCCAGGAAAGAAAAAAGCCATGACAAAGAGAGAAAGCCAAGAGTCCTTTGGAAAAAATATTTTTATTTTTTCTTTTCCTTTTATTTTATTTTTTCACACAGAAAGCCAAAAGTCATGAAACCAAAAATAATTATTTTGATAAAAATAATATTTTCGAGATTTAATACCCGAATATTATTTACAAACTAAATTTTGGCTTTACCTTTAACTCTTTTGAACTGTATCCGGAAAAATCCTATAGTCCAGGTTATTGGGCCAAAATAATATTTATTATTATTTTTGGATTCGAAAAGCCTAAAATAATAAACATTAATTTATTTTATTGGGATTAAATAAATAACTCAATAAATAATTAATAAACCCAAATGAACCAAAAATAATTAAATTTAATTATTTATTTCTTGGAATTTAATTAAATAAATAACCCAATAAATAATTAAGTAATAATTATTTTACTCTAGTTTAAGTCCCTGTTAATTTTTTAATTATTCAAACTGGATCTTGGCCCTAAATAATTAATTAACCAATTAAACCAGATAATAAATTTCTCTCCATTTATTTTATTCTAGCCTAATAATAAATTAGACTTCCTGAATAAAATAAAACTCTCTCAACTGAGATTAATTTCTCAACCTAAAAATTAATTAGGATTTACGGGCTATTTCGAGGACAAAAAAGACACATCGCCTTGGCTACTAAAATGACCAAAATACCCCTACTATACAAATAGATGTATTTTACATTTTAAATATTTCTTAATATCACCATAAGGAAATATTGACCCTGAGGATAATGTTGCATTAGCAAAATCTTTGACCTACGGGTGAAATGACTAAAATACCCCTCTACACATCGTCGTACATTTAGAGAGGAAGAAGTGTACTAACACCTCTCTAAATGACATCTACCATCCTTAAGCTTCTAGTCTAATGATCCACGATTTCCTGGAGTGTTTCCGCTTTCCAAGGGAGCTACCCTAAAGCAAACATCCAAGTTATATTTCCCAGGGCCCTGGATATTTAGATCATCCGGACAACCACAAAGGGTGATATAGTGTAGAAACTATCTTGTATAAGTCTGTCTTAACTAACTAGTCACACACACCTAACATACAAGTATATTGGCCCTCCGATAGAACCTCAACTATAGCATACCAAAGCATATGCTTCCAGCTTCGCCAGACCACCAACTTATACTCAAGTCATAGAGTACTAGTCCACGCTGTAGCGGTAGTAGTCTAGGTTTCTACCATATAGTACTTTTTAGAAACCACTACTACAGGTCCTGTTCTACATATTCGAAATACGCTTATGTCATGAAGTGAGTGGACTACTCACTGGCTAAAGGTAAGCCATTCCTCATTTGGAATTCATAACATAATAACCTAAATATGAAAAGATTCCTATTCTCATCAATCGGTTAAGAACAACTGTTTATGTGTTTAAATAACCCATGATCCATACCTTACTGTGAAAGACCTCCATTCACATAGATCACTTATTTAAACACAATGGATCTGTTCCAAACAAAAATGTACACAAATAAAGAAAATAAATTCACAAACGATTTTCGACAAATAAATTCTTTTATTAATATATTCGATGTTTTCATCAGAAAATTAGTCTAAGAGGGCATATTCCAACAGTTTTATGCTAACATGTGTTTTGAAAAAGACTCAAAAGGTGTAAAAAATGCTTATTCTTGGGTAAATGTTGTTTATATATCTCTAAATTCTCAAATTGTGAATATGATTTTTATCCAAGAAGATGAGGGGTTTTTCATCAAGGATATTAGAATTGGGAAGGATCAGATATGACTCAAAGTATTGTCTATGATTTCTTGTTTAAAGGAAATGGGCAAAAAGCTTCTGTGAATGATATGTTGTATTGTAAGCGAGCTTTATTATGTACTATTGTTCAGTACATCCAGGGTAGGCAAGCAAAGGATGTTTTTTATACTGATCTTCTTTATTTGAACATGGCGCTTCACAAACAAAAGTTGAACTTTGGAGAAATATTTATGCACAAGTTGGAGTTGACTTACAAGAGTAAAACAGTGGCATTGTCATGTGGTTCTTTTCTTCCTACTATATTTAATTTCTATGAAGTGAAGTTGGATGATGATGAAGAACAAGAGGTTACTAAAAAATGTTTTGGGGCTTGATCTTATCGTGGAATGAAGTTCAGAAGAAAGGGATATAAGAGGCAGATGTAGAGCATTGAAGTAGACAAAATGGAGAAGAGGTTGAAGACTAAAATAGAATATCTAGATAAGTTGTCAAAGAAGTTAGATGGTATTAAACGACGACAGAGGTCTAAGAAAAACAATTGTCAAAGAAGTTAGATAGTATTAAACAAAGATAAAGGTCTCAAGAAACATAATTGAAATGCATGGTTTCAAGATTAGATGATATTTTAAATACATTGAAGGAGAAGGAGAATTCACCCAAATTGCCAAGAAAGTCTCAATCTCAATCCCAGTCTCAAACTTTTCAATCTGCAAACGAAGTGGTTGGTAATTCTGGGGAGGAGCATAGTTCTTAAGATTAATTATTATATTATAATTTTATGTTTTAACTAGTTTTTCTAAATTCATTTGGATAGAGATTAATTTTGTTTTGTAATTTATACTCTTATTGATTGTTAATTTTGTTTTGTAATTTATATTTTTATTGATTGTTTTATCAATAGTTTTTAATTGTTGACAATGGTGTCTTTGATTAAAACAAATGGTTGAATTGACATAATATGTAAAAAAAAATATTACGTATAAAATTATTTACGCCCATTATTATTATTCATCTAAATCACTAAAAACATTTCTAAAAGAAAAAATTGTTAAATTGCAAAACTTAGGTCTCTCTATGTGCAAAACTTATTGTTAAATCAAGAGAAAGAATACACTGAATATCACATAGTAAAATTTACTAACAAAGTTTAAAAAACTACTAGTCTATTGTCGACAAGCAAAGATAGTTCAGTTATAGCTGTCACTATTTGACAAGCAAAAATAGTTCAATTATAGTTGTTTTGATAGTCGACAGAATATAACAAAATATAAAAGTTAGTCGATAGAACTATTACCTTGTAAAACGCTATTAACCAACAGAACAATAGTCTATTGTCAATAAGTCTACAATCTATTGACAAGATACCAATTATTAAAACCATTTGAGAGTCAAGAGAACTACCAACTTTGCAAACTTATTGCATCAAAATAAACTTAAGTAAACTTAACTAATCAAAATATAAAAAGTTCCTAAGACAATTCCATTTGATAGTCTACAGAACTATCAACTTTGCAAACTTACTATATCAAAATAAACTTAAGTAAACTTAACTAATCAAAATATAAAAAGTTCCTAAGAAAAATCATTACATTAAAGGTTGCTATTATCCCCTTCATATTCCACATTTAAATCAAAATTTCTCAACACAGAATTCCTTACCCCATTTGATGGCTCCGTTGCTATATTGTTCAAATCCTGACATAAGAAAAAAATAATTGTAAATTATTTTAATCAAGATATGAAAATATTAAAGCAATAGAAGTAATATTGCTATCTTGGGATGATGGATTGGTTCAAGACCTTACTTTCAAAATGTAAACAATATTTTTTAGAGGCCTTACTTTCAAAATGTAAAAAAGAGAAATTGTTTAGAGACATTATTCGCAAAATATAAAATGAAGAACAAGTACATGAACTTGAACTTGAGTGTTAACTTCTTGATCCCTACTATTAGTTTCACCATTTCCATGGCCACCACCACGTGCACCATGTCCACCACCACGACTACGACTACTGCTACGTCCACCACGGCTACCACCACTGCTAGAATTTTGATCTCTCCTTCTCTTACAATTAGACCTCAGACGAGTACCTCGTGGTTGTCCTCGAGCAAATGCAACAAGGGGGATCTCAAATAACAAGTCCTTGAGTACTAGATACATTGCCATCATTATTAATAGCTACATCATCAATTGGATTGTCGACTGGATCATTTTCTGAATCACTGGTATGCTCAGCAAACTCTAATTTCAAAGTTGCAAGACTCTATTTTATACAGTTCATTCTTGAATTGCTTGAAATTGCCATGTTGACTGTTTTATTAAAAAGCTTTTCAATATTCTTGAACTTTACAAATACTTCTGTCATGTGAAGGTATCATCCATCAAATAAAATCTTATTGTGTCTACGTCAGACATCTTTTCTCCATCTCCTTATCAAATATTTACTATGAACTTGCCTTATATCCTTTGTTGTAATCACGTTCAATATATGAGCACATAATATTCCTTTAGATTCGAACCTCTTGCAATTGTATTTGAGCACTGAGACTTCTTATATGTAAAGAATAGTGTAAATAAATTCCTTGACATACCAATTGTTTACCAAACTCCTTTGTAAAATTTTTTACTTCTTGAATCCTTCTTCTTCAAGAACAACTTCATTTGCTTCATCATCTTCTTAATTTTTAGTAGTTTCATGCACATAACAATTCCATAGTTGCTTAATCTTAGTCTAAAATTTTTGAAAGATTGAATTTATATATCTCTTTTGAAATTGTCTTTCCTAATTAAATTCTGAAATACACTTAATTAGTATATTTTTTATTTAAAATCAGCAAAAAATTCTTTTTCTACCTTATCCTGTATGGCTAGCTCATATCCATCAAAGAAAGCAGGCATTCTTTCACTTTTTTGAGTCAATAGTATTTTGGCCCAACAATGTTGATTAATGTAAACAGGAACCCAAGATGCTCTCTGATTAAACAATTTCATCAACCAATCATTCTCTTCCAATGCATACTCAGAAACAAATTGATTCCAATTTCTTTCAAACATGCTAATCGACAGGCTCTCATATATTACTGCTTTAAACTCTGTCTTTGCTTTGTCATATTCTTGGACACCCTTAAATTTCTTGGTAACCTTACATAAAATATGTCATATGCAGTACTTGTGTATCATATTTGGCATCAAATCTTCAATTGGATTTCTCATACCTTCACAGTGATCAGTCATGATTATAGTTGGAGCACGGCCTCTCATTGCTTCCAACCACATAGAGAAAACCCACCTATAAGTGTCAGTATTCTCACGAGAAATAAGTGCACAACCTAAAAGGATTGATTGCCTATGATGACTTCCTCCAACAATACTTGCAAATGGCAGTTTATATCTATTGACAAGATATGTCGAATCTACACTTACAACATCATAGAATTCTTCATATGCCACTCTACTACGAGGATACACCCAAAATGCAGAATCAACCCTTTCTTCTTCATCAGTACAAATTATGTGAAAAAAGTTATTGTTCTTTTATTGCATTTTAAGGAACATCATGTGTAAGTAATTAGCATCACCATCTCCAAGCCTTGACCTTCTTGTTTTGTCAATGAAATTTCGACAATCGTTTGGCAAACAAGATAAATGCTCAAGTCCTCCAGCTTGAACTTCTAATAGTCTCACACTTTTTCTTGGTCTTATTCCAGCAATATCATTTGTTTCAAGATTTCCTTTCATAGTTGAAGTCAGATTTCTGTGTGTTGGCATAAATCTTGTCATGGAAGGATCCAATTCATGGTTATGTTGACTATGCACTTTAGACACCCGTCATGAGCTATTTTCTCTTAAAATTGCGCTTAAACACGTAGGACAATTGATTCTTTTTGTCCTAGTGTTTGCATAAGATTTTCTTCCCTTATCACAACTAATAGTTTGATATGTTCGCATGCCATTACTGCTCTTTGAAGCTGACTTTTTAGCCACACTAAAACCCTTTCTTTTAGCATATGAAAGATAACTTCCAAACGAATTGTCGATAGTGGAAAAATATTGACCAACCTTTGGAGCATCATTGTCATCATTTTCTTCTTCATTCTGACGCTGTTCATTATTGTTATTGCCAAATTCTTCATCATTCTCTACTTCCTCTTCCAGATTATGCTCTATTTCTTCTTATATTATATCTTCCAGTTGACTATGACTTTCCATATTAGTTGACAGTATAAAATGAAAGTATCAACTATGATTATGTTATATTGATAGAATAAGAAAGAAGTGTATATGACAGAATGGCAATGGAGGATAATAAATGAGATGTTGTATATAGTAGTTGGAGTTTTCATTTGATAGAATGATATAGAATTAAGAGTTTTATGGGAACTAGATGTTTTGGAAATATTATACGTAAAACCCAAGAAGAGGGAAAATGCAATGGAGGGAAACATTTTTGGAGGGAAAGATGTGAATTTCCCTCCAATACAACAAAGGGTATATTGGATTTTTAATAATCTTCAACTACTCTTGAGCCACATTTATAGATGTTGTATATAGGGAAAAGCTTTGTGGATCAAATTGATCCGGATCAACGGATCAATTTTATATAGAATATATATATGTATATATATATATATATATATATTATCAGTAACAAATTATTCTAATGGTAAAAAAATTATTACTTAGACACAAATGTCAATTTTTGAAGGGATTGAACTAATAGAGCATGCTTTCACAGTGAACAAAAATGGAAGAACATGAACAATATATAGAGTATGGCAGTATCATGGTGGGCTTGAAACATACCTACTGGAACCTTAAAAATTTGAAGAACATTGAAGAAAGCTTTGAACCTGGGAAAACAGCTTCTTCATCATCTCCAGTGAGCCTGCGTGCATTGTCTTCTTTTCTTCCGGTTCTAGTGAATGCTTTAATGCTAGGCTTTTTAATTCACGGAATATGACCACTGCCTAAATCCGTTGGTGAGCACTCAATTTTTTATGAAGAAATGATTGTTCATTTTTTTCCATTTTCACAGGCTGTTCATTCTCAGCTTTCTAACCTATTTCACGACATGGCTTTTCAGTTTAAGAAAACAAAAGTCAGTGAAAGAAATCTAAGAGCCAGAAAACCAAACAGCACATGAGAGGCCGAGAGACAGGAGACCTTTCATTTTTTTTCTCCTTTTATTTATTTTATTTTTTCACACAAAAAGCCAAGAGTCATGAAACAAAAAATAATTATTTTGATAAAAATAATATTCCCGGGATTTAATACCTGAATATTATTAACAAAATAAATTTTGATTTCACCATAAACTCTTCTAAATTGTGTTCGAAAAAATCCTATGGTCCAGGCTATTGGGTCAAAATAATATTTATTATTTTTCTTGAATCCAAAAAATTCAAAATAATAAACATTAATTATTTTTTTTGGATTAAATAAATAACCCAATAAATAATTAATGGACCCAAATGAACAAAAAAATAATTAAACATTAATTATTTATTTCTTGAGATTTAATTAAATAAATAACCCAATAAATAATTAAGTAATAATTATTTTTCTCTAGTTTAAGTCCTGGTTAATTTTCTAATTATTCAAACTGGACCCAGGTCCTGAATAATTAATTAACTAATTAAACCAGATAAAAAATTTCTCTCCATTTATTTTATTCCAGTCTAATAATAAATTAGACTTCTTGAATAAAATAAAACTCTCTCAATTGAGATCATTTTCTCAATCCAAAAATTAATTAGGACTTACGGGCTATTCCGAGGACCAAAAAGACATATCGCTTTGGCTACCAAAATGACCAAAATACCTCTAATATATAAATAGATGTATTTTTCATTTTAAATATTTCCTAATATCACCATAAGAAAATACTGACCCCAAGGATAATGCTGCATTAGCAGAGTCTTCGACCTACAAGTGAAATGACTAAAATACCTCTCTACACATCGCCGTACATTTAGAGAGGAAGAAGTGTACTAACACTTCTCTAAATGACATCTACCATCCTTAGGCTTGTAGTCCAATGATCCACGACTTCTTGAAGTGTTTCCATTTTCCAAGGGAGTTACCCTAAAGCAAACATCCAAGTTATGTTTCCCAGGGCCCTGGATATTTAGATCATCCAGACAACCACAAGGGGGCGATATAGTGTAGAAACTATCTTGTACAAGTATGTCTTAACTAACTAGTCACACATACCCAACATACAAGTATATTGGCCCTCCGATAGAATCTCAACTATAGTATATCAAAGTATATGCTTCCAGTTTCGCCAGACCACCAACTCATACTCAAGTCATAGAGTACCAGTCTGTTGGGAATATGCCCTCTTAGACTAGTTTTCTGATGAAAATATCGAATGTGTTAATAAAAGAATTTATTTGTCAAAAATCGTTTGTGGAATAATTTTCTTTATTTGTGTACAATTTCGTTTGGAACAGACCCATTGTGTTTGAATAAGTGATCCATGTGAATGGAGGTCTTTCATAATAAGGTGTGGATCATGTGTTATTTAAACACATAAACAGTTGTTCTTAACCAATTGATAAGAATGAGAATCTCATCATATTTAGGTTATTATGTTACGAATTCCAAATGGGGAATGGCTTACCTTTAGCCAGTGAGTAGGCCACTCACTTCATGACATAAGCGTATTTCGAATACGTAGAACAGGACATGTAGTAGTGGTTTCTAAAAAGTACTATATGGTAAAAATCTAAACTATTACCGCTACAACGTGGACTAATCCTCTATGACTTGAGTATGAGTTGGTGGTCTGGCGAAGCTAGAAGCATATGCTTTGATATACTATAGTTGAGGTTCTATCGGAGGGCTAATATACTTGTATGTTGGGTATGTGTGACTAGTTAGTTAAGACAGACTTGTATAAGATAGTTTCTACACTATATCGCCCCTTGTGGTTGTCCGGATGATCTAAATATCCAGGGCCCTGGGAAACGTGACTTGGATGTTTACTTTAGGGTCGCTCCCTTGGAAAGCGAAAACACTCCAGGAAGTCGTGGATCATT
This sequence comes from Voacanga thouarsii, assembly GCA_026120185.1. NCBI lineage: Eukaryota > Viridiplantae > Streptophyta > Magnoliopsida > Gentianales > Apocynaceae > Voacanga > Voacanga thouarsii. Next base: position 820,710 of record JANUWF010001486.1, read on the forward strand.
GGACTAGAGGTCTAAGGATGGTAGATATCTTTAGAGATGTGTTAGTACACTTTTTCCTCTCTAAATGTACGGCGATGTATAGAGGGGTATTTTAGTCATTTTCACTTGTAGGTCGAAGACTCTGCTAATGCAACATTGTCCTTGGGGTTAATATTTCCTTATGGTGATATTAGGAAATATTTAAAATACAAAATACATCTATTTTATAGTAGGGGTATTTTGGTCATTTTAGTAGCCAAGGTGATGTGTCTTTTTTGTCCTCGGAATAGCCCGTAAGTCCTAATTAATTTTTGGGTTAAGAAAATGATCTTAGTTGAGAGAGTTTTATTTTATTTGGGAAGTCTAATTTATTATTGGACTGGAATAAAATAAATAGAGAGAAATTTATTTTCTGGTTCAATTGGTTAATTAATTATTCAGGACCTGGGTCTAGTTTGAATAATTAGAAAAATTAACCGGGACTTAAACTAGAAGAAAATAATTATTACTTAATTATTTATTGGGTTATTTATTTAATTAAATCCCAAGAAATAAATAATTAAAGTTTAATTATTTTTGGGTTCATTTGGGTTCATTAATTATTTATTAGGTTATTTATTTAATCCCAAGGAAAATAATTAATGTTTATTATTTTAGATTTTTCGGGTCTAAGAAAAATAATAAATATTATTTTGGCCTAATAATCTGGACCATGGAATTTTTTTGGACATAGTTTAGAAGAGTTTAGGTTGAAGCCGAAATTTATTTTGTAAATAATATTCGGGTATTAAATCCCGGGAATATTATTTTTATCAAAATAATTATTTTTGGTTTCATGACTCCTGGCTTTCTGTGTGGAAAAATAAAATAAAAGGAAAGGAAAAAATAATAAAAAAATATTTCCCGAGTCTTTTGGCTTTTGGTTTCCTTCTTTGGCTTTTGTTTTTACATATGAGGTCAAGCCATAAAAGTTAAATGTGAAAAATGTCTCTTGGCTTTCTCTCTCTCTCGTGTCTGTTTGTTTTCCTGACTTTTGGTTTTCTTCACTATTTTTAGCTATAACTGAAGAAACCATGCCTGGGAAGTGGATGGTTGGTGAAGGAAAAGAAAATTGAGATAGTTCATTTCTTCTCACCCGAATGTGTGCTTACCGACCGGAAAATTAGGCTGGGTCATATTCTATGAACCAGAAAGCTTTGCATTCATTTTCACCAGAGGAAGAATTCAAGGAAGCTGCACTGGAAGTTCATCGCACGGATGATGAAGAAAGCTGTTTTTTGAGCTACAAGCAATTCTTCAACGTTCTTCAAAGTTTTAAAGCTCCAACAGGTATGTTTTTATCCCACCATGCTGCCATACTCTGATATATATGTTCATGATCTCCATTACCGTCCACTGTGAATTGCATGCTCTGTGAATGTCAATCTTTCAGAGTCCACGCTATAGCGGTAGTAGACTAGATTTCTACCATATAATATTTTTAAGAAACCACTATTACAGGTCCTGTTTTACGTATTCGAAATACGCTTATGTCATGAAGTGAGTGGACTACTCACTGGCTAAAGGTAAGCCATTCCCCATTTGGAATTCATAACATAATAACCTAAACATGATGAGATTCTCATTCTCATCAATCGGTTAAGAACAGCTGTTTATGTGTTTAAATAACCCATGATCCATACCTTACTGTGAAAGACCTCTATTCACATGGATCACTTATTTACACACAATGGGCCTGTTCTAAACGAAAATTGTACACAAATAAAGAAAATTATTTCACAAACAATTTTCGACAAATAAACTCTTTTATTAACATATTCGCTATTTTCATCAGAAAATTAGTCTAAGAGGGCATATTCCCAACAATTTTGACGTCAGTTTACATCCTATCTTTTCTTCTATTCTCTTCTTCGTTCTTTGTCTTTCTTCTCCTCCTCTTCTTAAAAAAACTATATATATATATATATATATATATATATATCTTACGCGCTCTGATTTTTTAGACACTAGATGTCCTTATTAAGAGAGTTCAAAGCTAAAATGGAGTCGTGATTGCTTTATTAATTTGGGAAAATAATATAACCTGCATGATAAATTATTGATATTCGCTCAGTTAAAATTCAAAATGAAAATTCTGCTGCTATAAACTGTTGGAATATTTCAAATGGATAAAGCACAACAATGACCAAGTCTATATGCTCCACTATCTTCTCAACTAAGGCACCAGAGTTTTCTCACCCGAACTTCCTTTCTTGGTCAACAAAACTTCAAACATGGAGGAGGATTTTCTCCTCAAATCCCTCATTTATAGCTATGGTATTTGCCTATAAATACCAAACCATTCTATTCATTTAAGTACACATTTTTTCAAAAAGAAGAAAAGTTTTCTCACTCACGTCTTCTTTTCTCTTGTTAAGGCTTTTGCTTTATATTAAATTAATAGTGTTATAGTTGGGTTATATTAATTATCTTTTGTCATTCTTGCAACCCACTTTCATGGAAGGACTTGTTTAATCCTAGTGGGACTGCCAAAATAGTCCTTTAGGACAGTGTCACAACGACTCAAGCCGTTGTTCGTTTCAATTAATTCTTCTATTTTCCTATATTTCTCCTACATTCTAAAGGACTATGGCTTCATCTAATGTTCCTACTCCTACGAACGTTCCTGTTAGCGGAGATAGTTTCGTAACCACTATGACTGCTATGGCTTTAACTTAACCATTTATTATGCCAACAACTGAAGTACCGCTTCCGGTCTCGTTTGCCAAGACATTTCTGAATGTCTCTAACATTGAAATTTTTGTGACAAAATTTCAAAAGATGGCAAGAACGAGTTTACTCTCTACTCGATCTTCATGGAGTTGCACATGCACTAACCGAGCCCAGACCATCTTCAACTTCTGAATCCAAAGTTTAAGAGGCATGGGTTTATGCAAATAAGGTTTGTAGACATATTATTTTACAAATTTTATCTAACGATTTGTTTAATATCTATGCACCTTATAAAGAAGCAAGAGATATTTGGGACTCTCTTATTAAGCAATACACTGCAGAAGATGCTACTAAGCAAAAGTTCATAGTTGAAAAATATTACCAATGGCAAATGACAAGTGACAAGAAGATAAAAACTCAAATCAACGAGTACAAAAACTGGTAGAAGAACTTAAAGCTGAAAAGATAGTGCTGCCACAAAAATTCATTACTGGTATATTGATTGAAAAGTTACTAGAAACTTAGAATGACTACAAAAATAGCCTGAAACACAAGCACAAGTCTCTCTCATTGGATGAGCTCCTAACACATATCCTGATCGAGGACACCAACAAGAAGGAAGCGAATGCTGCCAAAGCAAAAGAAATGACATTAAAGGTAAATATAGTACAAGGCAATTCTTCCAAAAGGTACGATAATAAATCTCATGATTACAAACCCAAAATTTCTAATCCTAATTTCAAGAAAAAGAAAGGCTCTTGTTTTGTTTGTAGAAAACCAAAACATCATACAATATAATTTCAAAAAGAGTGAGAAATGACAATCCTTCTAAGCCAAAAGCTAATATGGTTGAAGGAGATGATACAATTATTGCGGTCATTTCTCATGTGAACATTGTGTCAAATGTTAAAGAATGGGTGGTAGACTCTGGGGCTACTCGACACATTTGTTCAAATTGAGAAGCTTTTTCCTCTTACAAATCTGTAGGAGATGGTGATGAAGTAGTCTACCTTGGAGATTCGAGAACTGTAAAAGTTCTAGAAAAGGATAAAGTGCTTTTAAAACTTACTTTAGGGAAAACTTTAGCCATTAATGATATACTGTATGTTCCAACAATTAGAGCTAATCTTGTTTTTGTGGCTTTGTTGGGAAAAGTGGGGGTAAAAGTATTCTTTGAGTCTAATAAGATTGTCATGACTAAAAATAATACTTTTTGGAAAAATGATACTGTAATCAGGGACTCTTTGTACTTAATGTTGCTAATATGATAAATGAAAATGCTTCTTCTTCTGCTTACATTATTGATTCATTTAATCTATGGTATGCTAGATTAGGACATGTTAATTTTGATTTTCTTAAAAAGATGTAATCTCTTGGTTTAATTTCTAGATTTGATTCCTCTTATATGAAAAAATGTCAAATATGTGTTGAGACTAAAATAACTAAAAAGAAATATTTTCCTATTAATAGAGAAATACATTTATTAAACTTAATTCATATAGACTTAGGTGATTTGAAGCAAACTATGACTAAAGGAGGTAAGAGATATTATGTGATCTTTATTGATGATTTTTCGAGATTCACTAAGTTATATTTACTTAGGAATAGAGATGATGCCTTTTCTGCTTTTCTGTCTTATAAAACTGAAGTAGAAAACTAATTTAATAAGAAAATTAAGAGGGTTAGATCTAATAGAGGCAGAGAATGCTTCGCCTTAGAAAAATTTTGTGAGAAAGAGAGCATCATTCATGAGATAACTCCACCTTATTTACCTGAATCTAATAGTGTAGCTGAAAGGAAAAATAGAACTCTTAAAAAAAAATGAAAAACTCTATGTTAGTTAATTCTTCTTTACCTAATAATTTGTGGGGTGAATCTATTTTATCTGCATGTCACTTACAAAATAAGATTCCGCATAAGAAAACCGGTAAGACACCTTATGAATTATAAAAAGGTTATGCACCTAATTTGAAATACTTGAAAGTGTGGGGGTGCCTTGCTAAAGTTATGTTGCTTGAACCTAAGAAAAGGAAGATAGGTTCTGAAACATTTGATTGCATATTCATTGGATATACTGAACACAATACTGTCCATTGTTTTCTTGTTTTGAAAAGTGATGTGCTTGATTCTAATACAATTATTGAGACAAAGAATGCTGAATTCTTTGAACACATTTTTCCACTCTCTGATAAAAATTCTCATGAACCTACTAATAGAGTCGTTGAGGACTCCAGTGAAGAGTTGAGAATGAGTAAAAAAGAAAGAAAAGAATTATCTTTTGGAAATGATTTTTACACTTATTTGATAGAAAATGATCCTTTAACATTTTCTGAAGCAATCTCTTCATCTAATGCAAGTTTATGGAAAGAAGCAATTAAAACTGGATTAGATTCTATTTTACAAAATAAAACTTGGATTTTGGTTGATTTACCACATGGGGCAAGGCCAATTGGTTGTAAATAGATTTTCAAAAAGAAATTTAACCCTGATGGCTCAGTTGATATATATAAAGCTCCTTTCGTAGCCAAAGGGTTTACTCAAAAAGAAAATATTGATTATTTTGATACTTTTGCTCCAGTAACCAGAATTGCTTCAATTCGAGTTTTATTTGCTTTAGCTTCAATTCATAAATTACTTGTACATCAAATGGATGTCAAAACTGCTTTTCTTAATGATAGTTTAGAAGAAGAGATTTATATAACTCAACCTAAAGGGTATGTTAAACTCGGATAGGAAAAGAAAGTTTGTAAATTATTTAAATCTCTATATAGTCTAAAAAAAGCTCCTAAGCAGTGGCATGAGAAGTTTAACTAAGTGTTGTTAAGTGATGATTTTTCATTTGTTGGAGTGGATAAATGTGTACATACCAAAATTGTAAATAATGATTGTGTTATTATAAGTTTATATCTAGACGATATGCTTATATTTGGTACAAGTTTGAAAGTTGTGAATAGTACTAAATTATTTTTAACTTCTAGTTTTGATATGAAAGATATGGGTGAAGCTAAAACAATATTGGATATTAGAGTTATAAAGAGAGGTGATGGTATTATGTTGTCACAAGAACATTATGTTGAGAAACTTCTTAAGAAGTTTGATAATTATGATGTGACATCTGTGAGCACTCCTTGTGATCTAAATATGTTCAAATTATTAAAACTTTTGATGCATTTAATGAATTTTACGAGACTAGACATTGCATATGCTGTTTGTAGATTGAGTAGATATACTTATAATCCAAATTATGAGCATTCGTCTGCTTTAGTAAGACTAATAAAATATTTGAGAGGAACCATAAACTATGGTATCCTATATAAAGGTTATCCCACTGTATTAGAAGGGTATAGTAATGCGAATTGGATCTCAAACACAAATGAGTCAAGATCCACTAGTGGCTTTATATTCACCCTCGGTGGGGGTGCAATTGCGTGGAAGTTTCCTTGCAAACGATTCTTGCAAGATCTTCTATAGAGTCAGAGTTTGTAACTCTAGAATTAGCTAGAACTAAGGCTGATTGGTTAAGGAATTTTTTATCTGATATTCCGTTGAGTGTGAAACCTATGCCCTTAGTATCCATGCATTGTGATTCTCAAGCGGCAATTGATCACATTGCTAAGAATAACTCATATAATGGAAAAAATTGACACATGATTGAGACACGATGTCGTAAAGAAGTTGCTAAGAGATGCAATAATTTCCATCGATTTCGTAAGGTCAGAAGTGAATTTGGCCGATCCTCTGACTAAACCCTTGGGAAAAGTTGATTTTGGAAACATCGAGGGGAATGGGACTAAAGCCAATTGAGTAGTCAATTATGACGGAAACCCAATCTATGTGATTGGAGATTCCATGAAGTAGGTTCATATGGGTAATAACAAGTCAAAGTTAACTCTGAAGCACTAATGTTAAGTCTTTCCTACGGTGTGCAAACAAGTGCTTGTAACTGCAAACTATTTGTGAGGGTTGAGTTAAACTCTTAATGGATTCATATCCCTTGTGGTGGTGTAATTAAGCAATGTACAATTGATGAATTCACCTATGTGAGTGTGAAATAGGGTCGTTTCTATGAGGTTGTTATTGGCTAATCTCTAGAGCACTTATGAATAACTAGGCGCACTCACGACCTATTTGTGCAAAACAGCAATGAATGCCAAATTGTGGGGGTAAAGGTTAAATAATAAAATCTCTAACTTACAATAAGAGGTTATTAGTTCATAGAAGTTATAAGCTTTATTGATAACTCTGTAGGTTATGTTTTATTATTCTATATTTGATTCATAGTCTAGAAAACACCAAACTTTAAAAAAACTTTTATCCATAAATATAACCCAGCATTTCCTTACCTTTTTCCTTAATCAGATCCTTTTGAAATATGTGGAGGATTGTTGGAATATTTCAAATGGATAAAGCACAACAAGTGTTGACCAAGTCTGTATGCTCCACAATCTTCTCTACTAAGCCACCAGATTTTTCTTACCCAAACTTCATTGCTTGGTCAACAAAACTTCATACGTGGAGGAGAATTTTCTCCTCAAATCCCTCATTTATAGTTGTGGTATTTGCCTATAAATACCAAACCATTCTATTCATTTAAATACACATTTTCCAGAAAGAAGAAAAGCTATCTCAGTCATGTCTTCTTTTCTCTTGTTAAAACTTTTGCTTTACATTAAATTAATAGTGTTATAGTTGGATTATATTAATTATCTTTTGTCATTCGTGCAACCCACTTTCGTGGAAGGACTTGTTTAATTCTAATGAGACTGTTGACATAGTCTTTTAAAACAATATCAGTGCGACTCAAGCCGTTATTCATTTCTATTAATTCTTCTATTTTCCTATATTTCTCTTACATAAACAAATAGTTGGTTGGAAGAAATTTTCATTGGAAATGCTCTAATTTTCCTGATATATAGATGTCCATTATTTTCTCAAGATACAATTATTGGTTATAGTTCTATAGATGTAAAGATCTTCTTTCCTTCTTCTTCTGTTTTGATTTGTGTGGTATATATCGCTCTAGATTTTTCAGGATCGATAATGCCTGCATAAAACAAAACAAAAGAAGCTTTCCTGGCTCTCTACATGGATGCCAAGTGTTGTAGGCTGGGAATTACAATTTTGGTTGCTTCATAATGGAGATAATAGACCCATTTACAGTAGTGTTGTGTTTGAGCATCAGGGGGATTGATCATATGGCTTCCTTAGTTGACTGCAGCTGGAGATTTCTCCGAGCTGTGGTACATATGCTTCTGATTTTGGGATTTCATATTTAGTTTCTTTCTTGATATAGAGATTTCTTCTGCCTGATTTCTTTTGGCAGTAGATCTTGTAAACCTATGGTCGCTTGCCAACTTCGCTTTCTTGCTCGCATGCAGCGTGCCAAGTGTCTAAGACCGAACGTGATCCAATTGTACATGTCCAAATTGTCGTTCTTCTTCAACCACGGTAGAGACAAACCCACCCAGCCACAGTTCCACCTTCATTAGTATTTCCTAGTTTTCCGACGAGAAGAAGCCCCCCAGTTCTGGTAATTGTGCCTTTGGATTTGCATCTTTGACGAGGTCTCTGAAACTTGTTCTTTAGCATTTGCTTTTACAAGAAGACTGTTAGCTGTACGAGTTCTGCTACTTTGTAGGCTTTCCACACTTCGTTCTTTGCATGGGAGCCAAATTTCATCCTAATAGGTCCAAATTCTCTGCCTTCATATACACCAACTACGTATATATTGAGTATATATATATGTGTGTGTGTGTGAATGTGTAAGGCAAGACCGCGCGCAGCTGATGTTAAATCTTTAAGTTTGATTAATATTCTCATCATTTATATAAACAAACTATAAGAAGTGAAAAAGAAAAAATTAACAAAACTCGTCCTCCTTCTATTTTAAAATATAATTTTTTAAAAATATGCAAAGAATTCTAATTACATTTTATGAATGAATTATCAAAATATTCCTAATCAAACTACCTAGAACATTAGGGAAATATGGTATTTAGAATGAGAGAGAGAGATAAAATGCATTAAATGAAATGGAAGCAGTATAAGAAATATATGATTTATAATGTCTACTGAAATGTATAAAATGATTTATATTTTTAGAAGAAAAGGGCTCTAAGATTTTAAGACGAATAGAGTATTTGTTTTCTCAATACTGCATACCAAAAATTGATTTTTGTCCCCCAATTATTGATACAGCAGAAGGAAGGACCGAAGGAATACAGATTGAATTTATTATTTAAAACTTATTGCACGCAAAAGTATGTGCTTCTACATTGTAATAATATTTAATATGAAAACGAAAAGGGCAAAACAACTAATAACGTAGAAAAAGGGGAAGAAATCAATAAGGAGGAGAAGGAGGGAAAACTTCGAAAACAATGTTAATGTTTAAAGTACTCACAATCTTCACATGGTGGTTGATTACAGTAGATTATAAGGGGAGGTTTGGATTCTTATCCGACAACACTGGAAGAAGACAATCCGACCAATAGCAGATCACTTTTACATTTTTCTCTTAAAGAAGAAAAACAAACACGAGCAACTTCTAAAAGCTGTGTGTTTACCTATTATTCTATTCATAATTCTTGTGTGGAAAGATATGTTTGTCTCCCACCTATGCTTACAATTATTTCTTTACTTTATGGACTTCTTTGACATGTTCTGCATCACAAATTTAAAAACAATAACAAACACGGAAAATCATTAATTGTTGTGAATATATTAGAATTAGTGAAAGTTTCACTAATTTCTTTAGTGGATATAAATATCCATCATTAACACTACTAATACATATTAGTGGAGTTAGTGGAGACACCACTAATACATTAGTGAAAATAAATGATTAACTCTACTAATAAGAGCTCTATAAATAGAGTTTTTTCCAAGCTTGAAAAATATACTATTTTAGTGAAAGAATTGTTAGAGAAAATTGTGAGAGAAAAGAAATAGGGAAGTTTGAAAAAATTCTTGTGCAAATAATAGTAAGAGATTTATTATGTGTAGATTTTATTCTAACACTGTCAAAATTTTATAATACGTTATCAGCACGAGTCTCTACCGTTACAAAAGCCAGAAGACTAAAGCAGTACGAATCTCTGTCGTTACAAAAGTTAGAAGACTGAAGGTACACATTTATTGATCTATATGGCTAACCTTACTAAATTAGAATTTGTAACCCTTGATATTTCTGAAAAAAATTATATGTCATAAGTTCTCGATATAGAAATACATCTAAATGTTGAAGGCCTTAGTGAAACTATTATAGAAAAAAAATAGTGCATTTGCACAATAAAAGGCCAAAGTTTTGATTTTTATTTGTTGTTATCTCGACGAAAATTTGAAAATGGAATATCTTACTGAAAAAGATCCATTTGTCTTGTGGGTAAATTTAAAAGAAAGATTTGACCACCTGAAGATGGTCGTACTACCAATTGTACGGTATGAATGGTTGCATCTGAGGTTGTAAGATTTTAAAACCGTGAATGAATATAACTCTGTCATGTATAAAATTACATCTCAGTTAAAATTATGCAGAGAAAAAGTTATTGATGAAGATATGCCAGAGAAGACATTCTCCACCTTTCATGCCTCGATTATTGTCCTGCAGTAATAATATCGAAAAAAAGGGTATACAAAATTTACTGATTTAATTACTATCATCCTCATTGTAGAGAAAAATAATAAGTTATTATTAAAAAATTATGAATTCAGACCAATTGGCTCAACAGCACTCCCAAAAGTGAATGTTGTTGGCTCTAGTAGAAACCATAGTCGTAGTTGTAGTTGTGACCGTAGCTGTGGCCATGGTTATGGTTGTGGACACGCTCGATATTTTCCTTATCACAATAATAATCAAGTTGTGAGAAATATTGGCCACCTTAAGTGGGAAAGAAAAGATCATAAGGGAAAAGAAAAAGAAATATAAGAAAATTATGAGAATAAGCGTTATAGATATGGCATAAAAGGTCATTGGCCACGTAACTGTCGTATGGCCAAGTATTTAGTGGACTTATATCCAGTTTTACTGAAAAAAAGAAAAATAAAAATGTTAAAACAAATTTTTCTTAATATTCAGTGAATGATGTTGATGACGATGATATTGATCCAAAAAATCTTAATATCAATATTACCTATATGGATGTATCTGATTTTTTCGAATACTCAGACAGTAGGATAGACCATTTAATTGGCGATGGCAATGTCCAGAAGAACTAATGTCTTACCCTGATATTTTTGAATTTTTATTATATTTTAATAATATTTATGTTTGCATTACATATTTTTGTTCTGATGGTTGTTGTTAATAATGATGTATGTATCATTGATAGTGGAACTACACATACCATATTAAAAAATGAAAAATATTTTTCTTATCTCAAAATAAGATAAATAAATATTTATACTATAAGCGGTAGTACAAATGTGATTGAAGGCTCCGAAAGAACTAGTATATTGTTACCTGAAGGAACAATAATTAATATTGATAAGGCACTATTTTTCTCAAAATTCAGAAGAAATTTATTAAATTTTAAAGATATTCGCAGAAATGGGTATCATATTGAAACAAATGAGGAAAATAATATTGAGTATCTTTATATTACTCAAATTAATTTGGGTAAAAAATCTATATTAGAAAAACTACCACATTTTTCTACTGGCCTATATTTTACAAAAATATATATAATTGAAATTCATCTTCTAGTAAAATAGAAGTTTACTGATTCTATTACTTTTAACATTTGGCATGACCGGTTGGATCATCCAGAATCTACCATGATGAAAAGAATAATTAAGAATACACATGCTCATCCATTAAAAAATAAAAAAATATTGATATAAAAAAAATTCTTATGTGCTGCATGTTTCCTAGAAAAATTAATTATTAGACCATCACCAGTAAAAGTAGGAGTTGAAAGTCCTACATTTTTTGAACAGATTCACGGAGACATTTGTGGACCCATTTATCCACCATGTAGACCGTTAAGATTTTTTATGGTCTTAATTGATGCATCCTCCCGATGGTCACATGTGTATTTATTATCTACTCGCAACCTGACATTTGTGAGATAACTTGCTCGAATAATTAAATTATGAGTACAATTTTCTAACCATCAAATTAAAAATATTCGTTTAGATAATGCTGGTGAATTTTCATCACATGCATTTGATGCATATTACATGTTAATTGGGATTAATGTTGAACATCTTGTAGCTCATGTTCATACACAAAATGGTCTTACTGAATCTTTTATTAAAATATTACAATTAATTACTAAACCATTATTAATAAAAATAAATCTTCCAACATCTGTCGGAGGACATACTATTTTATATATTGTAGCACTTGTACGTATAAAGTCAATTAATTATCATAAATTTTCTCCTTTATAATTAGCTTTTGGTTCAGAACTAAATATTGTTCATTTAAAACTTTTGGGCGTGCGGTATATATTCCAATTGTACCAAACCAACGTATAAAGATGGATCCTCAAAGAAGAAATGGGATATACGTTAGATATGATTTTTCCTTTATTATCAGGTATGTTGAACCTCGGATTGGAGATGTATTCACAGCAAGATTTGCTAATTGTCATTTTGATGAATCATTATTCCCTAAATTAGGGGGAGAACATAAGTAGCATGAGAAAGATCTTGCTTGGATAACATCATTAAATTATCTTGATCCGCGCACAAGCATGTGTGAATTTGAAGTTCAAAAGATAATTCATTTGCAAAACATTACAAATCAAATGCTAGATGCTTTTGTTGACTCTAAAAGAGTAACAAAATCGCATATTCCAGGTATAAATGCTCATATTCTAATTAAAGTCCCAACAGAATAAAAGATTATCCCTATAGCTGCTGAGTCAAAAGTACGCCAGAAGTGTGGCCGACCTCTTGGTCCTAAAGATAAAAATCCTCAAAACAAAAGAGGATTAAATGATCCAGATGATCATATTGAAGAAAATAATGATAAAGATTAAGAGAGAACTGATGATAAAGAACCAGAAGTTGATGAAAGTAACACTGAAATTTCTATCAATTATACCACTTCCGATCGAAATTGGAATCGGATAGAAACACTTAGTGATAATATGTTTGTATACAATGTATCTCTTGATGTTACACAGAATAATGATGATCCTGAACCAATATCAGATGATGAATGTCAACATAGAAAAGATTGGCTACAATGGAAAGATGTGATTCAATCAGAGTTAAATGCACTTACAAAACGTGAAGTCTTCGAACTTGCAATTCAAACACCGAAATGTGTAAAATCTGTTGGCTATAAATGGATATTTGTGCAAAAGCGGAATAAAAATAATAAAATCGTACGATATAAAGCACGGTTAGTAGCTCAAGGTTTTTCCACAAAGACCAGATATTGATTTTAATGAAACTTATTCTCCTATTATTAATGCTATTACACTCCGATATCTTATCAATTTGGCAATACATAAAAAGATAGATATGCGTTATTAGATGTTGTCACTATTTACTTGTATGGAAATTTAGAAAATGATATTTACATGAAAATCTCCAAAGGATTTCATATGCCCGAAGCATATAAACATTATCTTTGTGAAAATTACTCCATTAAGTTGTAGAAATCATTATATGGCCTGAAGCAATCTAGGCACATCTGGTTCAATCGTTTTAGTAAATATTTATTGAAAGTGGGATTTAAAAATGACCAGGTATGTCCATGTGTTTTATTAAGAAATCTGATTCTAAATTTGTGATATTAGCTATATATGTTGATGATATTAATTTTATTGGAACTCCAGAAAAATTTCAAGAAACAATTGATTGCTTAAAAAGAGAATTCGAAATCAAGAATTTTGGTAAAACTAAATTTTACCTTAGTTTACAAATTGAACATTTGGAAAGTGGAACATTTATTCATCAATCAACATATACAACAAAAGTTCTAAAAAGATTTTACACGGACAAAGCACATCCATTAAGTATTCCAATGATCGTCCGGTCATTAGATGTGAATAAAGATCCTTTCCGACCTCAAGAAGATGATGAAGAACTCCTTGGTCCTGAAATACCATATCTCAGTGCAATTGGTGCATTGATGTATTTTGCTAATAATACACGACCTGATATTGCATTTACTGTCAATTTATTAGCAAGATTTAGTTTTTTACCAACACAACGACATTGGGATGGAATTAAACAAGTCATTCGATATCTCTAAGGTATAATTGATCTCGATTTATTTTATTTGAATAAAATCAGCCCAACATTGATAGGTTATGCAGATGCTAATTATTTATCTGATCCAAATAAAGTACGTTCTCAAACGGGCTATCTATTTACATGTAAAAATACTGTTATATCATGACGTTCTACAAAACAATCTATACCAGTTACTTCTTCAAATCATGCTGAAATTATAGCCATTCATGAAACAAGTCGAGAATATGTATGGTTAAGATCAGTGATTCATTATATCCGAGAAAGTTGTAGATTATCATCTATAAGAGATATTCCAACTACTCTTTATGAAGACAATGCAGCTTACATAGCTCAATTACGAGGAGGATATATTAAAGGAGATCGAACAAAACATATTTCACCAAAATTCTTCTTTACTCATGAACTCCAAAAGAAATGTGAAATTGATGTGCTACAAATTCGGTCATGTGACAACCTGATAGATATTTTCACGAAGACTTTACCGACTGTAACATTTGAGAAGTTGAGATATAAAACGGTATGCGTCGGTTCAAAGATTTAAAGAAATCATCTCATCAGGGGGAGTAATAAGCAGACATATAAAATAGTATACTCTTTTTCCTTCACTAAAATTTTTTTTTCCACTGAATTTTTATCTAGTAAGGTTTTAACGAGGTATATTCTTTATGTAATAGATATCCAAGGGGGAGTGTTGTGAATCATTAGTGAATTAGTGGAAGCTCCACTAATTCCATTAGTGGATATGGATGTCCACCATTAATACCACTAATACATATTAGTGGAGTTAGTAGAGACACCACTAATGCATTAGTGGAAATAAATTATTAACTTTATTAATAAGAGTTTTATAAATAGAGCTCTTCCCAAGTTTGAAAAATATACTATTTTGTGAGAGAATTGTTAGAGAAAATTGTGAAAGAAAAAAAAAAAGAAAGAAGTTTGAAGAAATTCTTGTGTAAATAATAGTCAGAAATTTATTGTGTATAGATTTTATTCTGACACTGTTAAAATTTTATAACATTAATGAATTTCAAGATTTTTCAAATAAAAATTAATTTTCTTTTAAATTATTACATTGTTATTTATTTAAATTTTAATTAAATTCCCATGACAATCCAGTTCTTGTATATATGATAATCTAACTCGAATTATGATTTTTTGTTTTGTTTAAAATGAATATAAGAATGTTTATATATTTTTTGAATTAGTTCTATTAAAATCGCTTTACATGTACAAATATTCCTATTACTTTTCATCAATGGAATAAATAAACTATAATTATGGTAATAAATGATACTATGTGTACTGTTAATTTCAAGTACCTCAAATTATTGCTGTTGCATTATGGCGGGCCGTACCACAATAAAATGCTAGCCAAACATGTTTTCGCAATCCAATTTTGCATTCTAAACTTTAAAAACGATTTTGGAAAGAACCAAATGCAATATAGGAAAGATAGGGACTTGTTTGGAAAACAAAACATGAATATTTCTTTTTCTTTTTTGTTACAGTTTGAACTTCTGTACATTAATGATTTTAGAGCAAATGATTATTTGGCCTATACTGAAGAAAATGAATAACTATATACTTATTTGTAATTAATTTACAACCTACACATGATATTACTTAGTGTTGACGTCATTTTTAGTCGATCTGTTGTAACGGTAACTTTTAGCCGAAGTCGATATGAATTCTGCCAAACGGATGATGACGTCAAAGAAAGTCCTCAACGGCTGTACCCGATCAACATCGGAACCAAGAGCCAATGAGCCATCACTCGCACACCTCGGCACAATCAGCAGGACGTTAACATTCTCAACTGTCAAGGACGGGCCACGGGGCGGGATTTCCACCACGTTTGAAAGTCAGTAGCTGCGCCACAACAAGTATAAAGCAAGCGGGAATCCTAAATTGAAGGAACCAACACTCATCTCAGACCAAATTACCAAAATTTTCTAATTTTTCATTCCTATTTTTTCCTCATTTTTACAGCTTTCTTCGCTGCTTTCATTTACAGCTTTGGTTACTGTTTCCTTACTCCTTTGATCACAAAGTTTCCATTTGATGTTGCTTTGATTATCAGTTACTATATTCATTCGTCATTTTAATCGAAATACATCCTATTCAGTTCTATTTTACTTTCACGTGCAATATTTCTGCCTGCTTGGACCCTTTCTATAGTAAGTTCAAGGAACCCACCTCTTTTAAAAGGTGCGACTTATTCATTCATCTCTCCATCAGACTGTTTATGTTCATCGGAAGAGCAGCCGATCGACACTTCCATCGACTCATTTTCCGTAAGGTAACATGAATTGGCACGCCCAGTGGGACCCTAAGGGCAGTTGTTGCATGCAATTGTATTCAGGACATATTATGGCTAATTCTCAGATCCTCAGGGCCTTCATCGGAATCGTACGATCGACCTACTGTTCGAACTTTACAGGGAGCTTTTGATCCTACCATGACGACATCCGGGAGACAAAGGGTGCAGACTTCGTCTCCTCCCCAAGTGTCCCAGTTGACACCCATTTCTCTAACCGCCATAGGACAAGCTATGGAGCGTTGTACAGGCGAACTCATTCAAAGCCTCATTCCGCAGTTCGCCACAGTATTTCGACCTTTGCTGTAGAACAAGCTTCATAATTTTGAACAAAGGCAAAATGCTCAAGGAGCACCTTAGGTAAGTATGTATCCTCCTCCCTCGCCCTTTGTTGCACCTTTTTATGGGTCAATACAACTATTGCACCGACAATAGTATATGCCGATGCCCGGGGGGCACCAAGAGAATCCAGGGGCAAATGCACCTGGCGTGGTTCCTACGGAACCTTTCCCAAGAAGAACTCCATCATATCCAAATATAGGGACCCAGGTGCCGACGAGAGCACAGATGTTCTATGACTAGAATTTTATCCCAAACAAGAATGTTGGCTCTTCGTACGGAGGACCTCAGAGCTACATCACAACTGTCTTGACCACATACCCTATTGCGACGACAATTTATCCACTGCAGGGGGCAGGGTATCCAGAGATGGCTTCATTCCCCGGATAAGGTTCTTGACCTACTGTGGTAGGTTCCTCCATGCAGACTCAACAGCCAATGCCATTAATCAATATCAGTTCAATGACGGAGGTAGTGCGCCGACATGCCAGAGATTAGCCAGTGTATCAGAAGCCTTACCCAGAATGGGTAGACTCCATGGCGGTACTATCTCGAGGATTTAAGTTGCCAGAGTTCTCTACTTTCTCTGGAGAGGATAACAAGTCAACTATGGAGCATATAGGGAGGTTCACAATACAATATGGAGAGTTTAGGAATAGTGATTGGCGTAAATTGTAGTTATTCTCTTTATCCTTGATAGAGGCGGCGTTTACCTGGTATGCAAACTTAACGCCCGATTTCGTGCATTCATGGGTCGATATGGAACGAATCTTTCATGAGTGTTTCTTTAAACCGACACCTGAGGTGTCAATAGTTGATCTTTTGACAATTAAATAGAGGTTATTCAAATGTGTTGCAGAATTCATCGAGCGTTTCTGGAAAATTAAGGCCAAATGCACCACCCAATTACCGAAAATGGAGTGTGCCCAGATAGCCATTAGTAGAATGCATCTGCAACTCAAAGAATGCCTTATCCTATAGGATTTCTCTGGTCTATCTCGTTTGCTGTCTCGGGCCGTCAGGATAGAAGAAATGATCAAGGAAAAAGAGAAAAGGGGAGGGTCAGTCAAGTTTTCTGAAGGACAAACCATAATATCAATAGTGGATGATGTTACTAATAATGAGGAAGAACAAGTGCTAGATGTGATCGCAGTCGAATTAGTAAAAGGTGCATCTTACACTTGCCCTTTTCTAAAGCCTGGCAAAGGAAAGGAGGAAGCTTCTCCTCTAGGCCCATCCATATATACTTTTAATGAAAAAATCTTTGATCAAATGGTTTAAGACAAGCAGATTTGTCTACCATTCAATCGCAAACTCTTGGGGCTAGAGGAATTGAAGGGCAAGAAATACTGTAAGTGGCACAATTCGTTTTCTCGTAATACTAATAGTTGTGTGATTTTCAGAAATACAATACAGAAATCCTTATAAGAAGGAAGGGTAAGATTTGCTGACAAATGAGAAGAAACCCTAGTCGATACAGATCCATTCCCAACAGCAGATGCAAGCATTGTGTAGATATGCGAAGAAGATAAGGAGCTTGAGCTAGGAGATTCCCCCGTCAAGAGGCAGTTGGAAGAAAACAAACCAATGTTCCAAAGACTAGATGGTCAGCCATCAGTTTTCACTCGGCTTACAGTTTCGACTTTGGCAGCCCACTTCCAGGGGAAAGACGAGAAATTTACAGTACATGTGCCTCGCAAAGCCCCGTTCTTCCCAGACCATTGTTTCCAGCTTACGAAAACTCAGAAATGACAGGAACAAAAGAGACGGGCTCAGCAGAAACAAGCGTTGGAAGAATGGTTGGAGAAGCAGGTACGTGCTTCCATGAGTCAAAATATGCTCAGCATTCTTCCGTCACAATTTCGAGCTAAGGCCGAGCAAGAAGCGGTAGAAGAAGATTACTAGGTAACGGAAGAAGGGCCGTTGAACTCATCAAGTTTAAAGTGCCATCGAAAGGGATATTCTTTCTGATTCCCACGACAAAACATTCAAATCACCTCAGACTACTGTACATTAAGGCACATATTAATGGAAGACCTTTCTTTCGGGTTTTTATTGATGGAGGAGCTGTGTTAAACGTAATGTCGTTGGCAACTTTAAGGCGATTGGGTAAGGATTACCACGATCTAACTCCGACTGATGTACAAATGCTTAATTTCACCAGAGAGGCTACCAAAGCAGAAGGAGTTATCACTTTTGAGGTGGCCGTAGGATCCAAGGTTAGTAAGACTGTTTTCTTTGTAATTACAACAAAGTTGGCATATTCTATCTTACTTGGTAGGGATTGGATTCACGGGAATCACTGCATTCCATCAACGCTTCACCAAATGATGTTGATCTGGGATGGAGAATAAGTAGAAAGGATACCAACCGATCCCAATCTGTTTTCTACAAAAATGCACATGAATAAGGCAGTATTCTACCGTTCTACATTTGACCCGAGTCATTACTCCAAGCTTACCATAGCTCATAACCAAATCACAACGGAAGGGCTGGAAGATCAATGTCCAAAAACAGAGGACCTTGACGTTCGACATGCTCCTGGTGTTGGGAATATGCCCTCTTAGACTAGGTTTCTGATGTAAATATCGAATATTTTAATAAAAGAATCTATTTTTAGAAATTGTTTGTGAATTTATAATTTTATTTGTGCACAATTACGTTTGGAAAAGACCTATTATGTTTAAGTAAGTGGTCCATGTGAATAGAGGTTTTTTACAGTAAGGTATGGATCACAGGTTACTTAATACATAAACTTTTGTTCTTAACCGATTGATGAGAATGTGAATCTCATTATGTCTAGGTTATTATGTTATGAATTCAAAATAGAGAATAGCTTATCTTTAGCCCGTGAGTAATCCACTCACTTTATGACATAAGCGTATTTCGAATATGTAGAACATGACTTGTAGTAGTGGTTTCTAAAAGTACTATATAGTAGAAACCTAGACTACTACCGTTATAGTATGGACTAGTACTCTATGACTTGAATATGAGTTGGTGGTCTAACGAAGCTGAAAGTATATACTTTTATATGCTATAGTTGAGATTTTATCGTAGGGCCAATGTATTTGCATGTTGGGTATGTGTGACTAGTTAGTCAAGACAGACTTGTACAAGATAATTTTTATACTATATGCCCCTTGTGGTTGTCTGAATGATCTAAATACCTAGGGCCCTGGGAAACATGACTTGGATGTTTACTTTAGGGTAGCTCCCTTGGAAAGCGGAAACAATCCAGGAGGTCGTGGATCATTGGACTAGAGGCCTAAGGATAGTAGATGTCATTTAGAGAGGTATTAGTACACTTCTTCCTCTCTAAATGTACGGCGATGTATAGAGGGGTATTTTAGTCATTACACTTATAGGTCGGAGACTTTGCTAACGCAGCACTATCCTTAGGGTCAATATTTTCTTATGGTGATATTAGGAAATATTTAAAATGCAAAATATAGCTATTTATATAGCAATGGTATTTTAGTCATTTTAGTAGCCAATGCGGTGTGTCTTATGGTCCCCAATATAGATCGTGAGTCCTAATTAAATACAGGCTAAAGAATTAAATTAAATTAAATAGAATTTATTTTATTTAAGTAACCCGATTTAATTGTTGGGCTAGAATAAAATAAAGGTCCATGGAGAGAGAATTAATTAAATTAGTTTAATGGGTTAATTAATTATTCAGGGTTTTGACCCAGTTTGAATAATTAAAGATTAACTTGGGACTAAACGAATATATGCTTATTTATTGGACTAATTTATTTGGGCTGAAAAATTAATTATTAATTCAGTCATTTATGTGGTTCTAATTAGAATAATTAATTAAGCCCAAAAGGTTAAACTAAGAGTCCAATGACCCAGTCTAGTTTAACCTACGGTTTTATTTAAGTTAAACAGGAGGATTGGAAACAACGTTGTTGTCAGATGCACACACTTTCTGAGAGACGGCTTCTTCTCTATGAAAAGCCAGACGTCTCTCTCTCTCTCTCTCTCTCTCTCTCTCTCTCTCTCTCTCTCTCTCTCTCTCTCTCTCTCTCTTCAGAAAAAAGGTTCCTTAGTTTGTAGTTGTTCACCAAATGGATTTAGGCAGGCCATATACTGGAAGATCGAGAGATTGGCGTTCACCTACATGCAAAGATGGAGTAGGAGGCTTGCAGGAATCGCACCAGAGGCTTCCACCAGCGTACCTACCCTGGTAGTACACATTTTGGTCCAACCAATTCTTAGAACGAAGAAAACAGGTAAAAAAATTTTTAACCTCGGAGTCCCGCTAGAGCACAACCAGTGCTAGCTAGGGCTGCCGGAGCCAGTACTGGCTCTGGTCGGGAATCCCCTGTTCTTCAATTTTTCCAATTTTTGATCTTCGCTTCCGCTGCGTGCCTTGTGTTTTCTCTCTCTTAAGCCTTCACCTGGTTTCGTTGCTTAGGACCCGTTAATGGAAGTGGACATTGGAAAACTTAGGGAGAACAGAACCACAAAGGTAAGCTTGTGTTTAACTTTCGACCAGCAGAATGCTCTACCGGTACTGATTTACAAATACAAAGACTGTTTCATGTGGGATTATCATGAGATGTCAAGACTGGATAGAGACATTGTAGAGCATTACTTGCCAATCAAAGAAGGTTTCAGGCCTCATAAACAGGCTGCCCGGTGTTATAATCCCACTTTCTTACCCAGGATCAAGGAGGAAATTGAGAGGTTGCTTCGTTGTGGTTTCATTTATACCTACCGATATGCAGATTGGGTATCCAATATTGTATCCGTCATTAAAAAGAATGGACAGCTGCGGGTTTGCATTAATTTTAGAAATTTAAATTTGGCCACCCCAAAAGATGAATACACCATGCCGATGGCCGATATGCTGGTAGACTCTGCTGCAAGAAACCAATTCTTAAGTTTCATGGACGGATACTCCGGATACAACCAAATATTCATAGCTGAAGAAGATACCAAGAAGACAGCTTTCCATTGCCCAAGATCTATTAGTTTATTCGAATGGATAGTTATGCCTTTCGGATTGAAGAACGTTGGAGCTACATTCCAAATAGCCATGAACCTCATCTTCCATGACCTCATCGGCAAAACCATGGAAGTTTACATTGACGACTTAGTGGTTAAGTTGCCCACTTTTTCGCAACACCTACAGTGGTTGGAGTAAGCTTTCCTTAGAATGCGCCAGCACCGTTTAAAAATCAACCAGCTAAATGCACCTTTTTAGTTTCAGCCGGAAACTTCTTCGGATTCTTAGTGCATCAAAAAAGGATTGAGATGGATCAGAACAAGGCAATAGATATTTTGCAAGCAAGGCCACCACAAACTAAAAAGGAGCTCCAAAGTTTCTTAAGGAAACTCAATTTCCTACGACGCTTTCTGGTTAATGCCACAAGTAAGTAAAAGGTGTTCCCTTCTTTGCTCTGTTTAAAGTCGTTATTGGACTTCGTTTGGTGACTGGAGCATCAAACGGCGTTTGATCAGATCGAGGTGGCTTTGTCACGGCCGCCAATTTTAGTGCCTCCACGGGATAAAATACCTTTGAAATTGTACATTTCTGCGGCTCTGGAATCTATCGGTTGTCTGTTGGCTCAAGACGATGCTCAAGGAGTTGAAAGAGCAGTCTATTACCTTAGTCGAAACCTGACGGACATCGAGACCAGGTATTCCTCTGTTGAGAAACTATATTTATCTCTATATTATGCACGTGTAAAGCTAGAACATTACCTGCTACTTAGGGAGGTGCAAGTCCTATGCAGAATTGATCTTGTTAAGTATTTACTGAACCGACCATTATTGCAAGGACGGTTAATGAAATGAGCTATTAAGTTACACGATTTTTTCTTAACTCATTTACCTTTGAAAACGGTGAAGGGTCAAGCTATAGCTGATTTCTTAGCGAGCATCTATGTGTGGAAGTGCCCAACACTGATAAGGAAGAGGTACAATGGTACATCTCACATAAGCCATAGAGGTTGAAATTTGATGGATCCAGTACGCAAAGTAAGGCTAGCGTCGGTTTGGTTATAGAGGCTCCAGGCAAACGACAAGGAAAAATCTTGTTTGAATTGAGTAAAGGGACCACCAATAATCAGGCAGATTACGATACTCTCATTTTAGGGCTTCGAATTTTAAAAGCTTTGGACGCACAAATGGTCAATATAACAAGGGATTCTCAGGTTGTTGTCCGGCAGATTTCAGGTGAATACAAATGTACTAACCCCGTGTTATCAGATAAGTTACAGGAGGTGCGAGAGTTGTTGCGAAACTTCTCGGAAGTCATCTTGACTCATATTCCCCGAGGTGAGAATCGGGGGGCAAATGATTTAGCTTAGATGGCTTCCGATTTCAAGAAAAGAGTCGGGACAATAATATAACAGATATAAGAAGAGAGACATGAGAAAGATTGGTGATCCGATATCGTCTCATACTTGCGAAAGCCTACAGGCTAGGCTTTGCGGGAGTTTAAGCGCAAGGCATTAAACTTCGTACTGATCGAGAACAACTTATTTAGAAGAAGTCATATAGGAGTTTTGCTGAAATGCTTGTGCAAACGGGAAGCAGCGCAAGCCTTAGTCAAAGTACATGAAGGCCTATGTGGTGCTCACCAGCCAGGTCCTAATGTGAAATGGACATTGCAACAGCATGGATTTTACTAGCCTTCAATGACTATGGACTACGTAGCCTACACAGCCGAGTGTGAGGCATGTCAGAAGTACAGCCCATTGACCTATACTCCCATTACGGACTTACATCCTATCATTAAGCCGTGGCCATTCGGGGGTTGGGCTCTAGACGTCATCGGCAAGATTTACCCGCTGTCAACCAAAGGACACACGTTCATTCTAGTGGCAACCGACTACTTTACCAAGTAGGTAAAGGCACAGGCCCTGATCAGAGTGAGCCAGTCTACCGTGATCACCTTCCTTCAGCAGAATATCCTTTTCCAATTCGGCATACCTGAAACCATAACAACTGATCAAGGTGATCAGGAGATAAGGTATGCAACTTTCTAACCCAATTCCAGGTTAAGTTACTTCACTCCTCCTCGTATTATGCACAGGCCAACGGCCAAGCTAAGGCAACAAACAAGATTTTGATCACATGATCTGAAAGTCAGTAGAAAACAAACCCAGAAGATGGCATGAAACCCTTCAAGAAGTGTTGTGGGCCTATCGGAACACTTACAAGACCACTACTTATTTTACTCCATTTCGGCTGACATATGGACAAGATGAAATGCTACTCGCTGAATTATCACTAGAGTCAGCCGGGTAGCTTACCAACATTGCCTGTCGGTTGAGGATTACAGTCCTTCGCAATGAGTTTAGACCAAGCCAAGGAAGATCGTTGGATAGCATTGGAGAATATCAGAAGGCATAAGAAAAAGGTAGCAAGAACCTACAATCGAAAAGTGCAGAGAATGAGTTTTCAAATAGGAGACATGGTCTAGAAGACTATCCTACTCGTGGTACCAAAGGACCCACGCTGCGGTAAGTGGTCCACTTTATGGGAGGGACATTTTCTTGTTACTCAGGTTTTCAATAGAGGCGCCTATCGACTGATGACACTTGACAAGAAGGAAGTGAACAATGCCATAAATAGTAAGTATTTAAAGAAGTTTTATCCTACATTCTGGGAGGGAATATTAGTAGGAGACAAATAAAGAAAAAAGAAAAAATAACAGAGAGACAAAAAAAATATATGTTGGCATTTCATACGAAACGGCTAATCACAAAAGAGCCAATCAGATGGCTGCTACATTGTAAAAAGGAAAAAGAAGTCAAGCCTCCTCAGACAGAGTGTGAGGCGTCGCGATCTGCTGGGCAAAAGGGACAAGAGCGAGCCGATTTGGATCTGCCTCAGGTGGATCAGCTGCCATTGGGGTTTTTCCTTTTCTTCCATAGAAGCAGTAGGTTCCTCCTAGGCCGATTCAAGTTCAGCAGCCAATTCCTCTATTGAAGATGGACGCGTTTTGGCTTCCCTGGCTTGTGTACCAGAGGGTCCAGCCTCATCAGGATTATGAAAGAAAGTGGCCAAATAAGCTTGGAAGTTGCCCCACGACGATTGCATACCGTTTAGCAGCTTGTCAGAATGTTGCAATTCTGTTTGGAGTAGTTCTTCTTTGGCTTCCAGCATAAGTCGATCATCCCAATACTTGGTCGTCGTCTCCTCGGCAGAAGAGACTATTTGTTGACAGACGTTCTCGGCCTCAATTTTCTCATCCAGGGCCCGTTTCTCAGAATCTAATTCCTCCTGGAGTGCTCGCAAGCACGTTTCAAGGCCCTCAATTCTCTCAACTGTTGCAGAAATGTCAGAACAAAGGATGCCCAAGCCAGTAGAGGCTTCCTGATGGTGTGTTTGCAAAAACGCTCCTTGGTCTCGAAGTGCTCCCAAAGCCTGAAGCTGACGAGAAGCTTTGTCCCGCCTTCTCTGAGTCTGTAAAAGAAGCGCTGGATGAATTGCACCTGACCCAGATAGTCAATCGATAAGCGCCTCAATTCCATTGGGACATCGGAAGTAGTCGATTGCGCCAATAGTAGCATGGCTCGGCTAATAGCATCTTAAGAAGAAGGGTTGGTCAGCAGATCCGTTCCTAATAGACTCCGCAGAAATTCCAGCGATGCAGCTTCCATCATTACTAGTTGAGAAGGGGCAAGTTCCGTTAGAGGCTTAGGGGCTGTGGCCGCAGGGGGCGTGACAGATTTTTCAATCGCTATTCTCTCTGACGAAGGCGTTTTGGGCACTGGTGAAGGCGGAACGGCCGAAGTCCTTTCCTCTGCCATTGGCATTCCTATAGGAGATAGGGGGCATAGTCGCCGATGATTCTGAAGAAGAATCAGATATCACCAGCTGGCTGGTCCTCTGTTTCTGTAAAGAAAGGCAGTATGCGGTTAATTTTGAGTCGATGGATAAGAAACATGGGAAAAAGAAAAAATATGTATTTCAAGCCGAACCTTAGCAAATGTCGGAGTATGAAGGGCCTGTCGTCTCTTTAATCGCCTCAGCAAGAGGGGAACGGTCGCTTCTTCTTCTTCTTCCTCTTTCTCATCGGCAGGCAGCAGTGTGGAGGTTTTTTTTGCTAGCAGCGTGCGGAACAACGGTGTTGTGATCGGACTGGTAGAGACTTTACTCTGTTTACCTTTCTTCGAGGCAGACACTTCTATCTCTGCCGATACCGACCCCACCAGTCTGGGTAACCACATCTCTACTGAGCCAGAAAAGAGCATTTCACTCAGTAGCCGCCACCACAAGTTGAAGTTTGGCGTGGCCTGCCTAATAACCTGAAAAAGAAAATACTTAAAAGAGCAAAAAATGGTTAGAGACCTATCGGCTATAGTCCGCACATCTTCAGTCGATAGGACAGGCATAACAAAATAAGAGGAGATATGACCAGGATCAACAAAAATGTCTTGAATTAGCCCAAATTGCCGTGAAAAGTAATGTGGGTGGTACCATTCGCAAAAAGGCTTAGTGCTCCGAGTGCCTGGTTTGGCCCCAAGAAGGAGTTCTCGGGAGCACAACATTCAGGCCTAAATACTTTCTTGAGAGGCTTCCAGTGCCTTGGCAAGTTTTGTCAGCCAGAAGGGGCCTGTCTCCCGGGTGAAGTAAGGGTAAAAATGGGGTGCATTCTGAAGCCCATTCTGATGGAGGTAAGCCATGATAGCACTGGCAGAAGACCTGTTTGCAGAAACCTTCAATAGCCAATAACTGATAGCCCGATTGGCGGAACACGCGAAACCTCTGAAAATCATATTAACGCCAAACTGGGCGAGGTATTGATGGAGCCATAGCTGCATAACCTAGAAGGGGCCTCCAAGATTTGTCGAATCGCCCCCAACCGACAAGGTTGAAATCATCTGGTTCATTAGCCGATACACTAGGGCCAGAACTAGGGAAGCAAGGTTACAATGTCTTTTCTTTCTCAGCAGAGCCGATACATAGTATTAGTACTTATTACTTATTCTCGCCGAATGAAAGTAGAGAATATACTTGCAGAGCTATAACCAGAGGAAAGTCGATTGTTCCTGCTCTGACGGAATAGGGCCGACACCTCTTTACGGGGCCATAAAATTACCGTAGGAAGCAGTGGATTTGTCCAAATGGGCCTTAACGGCAGGTAAGTTTTCTTCATCCTGTAAGGCGGGGATCTCATCATCATCACAACGGAATCCCAAGATAGTGCAGATATCTAGTATTGTGGGGGAAAACATGCTGTGAGGGATGAAGTCGTTGACCGCTGGAGACCAAAATGGCAAAACAGCCGAGAACAAGTTGCGGTCGAAGGTCATCTTGAAGTCGGACATCATGATGGCGTCACAGATGCCCCATTGGTCCCAAAGGGCACCATAGATAGCCTGACAGCAATCTCACCATTCGCTGTAGTTCTTCAGAGGACGCGGCCAGTGGCAGAAAGAGAAGGGTTATCCTGGTGCACGAGAAAGGTGAAGCCCTCTGGATAGACGAACCACACATGTTCCGCAGTGACTTCCGTCGATAGTAGCCTGGGACCTAAGCCATAAAGATCAGCCTCGGCTTGGATCAGAGCCAGGGTGGAATGATCAACGGGAGTAGCCATGGAGAGTTAGAGGTTCGCTAGTTCAAGAAATATGCAGGAAACAAGGAAGAATTTCACAAAAAGATAGAAGTCTAAGCAGAATAGAGTTATTGCAGAAGAAGGAGTTCGTATCGGTGAAGAAGGAATGATGGGGACCACGGCTATTTAAAGAGGAGTTTCAAAAGACTAGCCATTCACAAGCTTCAAAGCCAAGGAGTCAGCAGCCTGCTACAATGATCGGGACATTCCATTTCTGTTAGAAAAAGAACGATTACAAATAAAAAAGGGTACGATTTCTGTCGCTTCACCTATTCGCGCCATCAAAGCAACAGGACTCGAGGGGGCATGTATTGATGTCATTTTTAGCCGATCCGTTGTAATGATAACTTTCAGTCGAAACCGATACGAATTCTGCCAAATGGATGATGACGTCAAAGAAAGTCCTCAGCGGCTGTACCCAGTCAACATTGGAACCAAGAGTTAATAAGCCATCACCCGTACACCTCGGCATGATCGGCAGGACGTTACCGTTTTCAACTGCTAAGGACGGGCCACGAGGTGGGATTTCCTCCATATTCGAAAATCGACCACTGCGCTATAGCAAGTATAGAGTAAGTGGGAATCCCAAATTGAAATGACCAACACTCATCTCAGACCAAATTTCCAAAATTTTCCAGTTTTTTATTCCTATTTTTTTTGCATTTTTACAGCTTTCTTCACTGCTTTCATTTACAACTTTGTTTACAATTTTCCTTACTCCTTTGATCACAAAGTTTCCATTTGATATTGTTTTGATTATCAGTTACTGTATTCATTCGTCATTTTAATCGAAATACATCCTATTCAGTTCTGTTTTACTTTTGTGTGCAATATTTTTGTCTACTTGGACCCTTTCTATAGTAAGTTCAAGGAACTTACCTCTTTTAAAAGGTCCGACTCATTCATTCATCTCTCCATCAGACTGTTTATGTTCATCGGAAGAGCAGTCGATCGACACTTCTATCGGCTCCCTTTCCATAAGGCAACACTTATTTAATTAATTGCAAGAGTTATCCTAAAATTATGAACAAACTAGCTCATTTTCTTGCTTAGAAAGGGCTTTGTTCGTTAGTTCTTTGGGAGTGGTTTGGAGATTTCCCCACATATGTACTCGCATTTTCAGTCGATTTATCTTCTTCTTAATGAAGTAATCCTTATTTCCTCAAAAAAATATTAATTGTGTTAAGAAATTAAAGAAGTATTTATATTAGTATTTCTAATCTTAGCCTTAACTATTATTATTTCCCTTGTGAGTGAGAATAGAGAGATTACTATATTAATAACCTAAAGTCATCCTATGAGGGTAATGTAGTAATCTTATGGCTTTAAAATAATTATTATCTCATGATTTTCTAAATACATGTGGAATATTCAAAGGTGAATGATGGAGTAATTAACCTTAATTAAGATATTCACCAAAATACCCAAAGACTAAAAAAAAAATATTCAATAAAATGTTTCATGGTGGAGGTTTGGGATTAGAGATGAAGGGTGCTGGATAGTGCGATTGAGAGAGAGAATGGTGGTAGGACAAAATTAGAATGATGAAACGAGAGAGATTGCAAGAGCTAGAGATGGAGATCGAAGGGTTGGTAGCCGAGGGACAGGGTCAGGGGGTCAAAGAAAATGGTGGGAAGGAAGTTGCAAAAGCTAGGGGATGGAGTAGCAGTAGGGATCAGAGGGATGGAGAGATGAGCAGCATCAAGGAGGCGGCTAAAAAAACATCCATCATGCTGTAGGTCAGGAATAGGGACGAATAGATGCTGCAAGACTAGGTTATGAAGAGAAGGGGTTGCGAGATTAGGGCAGCTAGAGGTTGAGATGAGTTTGGTTAAAGAAGATGGTGACTAGGGTATTCAGATATAGCGATGGCGATGAGGACTAGGAAGGGTATAGCAACAGCAAAAAGAAAAAAAGAAGGGTACAACAACAACAGGAGAGGAAGGATTGCAGTAGTGGCAGTGAGTTTAGGGTAGATTTGATTCAAGAAAGAAAGGAAGAGAAGACAAAGAGAATGGGGTATAGAAGAGTGGCAAGGAAGGGGGGGAGTAATTCCAGTAATGATAGGGGAGAGGCGAGAGGATGCAGTGGTGGTAGCAGGGGTGGAGGTGGATGTGGCAAAAACAAAGATTTTGAGTTGGATAGGGAAAAGATCAATTTTTGTTGAAGAATATGATTAGTTATAGGATCGATATGCTTATGAGCTAACCAGATTAAATCCTAAGAGTACATGAAAAACGAATCATATCTTTGTAAATATCGTCTTTAATAATATTATTCTTGAAGTCTTTGGCCTTCTGGTAGTACTTCAGACCCCCAAACCTTCTTCAATGGCATTTCTCGAGATCAAAATATTGCTAATCGTATTTTTCCTTCTCTCTTTGTTGAGGGTGGACTCACAAAAAAACTGAGAGAACAAGAACGTTGTTTCTCACATATGTTGGAATAGAGTCATAAACCAATATGTATAGTTGACTTTACTTCAAAATACGAATTCTGAAAGAATAAGAAAAATATAATTGGGTACAACTATTTCCACTTATTCTATTCCATCTCAAATACGATTTATGATTTTTTACGATTTTTATTAATAAATTATAAATATTTATAATTTATTTTTGTCCCATAATTAGGAGCCACTAAAGGTATCAAACCGGATACAGTTAGACTAAATTCTAATAAATTATTCTGTCAATAAAAATAATTTATTAATTACGTTCTACTCTACTAAAAGAACGTAACTGCACTCTTAGTCAAATCATAATTATTAGAGTCAATAATTATAACAAATAATTGATCGATCCAATAAATTACTCCCATCGATCAATATAATACTTTGAATAAGGCAGTATGACCACTGTGCCCCTCATTCAAATCCACAATTCTCATCTTTAATTTGACAGTACCATATGATCACACCACACTTACAAATTGAATTCAATAGATATTATTGGTTTACTGAGCTCATACTTAACTATCGCTTAGAAGAACTCATGAAGAAATGATCTTGCTTATGTAATGTAACAAATTCCATATTACATAATAATTATTACATATTTATTTCACTTTAATTTTCAAGATATCGAAATATTGATTATTGAGTTAATCTCACTCTTTGGTAACTCAAAGAACTTCAAGTTAGTAAATATAAATAATTATTTGCTTAAGATTAAGGTGTTATGTACAACAATCTTTTAATGTTTTATTTGTATGATCTATTCTACAAATAAACATTGACGGTCTATCCAATATATCATTAATTTTATTACCAAAGTCAAAGACGGACTTCAATAAAATTAAGACGATCTCACTAAAATAAATTGTCCAAATTTATTTTAGATCGCGGATAATTTATCTCGAATTAAATTATAAATCAAGTCTTTCTTTGTTTAGTAAATAAACACTTTATTTATAATATCTAAATAATTTGTGGACAAAACAAGGTCATACATATATATTAACATACTTTATTTAATTTCAAAATACAAATATTGTATTTATTCGATGGGCATATCTAACAAGATTCTCCCACTTGTCCTAGAGTAAATGGGACATGTCAGAAATATCCATACTTTCTATATGACTTCCAAAAATAGTTATAGGCAAACTTTTAGTAAAATGATCAGAAATATTTTTAGTAGAAGAAATCTTGTATACTTCTACATCTCCACATTGAACAATCTCCCTGAGTAGGTGATATTTATATTCAATGTATTTACCACACTGATGGTTGCGTAGTTCTTTTGCATTTGCCATTGCACCACTGTTGTCATAATATAAACTAATGGCTTAAGATGCAGAAGGAATCACCTCAAATTCTATCAAGAACTTCTTCAACCATACTGCCTCTTTAGCTGCTTCACAAGCCGCCACATATTCAGCTTCTATTGTAGAGTCAGCAATACAATATTGTCTTATACTTCTTCACACAACTACACCACCACCTAAGGTGAAAACAGAACCTAAAGAGGACTTGCGGAGATCTCTATCAGCTTGAAAATTAGAATCAGTGTAACCTATAGGTACCAATTCTAGAGTTGAGTAAACTAGCATATATCCTCGAGTTCTGCGAAGATACTTGAATATATGCCTAACTGTTGTCTAGTGTTCTGGTCCTGGGTTTGACTGATATCTATTAACCATCCCAACAGCATGACAAATGTCTGGACAAATACATAGCATAACATACATAAGACTTCCTACAACTGATTTATAAAGAACTCGTTTCATGTACTCAACTTCATTAGAAGTTTTAGTATTATGCTTCTGAGATAACTGGATTTTATGTCTGAAAGGCAATTGACCTTTCTTAGAATTTTGCATTGAAAATCTCGCAAGTATTTTGTTAATACATGAAGCTTGGGATAAAGCTATCTGTCTATTCTTTCTATCCCAAAGGATCTGAATGCTCAAAACATATCTTACTTCTCCCAAGTTCTTCATATCAAACTGTTTATCCAACCAATTTTTCACTAATGTTAATGGCCTTACATCATTTCCAATGAGAATGATATCATCAACATACAGTATGAGAAAAATTACCTTACCATCTATAATTCTCTTATAGACACAAGGTTCATCAGGATGCTGATTAAAACTTATTATGCTAATTAAAATCATAAGATTTAATAGCTTGATCAAACCTAATATTATAAGATCTAGATGCTTGTTTAAACCCATAAATAGACCTATTGGATAAAACCATTTAGTTGTACCATATAGATACATTCATTAAGATTTTCATTAAGGAAAGTTGTGTTGATGCCCATTTACCATACTTCATAGTTGAAGTAAGTTGTAATGGATAAGAGGATTCTTATAGACTTTAGCATGGCCACAGATGAGAAGGTTTCCTCATAATCAATACCTTCTCGTTGGGTATAACCCTTAGCAACCAATCTAGCTTTGAAAGTTTTCATTTTCTCGTTTGCTATTCTCTTTCTTTTGTAGACCTATTTGCACCCAATAGGTTTTACCCCATTAGGTAAGTCCATAAGTTCCCAGACGGAGTTAGTGTATATGGATTTTATTTTTGAATCTATTGCACTATTCCAATAGTCTGCGTCTATATCATCTACAGCTTCTTTATAGGTAGTGGGATCTTCTTCTTCCTCAAAAGAGATTGCTTGAAAAGCTTCTCCATAGAGTAAGTATCTAGATGGACGTCGAATAATTCTCCCACTACGTCTAAGCTGTGAAAGTTCTTAGATGATTGGACTTTCCTCCTCCTCACTGACTAGAACCAGATCTGCTGATTCCTCAACGACTGGATTTTGAACAGGGGCAGGAGGTTTTTCCACTCTATGTGCCGAAGTGCCAATAAGTATAAAAGGCGTAACATCTATTTCTCTCTCACTAGAATCTAGCATGTTAAGTGGCATAGATACGAATCCACCACGTGAATCTTGAGTATAGTTTTCTGTAACCATTTGTCTAGGATTATTTCCTTAGTTTATTCCAAAATAACCTTATTCTTGGATTCACGTTCTTCTGTACTTGTTCTCTAAGAAAATTGTATTTATACTTACAAATATTTTCTTATTTGAAGGATTATAGAAGTAGTATCCCCTTGTTCTATTTAGATACCCATTAAATAGATATAAATTTGATCATGATTCTATTTTATCCATCTTTCTTTTTAGCACATATGCAGGACAACCTCAAATACAAATATGTGTCAAATTAGGTTTTCGCCCATTCCACAATTCTAATAGAGTTTTAGGGATAGACTTAGATAGAACCATATTCAATATATATGTTGCATTTTGTATAGTATATCCCCAAAAAGATGTACTAAATGTAGAGAAGTCTAGCATTATTCTGACTATGTCTAATAAGGTCATGTTTCTCCTTTTTGTCACTCTATTTTGTTGAGGAGTGCCTGGTGCACTTAGTTGAGATAAAATCTCATTTTCTGACAAGTAAGATCCAAAGTCATGGGATAGATATTCTCCACCTTGATCTGATTGAAGTGTCTTAATGTTCTTTCTTAACTGCTTCTCAGTCTCAACCTTAAATTCTTTGAATTTTTCTAAGGCATCATACTTATAAGTCATTAGGTAAACATATTCATATCTTGAGTGATCATCCATAAAAGTAATGAAATACTCATACCCACCTCTAACTTGGACACTAATTAGTTCACATACGTCAAAATGCACTAATTCTAAGACTTCCTTGGCTCTATTTCCTTTGGAATGAAATGATCTTTTGGTCATTTTACATTCCAAACAAGATTTGCAAACTTGTAAAGGTTCCACATTTAAGTCACTTAAAAGACCTTCTTTTACAAGTCTTTGAATCCTTTTTAGACTAATATGACCAAGTTTAAGATGCCATAAGAAAGTCTCATTAGTAGAGATAACTTAATGCGTTTGTTAGTTTCAATATGATATAATAAACTGTTAGTAGGTTTCAAAACATACAAATCATTATTTAAATATCCACGATATATAAAAAATTTATTCAAAAATATCTCTATTGATAATTTATAAAATTTAACCGAATATTTTTGTTTAAATAACAAAAAAATCAAAATCAAATTTCGATAAATGTCAGAAATATAATAACAATCTTTTAAAACCAAATATTTATTATCAAAATAAAGATCAATATCTCCAACAGCTCTTGCAGATATCATTGATCATGTGCCAACCCTTAGCGTATGCTCTCCTTTATTGAGATGTCTGGTTACTTGGAACTCCTATAATGAATTGCAAACATGATTACTGGCTCCAAAATCTACTATCCAAATATTTGTAGAATCAACCAATAAATAAATTTCAATGTAAGATAACTCACCAGTACCTTGCTTGCGTTTAGCTAAGTAATCTGGGCACTGTGTCTTCTAATGTTCTTTTTGCTTGTAGTGGAAACATTTACCTTTAGGCTTTTCATCCACTTTTTCTTTCTTAACCTCCTTCTTAGGCCCTTTTTTATTATTTTTCTTTCTCTTATTTCCTCTTTTGCCCTTAGGCTTGGAAGAGGCAGATCCAGCATGAGTTAGAACAAAAGCGTTGCCATTTTTCACTTTTAGGGTAGCCTCGGTGCTCTCAAACTCCTTCATCAACTCTGTAAGAAACATCTCCATCTTGTTTATGTTATAATTAACTTTGAATTGCGAGAATATCTCTAGAAGAGTTTCAAAAGCTATATCAATCTGAGTCTCAGGCTTAATTTCAGCCCCTAAGACCTTTGTTATATTAAACTGAGCGATCAAATCTAACATATGATCCTTCACGGGCATTCCAAGTTTCATGCGCATATTTATTATGCGCCTCATTACTGCTTGGCAGGCCTGACTTCCTTCATACTCAAACATTTGTTAGAGGTTTCTCATGATTTTTGTAGCGGTTGTCATGTTCTCATGTTTCTGCTGCAACACATTTGAGATAAATCCCCAAATGTAGTAGCGAGCTATCTCATTAGAATTTAACTACTTATCATGAGCCTCTTTTTGTTTGCGTGTGGACTGTTTAGTAGGCTTAGCATGATATGGTTCAATTAGCATGTATTTGAGCTTCTTAGCAGTGAGTACAATTATGAGGTTCCATTTCCAATCAATAAAATTTTCTCCAACTAGTTGATTTTTTGTTAAAATTAAGGATAAAGTGTTGGAAGTTATTTTCTGAAATAAAATAAAATAAAATATATGAGCTTTTCATCATATCATGATGTATGATCAAAATATTATAGCATGATGCATGATCAATATGATAATATTTTAAGTAGTAATAAAAACTACTATCAAAATACGATAACCTAAAACTCTACAGTAACATGCACCTCTGTTGAAAATAACAATATAACTTATAGTTAAGATAGGATCCACAACCTAAAATCCCAAAGTAATATGCACCTCTATAGGAAATAACAATATAACTTATAATTAGGCCTAGATCATCCCACTAAAATTAATATATCTTACATCTAAATGTAATATTAGTTTTAGTATTGTTAATATTTTGGCTATCATAGACATTATTTAGATATTTTATACGAAGTCCTTATAATATTTTTGATTTAAGTGTAACCCCTATATTCAATTATATATATATATATATATATATATATATATATATATATAGTATGTTAGGTTATTGTGTTATCAATTCCAAATGGGGAATGACATATCTTTAACCCGTGAGTAGTCCACTCACTTCATAGCATGAGCGTATTTCGAATATGTAGAACATGACCTGTAATAATAGTTTCTAAAAGTACTATTCAAAAGAAACCCAGACTATTACTGTTACAGTGTGGACTAATACTCTACCGTTTGAGTATGAGTTGGTGGTCTAACAAAGCTATAAGTATATACTTTGATATACTGTAGTTGAGGTTTTTTCGTAGAGCCAATATACTTGTATGTTGGGTATATGTGACTAATTAGTTAAGACAGACTTGTACAAGATAGCTTCTACACTATATCGCCCCTTGTGACTGTTCAAATGATCTAATTATCCAGGGCCCTAGGAAACATGACTTGGATGTTTACTTTAGGGTAACTCCCTTGAAAAGTGAAAACATTCTAGGAGTCATAGATCATTGGACTAAAGGTCCAAAGACAGTAGATGTCTTTTAGAGAGGTATTAGTACACTCTTCTCTTTAAATGTACAGCGATGCGTAGAGTGATATTTTAGCCATTACACTTGTTGGTCGAAGTCTTTGCTAACGCAGCATTGTTCTTGGGATCAATATTTTTTTATGGTGATATTAAGAAATATTTAAAATATAAAATATAACTATTTATATAGTAGGGATATTTTGGTCATTTTAGTAGCCAATGCGATGTGTCTTTTGATCCCTGAAATGGCCCTTAAATCCTAACATATTTGGGTTAAGGAACTGGTCTTGATAATTATCGATTTTATTTTATTTTATTAGTCTAATTTATTATTGGACTAGAACAAAATAAAAGGTCTGAAAGAGAGTATTTATTTTATCTAGTTTAATTGGTTAATTAATTATTCAGGACCCAAGACCCATATTGAATAATTAGAAAATTAATCTGGATATAAACTAGATAAAAGGTATGAAATTTTATATTGATCTATTTGTGCTTGTTAATTATTCATTAGGCTATTTAAAAAAGCCCAAAAAGTAAATAATTGAGATTTATTATTTATGGGTATTCAAATCTAACAATAAATAATTTTATCTGACCCAATGAATAAGACCAATGGTAAAATAAAATTACATAAATAAATTAAATAAATAAATAATTAATTAAAATAAAAAAACAACACGGGATGAATCCCGTGTTGTTTTGCGTGAAGGATAACAGAAAGCATGAATGCTTTCTATTTTCATGCAAATGAATTCTCTCTCGTGGAATTTGATGAAAATGAATGAAGAGAAAGAGAAGTGGTTCATGGTTTTTGGTAAGCAAAGGAAACCCAGCTCTTCGTGTTTCTTTTTTTTTTTCACAGAAAACAAAACCCATTCACAGAGAGCTTCGGTGAAGCTTTCACCAAAAGCTTGTCAAAATTCAATCTTTAAGATTTCACCGGCTGTGCTACGAGCACCATTTCAAAAGATCAAAGATTTCGCATGAATGAGACGCAGTAAACATTTACAAAGATGTGATCTAATAGCTTCAAATATCCTTGTACAGACATCTACATTAGTGCGAAGAGGGCTATTCAATCATAGAGGTAAATTTTTCGATTTGCTAGCATACTTTCGTTTTAATGATTTTTGCCATTTTAAGCCTTCAATTGGTATCAGAGCCATGGTTTGGCAAAATGTCGAAAGCATGCTAGGCTTAACTAAAACAAGAAAATATATGTTTTGGTTAAAATCTGTAATTCTTCTTGTTTACTGGTATGGGTAATTTCACTATAAGCGTTGCGAGTAGAAGCATAGGAATAATGTATTTTGATTACTTTCATAGATATCGTGTATGCCTAGTATTTTGGGATGAGTTGTTTGGATGAGTTTAAATTGAAAATGGAGGAAAAAATCGTGTTCAAAAATTCTCTGGAACGCAAAAGAAATATTGGAGAAGAAGCTACTGTAGCAGCCAAAACTAGTCGAGTCGAGCAGCATTTGGATGAGAGAGGAGCCGCGACTCAGCGGCTCTAAGCCATGCGCAGCTCCTGCCCAGTGAGGAAGGCGAGGAAAATGCAATTGCATTTTGCAATTGCAAAATCTCGCTGCGCGGTCAACAATTTTGACCGCGTAGCTGGGGCGGGCGCGAGCCGAGTCCACCCGCCTAGATCTGGCCCATATGTTTTCTTTTCCTATAGGCCATGATTCAGTGTGGCGAGTGCATTGGACCTGAATAAAAAAAAAATTGGTTTTTGATCCCATAACAGGCGAAATTATTTTTATTGTAATAGTTAATATTCTTTGAATATTTTGCATGAAAAATAATAGTAAAAGAAATTTTAGGATTAGATAAAAGCATTAATTAATTAATGTGTTTAATTCTATTTTTTGAACACTTAAGTTAAAAAAATAGAAAAGTATGAAAACGTTTACAATTTTCTAATATGTTTATTTCTTTTTGTATCATATGTGCATGTTTTCTCAAAGACCAAAGTCTTTGAGAATTTTTGACAAAGAAAAAATAATTTTCTTAAATTAAATATTTAATTTTAATTCGAACAAAAATTAATTCTTGGATATTTTTCTCAAAGGATTTTATCTTTGACATAGAAAATATATTGGATTTAGATATTTTTATAAATTAAAATAGAAAACCATTTTGATTGAATTTTAACAAGAAAAATTATTTTTGTCAAATTAATCTTGAGATCAAAATCTCTCGAAAGTTTTATTGAAATTTTTTGAAATTATTAAGTTTATTAACTTAAATAAAATTAATCCATGGAAAAATTTCTCAAAGGGTATAAACCTTGACATATAAATTTTTATGGGTTTAGATATTTTATTTTGAGTTAAAAGAAAATTTAATTGAAATTTTCAAAAAATATTTTTTTTAAGAAATCCCTTATTTTAAAATACTAAGTGGGAGAGAGGTTTCAACGGCCCCACAGCTTCCATCATGATCCTCATTAGAGATCGTGGATCCCCTCGTATCACCCTAAGAGTGAACTTATACAGGATGGGGATACCACAAGGATCTAGAACTAATGAATGGATGTAATTAATAACTTGGAACACATGCTATGATCGACCAACCCACGTTAGAGGTTATAGTGCGAGGAATGTCCATAGGAAATGAGAAGAAACGGTAATCCCACGATAGGGTTATCTTCTAGACCATTACCTAGAAGGGAAATTAATTTGTGGTGATTAATACGCTTAGCTTAGGAAACTGTTAATCTTCCCAAGAAACTATGTCAGTTTTTCTAAGAGCTAAACTAATCATATTAAAGATAATAGTGATAAGGTTAATTATTATCGAATTTAATATGAGGATAAAGTCATAAATTATTTTATTTTTTTTCACAAACTGAATTTTTTTTTTATTTTCGATATTTCAGAAATGGTTGGTGGAGATTCTTTTAGTCATTTGGCCATTATTCTCAATGAGAATAAGCTAATAGATCCAAATTATACGAATTGGAAAAGGAACTTGAACATAATACTCATTGCTGAGGAGTATAAGTATGTCCTCTTTAAAACCTACCCTGTTATCAGGAATGGTTCTACCGCTGACGAGAGCGAAGCTGAGAAAGTATGGAAAAAGGCCAATGAAATGGCTCTATTCTACATGTTGACCTCCATGTCTAATGTGCTCCAGTCAAAACACGAGCACATGGCCACTACATATGACATTAGCCAATCATTAGTCACGATATTCATCGATAAGAGCCGGCCCGCAAGGCAGGAAACTCTTAGGATGATCATAAACACTAAGATGGTTGAGGGAGCATCAGTCAGAGAATATTTGCTCAAAATGATTGCTGCTTTCAAGGAAGTAAAAGTTTTAGGGGCTGTTCTTGACCCCGAGAGCCAAGTGGACATGGTTCTCGAACTTCTACCAGGCTCTTTTACTCAATTTAAGTTGAACTACAACATGAACAAGTTAAACATGACTTTAACTAAGCTAATGAAAGAGTTCCAGGTCGCGGAGAAGGTCATGAAGCCACAGTCCAAGGTTATGATTGCTAGGACTTTTTCTTCCAAAACTAGGCCCAAGCCCAGGAAGTTTAAGAAGAAGAAGGGAAACGCACAGGCCTAAGAACTAGCCCAACAAGCCCAAAGGCAAATGCTTCAAATGCGGGCAGAAGGGACACTGGAAAAAGGAGTGTCTAGAACTTCAGGCCAAGAAAAGCCCTACAAGTATTGTTCTCTATCTAGAGCCTATTTTAATGGTTGGATCAACTTCCACTTAAATTGTTGATTCTGGTGCCATTGATCATATCTGTAACTCCTTGTAGGAGTTTATGAAGATAAGAAGACTCCAGAAGGGCGAGCATGGACTACGAGTAGGAAATGGAGCATGAGTATGGGCCCTTACAGTAGGAGAGCTGGATCTTATTTTTTATAGTAATAAAATAGTTGTATTAAAAATATTTTATATATACCCGATTTTAGACAAAATTTGATTTCAATTGTAAAGTTAATAAATCATAAATATTCTGTTTATTTCCATTCTGTTATTACTATCAGTAAAAATGGAGAAGTTTTATATACAGGGCACATATATGAAAATTTATCATTTTTAAATCTTACAAATAATCAAATAAATAACGCTCAATCTAAATCTTTAAATAAGAAAAGAAAGACCAATATCAATAACTCATATATTTGGCATCTAAGGTTAGGTCATATTAATTCAATCAGGATTCAGAGGTTAATCTATGATGGGCCATTGGGCTCATTAAGATTGGAAAGTTGGCCTTAGTGTGAGTCCTGCCTTATGGGAAAAATGACCAAAAGGTCGTTTACCCAAAAGGCTGATAGAGCCAAAGAGATATTGGGCCTTGTTCATTCTGATGTGTGTGGTCCTTTGTATACTTAAACTAGAAGGGGTTTTGAGTACTTCATCACTTTCACATATGATTGTAGAAAGTTTGGTTATGTCTATCTAATGAGGCGCAAGTCTGACTCATTTGACAAGTTCAAAGAGTTTAAGGCTAAAATGGAACGTCGGAGAGATAAATTGATCAAAACCTTACGATCGGTTCGTGGTGGAGAATACCTCCTCGGTGAGTTTAAGGATTACATGGTACACCATGGGATAGTATCCCAACTCTCTGCGCTGGGTACACCCCCAACAAAATGGAGTAGCTGAGAAATTGAACAGGACATTGATGGAGATGGTTCGGAATATGATGTTTTATGCTACTCTTCTAGTTTCTTTTTGGGAATATGCCTTGAAAACAGCGACATACATTCTAAACTTGGTGGCTTCCAAGTCAATACCTAGGACACCCTATGAGATGTGGTGATGTGTATGAATTTGGGTATAAAAAATCATATAAAAATAAGCATATTCCCAATCAAGTTTAAATTAAAACATTAACCCCAAATTACACATATGAGCAAGTGTACTCATTATTAAGCATAGCATAGGGTTTAAAACAAGTATCGATCCTCAAGGAACAAATACGTAGTAATCACTTTTCTTTCATTATTTAACCAACTCAATAAAGTGAAAAAGAATAAAAATAAAAATAAAATAAAATAATATATACATGTCAAGGATGGAGAATTATGTAACTCAAACCATTATTTTGACAAACGTGACCTTAAAGTACCTAATTGTTATTATAACTAATTATTCTCTTGGCATCATGAAGAATTAAGATAAATTTACTTCTTTTCCAATCCATGAAATCACTATCTTCTAGACAAATTAGCATCACATATTCTGTCTCAACTAATTCACTCGAAAGATGTAGAAAACACAATTTTTTATTAAATCCCCATATCCTGGCAAACTTAAAACATAAAATTAACCAATAAATCAATATCTTGGCAGATATCAATTAACCTTTAATTATCCAATTCTTAGCAATTAACCCATTTTCCAAGCAAGTTAATAGAAATAAACAACAAATTAATTTCGTAATCAGCATAAGTAATTAAATACCAAGAATAACAACTAATTAATCAAAAGATCAAAGTAACTCTAAAAATCATGAATACCGAAAATAATGTCACATTATAATGAAACAATTAATACATTATTGTTCAAGAAAAGAAAACAAAGTTAAAAGAAAGCACTCATAGACAAGCCTCATTCTTCTTCCTTCGTAGACTCTCTTGTACAATCCTCCTTGATTTAATGAATTCTTCCTTGAACTTGAGTGATTTTGTGATTTGCTCCTTGAATTCATCCCTTTAACTTGTGTTTTTCCTCCCAATGAGGAGGTTACTTTTATCATCCCAATGAGTAGAAAGTGCTAATAAATACTAATGCTAGATATTTGGAGGATGATCAATGTACTTCCACTAAAGGTTCAACAAGGTTGGAACTCGAGGAGAAGTTATCTTTGGAATCAGCTTCTTCAGACTCAATTATGGAACAAGAAGAGGCACAGCCTCAAGAACCTGTACAAACGGAGCTTCGTCATAGTGTGAGAGCATCTAGAGTTCTAGAAAAATAGACATGAGAGGCTTTCGAGCTGGTTTCTGACCATCAGGAATAAGATCCCACTAGATACGAGGAGGCTATTGCTGATGCCGATGCAGATCTATAGCATGAAGCAATAAAAGCCGAGATTAAGTCTATGTACTTTAATCAGGTTTGGGATCTTGTAACTTCACCTGAAGGGATAAAACCCATAGGGTGTAAGTGGCTATACAAGAGCAAGAGGGGAGCGGATGGGAAGGTGAAAACTTTCAAAGTTAGGCTTGTGGCGAAATGGTATACTCAGAAAGAGGCAATCGATTATTGATAAAGCATTTTTCCCGGCAGTCATGCTTAAGTCCATCCGTATCCTCCTCATTACGACTATGAGATATGACAAATAGATGTCAAGATGGTATTTCTTAATGGCCATCTTAACGAATACATCTATATGTCCCAACCAGAAGGTTTTATTACGAAATACCAAGAACATATGGTTTGCAAACTTAAGAAGTCTATTTATGGACTTAAGCAAGCATTTAGAATATGAAACATTCATTTTAATGAAACTGTAAAGTCTTATGGATTCATTCAAAATGAGGATGAACAATACGTGTATAGGAAATTAGAAGGCATAAATATGATTTTTCTTGTCCTATATGTGAATAACATTCTACTCATTGGAGATGATGTAGGGACATTGTCATCTATTAAGGTTTGGCTGTCTAGTCAATTTAGTATGAAGGATTTGGGAGAAGCCAGTTACATTCTCGGGATTAAGCTTCTTAGAAATAGGAAGTAGAGAATGCTCGGATTATCCTGAACGACATACATTGACAAGATACTTGCCAAGTTTAGTATGGACTCATACAAGGGAGTGTTGGATTGTATGCCCTCTTAGATTAGGTTTCGATGTAAAATCGAATATTTTAATAAAAGAATTTATTTTCAGAAATTGTTTGTGAATTTACTTTTTGTTTGTGCACGATTTTCGTTTGGAACAAGACCCATTGTATTTAAATAAGTGATCCATGTGAATGGTGGCCTTTCACAGTAAGGTATGGATCACGAGTTATTTAACACATAAACATTTGTTCTTAACCTATTGATGAGACTGCGAACCTCATCATGTTTAGGTTATTATGTTATGAATTCCAAATGGGGAATGGCTTACCTTTAGCCAGTGGATAGTCCACTCACTTCATGACATAAGCGTATTTTGAATACGTAGAACAGGACCTGTAGTAGTGGTTTCTCAAAGTACTATATGGTAGAAACCTAGACTACTACCGCTACAGCGTGCACTAGTACTCTACGACTTGAGTATGAATTGATGGTCTGGCGAAGCTGGAAGCATATACTTTGATTTGCTGTAGTTGAGGTTCTATCGTAGGGCCAATATACTTGCATGTTGGGTATGTGTGACTAGTTAGTTAAGACAGACTTATACAAGATAGTTTCTGCACTATATCGCCCCTTGTGGTTGTCCGAATGGTCTAAATTATCCAGGGCCCTAGGAAACATGACTTGGATGTTTGCTTTAGGGTAACTCCCTTGGAAAGCGGAAACACTCCAGGAAGTCGTGGATCATTGGACTAGAAGCCTAAGGATGGTAGATGTCATTTAGAGGGGTGTTAGTACACTTCTTCCTCTCTAAATGTATGGCAATGTGTAGAGGGGTATTTTAGTCATTTTATCTGTAGGTCGGAGACTTTGCTATCACAACATTGTCCTTAGGGTCAATATTTCCTTATGGTGATATTAGGAAATATTTAAAATGCAAAATACAGCTATTTATATAGCAGGGGTATTTTGGTCATTTTAACAGCCAAGGCGATGTGTCTTTTTGGTCCTCGGGATAGCCCGTAAGTCCTAACTACTTTTGGGTTGAGGAATTAGTCTCAGTTGAAGAGGATTTTATTTTATTTTATTTTTTATTTTATTTTATTCAGGAAGTCTAATTTATTATTGGACTGGAATAAAGTAGATAAATAAATAAAATAGGAGTTGAGAGAAATTAATTATCTAGTTTATTTGATTAATTAATTATTCAGGGCCTAGGTCCAATATGAATAATTAAGAAATTAACCTAAGTTTAAACTAGGGGAAATAATTAATGTTTAGTTATTTATTGGGTTATTTATATAGGCCCAAGAAATAAATAATTAATGTTTATTATTTTGGGCCTTTTGGGTCCAAGAAAAATAATAAATATTTATCTGACCCAATAGCTTAGACCTTAGGATTTTTTCCAGATACGGTTAAGAGAAGTTTAGGGTTAGGCCAAACTGATTCTCAGGATAACATCTGAGTGTTTTGAAATCTCGGGGATATGTTTATCAGATATTGAGAGATCGAGTTTTGGCTAACTGATAAACAACTATTTTGAAAAAAGAAAACCCTAATTCCCTTTACACAGAAGAGTGCCTCTCTCGTGTATCTCTCTCTGGCAGCTCTCTCACGTCTCCCTCTACCTTGTTTTCTTCTTGGTTTCTTCACTAATCAATAGTGAGTGAACCAAGGAGATTTGAGACTGTTTCTCTTCACCATAGTGTTCACCGACTAGAGGTTAGGCTGAGAAATATCCCGAGAGTTGGAAAGTTAGGCGTTCATGCAAACAAGGCGGAGTAGAAGGCTAGCGGGTGTTCAACCGGAAGCTTCTTCAAGTGGACAAAGCGAGGCAGTTCCAGTCGTTCAATCCGTTCTTACTCAACCTAGAAGGGTTAAGGATCGCAAATGTATGATCTTCACGCTTCTGCATAGCCTTTAAGGCTCGCGTTTATTTTTCTCCAAATTTTTTCCCCATAACAGCATGCTCCCTCTGTTTTCGGTTCCCTCAGGGAGCTCTAATCCCTTGCAAATATTGGTTGTCTTTTTATTCTAAGGACT
This sequence comes from Voacanga thouarsii, assembly GCA_026120185.1. Classification (NCBI taxonomy): domain Eukaryota; kingdom Viridiplantae; phylum Streptophyta; class Magnoliopsida; order Gentianales; family Apocynaceae; genus Voacanga; species Voacanga thouarsii. The sequence continues at coordinate 865,243 of JANUWF010001486.1, forward strand.
GTCCTAAATCTTAAAAGGAAAAAGACAGGATGATGAGTAGGATTCCCTACGCTTTGGCTATGGGAAGTCTCATGTACGCCATGCTATGCACTAGACCAGATTTCTGCTTTGCCGGAGGCTTAGTTAGCAAATATCAGTTAAACCCTAGGAAGGTTCATTAGCAAACTGTAAAACATATTCTTAAGTACCTTAATGGTACGAAAGATTATATGCTGGTTTATAGGGCTGACAACTTGGTTCCTACTGGATATACAGACTTAGATTTCCAAGCAGATAAGGATGAGAGAAAATCCACTAATGGATATGTCTTCACCTTCTCTGGAATAACTGTTTCATAGAAGAGTATCAAGCAATCTTGGATTGCTGACTCAACCGTGGAAGCTGAGTATGTGGTAGCTTCGGAAGCATCCAAGAAAGCAGTTTGGCTCCAGAAGTTCCTTTCAGAACTTGGAGTTGTGCCACACATGGACAGACCGATTGTGATGTATTGCGACAATTCTGGAACAGTCTTACAAACCAAATAACCCAAGAACCACAAGAAGAGGAAGCATATCCAGAGGAAGTACCACCTGATCTGGGATTTCATTCAGCGACGAAAAATCATGGTAGAACAGATAGTCTCATAGAACAACCTAACAGATCCCTTCACCAAACCTTTGGCTGAGAAAGTCTTCAAAAGACACTTAAACGCCATAGGGGTGGGCACCTGTGGACTTTCATAGTCTTAGAGTGCAATTGGGAGATTGTTGGAATATATACCCTCTAGACTAGTTTATCTTATGTAATTATCAAATTTATTAATAAAAATATTTATTCTCAAATTTTGTTTGTGAATTTATATTTTATTTGTGCACGATTTTTGTTTGAAAATGACATATTATGTTTAAGTAAGTGATCCATGTGAACGGTAGTCTTTCACTGTAAGGTATGGATCACGGGTTATTTAATACATAAATATTTATTCTTAACTAATTGATGAGAATGAGAATCTCATCATGTTTAGGTTATTGTGTTATGAATTCTAAATGGGGAATGACTTACCTTTAGCCAGTGAGTAGTCTACTTACTTCATAGCATGAGCGTATTTCGAATACGTAGAATATGACCTGTAATAATGATTTCTAAAAGTACTATTCAGAAGAAACCCAGACTATTATTGCTACAGCATGGACTAATACTTTACCGCTTGAGTATGAGTTGGTGGTCTAACGAAACTAGAAGTATATATTTTGATATACTGTAGTTGAGGTTCTTTCACAGAGCCGATATACTTGTATGTTAGGTATATGTGACTAGTTAGTTAAGAAAGACTTGTACAAGATAACTTCTACGCTACATCGCCCCTTGTGACTGTTTAAATAATCTAATTATCTAGGGCCTTAGGAACATAACTTGAATATTTACTTTAAGGTAGCTTCCTTAGAAAGCGGAAACATTCTAGAAGTCGTGGATCATTGGACTAGAGGTCTAAGGATGGTAGATATCTTTTAGAAAGGTGTTAGTATACTCTTCCTCTCTAAATGCACGAGAATGCGTAGAGGGGTATTTTAGTCATTACACATGTAGGTCGAAGACTTTGCTAACGCAGCATTATCCTTAAGGTCAATATTTTCTTATGATGATATTAGAAAATATTTAAAATACAAAATATAACTATTTATATAGTAGGGGTATTTTGGTTATTTTAGTAGTCAAGACGGTGTGTCTTTTGGTCCCCGAAATGGCCCTTAAGTCCTGACAGATTTGGGTTAAGGAATTGGTCTTGATAATTGAGGGTTTTTTATTTTATTAGTCTAATTTATTATTGGACTAGAATAAAATAAAATGTTCGAGAGAGAGTATTTATTTTATCTAGTTTAATTGGTTAATTAATTATTCAGGGCCCATGTCCAGATTAAATAATTAGAAAATTAATCTGGATATAAATTAAATAAAATGTATGAAATTTTATATTGGTATATTTGGGCTTGTTAATTATTTATTGGACTGTTTAAAGAAGCCAAAAAATAAATAATTGAGATTTATTATTTATGGGTGTTCAAGCCGAAGAATAAATAATTTTCTCTAGCCCAATGAATAAGACCAATGGTAAAATAAAATTAAAAAATAAAATAAAATAATTAATTAATTAATTATTAAATTACTCCCCCTGTTCCAACAAAATTGACCTACTTACTATTTTGGGCTGTCCCAAAATATTTGACACTTTCTTTAAAAGGAAAGTTTTTACTATACAATTTATTATAAAATAATCAATATACTCCACACATATTATTTTTATATACTTAGATTTGACTTAAAGTATTGTAGGACCTATATATTTCTTATTTATATTATATTATATTATTATTATATTCTAACTTTTACTTTTGCATAAAATATCGTACCAAGTTAACCACTGTCAATTTTAGTGGGACGGAAGGAGTAATTAATTAATTAAATAAATTTAAAAAAAATAATACGCGATGGATCCCTATTGTTTCGCGTGAAGGATAACAAAATGCATGGATGCTTTCTATTTTCATGCAAATGGATTCTCTCTCGGGGAATTTGATGAAAATGAATGAAAAGAAAGAGAAGTGGTTCATGGTTTTTGGTAAGCAAAGGAAACCCAGCTTTTCGTGCTTCATTTTTTTTTTCACAAAAAACAAAACCCATTCATAGAGAGCTTCGGTGAAGCTTTCACCAAAAGCTTGTCAAAACTCAATCTTTAAACTTTCACCTACTGTGCTACAAGCACCATTTCGAAAGATCAAAGGCTTCGCATGAATGAGACGCAATAAACGTTTACAAGGACGTGATCTAATAACTTCAAGTATCCTTATACAGACATCTACAACAGTGCGAAGAGGGCCATTCAATCACAGAGGTAAATTTTTCGTTTTGCTAGCATGCTTTCATTTTGATAATTTTTGCCATTTTAAGCCTTCATCATGCCCAAGACCTGGGTTCGAAACCTAGCAAAGTAATGGGCATCCCCCTTTCTTTTTTTTTTTTTTTAATAAAGGGAAATGGCCTAATGCCACTGTTTTTTAATAAAGGGAAATTACCTAATGCCACTGGGCCATGCCAGCGCCCACCAAGCCAGCCTAATCTCTGGGTTGCGGCTGGGCCACAACACCATTTAGCTGCTGGATCTGCTGGCCCAGTAATAGGCCAGCCCCAACACCAAGAAATAACATTACCATGCCCAATTACAACATTGCAACATTGCAGTGCCCACGAAATTCTGCTGCTAATTTGGAAACCGTTGTTGACAAAATTCCACGCTGCCAATTTGGATTTCTCCATTCTTGCCTCCGCGAATTGCTCTCGTGCGATTACAATTTTTTTTATAATAATAATAAAAATAAGAATAATAATAACTCAAAAAGAAACATGGAGACGTAATTCACCCATTTTGTTATAAGACTCAATAATACTTATTCGTATTCACCGAATAAAAAACTATGGCCATAAAATTATTTTGAACAGAATTAATCAAATCATTCACCATGAACATAAATGTATTATACCTCCATCGTTCAGCCAAATATATGTATAAAAAATTTAATCTTAACACATAAACGCATATCAAAACCAAACTCTGATACCAATTACAAGTTATAGGATTGATATGCTTATAAGTCAACCAGATTAAATACTATGAGTACGTGAAAAATGAATCATACATTTTTAGATATCGTCTTTAACAATACTATTCTTGAAGTCTTTAGCCTTCTAGTAGTACTCCAAACCCCCAAGCCTTCTTCAATGTAATCTTTTGGGACCAGAAAATTACTAATCATATTTTTTTTTCTCTCTTTGTTGAGGGTAAACTCACACAAAAATTGAGAGAACAAAAACGTTGTTTCTCACGTATGTTGGAATAGAGTTATAAACCAATATATATAGTTAACTCTACCTCAAAAAATGAATCTTGACATAATAAGAAAAGTATAATTAGGTACAACTATTTTCACTTATCCTATTCCATTTTAAATACGATCTTTGGTTTCTTGTGATTTTTATTAATAAATTATAAATATTTATAATTTATTATTGTCCCATAATTAGGAGCCACTGAAAGGACCTAACCGGATACAGTTAGACTAAGCTCCAATAAATTATTTTATCAATAAAAATAATTTATTAATTACGTTACACTCCACTAAAAGAACATAACTGTACTCTTAGTCTAATCGCAATTACTGGAGTCAATAATTATATCCAATAATTGATCGATCTAACAGAATATGATGATTTTTTTAATATTATTTTTATAGTAAAAGAAATTATAGACATTTCTATTTAAATCAATCTGAATGGAAATGTCAAATAAGTGGTTGATTATTATTATTTTATTTTTTTTTTGTAACGGTGGGGGAATTGAGGCCCCTACCAATTTATTAAAAGAAAAAAAATTACATGGAAGGAGGCATTAGACTAGGCCTCCAACCAGAGCGTACAATCTTTGTTCTTATATTAGAGACATCTCGACTATCTAGGGTACAAAACCCTTGTACTCGCTTTGGAAGATGATAGAAATGAAAAAAATGTTGGTTGCAACCAGCAACACAAGCTAGATTGGCTAAGGCATTAGCCACTAGGTTAGTCTGTCCATAGATATGCATATCTTTGTTCTTATATTAGGGACATCCCGACTATCTAGGGTACAAAACTCTTGTACTCGCTTTGGAAGATGATAGAAATGAAAAAAAAAAATGCTGGTTGCAACCAGCAGCACAAGCTAGATTGGCTAAAGCATCAACCACTAGGTTAGTCTGTCTATAGATATGCATGAACTTGATGGAGCGAAAGGAACTACATAGCCATTCTACTCGACAATGGTGGATTGACAATTTAAATTGTACATGTGATTAATTGACAAATGTGTAAAATGTACGAGCGGATTTTTGTAATTAACCCTGCTTTATTATTTTTTTATATAATAGAGATTTAAGGTTTGAATAACTTAATTATGAAGTAAACGTTCGGTGGTATACTATTAGCTCAGTGACTCACAGACTTAGGCTATCAATGGGCATCGAGAAGGTCAATGATGTCTGGGAGAAGTTGAGGAGAACCTATGATGGTATGGGAAACAATTTGAGGGTGTTCCAGATTAAGAGGGACATCTATGCTACAGTTCAAGGAGATGGGACAGTGCAGGAGTATGCCACAGAGTTGAAGCGCTTGTGGCTAGATCATGATCATTTTTTGCCTCAAGCAGGCTGTAAAGATCCTGAGTGTAAGGAAATAGAGGCCTTGATTCAGGAGAGGACTATGTTATTTCTCCAGGGGTTAGCCCCAGCATTTGAGCAAAGGACAGCAATGCTGCTAGCTCAGATGAGGATCCCTTCACTTGAGGAGGCGGTCTCAGCCATGATACAAGAGAAGAGTTGTATTAAGCTACAGGTTGGGACAGGCGGACATCCTAGGATGAAGTCAGCACTAGTGGTCTCCAACTCAGGTAACACAGGGTTCAAACGGGAGACTAGGCAGTGTTACAACTGTGGTGAAGTAGGTCATCTAAAACAGGCTTGTCCTAAGCCACCCATGGAGAGAGACTTAGGTGGACGTGGATAGTCTGCAAGTCGTGGTCGCGGTCATGGGGGCAGAAGAGGTGGAAGAGGCTATCGGGCCAATCGATGGTAGTGGAGGAAGAGGCGGGTGTGATCTTTACTGAGGAAGACCAGGTGCTATTAGAAATATTGAGAAGGAAGTAGAGAGTAGCAGAACCCATCTCAATCCAATTGTTATCCAAGTACAGCCTTAGTGTTATGTAGTTATAAATCACCTTTAAAAAAAAAAAAATCAACTTATCAACAAGAAATAGGCAGCAACAAGGAGCTTGTATATTCCTTTAATCACTACAAGAAAAATGCAAATTAGCAATAGCTATATCTGACGTTAAGCTGTTGTGAAACTAGATTAGCAACGACTTAGCGATGGCGCACGGCCGTAGCAAATATGGCCCTCACCAATAGCGACGGAAGGCATAGCCATCATTAATTGCGACCGTTTAGCAACGGGAATGGCACGACGAGAAAAGTCAACAAGTTTTTAGCGACATAAATTATCGACGGCCATTTTAATTAATGACATTGTCACTATTTCCCTCACTAATAATCAAGATATTTGTTGGATGTGGGGCTCGAAACCACATCCTTGTTGTTGGAGAGCATGTGCTCCTCCATTAAGCCATGATTGTTCTTGTGATAATTTTTACCTTATATTAAGTATATAATATATTGTATTTGAATAATATTAATAAATTCTTTTAATTAATAAAAATAAAGTTGCACAAGACAATAAGTAGTTATATTATTTGTACAATTATCTCTTAAAAATTAATATATTATAACATATTTTATATTGTACGAGTATTATAAATTTAATTATCGTATGTTATAATTTTTTGTAATTTAATGTATATAATATCTTATATGTTATATATTTTACTTAATAATAGATCATATTTATATTATATATATATATATATATATATATATATTCCACTTAATAAAGTTTTTTTGCGCATTCTACTAATCAATTAAATAAATTAAAATTTCATATCTAAACTTTAGATACTAGCATAGTACATATCTATACTATACATATAATCACTTTAGATACTTATTATATACAGTATATATATATATATATATATATATATATATATTAGTGGATGGAAAATTTGCGAATTTGCGAGGTATTAGGATATAATCACCAAATAGTGTCGGAAAATTGCCATGGATTAGGGTACCATTGTTAAACCATCTCAATTTAGCCACAGATTAACAACGGTTCATTGGAAAAAAAATTTAAAATATTTTTGTTTTCGAATTTTGGACTACTATTACAGCACCGTTGCTAATTAGTTATGACTTTGCGACGGCATTACAATTAATTAGTGTTAATGTATAATTACAAAGGCCATCACTAAATCATCGTAATTTAGCTACGGATTAATAACGGCTCGTTGAAAAATAAAAAAAATATTTTTATTTTTAAATTTTGGACTATCATCGTAGAACTAAAGCAAATTAGCTACGACTTTACGACGGTGTTATAATTAATTAGTGTTAATGTATAATTAGAAAGACTGTCGCTAAACCATCGCAATTGAGTTACGGATTAGCGACAACTCGTTGAAAAATAAAAAAGATATTTGTATTTTCTAATTTTGGACTACGTTTCTAATTAGCGACAAATTTTATAATCAACGGTATTGCGATAGCTAATCAATCCTTCATCGTTGTTTTGTTACATAGTAGTAGTAGCCGTCGCAATTTGCATTTTTCTTGCAGTGAATCTCATGTGGGAATCCTAAATATTTCTTCTAATCAAGGAAATTTCCAGTACAACATAAATGCTAGTAGCTTTTTTCCTTTAATTTTTTATAGCAAACGGGTTATAGATATTTTATTAATCTATTTAATTCAGTCAAAATCATTGGTCAGAAATGGTAAATAAGGGATTATTGATAATTTCAGTTGTTCACGTAGCTATGTGATACTAATTTGCCAAGAGTTTAGGCTGGTTTTTTTTTTTTTTTGAATTAATCCATACAAATATGGGTTATTAAAATATTTGCCTCTCAATATTGCATTTTTATTGTACTTCTCTTATGGGTTATTAAAGTATTTGCCTCTCAATATTGCATTTTTATTGTCCTTCTCTTTTGCTAAATCGGTCAATGTCACTCTTAAAAAATTTTGAATTTTTGTATTCGTACTTTTTTATCAGTTGATTAATAATTAGTTTAATTTTAACCATTAAAATGGATTCAATTACAATTATTAAAAAGCTCAAATCCTCATTTCCAACCTATTTTTTTATCATTTAAAAGATAATATATATTGAAATTGACTCAATTATGAATGATATGAAGTTAAGTTATAGATTTTTCCTTCTCAATTTTTTCTTTATAATTATAGTTAAGTTCATTCAAAGTATTAAGAGTCGAACTAATTGTTAGTCAATTGACGGAAGGGTATGATGACAAATTTTTAAAATTTTGAAGGATGACATTAATCAATTTGATAAAAAGAGAGGTATAATCACAAATAAGATAATATTCTAAAGATAAAATTTTTAAATACCCAAAATATGGTCACCAGTACTCATCAGGTGTTCCTCAAGTTGTCATTACAAATTAATAATTGATATGCAATATAAAATGGATTTAAAAATAAATAAATAAAAGTGCTCAAATGGCTTCTAATATTTTTGTTTTTTCTTAAAATTTCATATTAGTTAAGAATATATATCATCTTTCTTTTACTTAAAAAAAAAAGGAAAAAAGTGCCCTTAGGATTCTCATTTCCATTTTCTCTCCTATTCTCTCCCCTATTGATATATAGAATTGCCATATATTATATTACTATTTTTTTCTTTATTTTTTTAAACAAAATAGACATATGACAATTCTATATAAATGAAGGACAGAGTAGGAGAAAGAATAGAACAGAGGATCAATACTGAAAAAAAAGTGCAGCTAGCAATAGCATTAAATCTGCACCTAATGTTTAGATCAACTTGAATGTCGACGATAAGAAAGGAAGAAAAGAAAGGCCCAGTGTGCAATAATACTCCTAACATTAATGGTGGGGCGGGCTTGTTCTCCTACTCAATTAAATGCATTTCTTTCATGACTATAGTTGTTATATTATAGATTTCTATGATGAGACTCAAAATCACAGAAAATGCATATCTGTCCCCTCATAAATTCTAAAAGAAAAAGAAATGACCCAAATATGAGAGAAAACTAACTTTTGCATATAACTAAAATGTGAATTTATATAATTAATGTTAATTTGATAACAAGGTGTTGACACTTAATGCAAGAAGAATAGACTCTAGATATTCAATAATGACTAATGGAGAGATGGGATCAGGAAAGCTCTCAAGGGATCTCCATCTTAGATGTATGATATATTCAATGATTTTAAGACAAATAAACTTCTCTCGATTCAATTGTACGACTCATCCAATACAATGGGACAGTATCCTCTCTCTAGTCTCCTAAACATTGAATATCCCCTTTAATGTAATTGCGAGTCAAATTATTACATTATACTCCTCTGTTCATTTTAATCGATTTATAAGTTCTAAGAAGAATAAAAATTTTTAGTTAATTAATCAACATTTCTTATTTTACCCTTAAAGAATATCTCTCTTTATTAAGAAGTAATTAAATTCTAAAAACTTATGTATTGTAAGTATATTTAATTTATTTTTATTTCTTACTATAAGTACATAAGTACTCACTGTATTAAAGATGAATATTTGTGAAAAAAATAATAATTAATATAATCTTGATTTGTTAATGAGACGATAAAAATCTTAGTTTTAATAGATAGATAAAAGGGAACGGAAGGAATATTTAATTTTCTTCAATTAAAAAACATTTTAATGGCACAAAATTTTGACAGTAATTTACAATATAGGTCGCTGGAGGGAGGTATAATCTTAGGTTATTAGCATTGAGCGATAGTAAATTTTGTCTACTAGAACGCTTTATGAATACGAACAAAATATAGAATATCAGTAACTGAGCTGCCTAATCCTTCACTCAGCCAATAAATAGAGCTATCTTTTTATAAATTCGACGGAAATAAAGAGCGAGGAAGAGGGGGAAAACTAAATAACTTTTGAAGATCATGGCAAGGTAAAAATTTATCCTTCAGTTTGGATGTCCACCATTGAAAGGGAAATTCTTATACAGATTTGGTTTATGTAGATTACAAACTTTAAATAAATTTTTATATATTTTTTAAAAATATAACTTACACTATATATAATATAAATATTTATAATTTATAATTCACGTGAACCGAATTTATATAAAAATTTCCCCCACTAAAACGCCTACACACGTGAGGGCAGGGACCTTCAGAGCCATGGAGTACAAAGGAGGCATGATCGTCCCTTTCTTATCATTTATCAAAGCAGCAATCACTAAAGACCAAAAATTTCAATCATCCTCTTAATCAATCCTTTTCTAAGAAAAAAAATGAAATAAAAATAAAATAATTGACGAGATTCATTTTTAAATTATTTAGTTTGTTTTAAAAGTCTCAAATGTTTTTTTTTTCCAATTTTTTCAATATTTAAATTATATTTTTTTAAAACTTTTAGTCCCGATCACCAAATTTATGACGGAATCTGGCTGTTATAATTATGTGCCTACCATGTATAATACTATTTTCTAAAGACAATTTTGTTATTTTATCTCGATTTCCTTCACAACTAACATCCATTCTTTCAATTGCGCTCGAAAGTTGAAAATATGCAAATTTATTACTCAAAAACATTACACATAGTCGGTAAGGGTGTTTATGGATTGGGTTAGTTCAATTTTATCTATTTTTTAACTCAATCTAAATATTTCGATTTAAAGATTTTAAATTTAAACTAAATTATTTAAAATTTCAAATCGTCAATTTAGATTGTATTGAGTTTAATTTGGTTCGATTTGATTTGATCGGTTTGTACATAACTTACTATGTTAATAAATTACTCCCTAACACTTGGTAAAATATTACATGAAGAAGTATTACTTAAATATTACACAAAGCAATTTTTTTTCAATAATACAAACTAATCAAAGTTAAATTCATAGTTCCAAACAATATAAAAAACCTTACCCAATATTAATAATACAAACTAAATAAAGTTAAATATATAGAATATTGTACTAATAAACTACATAGTATAAATCAGCTTCATATCTTGTGCTAAAATTGTTTCTTTCTCATCCTTAATTCTTTTTTTCAAGTATCTAGAGGAATGGTGGTGTGAGTGATGACTACTAACTAATAAAGCATAGAGAGTGGCATTGTCGAGACTTGAGAGGAAAAATAAAAGAGGAGGGAAGCGGCAAATAGTGGAGGAAAATTAGGAAGCAAATAGCTAGCATAATATGATTTCCTCTTTCATATTTTTTTATGTTTTAAAATTAAAATAAATTTAATTAATACATATATGATGGTTCGGGTTGGGTTGGGTTACATGATTTTAGGAAACCGAACCAACTACAAGAGAAAAGCAATTTAGCGACGGCCAACAAATTTTAATTTTTTAAAAAATAATAATAATTAGCCGCTGACCCAGCCTAACCAGTTCAACCCAACAGCTGACCCAGCATATAATATTATGAGATTTGTGTCCTTATTGTGGGGGAGTACGTGCTCCACTACTAAGTTATTAATATTCTTGTGATTTTTTGTTCTTTATATTAATTATATAGTATATTTTTTTCAGATTAGTGACGGATTAGCGACAACCTAATTTTCTATCACTAATGGGTGATAATCCATTGTTAATTACCGACGGATTAACAACGGTATTTTAACAATTATTTAGTATTAATGTATAATCACACATGTTGTAGCTAATTCCTCCTTAATTAGTGAGGAATTATCGATTGTAGCTAATCCCTCGCTAATTAGCAACGATATTTGAACAATTCTTTTAATATTAATATTTAATTACATATGACGTAGTTAATCCCTCGCTGATTAGCAACGATTAACTGATAAATCTTTAAAAAATAAATTTAAATTAGAAATTTTGTTTGTCTCGTTGTTCCATTTCAAATTAACGACAGCTACTTAGCTGTTTACAAGAAAAATTGTTATTAGTGATGGAAATTAGCGAGGTTGCTAATAAAAATTTTTCTTGTAGTCATCTTCTTAACCCAAACCAAACCAAATCAATTTAAAAAATCAAAATTTGATTTGAGTTGGATTGATTCGGTCGATTTAGTTCACTTTTCGATTCACTGAACAACCCTAATAGTCGATACATGACTGAAACTACTAACTCTATCACAATATTAGTAGTTAGGGTAAAAAAAATTCAAAAATATAATTTAGGTATTACAATTTTTATTATAAAAAATAAAATAATTCGAGAATAAATTTAGAAAAATAAAATAATTCGAGAATGAATTTTGTTAATTATTAAAAAGCAAGTGGTTATGAGATGTTCCACTTTTACCCCTCACAAAAAAATTGAAAAAAAAGGGGGGGAAATGTGTCTTGGCTTAAGATGATTTAAAATTTGGTAATCAAGTAAAATCCAAAATTTGCTTGTGGTGGCGTAAAATTTGGTCCTTATCGCCTTTTATGCATGTCTTATTCTAGACACGAATGACGTTGATTGAACCATGCATGGCATAATATATCAAATCTATGCCGACATTCTTGAACCGAAAGAGACGACTTGTAAATGCATGAAACGAATCCGTTTTCATCTTGAGTGCAATATTACCATGAAAGAAAGGGAAAAAGAAAGAAAGAAAGAAAGAAAGAAAGCCAAAAGGCCATAGAAATCTTGATTTGCAGATACCGATTTAAGCTTTTCTTGAAAGGATGTCTGAACGGATATTAGTGCTAAAACTTTTTTATTTAGCGCGTTTAAGGAAGCATTGTGATCAAGTTTCAGGGACAATACAACTAACGTTGTCTTCTCGTTGTCTTCTCCTTCCTCCCTTTCTTGAAATACTTATGAAAGGATTATCCAAGATCAACTTTGAAACTCTTCAGTCATATGTCGGTCGTGAAATTAATAATTCACATAGATTCTATTTTTAAAGTTTTAAAGTAAATACAATATTTCATCCCCGAGTCTTTCAATTCTAAGACCAGAAAAAATATTCTTTCAAGTTTATATGTTCATCTAGGGTGTCAAAATAGAGAATTAATATATATGTTCGAGAGAAAATGTAAAATAAATTTTATAAATGAGAGATTGTCTTAATTTTGTACGTGGAACAATGATAATCATAGAAAATTTTATTTATAAGTATTTGATAGTGAATAGAAATCAAGTCTCTAGAAAAATTTAGAAATTCAAAAAAACGTGTTAAGAAAAGAAAACTGAGAGTGGTGCAAACTTTTACCTCTGGATTCAAGAAAGGGTTTACTTCCAATTACCGCTTAATAATGCAAGGTAGGTCCACGGATATAACATGGGATAATTAATTATTAAAAGTTAATTAATGCTTCAACTTAACTTTTGAAAAAGAGAATTTATACCCTAACTTTATGGCTTAATATTGTACTCTAAACTGAACTTCTATTTCCGCGGCCTCGATGTAGGGATAAAGTGTCTTACGTTTGCTTTGTCTTCCTTTAACATGCCCATCCAAAAGGGTTTGTGATTCTAATTAGTGGCTTATTAATGCTTATGTGTAAAGCATATATACGAGATTAAGTGTTAAACAAACCCTAATTTTCAACACCACTAGTGGAGGAGAAACTAGCTTTTTTTGCCTTTGGAGACTTGCTTGGAATGGGATTTTCTATTGTTAGTAACTCTTAAGGATACTTTTATAGAACCTAAAAAAGTAAAGTAGATGCCAATACTGGGATCCTTTTAAACGAAGCTTTTGGCATCTCTTCATTGTCCCTAGCAAATAGGTTTGGAAAGGAGATTGAATGCATATATTATAAATGATAGGCCGGTGCCTCCAACATCACAGACATGACATATATATTCATGCATATACGCACACTTGTAGCTCCATTATAGACTTGAATGATCAGAATCATTGTCAAAAGTATTCATGAAGATCCATATGTATAATCTTGAATGACATATTGCATACCCATAATTTCAACTTAAAACTTTAATTTTAACGGCAAACTATTTTGGTGATTCTATAACTATTGTAAAATTCAATTTTTGCTCTCTAACTAAAAAAAGTACAAAATAATTTTTTAAACTTTCTAAATATTTAGATTTTGTCATTCCGTCAGTTAACCAGCAGTCAACCATCCAATTTGTAAAAAAAATCAAGGATAAAATTATCACTTTATTGTTCCTTAAAAATCTAGGAAATATTTTGTGAATGATTTTCGGTCACTATTGATTGTGGGAAGAAGAAGGAATAGTAAAATGACAATTTTACCTTTGATTTTTTTATGAATTGGAGAGTTAACCATTAGTCAACTGACTGAATGGTAAGATCTAAATATCTAGAAAAGTTTGAGGAACTATTTTATTTTTTATTTTTTAGTTAGAGGAAAAAAATTAAATTTTGTAATAGTTGGAAGGTCAGTATAATAGTTTGCCTCAATTTTAATGAGTGAAGATGATGATGAGATAGTATTGCTAGGGTTTGGAAAGTAAGAAATGGGAATTGTTTTGTTCATATGTCAAGTCTTCTTCTGCCCCTGATAAATCTACATTATCAATTTGCATACGCAACTTTTGCTTTATGCACTTAACCTCTCGAATTGTTTGCATATCTGAAATTATATATATTGAGCCAATTGATTGAATAACAATGGAATTTTATACTTGATTGATTACTAACTAATTTATAGAGTCAAAATAAGCGCAAAACTAGATGTTTGAAGTTGGAGAAGGAAGAAGTTGTAGGCAAACATATAAATAATAGTGTTAAGAAAATAGTGTAAGTAGTAAAATAATATACTGAACCCCCTTTATTCCATCCCTAGTTTAAAGGTATGAAGAGTTTAAAACTAAATACATGAAAAATTAAAAAAAAAATGAGGGACTTAAAATATCAGTAAGTAAAACTTGCAGGGAGAAATGGTACAATTATTTGTTTCGAACAATCATGTAGATGTATTTATTGCTACAATAACACTTAAGATGAAGCCTCATAGAGAGAAAAGTAATAGTGCGGATTCCCATTTTAAAAACTAGTAAAATGATGAGAGGTAATATATAGCGATGTCCACATCTTTGGTCCAAGCTTTTCACTAATTCTTTTTAGCAATGATGACACAATTCTTCTATCTGTAAAAAGGAGGAACCAATGGCCATCTTTTGCTTGATTGGTGCGTCTCCTATTCTTGCCTAATTCATCTTTGATCAAAAAGCAAGGCCACTTTCTAATATTCTAAACTACTATTTCAAATAATCATCACAAATAAAGGGGAAAAAGAGGAAAGGGATGGACTTCAAAGTCTACTTGCTTTGAGTACAAGAAGCTACCAAAACCTTTTGGAGCTCAAAATTTCTCTCCTTCCTCTCTCCCCAGCTGTGAAGTTGTTGTTTTGTGTTTGCTTAAAGTTTGACCTTGATGCCATGATTACACAAACAGCACACTGCACACACACATTTATATATAAATTCATGTGTATAAAGTGATGTGGGGCTTAGCTTGCACTAGTGAAAGAGTTTTGGGCCCATTTGTCTCATAATATTCCATCAATTAGCCTTTAGAGATCAGCTTTTAACGATCATAAAATGATCAATAACAATTTGAATTTGAGTGGGTAAAGAGATATGGTTCATAAATGTCGCTTTAACAAATGGGAAAGCAAGAGATCTTAGACCAGAGGGAGCATTGGTTTACTGTTGCAATCTTTTCTTGGATGAGAAAAGCTTTGTATAAAATCATGTTCCTCCATTATTGGGAAGGTGAGATGGCAAAGAAAAAGCATGGATTTGTAGTGGGGGGAAAGTTTCTCTTAGGGATTATCCCAATGATAAAGTAACAGCTGTGGGGGATTTTGAGAGGAGATAATTGATCTAAGAAGAGAGTTTCAATTCAAACTAGGAACAAGTATAATGATGGAAAGAGATCTAAGGATGCGTTTGAAAGTAGAGTTGGAATTGAGGATGGTGAGGAAACTTGAGGCTTTTTACAGTGGAAGGAATTATTATGGTATCATGCTTAAGGGTGTGGACATGTTTGGGAAAAAAGGCAAAACTTAATCAAGAAACATTCCACCAACCCTCTCTCTCCCTCGCTCCCTCAACCCACCCCCACGATCTGAAATTTCATTTTTTTTCCTTTTAATTATCTCTCTTTTTTCTGTTTTTTAAAAGAATTGAGGTGGTATATAATTTTACGTATTTTAATTTGCGTATATATATATATATATATATTAATATGTATTTTAATCTAAATTGATTCGCACAATAATTAAGAAATGTTAATTTTGACAGTATCAAAATAAAATCTACACACAATAAATCTCTAACAATTATTTATACAATAATTTCTTCAAACTTCCCTCTTTCTTTTCTCTCACAATTTTCTCTAACAATTCTCTCATAATTAGTATATCTCTCAAGTTTAAAAAGAGCTCTATCTATAGAGCATTATTAGTAGAGTTAATCATTTATTTTCACTAATGTATTAGTGGTGTCTCCACTAACTCCACTAATATGTATTAGTGATATTAATAGTGGACATCCACATCCACTAATTTTCACAACACTCCCCCTTAAATGTCCATTATATAAAGAATATACCTCGTTAAAATCTTACTAGATAAAAATTCAATGGGAAAAAAATCTAGTAAAGAAAAAAAGTACACTATTTAATATATCTGCTTATTACTCCACCTGATGAGATGATCCATTTAAAATTTTGAACCGACGCATACCAATTTTATATCTCTACTTCTCAAATGTTGCAGTCGATAAAGTTTTAGTGAAAATATTTGTCAGGTTGTCACATGACCGAATTTATAACACATCAATTTTACATTTCTTTTTGAGTTCATAAGTAAAGAAAAATTTTGGTGAAATATGTTTTGTTAGATCTCCTTTAATATATCCTCTTCGTAATTGAGTTATGCAAGTTGCATTGTCTTCATAAAGAGGAATTGGAATATCTCTTCTAGATGATAATCCACAACTTTTTCAGATATAATAAATCACTCATCTTAACCATACACAGGTTGTCACATGAAAAGTCTTCGTGCAAATATCTGTCAGGTTGTCATATAACCGAATTTATAACATATCAATTTCATATTTCTTTTGGAGTTCATGAGTAAAGAAGAATTTTGGTGAAATATGTTTTATCTGATCTCCTTTAATATATCCACCTCGTAATTGAGTTATGCAAACTGCATTATCTTCATAAAGATGAGTTGGAATATCTCTTCTAGATGATAATTCACAACTTTCTCGGATATAATGAATCACTCATTTTAACCATATACATTCTCGACTTGCATGAATGTCTATAATTTCAGCATGAGTTGAAGAAGTAACTGCTATAAATTATTTTGTAAAATTCCATGATATAGCAGTATTTTTACATGTAAATAAATAGCCCGTTTGAGAACGTGCTTTATGTGGATCAGATAAATAACCAACATCTGCATAACCTATCAATATTGAATTGGTTTTATTTGAATAAAATAATCTGAGATCAATTGTACATTGGAGATATCGTAGAACTTGTTTAATTCCATTCCAATATCATTGTATTGGTGAAGAACTAAATTTTGCTAATAAATTGACAGGAAATGCAATATCAGATCGTATATTATTAGCAAGATATATCAATGCACCAATTGTATTAAGATATGATACTTCAAAACCAAGGAGTACATCCAAAAATTCTTAAATAAGCAATAACTAAAAGCTAATTGCAAAGGAGAGAATTTATGATAACTAGTTGGCCTTATACGTACAAGTGCTACAGAATGTAAAATAGTATGTCCCTAGGCAGATGTTGAGATATTTATTTTTATTAATAATGGTCTAGTAATTAATTATAATCTTTTAATAAACGATTCAACAAGACCATTTTGTGTATGAACATGAGCTACAGGATGTTCAATATGAATCCCAATTAACATGAAATATGCATCAAAAGCATGTGATGAAAATTCACCAACACTATCCAAACGGATATTTTTAATTTGATGGTTAGGAAATTGTGCTCGTAATTTAATTATTTAAGCAAGTAATCTCGCAAACGCCAGGTTGCGAGTAGATAATAAACACACATGTAACCATCAGGATGATGCATCAATTAAGACCATAAAATATCTGAACGATCCACATGGTGGATGAATAAGTCCACAAATGTCTCCGTGAATCCGTTCAAGAAATGTAGGACTTTTAACTCTTACTTTTACTGGTGATAATCTAACAATTAATTTTCCTAAGGAACATGCAGCACATGAGAATTTTTCTAATGTCTATAACTTTTTATTTTTTAATGGATGACCATGTGTATTCTCAATTATTATTCTCATCATGGTAGATCTCAGATGACCTAACCGGTCATGCCAAATGTTAAAAGTAATAGGATCAATAAACTTCTGATTTATTCGATGATGAATTTTAATTGTACATATTTTTGCAAAATATAGGCCAGTAGAAAAAGACGAGAGTTTTTCTAATACAGATTTCTTACCCAAATTAATTTGAGTAATATAAAGATGCTCAATAGTATTTTCCTCATTTGTTTCAACATGATACATATTTCTACGGATATCTTTAAAATTCAATAAATTTTTTCTGAATTTTGAGAAAAATAGTGTTTTATCAATATTAATTATTGTTCCTTCAGGCAACAATATTCTAGTTCTTCCAAAGCCATCAATTACATTTTCACTACCGTTTATAGTATAAATATTTATTTTTTTTATTTTGAGATAAGAAAAATATTTTTCATTTTTGCGTATGGTATGTATAATTCCACTATCAATAATACATACATCATCATTAACAATAGCCATCTGAACAAAAATATGTATATGCAAACGTAAATATTATTAGAATATAATAAAAATTCAAAAATATCAGGGTGAGACATTAGTTCTTTTGAACACTGCCATCACTAATTAAATGGTCTATCATACCATCTGGGCGTTTGAAAAAATCAGATACATCCATATGGGGTAATATTGATATTAAAATCTTCTGAATCAATATCATCGTCGTCAGCATCATTCATTGGAAGTTGAGAAAAATTTGCTTCAACATTTTTATTTTTCTTTTTCAGTGAAACTTGATATAATTTCACAAAATGTTTGGTCGTACGACAGTTACGTAACCAATAACCTTTCATGCCACATGTATAACACTTATTCTCATAATTTTCTTACATTTCTTTTTCTTTTCTCTTATTATCTTTTCTTTCCCACTTTAAGTGGCCAATATTTCTCACAGTTTGATTATTACTGTGATTAAAAAAATATCGAACGTGTCCACGATCATAACCACAACCACGGCCACGACCATAACTACGACTACAACTAGGACTTCTATTGGAGCCAACAACATTCACTTCTACGAGTGCTGTTGAGCCAGTTGGTCTGACTTCATGATTTTTCAATAATAACTTATTATTTTTTTCTACAATGAGGAGGATAGTAATTAAATCAGTAAATTTTGTATACATTTTTTCTCAATATTGTTCCTGCAAGACAATATTTGAGACATGAAAGATGGAGAATGTCTTCTCCAACATATCTTCATCAATAACTTTTTCTCCACATAATTTTAACTGAAATGTAATTTTATACATGGCGGAGCTATATTCATTTACGGTTTTAAAATCTTGTAATCTCAGGTGCAACCATTCATACCGTGCAATTGGTAGTATGACCATCTTCAGGTGGTCAAATCTTTTTTTTAAATTTACCCACAGGATATAAAGATATTTTTCGGTAAAATATTTTATTTTCAAATTTTCGTCGAGATGACGATGAATAAAAATCAAAGTTTTGGCCTTTTATTATACAGATGCACTATTTTTTTTCTTTAATAGTTTCACTAAGACTTTCAGCATTTAGATACATTTCTGCATCGATAATCCATGACATATAATTTTTTCTAAAAATATCAAGGGTTACAAATTCGAGTTTAGTAAGATTAGCCATAGGGATCAATAAATGTGTACCTTTAGTCTTCTGGCTTTTGTAACGGTAGAGACTCATATTTTTAGTCTTCTGGCTTTTGTAACGGCATAGGCTTGTGCTAATAACGTATTATAAAATTTTAACAGTATCAAAATAAAATTTACACATAATAAATTTCTGACTATTATTTGCACAATAATTTCTTCAAACTTTTCTCTTTCTTTTCTCTTACAATTTTCTCTAATATTTCTCACAATTGATATATCTCTCAAGTTTCGGACAAGCTCTACTTATAGAGCTTTATTAGTGGAGTTAATCATCTATTTTCACTAATATATTAGTGGCGTCTCCATTAACTCCACTAATATATATTAGTAATGTTAATAGTAGACATCCATATCCACTGATAGAATTAGTGGAGCTTCCACTAATTTTCACAACAAGAAATACTTTGTAATTGACTGAAAGGGAAAAACGACACTATGCGTGTATGAAAAAGAGCAAAAGAAAATCAATGGCATCCTAAAGGATCAAAGACTTACTAATTAGTGCGTTATATATGTTATCAAGCTTATTGCAAACTATATATTGAAAATTTCCTTCCTTGCTTTCCACATATCAAGAAGGAAAAGCTATATTAAAATTTCCTTTTTAAATCATTTGATGTAGAACCTATAGAAGATTAGTTTTATGCCAATTACAGGCTCTAGATCTCAAGTATATTATATTATAATTTTATTTTTGTTCCTTGACTTAGTTGAAATAGTTGGTATTGAAATTTTTACACTGACATCCTAATTCAAATCTCCCCTGGGTAATCATCACATGCTTACAGGAACTTCTCCTATAATTGATTTTAACTTTTCAATTTACATCTATGTTTGCATATTTATTATATTTTTATTAAGAACAATTAAATAATATATAACAACAATCTCAAGCAACTTGGAGTCGGTTACATAAACCAATACCAGGCTACATGTGGTCATCCAGACAAATCCTCTCTGTCCACTTCCTTCTATCAACTGTTATTCTTTCATTTAAATCTAAAAAAGACATATCTCTTCTAATTACCTCTATCCATGTCATTTTAGGCCTGCCTCTATCTCTATCTAACTTATCCTACCTCCTTCCCTCAATTTTCCTAACAAGAGCATCCCTCAATCTTTTCTATACATGTCCAAACTAATGCAAGCGACTTTCTCTCATCTTCTCCTCAATAGATATCACCCCTATCTTTTCTTTAATAGTGTCATTTTTTACTCTATCCTTTCTAGTATATCTACACATCCACCACAACATACGCATCTTAGCTATTTTCATTTTGTGAATATGACATCGTTTCACTACCCAACATTCAATGCCATACAGCAAGGCAAGTCTTACGGTTGTTCTATAGAACTTTCCTTTTAAACTCAATGATATATTACGATCATATAGAATACCAGTCGTACTCTTCCATTTCAACCAACCCGCTGTAACTCGGTGTGCAACATCACCATCGAGCTCTCCGTCTTTCTGAATAATAGATCCTAAATATCGGAAGCAATCACCTACTGGTATATGTCTACCATCCAAAGTTACACTCTGAGCTATATTTCTGCTATTACTGAACATGTATTCCATATACTCAGTTTTATTCCTATTAATTCTAAAGCCCTTGGATTTTAATGTTTGTCGCCACAACTTCAATTTAGCATTTATACCGACTCTAATCTTATCAATCAACACAATATCATCAGCAAACAATATACACCGTGGCACAACCTCCTATATAGTTTAAGTCAACTCGTCCATAACAGTCGCAAAAAGGAAATGACTAAATACTGATCCTTGATGCTGTTGGGATATATGCCCTCTTAGATTAGGTTTCTGATATAAAAATCGAATGTTTTAATAAAAGAATTTATTTTCAGGAATTATTTGTGAATTTACAATTTTATTTGTGTACAATTACATTTGGAAAAAACCCATTGTATTTAAGTAAGTGGTCCATGTAAATGGAGGTCTTTCACAATAAGGTATGGATCACGGGTTACTTAATACATAAACATTCGTTCTTAACCGATTGATGAGAATGAAAATCTCATCATGTCTAGGTTATTATGTTGTGAATTTTAAATGGAGAATGGCTTACCTTTAGCCAGTGAGTAGTCCACTCACTTCATGACATAAGCGTATTTCGAATACGTAGAATATGACCTGTAGTAGTGGTTTCTAAAAGTACTATATGATAGAAACTTAGACTACTATCACTACAGCGTGGATTAGTACTCTACGACTTGAGTATGAGTTGGTGGTCTGACGAAGCTGGAAGCATATGCTTTGATATACTATAGTTTAGGTTCAATCGTAGGGCCAATATACTTGTATGTTAGGTATGTGTGATTAGTTAGTTAAGATAAACTTGTACAAGATAATTTCTATATTATATTACCCCTTGTGATTGTCTGAATGATCTAAATATCCAGGGCCCTAGGAAACATGACTTGGATGTTTGCTTTAGGGTAGCTCCCTTAGAAAGCGGAAACAATCCAAGAAGTCGTGGATCATTGGACTAGAGGCTTAAGGATGGTAGATGTCATTTAGAAAGGTGTTAGTACACTTCTTCCTCTCTAAATGTACGGCGATGTATAGAGGGGTATTTTAGTCATTACACCTGTAGGTCGGAGACTTTGCTAACGCAGCACTGTCCTTGGGGTCAATATTTCCTTATGGTGATATTTTGAAATATTTAAAATGTAAAATACAACTATTTATATAGTAAGGGTATTTTGGTCATTTTAGTAGCCAAGGTGGTGTGTCTTTTGGTCTCCAGTATAGACCGTGAGTCCTAATTAAATACGGGCTAAGGAATTGATCTTGAATTAAATGAAATTTATTTTATTTAAGTAGCCTGATTTAATTATTGGGCTAGAATAAAATAAAAATCTATGGAAAGAGAGAATTAATTAAATTAGTTTAGTGGGTTAATTAATTATTCAGGGCTTTGGCCCAGTTTGAATAATTAAAGATTAACATGGGGCTAAACTAATATAAGCTTATTTATTGGACTAGTTTATTTGGGCTAAAAAATTAATTATTAATTGAGCCATTAAATTAGTTCTAATTAGAATAATTAATTAAGCTCAAAAGGTTAAACTAAAAGTTCAATGGCCCAGTCTAGTTTAACTTAGGGTTTTATTTAGATTAAATAGGAGGATTGGAAATAACGTGATTGTGACAGAACACACAATCTAAGTGACGGCTTCTTCTCTGTGGAAAAGGCCAGGCTCTCTCTCTCTCTCTCTCTCAAATTTCCTAACCTGTTAGTTGTTCACCAAATAGTAGTTAGACAGGCCATATATTGGAAGACCGAGAGTTCAGCGTTCACATACATACAAAAACGGAGTAGGAAGCTTGCAGGAATCGCATTAGAAGATTCCACCAACACACCTACCTCAGTTGCGCACATTCTGGTCCAGCCACCTTTGAGAATCAGATTGAAAGGTAAATTTTTTAAAACCTCGGGATTGGGACAGGGCGCAACCAGCGCCGACTAGGGCTGCTGGAGTCGGTGCCGGTGCCGGCGCCGGCCCTGCCCTGCCCTGGAATCCCTATTATTGTTTTTCCAGTTTTTTTTTATGTTCGCTTTCGCTGCGTTTCCTGTGTTTTTCCGCTTTCCGTGCCTTCAAATGTACCCCAATAGTAATAGGAAACTCTACAGTCACTCCAGCGCAACTCCTTACACTTATACATACTCCCTCATACATATCTTTAATAAAAGTAATATATTTTAGCGAGACACCTTTCTTGGCCAACACCCACCAAACTACTTCTCTAGCCACATTGTCATTGGTTTTCTCCAAATCAATAAATACCATATGTAAATCTTTCTTTCTTTCCCTATAATATTCAATCATCTGCCGTAATAAATGAATTTCCTCCGTAGTGGAACATCAGGCATAAAACTAAATTAATTATCTGAAATCTGTATAATGCCCCTTAACCTCTATTCAATCACTCTCTCCCAAAACTTAATAGTATGACTCATGAGTTTAATCTCACAGTAATTGATACAATCTTGGACATCCATTTTATTCTTATACAGAAGAATCAGAGTACTCTTCCTCCACTATGTAGGCCTCTTATTAACTCTATATATTTTATTGAACAAACTAGTCAACCACATAATGCATATCTCGTCAAACACTTCCAAACCTCGATCGGTATACCATCTGATCCCACTACCTTTTTTGGTCTCATCCTTTTGAGGTCCTCTGGAACTTCATACTTTTGAATACGACGAATACGTGCATGATTAACCTCTTCATTTGAAATCACAAAGCTATCCACACTCGAAACTTAAACTTGACTCCCGTTAAATAACTTATCAAAATAGGACATCTATCTCTCCTTGATTTCTTCATCTTTAATCAAAACTCTGTGGTTGTCGTCCTTCACACATTTCACCAAATTGATATCTCTCTTCTTCTTCTCCCTGAAATGTATCATTCTATATATATTTTTCTCCCCATCTTTAGTATCTAACTTTTCATATAAATCCTTGTAAACTGTGGATCTTACTTTTCTAACAGTTTCTTTAACTTTTCTTCTTGCGACCTTATATTTCTCAAAATTCATATCACTCCTGCACTTCCCTAAGTTTCTATAGCACTCTCTTTTACTCATTGCAGCTTCTTTCACTTCGTTGTTCCACCATGACACGTCTTTGTTTAGTGGTACTCTTCCTTTAGATTCACAAATCACTTATTTAGCTACTGTCCTAATACATTGAACTATCTTTTTGCATATAGTATCTAGATCTGAATCCATATTAGAAGACCAGTCATCCGCTTGAACTATCTTATCGACAAAGGCTGCTCTTGCATCCCCTTGTAGCTTCCACCACTTGATCCTAGGGTCAACCCGATGTTTTCCCTGCTTACCATTTTTCCTAAAATTAAAATCGATGACCAACAACCTGGGCTGCTTAACTACACTCTTACCTGGAATAACCCACTCTGATCAGTACCGACCTGTCCGTTTAGATCACCACCTGAAAAGCTTCTCTGCACACGGTACACTTTGTATAATTTCATCTAAATCATCCCAAAACTATTGCCTAATCGAATCATCAAGTCCCACTTATGGCGCATACGCACTAATAACAGTAGTAATATCGCCGCCAATCATAATCTTGGTGCTCAAAATCCTATTATTGTTCCTCTGTACTTCAACCACATCATTAATAAACTTACGGTCAATAATAATCCCGACTCCATTTCTATTCCCAACTCTACCTTAATACTAAAGTTATAGCCCTAAGGCGCTATTTCTCTCACTTTCTTACCTATGTTGGGTATCTCAAACTCGTATCCTATACGCCGCAGCAAAAAATAAACGAGATACCATCTCAGGACCCGCCTATGTGTGGAAAATAAGACATAAAGATAATAAATGTAGCAGCTTTTTACCTTTGTTTGATCGTCTGAAGAACAAAATTTCTTCTTCAAGTCGAGGCGCGATCCAGCAATCCTCGTGATTAACCTCCACGTGAGTTGAACGTCTAACCACTATAATCACAGTGTGTGATTATCTCTAACAGTAATCCACACAGAGGAATACTCAAGCACTAAACTTTCCTGTGCTAGCAGAAACAAGATGGCGGCTAGAGTTTTTTCTCAAGACAATCGAGAGAGATAGAGAGAAGAGAAGGTCGAGTGTTGCTGGTTTTTCGTGTGTCACTTTTTTTTTTTTTTTTTTTTTGCTGGGGTTTTGTGTGTCTTGTTAATATGTCATACGAAATTTCCTTTCCCAAAACTGAGAATTCTAATCCTATTAGAATTCCCTAATTGTAATTGGAAACATCATATTCTCACAATTACAACTTGGACCACAAATTATAACTAATTATAATCTATCCACAATAACTTATCTTTCTCTCAATTAACCCCACTATATTATCAAATAACATCTTGAATATATAATTCTCTATTGTATGTGACCTATTAGGTTTCTCAGTCAATTAGTAGCAAACATGAATTAATCCAAACGTCTTTGAGATTAATAATTCATAATTAATTAATTAGAATTAATCATATTAATTCTAATTAGGATTGGTTTATTAATTTATCAATTAATAAACCCATATTTTCAGATCATGAGCGGTATCTAGCAATACATCATGACCACCCAAGAGTTTAGGAAGTCAAGTGGCTTGACATGAATCCTTCAATAACAAACTTCAGTGCAATTAACTCATTTCATCATATAATATCTCATTCGGTTTGGAATACGGGATTAGTGCCAACTCTCTCCAGAATTAATTCTGACTCGAATACAATAGTACTTGTACCAGGAACCCACTACTCTAAATGTGTATCAATTGGAACTTTTTCCAATACACAATCGCCTTGGCCAAGGACTTTTCGAGTAGTAATTCTTACAAGTAGCCGCGAGATATTCGCCCATACTATTAGAAGTTATAAATCTTTTATTGACCCTCTTAACTACTTTCGTTTACCTCACAATATACCCAATATCCATCCCATAGGCGGCCCTCGATCGAGCTCCGGAGATTGGAATCAAAGTACAAAGCTCAACAAACAAAGTACCATGGAGATCTTAAGTCTAAGGATACGTGCACGTTTGCTATATTGAGATTATATCACTGGCACTAAATAATTATCCATGTGATTATCTCAAAGTTAGATCATCCAATGAACTTATTCCATTAACAAGCATTCATGTGTTAATTTTGAGTATCTCAATACTCACGGTTATGAAAACCATCGCCTAATCAAATCAAGAAATCTAACACATGCTAGTCTTAACGCATTAATGATATCATGTTTCATTAATACTATGACTAGGGACTATTTAAGTACTAGCACCATTTAGTGTAGTAGGAATCTCATATCATGATTTCCTTAACACAGTGTTGTACTATGAACTTTATCGAACAGTTATATTACTTAAAGTAAACAAAAAAAATTGTAAGATAAATAATGCCTTTTATTAAAATAAAATTTGTTATATACAATGTACAATTGATTGCCTCTAGGGCACAACACTAACAACCTACCCATTCGGTTTCCTGAAGACACAAAATGCTAATCTTTCTTCTCTGCTCA
This sequence comes from Voacanga thouarsii, assembly GCA_026120185.1. Lineage (NCBI taxonomy): Eukaryota > Viridiplantae > Streptophyta > Magnoliopsida > Gentianales > Apocynaceae > Voacanga > Voacanga thouarsii. The sequence goes on from JANUWF010001486.1 coordinate 891,941, forward strand.
ACTAATTTTGTCAATCTATTGGTCAAAGATCCTATATTCCATGAAGTTACACGGATCCTATTACTATAGACTGTCTTTTTTACCCTATACCATTGCATATTTGACACCGTATCTGAGTACCGACACGGCGTGTTGCTTCTGGGCAACGACCTAACAACCCTCGCATTTTTATCACTACACTTGAGTCTAAAAAGTGCAAGCGTCACTGAGTAGGGAACACCCCCACAAAGTCAATTGATTGGTTCATGTCATAGATGCGACTATATTTTACGCTGACTGTCACTAGTTTTACCAAAACTCTCCTCCTTTATCCGAGTTTGAAACTGGCAATGAATATTACAAACAAAACCCACAGAACTCACAGGCGGAGTTAACAATTAAATAATATGAGAAAATAATTTTTCATACTAATAAAATTAAAAAATATTACAATCTAACAATAACATTTTTTGTTTTATGAAATAAGATGTAAAGTATTGAAATTAGTAAAAATGAAACTAATATTCAAAGTCTATTATAAAAAGTACTATTAAAATCACCAAATTGTGAAAAATTCATTATTTGAGACACTAAACGCTCAAACCATTTTGATTGTCAAATAACTCTAAAAATAATGTTTAGAGAGGAAACATACTTTTAATTTGTACAAATACTCAGCCAAACTGTACTAAATGAAATAAGGATGGTATTGGCAAAAAATTATTAATGACCGCTAAAATTTATTTAAAAAACTTAGTATATTTTGAGAAGAAAATTTTGACTCTAAAAAACTTATATTTTGAATTAAGGATATGTATCATTAAATTATCTTTCTAGAAGCCAATTTAGGATAGCAGTTGTCAAACATAATTATACAAATCGTACTTTTGCTAATCACACTTATAAAATATCATAATCAAATCATGATAATTTAATATGTTTAATAATTTTATTTTAAGTATTGTTTTGAATTATAAAATTCTAAACTAACTATAATAGCTATTTATGTAAAATAATATTAATTAACTTATTGCACAATAGTTTTTATTTTATGACCTTTTCAATTAATATCTATATTTGAATATTTATTACATTTTTGTTATTAGTTATAGAATAATATGACAAAATATTTTCATACTAATAAAATCGAAGAAGAAAATTATTAAAATTTAACAATAAAACATATTATTTTATTAAAGAAGATATAAATTATTGTGTATTAAAAATTAAAAATAAAACTAATAAAATTATAACTGCAATTAGCATTTAATTTATATTATTGAAAAAACAATTTGAAATCATGATTAAAATTAAAATCTGTTAAAATGTAGCTCCTTTCCAACAGTGCACGATTCACGGTTCAAAATGCTTAATGCTCAAATTATTTTTAATTACCAAATGAGAATAGAACTAAGGGGGGCAGGGGATGGCATCCACCCCCTCCTCTAAAAGTTTCATAAAGACTTATTTCATTTAGAAAATTTGAAATTTTTTTTCAAAGATTTGTATAAATTTATCTTTCATCCCTTGCCTTAAAAAATTATTAAAAAAATTATAATATATTTTCTTTTACTACCATTTTTCTTTCGTATGACTTTTCTCATCCAAATTCAAAGTATTTGTTCCATTTTTGATATAAAGTATCCAAACACTGCACCAAATAAACATTAACATGCACCACACCTACTACGTAATTAAAATGGACACCATAAAGTTACGTATTGAAAGTTTCATCTTATCAACTTCAGTGGAATCCCCCCTAAAAGAAATACTTCATGCAATACCATGTACCATCTGATGACGATTTTCTCCAAGCACAATTTATTCTTTCACCCCTTTCTACAGCATATTGAAGATTTTGGTATATCTTCGATGGATGATTAGTGTTAAAATTTTTATAGTAATATTTCGAATTTAAACTTCTTTTAAAATATGATTACTATACACACTTTTTATCCGGCTGCAATTTTCTTTATTAATAATTTTTTTTAAAAAAAAAGGGATTTTTGAACTATTGTTGGCCTTTGACCTTTCGTTACTCAATTTTGAATAAGAAGATTTGGACTTTGAATTTTCTCCAACTCCTGCTGCTCTCTCCTTCTTCTTTCATTGTTCATTCTTTGTGAATTTAATGCGACTCACTAAATTAGGTAAGCTACACTAAATTAAATCAGCTATATTAATACCAACACTGCTTCAAAATATTCGCAATATCCATGGCCGGCCATGGCATTTAAAGGACTCTTTCCCTGCTGTTTTTTTCTTTTTTTTTTTCCCGGTAAGTGTGAGTTGTGAATTCCAACTCCTTCATCATTAATGGGGGCAATCATCTTTCTTTTTCTTTTTTTTTTTTTTTGTACCAAGGAAACTTCCGAATACTACACGTCAAATATTTAGGAACTTCCCCCTAAAAGTCGAACCTTGGCTTAATGACCGTCGGTTGTATAAGCAAGAGGTAGTTTTGGTTAAATGCATTTTTTGTCTAACGTAAATTTGTTATGAATATCTTAAAATTATTAGAATTTTCATTAATTAGTGGAGGCTCCACTAATTATGAATTTATGTGAATTATTAGAGAAGATTTTTATGGATGTCCACCATTTAGTGGAGACACCACTAATTGAGATTAGTGGAAGATGAGGTATGACATGATGTATTCCACTAATTAGATCTCTATAAATAGAGCTATTCTCTAAACTTGTAATACATCATTATTTTGTAAAAGAAAGATTAGAGAAAGAATTGTGAGAGAAAGAAAGAGAGAAGTTTGAAGAGATTCTTATTCAAAGAATAGCTAGAATTTTCTTAGTGTGTAGTGTGTAGATTTTATTCTAACACTACCCTAATTTTATAACACGTTATCAGCACGAGTCTCTACCGTTATTAAAGCCAGAAGACAGCACGAGTCTCTGCCGTTATTAAAGCCAGAAGACAGGTACGCATTTATTAATCTCTATGGTTAACCTCACTAAATTCGAAGTTGTAGCCCTTGATATTTCTGGAAAAAAAAATTATATGTCATACAGAAATGCATCTAAATGCTAAAAAAAAGGAGATCCATATGTCATGTGGATAAAAAGAAAGATTTGATCACCTGAAGATGGTCGTACTATCCACTGTACGGTATGAATGGTTGCACCTGAAGTTGCAAAATTGTAAAACCGTGAACTCCATGATGTATAAAACTACATCTTAGTTAAAAATTTTGCGGAGAAAAAGTTACTGATGAAGTTATATTGGAGAAGACATTCTCCACTTTTCATACCTCGAATATTGTCCTGCAACAACAATATCGAAAAAAGGGGTATACAAAATTTACAGATTTAATTACTGTCCTCCTCATTGCACAGAAGAATAATGAGTTATTATTAAGAAATCATGAAGCCAGATGAACTGGCTCAACAGCACTCCCAGAAGTGAATGTTATTGGCTCCAGTAGAAGCTATCGTTATAATCGTAGTTGTGGCAGTGGCCGTGGTTATGGTCATTGACACACTCGATATTTCCCTTATCACAGAGAAATACTGGCCACCTGAAGTGGAACATAAAAAATAATAAGGGAAAAAGATATTTCCATTAATAATAAGTATCACATCTTTTATTCATATCACTAGTGTTTATATGAACTTGAAGATACATGCTTATAGTTGCTCTTTTGTAATTGAGTTGACAAATTTAAGATGAAGGTTTGTAATTGTTCTTTTTCAATATTTACATTAGAGGAAGACAAACAATTAGTAATTATGGACTTCAGCTCCTCTTTTTCGGCATCCTCCTCCTTTTTCTTTCCCCTTTGAGCCAGCATCGAGATTAGCAGTAGAATTAGCCGTAAAATTACTGCGAAATGAGTTTTGGGATTTTATGATCCCCTTGAATTTATTATAATTAAATTTCTTATTATATTTGGCCTTGAAGCATGCTTGTCTCAATTTCTGTGTTTGGTCCTCTAACTGCGTATTAGGACTTTCTTCCACCAACTGTTTTTCACATTCCAGTATCGCAATGGCTTCTTTCAACTTCTTCTCAGTTATATGTCCTCCTTCTTCTTTATTTTGCATCTCCTGTAAATCGAAGTGATATCATCGGTTATTTACTTATAAATTTTTCATAGTTTCATACTTGCAAATTATAAGTATGTATGAGAGAGAACCTGAACATTCTTGATTATGATCTCCAAGCTCACCAACTTCCTGTGAGGCCATCGACGAATTCCTAACTCTCTACATCTTTTCTTGAGACGGGTTATGCCAATATTCAGTTTTTTGGCTGCGCTCTTGATTGGTAGGTAAAAGTACTGCGAAATTGTTTCTCTTGATAGTGTTTGGGAGTTATTGCCCTTCTTCTCTCTCTGCCTCTTAATCATCTTCTTCTCCCCAGGAATTTTATCTGCAATAATATCTTGAACTTCGATATTATGCATTTCATGAGTACTTACTCCGACTTCGTTGCCAAGACCACTCATTATTTCTCCTAAAAAAAAAATAATATCAGTAAAGGTAATACCATTCAAAATCCATGTTTAAATGTATAATAACCTGGAATCATATTCTGGCTTTGTTCAAAATCCATTAGAGAGTAGAAAGGATCATGCACAAGCATATCCTCATTCAAAGGAATAGCATCAAGAGGAACAGTATCAAAAGCAGTCTCTTGTAGGGGCAGATCAACTTGGTCCAAAGCAGTATGTTCAAAACTTCCACTGATTTACATCAAAAACAAACCAAAAGAGAGTTTAATTTCATTATCAAGCACACTAAAAACAAATGGAAGCTCTCAAAGGTATCTCACCTGAAATTAGGAGGAAACGGTTGGTTTGGAAAGGAAAATATATCAAAATCTTCTGCGTTCGAATTAGGCAGAAGCAATTGGTTTGGAAAGGAAAATACATCAAAATCTGCTGCAGAAACTGAGTCAAATTTTGATCATGTCTCAAATGAATTACGAATCTCCATATCTGCTTTGTGATTTTTGTTTTTAATATTTACTAATGACTGATGACTGAGATATATATCGATACATATATATATATATATATATATCTGTATGAGGAAGAAGAAAAGGTAGATGGTAGGTTGAGGGTCGGATGAGAAGAAAAGACAAGAGAGGAAGAGGAAAAGTCGGTACCGGGAAGAGTGAAAAAAAAAAAGGGAGATATTTTTCTTGGCATTTCCTGCTTGTCATCATTTTCTTATATTTCTTTTCTTATTCTCTTGTGAAATCATTATTCCCTAAATTAGGGGGAGAACAGAAATAGTACAAGAAAGATCGTGATTGGACAACATCATTAAATTATCTTGATCCGCATACAAGCGCGTGTGAACTTGAAGTTCAAAAGATAATTCATTTGTAAAGCATTGCAAATCAAATGCCAGACGCTTTTGTTGACTCTAGAAGAGTAACAAAATCACATATGCCAGCTATAAATGCTCCTATTCTAATTGAAGTTCCAACAGAACAAAAGATTTTATATATAGCTGCTGAGCCAAAAGCATGCCAGAAGCATGGCCGACCTCTTGGTTCTAAAGATAAAAATCCTCGAAAGAAGAGAGGATTAATGGTCCAGATGATCATATTAAAACAAAGAATGATAAAGACCAAGAGAAAACTTATGACAAAGAACCAGACATAAATAAAAGTAACACTGAAATTTCTATCCATTATACCACTTCCGATAGAAGTTGGAATCGGATAGAAACAATTATTGATCATATGTTTGCATATAATATCTCTTGATGTTATACAGGATAATGATGATCCTGAACCAATATCAGTTGATGAATGTCGGCATAGAAAAGATTGGCTGCAATGGAAAGATGCGATTCAATCGGAGTTAAATGCACTGACAAAACGTGAAGTCTTCGGACCTGCAGTCCGAACACCAGAAGGTGTAAAGCCTGTTAGCTACAAATGGATATTTGTGCGAAAGCGCAATGAAAAGAGTGAAATCGTTCGATATAAAGCGCGATTAGTAGCCTAAGGTTTTTCACAAAGACCAGGTATTGATTATAATGAAACTTATTCTCCTGTTGTTGATGCTATTACACTCCGATATCTTATCAGTTTGGCAGTACATGAAAAGATAGATATGCGCCTATTAGATGTTATCACTACTTACTTGTATGGAAATTTAGAAAATGATGTTTACATGAAAATCCCCAAAGGATTTCATATGCCAGAAGCATATACACATTATCCTCGTGAAAATTACTCCATCAAATTGCAGAAATCATTATATGGCCTAAAGCCATCTGGGCGCATGTGGTTTAATTATCTTAGTGAATATTGATTGAAAGCGAGATTTAAAATGACCAGATATGTCCATACGTTTTTATTAAGAAATCTGGTTCTACATTTGTGATATTAGCTATATATGTTGATGATTTTAATCTTATTGGAACTCTTGAAGAGCTCCAAGAAACAATTGATTATTCGACATTAAGGATGGTCGTAAAAGTATACTTTGCTTTGGTTTACAAATTGAACATTTGGCAAGTAGAACATTTATTCAACATATACAACAAAAGTTCTAAAAAGATTTGACATGGACAAAGCACATCCATTGAGTATTCCAATGATCGTTCGGTCCTTTCCGACCTCAAGAAGATGTTGAAGAACTTCTTGGTCCTGAAGTACCATATCTCAGTGCAATTGGTGCATTGATGTATCTTACTAACAATACACGACTTGATATTGCCTATGCTGTCAATTTATTAGCAAGATTTAGTTCTTCATCAACATGACGACATTGGAATAGAATTAAACAAGTCCTTCGATATCTCCAAGCAGCTACTTCTTCAAATTATGCTGAAATTACAGCCATTCATGAAGCAAGTAGAGAATGATTCATTATATCCGAGAAAGTTGTGGATTATCATATATCAGAGATAGTCCAACTCCTCTTTATAAAGATAATGCAGCTGGCATAAGCATAATTACGAGGAGGATATATTAAAGGAGATCGAACACAACATAGGTCACCAAACTCCAGAAGAAAGGTGAAATTGATGTGCTACAAATTCGGTTATGTGATAACCTCGCAGATATTTTCACGAAGACTTTACCGACTGCAACATTTGAGAAGTTAAGATATAAAATCGGTATGCGTCGGTTTAAAGATTTAAAGGAATCATCTCATCAGGGAGAGTAATAAACAGACATATAGAATAGTGTACTATTTTTCCTTCATTAGATTTTTTTTTCCCACTGGGTTTTTATCTAGTAAGGTTTTAACGAGTCATATTCTTTATGTAATGGATGGACATCCAAGGGGGAGTGTTATGAATATCTTAAAATTATTGGAATCTCCATTAATTAGTGGAGGCTCCACTAATTATGGATTTATGTGAATTATTAGAGAAGATTTTTATGGATGTCCACCATTTAGTAGAGACACCACTAATTAAGATTAGTGGAAGATGATGTATGACATGATGTATTCCACTAATTAGAGCTCTATAAATAGAGCTATTCTCTAAGCTTGTAATACACCATTATTTTGTGAAAGAAAGATTAGTGAAAGAAAGATTAGAGAAAGAAAGAGAGAAGTTTGAAGAGAAATTCTTATTCAAAGAATAGTTAGAATTTTCTTAGTGTGTAGTGTGTAGATTTTATTTTAACACTACCCTAATTTTATAACAAAATTTAATTTATATCTTTATTTTTAATAGTATAAAAGAAATTATACTAATTAAATTTATCTTAACTCGATTTATTTAAATACGATCATATCAATATTAAGACATCAGATCTCATTATAACTACAAAATTAAATGTGTTTAGGTGAGAATAGTAAAACAAGTGACTCTATGAGAAGTCCTCGTTGCATCCCTAAGAAAGAAAATTTAAAAAAAAAAAAATCCCGATTGAATGTGAAACCTAAAATTTGGCGTTGTTTTTTGATTTTTCTGTCATTACCATTGAGTAGAAGCCATCATATTATGGCATTTGGAGCATTTTAGAAATGCCAACGCTTCTTTCCATGACTAGATTGCACTATATTATAGTTTTCACATTACATTTTGGTCAATTCAACGCATTTCCAATTACAAAGTTTTACCAAGTCAAGAAAAGATGATTTCGATTCTTTGAAAATCAGTAAGAGTCTTTTTTTTTTTTTTTTGGGTGCAAGTCTTTTGATCTTCTTATCAACTGTTTCTGATTTTAAAATTAGACCACAAAAGTTCTCACGTATAGGCAAAAAGTTCCCAATATTTTTAAAGTCATTGCCGGCACATTAATTTCTAGAGATTCGTCAATGGGGAAGATAGCTGACTTAACTTAGGAAAAGTTTAAAAAGAACCTTTTCTATTTAAAAATGAAAAATAAAATATTGATTTGGGAATTAATATGGTAAAATATGGATCACTAATCATTTAGAAGTTTTTCGAGTCATATTCTATTTTTATTTATATTCTAATTATAAAAATTACTAATATCTAATTAGTCACATCAAGGTGTGTTCTATATTTTACTATTTGTGCTTCATTGGCTTGATTTAAATAAAAACATGTTGTTCAATGCTTGTGTTAATTTGTCACTTATACTTTAACAACTTCGACATAAAAAATTAAACCTTTAAAAAGATGAATATTTTTTGCAGTCTCAAATTCTTTCAAACTAAAATTGAATTGTATTTGAGCTGAAGCAAAATCAATAAGAGTTAATTTAGTGAAGTAACGTTTTATATCTACATTTGAATGAGTACTTTATTCCCTTTTCTAGAATTATTAGATATTTACCCACCCACCTAAAATAAATAAAACAAATTTTTTTGAGAACAGTAAGGGTATATTGGTCTTTTCGGAGTCCAGGGGTATAAGTGTCAATAAAAATCTTAAAAGAGGCCTTTTTCGGTAATTTAAAATTGCCTGGGTGAAAGGTCATGAATCATTCAACTTTCTCAGCTTTTGGAATTCACATAAAGGAACAAAACAAAGGGATGCCAAGATACGTGAATGGTAATAAATGTGGAAAGTTGAAAGTCACCATCTCCTCTCTTTCTCTCTCTAACTTTTCAACTTTTTACACCCCTTTTCTTGGCCACTGAAAAAGGCTATCGACTACATTTCACGCCTTGTTTCACTTTCCGCTATGCTTTTTATCTTCTCTCGCGATAATTTCATCTAATTTATCACGATCCTAAGGATTTGAATCGGGGAATTATAAATTCGGTATCCCATCGTAATACCCCTTCATTATTTTTTTATTGTAATACTCCCTCCATTGTTTTCTTAATGTGTGGTTTGTGTGAAAATTTTCAGTGCAGCCGTTTTATTACGTCATCCTAGTATGTTGTACAGTAATTTTATTATTAATTTATATTTAATTTTATTTATTACGTCATTAATTTATTCTCATTTTATTTTTTTATATTATCTAGATTTTCGATATTCAAATTCAATTTTTTTAAAAGTTATATCTAAATATAAAAAAATTATATTTTTACAATAAAATTTGACACTAAAAATAATTTTATTTTGAGATAGAGAGTAATTTAAAATTTACAAACAATCGAAAATATATGATACCTCAAATTTTAAATTACAAGTAAATAAATTTTTTAAATTAAATGTAGTATGCTAATGTCAGAACACGGATTTTGTAAATATATATTAATGTAAAAGTAAATTTTTGAATATTTAAGTTTTAAATTTTAAAATATAAAACTTGAATTTGAATAGTAATAAATTATAATTTATTTTATATTATATTTTTATTACACAAATATAATATATAATAATAAATAAATGAACACATAATATATTTAGATTTCAAATTTAGATAATTTTTGTTTCATTTAAATTTTTTAGTTATATTTCATTATATCTTAAATAATTAAATAATAATATATTATTGATAGTATTGAAATAGTTAAACACTTAATAAATGATAAATATTTATTATTAAACATATATAATTAATTGATTAAACACGTCTTAGGAAAAATAGTTTGTTTTGTCTAAAAGATTAATATACAAATAATAATTGTTTTTTTCAAAAAGAAAAAAAAATAAAAAAAGAGACTAAATGAGAAAAAAATAGTTTATTTAGTCCTTATAATTTAAAATTTGTAATGTTTTTAATTTTAATAATTTTTCAACTGTTATAGACTATAATAATTTTTTTTATCATTATTGTCCTTAATTCTCTTGTTTTTAGTATAATGCGTGGGAGATTATAATAATAAAAAATTTTATTAAGAATCATAATAGTAAAAAAAATATTAAGAATAAAAATATTAGTATAAATTTAAATTTTGAAAGACTAAATTAATTAATTTTTCAAAAAATAAATAAAATATATGGAGTGGTAATAAGCATATCGCGGTATATTGAAAAGTTGGGGAATAAATGTGAACGTACTCTAGAACTAACGGTCAAGATCATCTGACATTAGCATCTAACCGCTAGATTCTCTGCATGTCAGTGAATACCTGCTTTGGGGACATACGCATCAGAAGACCCGAGGGAATTTTGCCCCCAACAATTTCAACATCAAAACCGGCAGCCCTTTTCTAGGCTCCTTTTCCCTTTTATTATCGGTCAAATTGTTTGTATCCAAAGGCTTCAATTTAGTCCTATTGTATATTTTGGTCCCTCAAAAGTATTTAATTTGAAATTTTATCCCAATCTAACAATATTGGATACAATTATTGCCCAAATTACGATATTTCTTCACTCATTTTTTTTTTTTAAAAGAATCTAATATTGTACCATTTTCTCTTACTTTCTCTTATTTTTCATTCATCCAAGAGGGAAAAAAAAAAGAGATATAAAAGTGTCCTCTCATTACAAACAAAATTCTGATACATGCAGGGTATACTTTTTTGGTTGCTTCATCTTTAGGCCTACAAAACCGTAGGCCTCTTGCTAGGCTTTAATTGAGTAAAGAAATATTTAAACCTTTTTTTTTTATGTTAAAAACTTTGTGCAACTTTATAACAGCTATAAGCAACAAATAGGTGCATAGAATAATCCAATGTTGAAAATTCAGGAAAGCTATACTCCCTAGTTTTATAGCATATTGAGACATATATGTCTATAGCTTTACAGATATAAATTTGAAAAAGTTATATATATATTTTAAATATATAATTTCTGATTTATAAAATATAATGGCCAAAGATTTTTTGTATACAAAAACTAAAATTATAATATTTATTCAAAAAATTTTGAGACAGATAAGTTAGTAATTAAATTCTTAATGATTAAATTAGTACAGAGATGATATACGTATTTCTCTTTTAAAAATAAAAACATCATGACAAAGAGTGATAAAATTAGAAAACCTAACTAAAATGGAAAGAGTATACAAAAATGTTCAAAATTTTGAAAATTTATTATCAATGACATAAAAGCCATTAAGATGCTTAACATCTATTCTTGTCTTCTAGTTAGAGAAGAATCATATGGTTTGTTAGGTTGAGATGATTCCTTGCATTTTAAACAATTTCATTAACTGTGCTCTATCACTTGAAGGTCAAGATAGACCTAGTCAAAAGCAGATAATAAGATCATCTCTCTCTCTCTCTCTCTCTCTCTCTCTCTCTCTATATATATATATATAAAAGTAAAAATGATACTTACTACTAACATATAATGATTATGACACTATTTTATCTAATTTTTTTTTGCTTTGAGATCATAAAAGCAGGCGGACACATATATATATTATTCCATCCGTTTTAAAATATTTATTTATAATTTTTTTTATTTTATTTTAAAATACTTGTTTATGTATATATTTTTAAAACTAATGATTAATTTTTTCTTATTTTACTCTTATTTATTTTAAGTCAACTGCACAACTTTCTAAAATTCTTCTTTCTTCTTACTTCTTAGAAATTTTTACCAACTAATAATTATCATATTTTTAATATGAATAAAATAAAAATTTTATCTAAATTATTATATTATTTTTAATACTCTTAATGTGTGTAAAAAAATTTCATGAATATATATTTTAAAATAGATAAAGTATTCTTTATAGGGGCCTGGTTTGGGTTGGGTTGGGTTGGGCATAGGGGAGTAGGCAAGGGGTAGAAAGAAAAGGTTATTTTTAGACTTGAAAAACGCGTAAAAGGCAAGAGAGAGCGTGCGTTACCAAAAGGGAATATGATGATGATTTTTGTTTCTCAAGTCTTCACAAAAGGTCGTGTAAGGAAAAATAAAAAGTTAAAAAGAATCCAAAAAAGGTTAAACCATTTGTATCATTGGGTACCCTTTTAATAATATAAATATTCCACTAGAAAGTAGATGGGGACCACCACCCCCGTAGTATATTTTTATCAGTTTAATTAATCTTTTTGTTTAAAAAAATTTAAATAATTAAGGGCTGATTAGATTATTTACTTTTTTTTTTTTACTTGAGACTCCAACAGGAGTAGAGTTAAATCATTTACTTTAAAGTTAATTCCTTTGTTTCTATTCCCATGCTTCATTTGTTTCTATTCTCATGCTTCAAGTTTCCCTATGAATTTTGGACTATTCATTCGCTCACAAATTTCTATACAATTCCTTTGATGCCATTTAACGTCTTTGTACTCTTATTACTTGAATTATGTGCTTCATAAATTTAATGTTCGAGCCATTAAATAAATAAATCACCAGTAACTTTTATTGTAGTTTTCATTGACCCTGTTAGAAAAATATAAAAAAATTAATTTTCAGTGCATTGATTTTTCTTTTTTTTTGTTTATTTAATTTGTTTCTCTGCCTTAAAAAAATCAAATATAATAAACTAGATTTACAAGGACAATTGAGTTGTTTGTCGATGAACTCAAAGATAGATTCTAGTCTTCTAGACAGAGAGAAGAAAGATACAGTATATGTATAAAAAGGCGATAGCCGTGCGATGCCTTTGCAGTAGTTGCGTGTGAAAAGCAGAAAAAATACTGGTTTAAAGGCAAACACAAAGCCAGTAGGATGTTTTAACAAAAGGACCACGCGATGACAGACCGTGCCATCTAGACGCCAAATTATGTCCACCGCCGGAACCCGGACCCGAGTTTAGACCGTTCAATGTTTCAAATAATATTATATTCCTATTAAAATTAAAAATTATTTTTTATATTTTTAAATTTATTTATAATAAATACAAAAATAAATAATAATTTGTGAAATTTTTATTTTTTTATTAAATATAATTTAATTAAATTTAAAAATAATACTAAAAAATATTAGTTATTAATATATGAGAACGTATAAAGAATCAAATATTATAAAATAAAATATAAAAATTAAAAGATTAAATAATATGAAATGAAAAGAATATATAACAAATATTTATATTTTAAATATAAATTTAATTTTTTTGTATATGAAAATAAACATAATAACTCTCTTCAAATATAATCTTAGTAGTTTTTTTTTTTTTTTGTCACTGATTGGAGCTTAACTAATATGAAAATAAAGTTTCATAAAAATATTACATGCCTAAATAGACGTTTGTATAAATACATAGTTTAAAATATATAAATGAGCAGATGAATATTAATATATAAATATTATAATAAAATTAATGATTCTGTGATATTAAATTATTATTTTAATAACCTAAATCCATCTTCAGTAAACATGAACATACAAAATAAGTTTATATTATAAAATGTTTGATTTGAACCTACTTATATTCAACATGAGAATTAATATTTTAATTACAAATAAAATTTATTAGTTGGGCGAGTGAAATCACGATATGTAAGCAAAGTGGAGAATAATTGCCTTCTGATAGCAGTGTAAGAAAACTAATGCAAAACAAATTGAGGGCTAAAAAGGCAGTCAATCTTTAGTCATGAGATAGGAGAGAGTGACTCAAAAAAGTAAAAGTTATCTACTCATGAATCTCTTCATCTCTCTAAAAAGGTTCATTATCTTCACAAGCAAATAAAATAATAATAATAAGGACAAAAGAGCATACATAAGTACTCACTCACTTTCAATATTTTTTAATTAATTTAAACAAAAATTATTCAAAAAGGTGAAAATAATATTTTAAAAAGGAAAAAGAAAATGGGGGCGAAAAAGAAAACGACAGAAAAAGGAGAGCAGGTTTGCTCTGCCCAGAAAGCATTTTCCAGAAATCCTTGCAAGTGAAAGTACTTCCCTTCCTTCCGCCTTTCCTATTTTCCATAAATTCTCTCTCTCTCTCTCTCTATAGGAACTCCTCTCAATACAAGACAACCAACACTGCATGCTGCCCTTTCTCTGCCACCTCAACTAAAATTTACCTCACTTGGCTTTTTCTGTTCTTCTTGCAGGCCCAAAAAAGTTGTTTTATGCTCCATTTTTGATTTCTTTCTCTCTCACTCACTACACCTAGTTAAAAACTTGCTCACAGCTTTTGGTGGTTTTGTTTTTTACACATTGCTATTATGTCCTATCCCTTTTGGTTGGGTGGTTTTTTTTGGTTTTTCATTTTTAATATAATTTTCTTGGAGTGTATTATGTTATGTGGGTTTGTTTGAGTTGATATTTTTCTTTGAGTTATTGAATGTGAAAGAGACGGTGAGTGTGCCTTCATTGCTTTTATCATCATCACCATCACCGGGGCTTCTTCTAGAGAGAAGAGAAAGAAAATCTAGAGGCAAAAAATGGGAAGAAGAAGGGGTGGAGGTTGTGTCATGTGTGTGAAGGTAGGGGTCTGATCTTTCCTTTTCGCGTTGAATTCTCATACTACTTGCTTTTCTGTGACTCACAACACCGAGTGAAGATGGCATACCAGAAATAGGTTTAAAATCAACCATACCTGAGACCGTCTCTATACATCTCTCTTTACTGTTGGATTTTCCTCAAGTTTCCAATTACTGGGTCTGTTTGTTCCAACCTTATAGTCTTCAATTCTAGCCTTTTTGCCTCTTTTTAAGGACATCAGAACTTTGATTCATTCATCTGTAAAAATTTTTTAGCCCAGAGTCTACGGGAATTTGTAGCCCAGAACAGGGAATTCGTTTCCCTTGTTGGGATTTCTTCAATTTTGGTTGATTTTAATTGGTCTGGAGATAAGCTATGAGGGCAGGGTTGAGTACTATTCAGCAGACCCTGACCCCGGAGGCGGCCAGCGTGCTCAACCACTCGATAGCAGAGGCGGGCCGGCGGAATCACGGCCAAACCACACCACTGCATGTGGCGGCGACGCTTTTGGCAGCTCCATCGGGTTTCCTCAGACAAGCTTGTATCCGTTCTCACCCCAATTCTTCTCATCCACTTCAGTGCCGCGCTTTGGAGCTCTGCTTTAGCGTGGCGCTAGAGCGGCTGCCAACAGCCCAGAACATGGCTCCGGGAATGGAACCTCCGATTTCTAATGCGCTTATGGCAGCTTTAAAGCGGGCTCAAGCGCATCAAAGGCGTGGGTGTCCCGAACAGCAACAGCAACCTCTTTTAGCGGTCAAAGTTGAGCTTGAACAGCTGATAATTTCGATCTTGGATGATCCGAGTGTGAGTAGAGTGATGCGCGAAGCTAGTTTTTCGAGTCCTGCTGTTAAGGCCACCATTGAACAATCATTGAATTCCAATTCGCACCATCATCATCCTGGGAATGTTAGTTTGGGAACATTTGGAGGGATTGGGCCGAGGATGCTTACGTCTCCAAGCCCCACGCCAACGCCATCTAGTGCCGTCCCCTTACCTAATCGGAATATGTATGTGAATCCCAAGCTGAAACAAGGAGTTTCAGGGCCACTGGGGAGTCAGAGGAATGAAGACGTTAAAAAGGTATTGGATATTTTGATGAGGACTAAGAAAAGGAACCCCGTTTTGGTTGGCGAGTCCGAGCCGGAGGCTGTAGTGAAGGAGTTATTCAGGAGGATCGAGAAAGGAGAATTGAGTGTTGATGGGCCGCTTAAGAATGTTCAGGTGATTTCGATTGAAAAGGAGCTCCTTTGCGATAAGAATCAAATAGCAACAAAGATAAAGGAATTAGGAGGTCTAATCGACAGTAGGATCAATGGGACTGGTGGGATAATTCTTGATTTGGGGGATTTGAAATGGCTTGTTGAGCAACCTGTGAATTTTGGTGGTTCCGGTGGTGTGCAGTCGCAGCAACAGATGGTTTCTGAGACGGGGAAGGCAGCCGTGGTGGAAATGGGCAAGTTGTTAGCGAGGTTTACAGAAATGAATAGTACCAGCAAGATTTGGTTGATTGGAACTGCAACATGCGAGACTTATTTGAGGTGTCAAGTTTATCATTCTTCAATGGAAAACGATTGGGATCTGCAGGCAGTGCCTATTGCTTCCAGGTCACCTATGCCGGGAATGTTTCCAAGGTATGATCAGTTGCCTAACGCAATTAGTTACACTCTGTTTACAGATTTCTGAGCTGGTCATTATAAGATGATCGTAAAGATTTTCTGAACTTATCTCGCTTCTTGAATTCGGTTTTTTGAGTGACTGGGCTGATAATTTAAATTGGAATCTATTCTTAATCTCTAGAGCTCTTGATTTACAGATTTTAGGATCAATCCATGTTAACCCTGTAAATTTGACATGGATGCTTCCTCTAAATTGCCCTAAACTTGGAGGCTGAATTCCTATACAACGATGAGATCTAATTTTCCTCTCTTTTCGTCATGCTTCTTTAGCCGTAAAGTTACTTTTGTTTGCAAAAAGCCCATGTTTTCAGGAATGAGTAATTTTTAATCGTATTGGTCATTTCTTCTGCAATTGTCGTCAATATACCAAGTTCATGAGAATAGAAGACCCTTAGCCAATGTGAAGTGCAGATTATTTTGAGATTCTTTTTCCTCTCATTGGAGTTGATCTTGAAATATCTTGGCGTGCTGAAGTGAAATAATATCTTTCATAGTCTCTGTTTCTTTTTCTTGACATTTCTTGATCATCTAGGTTGGGAACTGACAGAGTTTTCGGCAACTCTGTTGAGCCTCTAAATCCATTGAAGAGCTTCCCGTCCATGATGTCTGCTTTACCAAGACGTATACCAGAGAACCTGGATCCTTCACGAAGAACTTCCTGTTGTCCCCAATGTTTAGAGAAATATGAAGAAGAGCTAAAACTTCTGGCCAAGGAGTTTGAGAATGTCTCTTCTGAAAATAAATCAGAAGGACCTCGGCCAACCCTGCCACAGTGGTTGCAGAATGCCAAACTCCATAGTGGTGAAGTGAATGGAATGAATCAGTCACAGGTGTGCTTTACTTGTTGTTACACTAAAATCAAGAGTCCGAATTTACAAATTCAGAAGATTGATTTTGTCATTCATGTATTTGCAGGGGAAGAATTCAGAATTGCTTCTAAAGCAGAAAAGTCAAGAATTACAGAAAAAATGGAATGATGCTTGCTTGCATCTCCATCCTAACTTTCATCAAAACGTTAGCTCTGACAGAGTTGCTTCTCCTGCTCTCTCTTCTATGAGCTTGTACAATCCAAAGTTGCTTGCTCATCAACCATCGCAACCTAAGTTGCTGGCAACATGTAATTTTGGTGAGGCACTGCAATTGAATACTCATCAAGTTACCATCCAACATACACAACGTGCTGGCAGTCCTCCTGCTAGCCCTGTGAGGACAGAACTGGCTCTTGGACGGAAAGGTTCTGAAACAAGCCCTAAGAAGACCAACGAGACTCAAGAAAAGGACTTCTTGGGCTGCATATCGTCTGAGTCTCAAATGAAATTCCTTGAGAAATTTGCTAATGCTTTGGATGCTGACTCGTTTAAAAAGCTTCTCAAGGGTCTCATGGAGAGAGCTTGGTGGCAGTCTGAAGCAGCCTCAGCAGTGGCTTCTGCTGTGACAAAGTGCCGACTAGGCAATGGAAAACGCAGGGGTTCTGCATCAAAGGGTGACATATGGTTATTATTTACAGGTCCTGACAGAATAGGAAAGAGAAAGATGGCATCTGTTCTTTCAGAGCAAATATGTGGGGCTAATCCAGTAATGATATCGCTTGGGTTACGACGTGATGATGCAGAACCAGATACAAACATTCGTGGTAAAACTGCTTTGGATCGAATTGTTGAGGCAGTTCGTAGAAATCCATTTTCAGTAATTATGTTAGAAGACATCGATGAAGCTGATATGCTATTGCGTGGGAGCATAAGACGGGCTATTGAGAGGGGTAGGCTTACAGATTCTCATGGCCGTGAGATCAGTCTTGGAAATGTCATATTCATTCTGACTGGAAATTGGTCTACTGTTGGAAATGGTCATTTGTTAGATGAAAAGAGGCTGGCTTCCCTGGCAAATGGCAATTGGCAGTTAAAGTTAACTATGGGTGAAAGGAATGCCAAGCGCAGGGCAACGTGGTTGCATGATGAAGATAGACTAACAAAACCAAGGAAAGATGTGAATTCTGGTATTTCATTTGACCTTAATCTAGCTGCACACACCGAAGATGATAGAACTGATGGATCTCACAATTCAAGTGACCTCACAATTGATCATGAGGAAGAGCTTGGCCTCGAAACAAGGCAATTTTCTATTACATCAGTGCCCCATGAGCTAGTCAGTTCTGTGGACGACACCATAATATTCAAGCCAGTTGATTTTGCCTTCGTTCGACGGGAGATAAAGAAAACAATCTCTACGAAATTTTCCATGGTCTTAGATGAAAGGGTCTCCATAAAAGTAGACGAAGATACAGTAGAGAAAATCCTAGGCGGGCTATGGCACGGTCGATCCAGTCTAGAAGAGTGGGTAGAGAAAGCTTTAGGTCCCAGTTTCGAGCAAGTCAAGTCGCGGCTACCATCCTCCAGTGAAAGTACTGCAGTCCAGCTCCAGCTCGAATTGAATCCCAGTTTGGACATCCGGAGCAATGGTGATTGTCTTCCCAGCAAAATCACAGTAATGGTAGATGGAGTTTGAGTCTAAAACTCCAAAAAGGGACTCTGAATTGTCTTTCATTTGTCTTGGGGTACAGATGTAAATATGAAAGGGGGGCCATTTGGCGGGTGTAAAACGGTTAGAAAAGGGATAAAGAAAGAAACCGTTAGAAAAAGTGAGATGAGTTGGTAGATCAACGGAATCTTCAGCAGTTCTCACCTTTTTTTTTTTTTTTTGCCCCTTATGATTATTTATTAGTTCTCTTTTTATTGCTTGTTATACTAATTCTTGTTACAAGAATTTACTACAAATATTTATTACCTATGATCAATGAAAAGCCATTAATAAGATGAAGCATTCCTCCTTTGTCTATTCCTATCTTTATTTTCTAGTATTGGATTTTTACATTATTTTCATTTGTTATCATCTGCTCAATTGATTAAAAAAAGTTGACTGAGAGAGATTAAAATAATTTTTTACAGTATTATATTCTATAAAAAAATATCATGGTCGTATTTATATTTTGAACTATATTTATTAATAAATATATAATTTAGTAGATATATAAAAGCCCTCTTCTTGTACAAATGTTGAATTTGAATGTGAAGGGAGGTAGATAGAGGGATGATTGATGAAGGCGTGAGTGAAGTAGGAAAATTGAAGGCTGTCGACGCCGAAAGAGACAGCGACTGGTAAGTGATAGTGAAGGTTGCTCTAAGAGATTAACGGACGGTCAAAAATCAACTTTTTGGTTTGATGAAGGGAGTGAGCACAGAATGGGTAAAGAAGTAATGGTAGAGTGGGACCTGGGAAATATGGCTAGGGTGGTCGAAGTCCACAGCGGACACGTTTTTGCATGATCAACGTGTCGCTACCCTTGAAAAGCTGTAAAGATGTTGAAACCCCTGTGGGCCATACATTTTTCATTGCCTTTTTTTTTTTTTTCACCCTTCGAAGATCGCATGATTTTTATTCCAACCGAGACCGAGCTCACCTTTTTTTTTTATTATTTTTTTTCTGAATGTTAAACTCGATATTTAAATCTCAAACACTAACTACTTTATAATAATACAGATAAGTTGTTTCAACCGCTTTCTCTTCACTAGATTGAATTTTCGTTTCTTCTCAACCCATTTGTCTCTTATGGCCATTCTTACGTGGCAGTTCGATTGCTTACTTATATGCGATACACGTTTTTCTGTGTGATATTTGACAAAATTTTGGAGTTTGAATTTTAAATATTTAAATTTGTTTTTTTATAAAAGAAATAAATAAGAGAAGAAGAAAAAGATTAAATTCAGTATAAATATTTTAATCTTCTCCCTATCTAAAAGTAGATAAGAAAAAAATATTACTTAATGAATATTTAGTAAATAAATTAAATTATTTAATATTATTATATTAAATTAGTAGGTAAAAATATAAACATAAATAATATTCTTTTTTTATTTTCTCTTTTAAATGCTATGTTTAACAAGTTTAATTTTTTTTCTTTATATTTAATTAAATATCATAAATAATTATTAATCTTTTTTTATTTTCATTTTTCTTTTTGTCCTATTCGCTCTTAGAAAGGGGAAAACAAATTATATAAAAAAATATTATAATTTTTTTTTAAAATTATTTTTAAGATAAATATTAAAGTTTTAAAATTTTGCGGTAGCCGGCTACTCCATTCATGATCTGTGTCTCCAAATGAGTGAGTTTGAAGGAAATTTTTAAAAAAAAAAAATCGGTGAATGTGAAACTATTTCTTTTCGACTATTTGCGTATTTAAGAATGTATATAAAGTAGAATTTTTATGTTTGTATTTATTAGTAGGACTAACTAAACAGAATAAAGATAAATTATATATATATATATATATATATATATATTGCTAAATAGATAATAAGTTGGTTGCTTTAATAGAAAGTTGTAGATAGACATGCTTGGTAAGACAATGATACCTTTCACATTTGTAAGCAAACTATTTGCCTTTCTTTCTATACAATTTGGCAAATTGGTCCTACTTTCTTTGTTTTCCTTCTACTTCAATCAACGTCCAAATTCATCACAAGTCAATGCCTTAAACGGATGGTATTATTTTATAGGGCGGCTCCAATAAATTCTCACTTTGCTAGTACAAATTTATGTGATGCATACGTATTTTTCACAATCTTATATACTAGTATTTAATTTGTTTGACTGACCATGATGAACAGATCCGTTAGTGTCAATGGTCTTAATGTTTCATGCAAAGATCCCCAAGCTAAGGGGTGGCAGTCGGAAACAAATAAAAATTTAAAAATGAGAAATAAATTAAATAAAATAATATATTAAAAAACTTTGATGACAACAGTTCTATAAGGAATTTTAATATATTTGACTCTAATGACAACAGTCATATAATAAAAAATCTTTATAAAACTTTACCTTTTAGGCTTGTAAATATTTTAATACTTCATTATTATTATTATTAATTTGAAGTTTCTGATTCTGGTCAGCTGATTTCATACACTATTTGAATATTAGTGGGATCGGCATTCCTCTTGGCAAAATTGAAGACGACATGAAAATAAGGAATTTTATAACCGGCCAAGATATGAGCCACACAGTGGAGGAAAATGAATGCTGATATGTATAGATAACCAACCCTATTTGTGACTATCTCATTTGACGGAAAAAGAGTCACCATAGAACTAGCGACAACCAACGTCTTTAATGCAGCAAACAGCGACCAGAGGCCAAGGCCACTGGTCCTTCCAAAGGCCATAAATCACGAGTCCGAGTGCGACACCGACACGTTTCTGCCGGTGAATTTAAACCGCACAAGTAAAAAATAATACTTCATTCGTTTTTATTTATCTGTCATAATTAATTATTTTATATAATTTAAAAAAAAATTAATTAATCTCTTGAATTCATATAATTTTATTTATACATTCTAAAGTATTATTGGATTTAATTTTTTTCACAACTATTTTCTTACTTTGTTTGTTAAACTCTCTTTCTCTAAAGTTATTACACTTTTATTTTTCAAAACTATTTAATATAAAGGTATAATAGTAAAATTAATATTTTTAGTACTTAAATTTTTTTAATGTAATAGATAAAAAAGAACACTAAATTTTTTCAATTATCACAGATAAATAGAAATGAAAAGAGTATAATATTATAAATTATTATAATTATATAACTTATATTTAATGTCTTTTGAATTGATCGTGATGATTAGTGTTAAAATTTTTATATTGATGTTTTAAGTTTGAATTTTTTTTGGGTGCGCATATACATATAACAATTACAGATTCTTTTATTTAAAAAATTATATTAATTTTAATCTATTATAATTCGATAAATTTTAGAAGCGAACTTAAGTTCGGTGTGACATGTGGGCTTCTTCTTTAAAAAAAAGGAAAATAAATGATGTTTCCATTGAATCTAGACACATAGAAGACGGAAACCAATGCCGAAAGGTTCATATATATCAACAAAGACAAGCATGTTGCCATCTTGGCTTTTGCTGGTTGCTCTTGTGTTTTGGTCCATCTTTGACTTCAAACCCATACATGTGTTCTCATTTATTTTTTGTGGCAAATCAATACTGTTGTCCCTACTTGCCTCCCTGGTTATTTGCTTGAAATGTGCAATTTCCTATGTGTATTTCATTTTCATTCCCATTGCGAATTCCTTACTCCAAAAGGAACCCATATATTTCATACATCCGTTGCCCTCTTTCCTATTTGTGAGGGTTTTTGCCACTTCCTTACACATTTGGATGTCAAACACGGCTCTTCTAGCGATCACCGGATTAATTTTTCCATTGATTTTTTTTCTCTTGCGAACTGAGGGATTCGTTGGAATGAAAATCACATCAATGCACGGATTGACAAAGAGATGATAAAAATGCATTCCGTGTGATTGATTTAAATATCTTATTTTACTCATCGAACATTTACTTTTAAATTTATAATTTTTCTAATTTTATAGCCTATCCCATCATAGAATATAGTTTTTAAAGAATGTCTCATATTAATACCAATAAATTTGCTTTTTACAAGCTTTTTATCCAGCAAATCTTACACTATTATGAAGGAGAAATAAATAAATAAATATCAAATTCAAAAAATTTTAAAATAATTTCACACGTCTAAACATTTCAATAAGCGGTTGCTTGGCATAATACAATGCTTCATATTTGTATAGGGAAAACGAATCATGAACTTTGCACGTGAAACATAACAAGAAAAGAAAAGGATATGGAAAAATCTGGTGTGACTAGGTTAACTGAACAACTGAAAATATCAATGAGCACGACTTTGATTTCAAAGTCGTAACAAGAGTAACTGTGCAGACGAAAAAGAGGCGAAAAGCATCGGAAACGGAAGATAAAAGCGGACGGAAAGGATGACTGCTAAGACGACTTAGGTGTTAGATAAGGCCAAAAAGTCTCATCGCCGAGGTTTGAAAATGAGCCACCCTCTCTAAATTCCACTTATTTGCAAAGAAAAATACAGATCTACTTTCACAAGTCAATCAGTTTTCTCACTTCAAATAGTTGAATCCAATATTTTTAGAAGTGGATCGGACATTGAATCAAAAATTTTACTGATTTATAGTTTAATAATTTAATTGTAATTGAATCGTAATTAAATCGATAATATTATAATTTAAAATTTAAAATTTAAAAAAATAAAATTAATTAATAACATAATATAATTTAAGTTCATAAAAATATAAATAATCAAATTCATTATTAAAAATAATCATTCTTAGTTTATAATTAATAATTTAACACACAACAAAATTTAAAGTTATTTATTGAATTATATAATTTAATTTATTTCAAAAAATAATAAAATTTGTCCTAATTTTTTTTTAAATAATGATCGGTTCAATATTGGACCAACTGGTCCAACATGATTCACTCAAGAGACTACGATTTTTGAGAAAATTGGTTAAAATATTAGGACCGAACCGATAATAACACTGGGTCACGATCAGACTGGCCGATCCAGTCCAATTCAAAAAAACGTTGGTTGAATCAACCGTTGATCTAGACTATAGGAATTTTTTTTTTTCTTCTAGATAATTCTGTTCTTCCTCCATCAATTTTGTGGACTTATTAGTAGAAATGGGCTATCAAAGAAGATCCAAGCAGCCCAACTTAATGAAAATTTTAACAAAAATTCAAATTATTTTAAGGCCTATTTGGTAATTTAATTAATTATTTATTTTTACTAAATATGTTTAATAACACATAATACTAAATGTTGAATTAATTAAATAGTTTAATAATAAAATTTTATTATAACTTAATTGATTAAGATATTTTGAAATTATATTATAAAATTTAAGTGAAATAAAAATTATTTAAATTTGAAGACTATTAAATACTCATCTAATTATTAATATTTTTATATTTAAACTAAATTATAATAAAATATAGTGTAAAAATAAATTAAAATTAATTGAACTTTAAATTCAAATTTTAAATTTTAGAAATCAACCTTCAAATTTCAATTTTTAAAATTTAATATTTAAATATTCAAATTATAGTCTTTACATTTTAATTTTATCAAACGAATCCTTAATAGCAAACTTTATAGGTTTTATTTTTAACATAATTTAATTCTTGTGAATGATCCTAGTATTAGTTTTCTTTATTTCATTTTAATAGCCATTTTTAATAATTAAAGTTTTTTTATTATATGGTACTTTTAAATTTGATTTAATCTTTATTTTTAATATATCAAAAATTAAATGAATATAGCATCTTACCATAGATTTAAAAATTGGATTGGATCGGATCGGATCTGTCGATTCAACTGGTCTGACCAGGAACTCGTCACTTGTCCGATTTGATTGTATCTTATGAATTAGAAAGTACAAGAATTGGTCAAAAGTAGTTCGAACCGATTAAAAGTCAATCGAACTAGTGAACCAATTACAGTTGTTGCAGTTCACCAGTTTGATTAAAATTACGTCATTTTAAATTTAAAAAGAAAAAAGAAACAAAATTGTCTCTTTTAGATTCCACTATCATATGCAATTATATACTTTAAATTTTAATTGTATTAGTTTGGTGATGATATTATACCGCGATTATATTTTTTAGTTATTTGTATTTGACATTGAACTATTGTTATATTGTATGTTGAACCTATATCTTGTTGTATTGTATATTAAATTTATGTCTTAGACTTTTTGGCAAATAACTAATTTATTTTTGTTTGAAATTTATTAGTTTTAAGAGATATCGTTTATATTTTTATTTATTTTATTTTTGATATATATAATAGTAAATAATATTTTTTATATATAAACAATATTAAAAATATTTAATTACATTCCAATTCAATCACGGTTTAATCACGATCAAATTTGTGAACTATTAAACATATTGTTTTACCGATTCAGTGAGTGGTTCAATTTTCATAATCGAATCTGGGACGGTGCAAGTTTGGATACAAAACTTGCACAACAATTTGAACAAAATTCACATGATTTTATAAATACTTCATATGAATACATAAATATTTTACATAATTACATAAATATCAAAATAACATTATTTTGATCATAATGTCAATGTTTTATTAATAAAATTTTTATACATAATTATTTTTTTACACATCAAATTTTTATTTTTTATTTAAATCATAAAATTAAATGATTTTATGATTTTGATGTATGGCAACTTGCGCGGCCCTAGAGCATTGAGAATCTTGCACCTTACGCTCTTGGTACGGAATGAATAAATAAATAAGGATGCTTAAATGAACTGCAGAAAAATGAGTTGGCCTGCAATGACGGACATGGACCTCTAGCAGGATGCTTAGTTACGGCTTCTAGAAGTACACAAGATGTCCGTCTGATGTCCGATGACTCCGATCTCCTTTTAGGTGTATTTTGCCTAATTATGAAAATTTCCTCCAATTTTAAAATGCTTTTTTTTTTTTTTGGGAGACTTTTGAGACAACCTTTAAGTGGCCGTGTGTGCGTCACCATAAGACTAAGAGGTACGTCATGAAAGCAAATAAAATTAAAGGATTTCTCTAGATCCACTTATCTTGAATATGATTGGTTATATAATTGGAGGAAGTCTTCAAAGACTTTAGGGAGATGCGGAAAAGCGTGCAAGCAGCCAATGACGCAACCAACCCCGTCGTCTGCTTTAAAATTTTATATTTATTTATAAAAAATTTTAAATTTTTCATAAATATTATTTTAAAATTTTCACTTTTATTTCTTAAAAAAAATTTCAAAAATTATAATATTATTAATTGCTTCTATTTTATAGAGATCACCAAATAAATTTTATTATGCCCTATTTGTGAATAACTTAAACAGAGAGCAATATCTGAGGTTCATTCAAGAAGATCGAGTTCGATTTTTAGAGTATATTATGTCGTTTATTTGAAGCTAGGTTTGATTCAGAAATCATATGGTATCGTTGTGAATAATCTGCTAGTCAAATATTGGATTTTTAATAAAAATATTAAAATTTGATTCCAAGAATATTGAAATAGAAAAAAGAAAAAGAAAGTTTGGGTGAATCTTCTTGGCACGTGAATAAGAAAGTCCTAGATAAAACAACCCCAAGAAGAAAAGTTATTCTAGATAAATTTGAAAAATATTTAAGGACCTATCTTTGATAAATTAATGTATTATACTTAGGAAAAAGACATACATTTTTAATGTCGCAAAAATTGAGTCACCTGGTGTACATTTTTTGCATGGGAAACCAAAGATTTGGGATTGTGGGGGCAAATTATATGAAATAATATTATAATTTTTTAAAAACAATTTTGAGGAAGGGGGCAAAAGGTAAAATTTAAAAAGATTTTTTAAAAATTTTTTAATTTGTTTAATTAAAGTAAGAGTCAACTCTAACTTTAATTTTTTTTTGAAGGGCAATTTGATCATTTTACTATACACAACTGAAGAAATGAAAATGAAATAAAAACAAGTAAGAATTTATACAAGTTGCAGAACACACGAGTGTCGTAAAATTCTCCAAATCGTCATCTGGGTCGGCCCCTCCATAGCAACGCACACGACGTAGAAAAATTTGAATAGTTAAGAGAGTGTCTCAGCATAACAACACAAAAAGTAAGAAATTATTGGACAAATCGTCATCTTAGTTGGCTCCATTTCTGCTCCTTCTCCTCTTCCTCCAACAACGCCCGTGGCAAAGCTTGAAGATGATGCTTACTGGTCTTGGCAGAGCTGCTATTATGGTTTAAATTGAATTTGATATACATTTTGTGTTTTAATGGGGATATGTAAAGGAATGAAAATTGTTAAGGGTTTACCTACGATGGGGGTTTACTTGATGATTCTATGAAGGAGGATGTCTGTTAGGGTTTACCTATAGTGGGGGTTTAATTTGATGTATTAAATTGTGAGTTGATTTATAAATTTTTGGAAAAGGAAAAATTGTTTTCCTTCGTGGATCAAAGCATTTTTTTCATTTTTCTCTTGAGGGAAATTTGGATGAACATGACATTCCCTCCAAATTTTTATTTGGAAGCAAAAGGAATTACATTAATCTCCCTTATAGTTTGCTGCAATTCCATTGAAGTCTTAGGCATCTTCATAATCTTCCTTGTTAGAGCTACCAATGCCCTTGTTAATGTAATACATCATCAGTTCCTTTTTGCAACTATTGCCAGGTTCATTGCATTTACTACATAACTACATCCTCTGACTAGGATGATTTTGACTTAGGAATGTTTCCCTTTCCTATCATGATATTTTATAATTTTGTTTCGTTATTGTTTATCATCTCAATACTTAATTTTCCTCTTTTGTGATGCTTAATGTTTCCTTTTACTTCAGTTATGTGATGCTATCTTGTGAACTCAAGATTGATTAGACCCTTTGATCAACCTCATGATAAACCCAAAGGATGCATAGAAGAAGTACTAAAGAAGCCAGAAGGCTTCATGTACGCGGTCAGAGGAATCAACAGAAGTCTAGCCAAGGACGCAAATTGGAAGGGATGCTAGACTCAAAGATCATCGAATACTTCTTGGTGTAATATTTTTTATAATTTTTAGCACACAATTTGTTTTTTTAAACGATAATAGTGAATTTTATAGAAAGCTCTTGAGGAAAATTCCCGAAAAGAAAAGAACTGCATTTGCACATCTTGACTCATTGTGGTTCTACACATATACAAGTATACGTAAAGAGAAAGTGTTGGATTGGTTGACAAAAGTGGATATTTTGTCTAAGAAATTTGTTCTTGTACCAATTTTATCTGATATGAGCTGGTTTGTGTTTGTGTTATTTATATTACTTATTTTTGACATTGAATTAGATGGCCAAACAATGCTATTCATTTGTTCTTGATAAGTTTTTATCAATTGTTATTTTTGTAGGTCTTATTGGTCTTTGTTGATGTTATGCAACTTTAATGAAGATTTAGAATCCAAGAGTCAATGCATGGTCTTGCTGGACTCTCTTCCAAGTGCAGAACACAGACTTGAACCTCATATAAGAGCGTATGTTAGGTTGCCTTTCCCTTTAACAAAAATAAAAAGGAACTAAATACTTAGCATGTTTCATGGATAGTTTTGTGCTGGACATCAATTTTTTTTATAACATATATATATATATATATATATATATATATATATATATATGTTATGGATAGTTTTGTGTTGGACATCCTTCTAAATAATGGGCGGCCTGTGGATAGGAAAACAATAAACAAAATTCCATTTATGATCCCTAAGTTTAGTCACACTTTATAGAACATGTGGTTTTATGTTATAGCTGAGGGTGATCTACACTTGTTGGTAAATTTATGAATAGGTTCCACATCAGACAAATGCAGAGGATTGTGGATGCTATATTCTATATTACACATATTTGTTTATGGAAAATGCCCCACCAATTTTCAGCATCCATGATGGTTACCCCTATTTGTAAGTCTCTTCAATCAATTATATGTGTACAATTGTGGTTTGTATACACTGGCTATGTTATTGGCCATGTGAGAGCACTTAGCTCATGTAGTTTTTTGTTCTAATTACATTATTTCCCATATGCAATGGAGATGAAGGAGGATTGGTTTACTGAAGACAAATTGAATGAATTTAGAAATACATTAAATTCTGCAGTTGAGGGTGATTGGCCGAAGAGTGTTGTCTCCTCTGCTGAAAAAATTGAAAACAGTGAATCAGAGGATTCTAATATAGGAGATCATAGTAAGTTGATGGATGTGCAAGTAGCAATCTTTGATCAAATGGAGAATCTGCTACAGATCGGAAGTGGTGAAATTGAGACTAAGGTTGAGCTTCTAGAAGAGATTATTTCTTCTGCAGTTTCTGTTGTGTACAATGACGAGCTGCTAGTAATTGAAAAAGTTGTTGATGTGTTTGAGACTGAAAAATGCTGAAAAGGAGTAGACCCATTCCAACCCTGAGGACAAGGCTAAAGACAATACTGAATTCTCAAATCCCAATGCAGAATCCAGAGACAACACTACTCAAATCCCAACTCAAAGATCAGCGAATACAGAGAAGACTAGTAATATTGATGGGGCTGACTCTAATGATGAGCAACATGCTAATAATGGAGAGGGTGATTGGTTTGAGGACTCGGATTACCCTTTATCAGATTATAAGGAAAGCTTGTTTGATATAGTTGTAGGTCAAAGTCTTGAAGATGCTTATGCTTACATTGAGAATGAAATAACAAAAATGGTCATTCCAAATACCAAAAACCATGTATCTGCCAATGTGGAGGCCAATGCAACGGTTAAGAATGTTGTACAAGGAGATGAGCATTTGACAGAAATGGAAAATGGAACAACATGCGATGCTGTGCAGGGTGGAATTGTTGGTATGAAAAGAAAAAAAGGGGGTATCAAAAGTCTACGGAGAACATGGATGTACAATCAAGATTTTCATGAGATTGAGGCCGAATGAGTAAACGAGTGTTTTCAAATACACATGCCGGAAGGAGACAGTGAGCAAGATACAGATGATGAATATTTTGACGGTTCAGTTAATAGCGATGGTGACAATGCTGATATAAAGAGATTGGAAACAATAAGATTTAACAAGGATAGGGATGGAGAGAATCCAAAATTTGTGGTGGGCATGAGATTTAACAGCAAAGAAAACCTAAAGACTGCAATTATAAACCATGGAATCAAGCATGGAAGGGAAGTTTTTTTCAAGAAAAATGACAAAGTAAGAGTTAGGGCCCAGTGTAAAGGACATAATTGCAAATTGACTGTCTATGGGCATAGGGTGAATGATACTTCTTTATTTGAGATAAGAACACTTCAAGAGAAACATGTCAAAACTTGTAGTATATATTAGCAAATACAAAATATCTTGCAGCAAGGTATATTGATGATTTTAGGTCTGCCAATGTGGTCAAGGTGGATGAATTTCAAGACGAAATACACAGAGATCTAATTGTGAACATTTCACAGTGGAAAGCTTACAGAATAAGGGCAGAGGCAAAGATATTGATCGAAGGGAAATACAAAGATCAATATTGAAGGTTTAAAATGGCAAAAATTATCAAAATGAAAGCATGTTAGTAAGACGAAAAACTTACCTCTGTGATTAAGTGGCCATCTTCGCACTGGTGTAGATGTCTGTATAAGGATATTTGAAATTAGTGACTCACATCCTTATAAACGTCTATTGTGTCTTAGCTACGCGAAGCTTTCGATCTTCTGAAATGATATCCGTAACACCGCTGGTGAAGGCTTAAAGAATATGTTTTGATAAGTTTTGGTCTTTGTCGAAAACAAGTTTCGCTTTCTATGAATTGAAAGTTGAATGCAGAAGCTGTTTTCTTTGCTTTTTTTCTATAAGATGAAAGCTCACTGAAAGCTAAAACAACCAACCCCAATTTGCATGATTTCCTCTACCTTTTCAATCCTTTACCAAGAGAGAGTACAATCGCGTGAAAACAGAAAGCCCATACTTTTTGTTATCTTCACGCCAAACAACATGCGATCCATCCCGTGTAATTATTTTATTTTAATTAATTAATTTAATTAATTTAATATTTTTTTTATAAATTTTATTTTACCTTGAACTTATTCATTAGGTCAGATAAAATTATTTATTCTTGGGTTTGAATACCAATAAATAATAAATTTCAATTATTTATTTTCTGGGCTGTATTAAACAACCCAATAAATAATTAAGCCCAAGTAGACCAATATAAAATTTTATACCTTTTATTTAGTTTATATCTAAATTAATTTTTTAATTATTCAATCTGAGCATTGGATCCTGAATAATTAATTAACCAATTAAACTAAATAAAATAAATACTCTCTCTCGGACCTTTTATTTTATTCTAATACAATAATAAATTAAACTAATAAAATAAAAATTCATAATTATGAAGACCAATTTCTTAATCTAAATCTTTCATGACTTAAGGGTCATTCGCCTTGACTACTAAAATGACTAAAATACCCATATTATATAAATAGCTATATTTTGCATTTGAAATATTTTATAATATCACCATAAGAAAATATTGACCCAAAGGACAATGCTGCGATAGCAAAGTTTTCGACCTACAGGTGTAATGACTAAAATACCCCTCTACGCATCGCTGTGCAATTAGAGAGGAAGAGAGTACTAAAACCTGTTTAATAGACATCTACCATCTTTACACCTCTCGACTGTTGGAATATTTTCACTTTTCAAGGAAGCTACCATAACGTAAACATCCAAGGCATATTCCCTAGGGCCCTGGATAATTAGATCATTTAAAAAGTCACAAGAGACGATATAGCGTAGAAGTTATCTTGTACGAGTCTGTCTTAACTAATTAGTCATATATACCCAATATACAAGTATATTGGTTCGATGAAAGAATCTCAATTACAGTATATCAAAGTATATGCTTCTAACTTCGTTAGACCACTAACTCATAATCAAGCAGTAGAGTATTAGTCCACACTATAGGAATAATAGTTTGGGTTTTTTTTTTAAATAGTACTTTTAGAAACTACTATTACAGGTCTTGTTCTACGTATTCGAAATATGCTCATGCCATAAGGTGAGTGAACTACTCACTGATTAAAGGTAAACCATTTCCCATTTAGAATTCATAACACAATAACCTATACATGATGAGATTCTCATTCTCATCAATCAGTTAAGAACAAACATTTATGTGTTAAGTAACCCGTGATCCATGCCTTACTGTGAAATACCACCATTCACATGAATCACTTACTTAAATACAATGGATCCTTTCCAAACGAAAGTCATGCACAAATAAAATGTAAATTCATAAACAAATTTTGAGAATAAATTCTTTTATTAATAAATTCGATAATTATATCAAATAAACTAGTTTAGATGGCATATATTCAAACAAGTATAAGCCACTGTGGAGCTATTGTGAGGAGCTTAGGAGAAGTAATCACTGGACAACCATTTACATTGATACAGTTGTGAATGAGGCTACTGGTGAAGAGGTTTTCAGGAGAATATACGTGTGCATTGATGCACTCAAGTAGGGATTCAAAACTTGATGTAGGAAAGTCCTCGACTTAGATGGAACATTTTTAAAAGGGCCACATCTCGGAGTGTTACTAACTGCAGTTAGTGTTGATGCTAATACTGGTTCATACCCAGTGGTTTATGCAATGACTGAGGGTGAAAATAAGTCTACATGGAAGTGGTTTATTGAAGGCTTGATTGACGACCTTGAAATACATAACCCGAAAGAGTGGGTCTTCATATCTGACAGACAAAAAGTAAGAAATGTTAGCATCAATTCTACTGAACAAGAATATCAAGATTTACTCATCAATTCAATTTTTAAAATACCAAATGTCACTTACTTGATCTTGTTGTTATCATGCAAAGGGTTTAATTCAAGCTGTACAGAAGTTGCTGCCTGGGATTGAACACCGACATTATGTCTGTCACCTACATTGCAATTTTCAAAAATCACATCTAGGGGATGCATTGAAGGGTATGTTATGGAAGTGTACCAAATCAATATACCTAAACAAATTTGTGGCAGAAATGTAGGTTTTGAAGGACTTCGATGAGGGTGCTTTCAACTGGCTGAAAACACACGCATGTCCAAACTTTTGGACTAGATCTCATTTTGGAGAAGCCACCAAGTGTGACATTCTATTGAACAATCATTGTGAAACCTTCAATAGGCACATTCTTGAAGTAAAATGTAAACCAATTCTGATTTTGCTAGAAAGAATAAGGTTGTACCTCATGAAAAGGCAGCAAAAGTGCAGGAGTGGATTTCAAGGTAGACGGGGCAGATTTGCCTTGCAATTGCTAAGAGGTTGAAAATATTAAAGGAGGAGTTGTCACAATGTTCAATAACCTTCAATAGGCACATTCTTGAAGTAAAATGTAAACCAATTCTGGTTTTGCTAGAAAGAATAAGGTTGTACCTCATAAAAAGGAAGCAAAAGTGTAGACAGTGGATTTCAAGGTAGACGGGATAGATTTGCCCTGCAATTGCTAAGAGGTTGGAAATATTGAAGGAGGAGTCACCATAGTGTTCAATAACCTATGTTGGAGGCTCCAAGTTCTAGGTAATTCAACTGTTAGATTAAGAGTAATTTGCAGTGGATGTTGGTTTCAAAACTTGCTCTTGTAGAAAATGGGACATTTCAGGGATTTTTTGCAAGCATGGTGTCACTACTAGAAAATGGCCTATCACCCACGGCAAATTCCGTAGTTGATCGACCAAATTCCGTGGGTGATTGATCTCAGCCACAGAACAGCCACGGAAATTTTTTCGCGGCTAAAATGGTCGTGGCTGATTAATCAGCCACGGAAATTATTTCCGTGGGTGATCAGCCACGGAATATTTCGTGGTTGATAAATAAATTCTGTGGCTGATTTAATAAATAATAATTAAATTTTATTTTAATTAAAAAAAGTCATCAGCCACGGAAATTTTTCCGTGGCTGATTTAAGAAGAACTCCCTCCATCCCACTAAAATTGACCTACTTACTACTTTCCTTAAAATGAAAGTTTTTATTATACAATTTATTATAAAATAATCAATATACCCCACATATATTATATTTATATTTTTAAATTTGACATAAAGTATTATGGGACTCACATATTTTTTATTTTTATTTTTATTATATTATATTATTATTATATTCTAATTTTTACTTTTACATAAAATATCGTGCCAAGTCAACCACTATCAATTTTAGTGGGATGGAGGGAGGGAGTAATAATTAGTGGAAATTCGTGGTCTACAACCCACTTCGTGGACCAAGTACACATGATCGTAACAACATCTATTTAGTGTGGTCCACAACTCAATTCGTGAACCAAGCACACTTGATTGTAACCTTTCAATTAATTGAAAAATGTTTTGAGTCCTTTGAGAGTTGAACCCATGACCTCCCATATGAGAAGTTGAGACTTAACCAATTGGGTTAAGTCCAATTGCTTTGACATGTCTCTTTTTTTTTTCATTTAAACAATTCATAACATTCATTTTGTATTTTTTAAATATTAATACTATTACAAAATACAACAATCATATTCAACTTACTATGAAACCATATTATTCAATATAACAAATTATTTTGTATATTTATATAGTTAAAAGTGTATATACTGTTAATTATTTTATTATTTTTATTAAATAATTTTTACAAATATATACATATATATACAATATATATATATGTATGTATTGATATGTGTGTGTGTATTTGTGTGTGTGTGTGTGTGTATATATATATATATATTTATTTATATACATATGTATATATATAATATATTTATTTATACAGATAAATATTTATAAATATTTATCTATATATCTATATTTATAAATATAAATATTTATAAAAACATATAAAATAAATATGCATTTTTATTTATATATAAGTATTTATTTATATATATTTATATTTAAAAATATTTATCTTTATATTTATATTTAAAATATTTATTTATAAAAATATTGATTTTTATATTCATATATAAAATATTTTTTATATATTTATATATAAATAGTTATATGTAAATAAATATTAATTTATATATAAATAATTTTAAATATTTATTTATAAATATATATTGATCATAGATTTTCGTGGCTGATTCGTAGGAGATTAGCCACGAAAAATATCCGTGGCTGATTTGTGACTGATCAGCTACGAATCAGCCATGAAAAATTTAAAAAAAAATTGATTATATATTAATAAAAGATTTTCGTGGCTAATTCGTAGGTGATTAGCCACGAAAATATCCGTGGCTGTTTCGTGACTGATTCACCCACGAATCAGCCACAGAATCTTTTATCAAATATTAATTATATATTGATAAAAGATTTTCATGACTGATTCGTGGGTGAATCAGCCACGAATCAGCCACGGATATTTTCGTGGCTAATCACCTACAAATCAGCCACACAAATCTTTTATTAATAAATTAATTTTTTTTAAATTTTTTTGTGGCTGATTTGTAGGTGATTATATTTGATAAACGATCACGGATATTTTCGTAGCTGATCACCTACGAATCAGCCACAAAAATCTTTTATCAATATATAATCAATTTTTTTTAAATTTTTCGTGGCTAATTCATAGCTAATCAGTCACAAATTAGCCACTGATATTTTTCGTAGCTGATCTCCTACGAATTAGCCACGAAAATCTTTGATTAATATATTCACAATTTTTAAAAAAAATTTGTCGCTGATCGGTGGCTGATTCATGGGTGATCTCCTACGCCAGTTTTCGTGGCTGATTTCCGTGGTTGATTGTCTAGTTTCTAGTAGTGTGTAACTGCACTAGGGTACCAAGGAGAAAACCTTGAAGACTTTGTAGATCAATGTTACAGCAATGCTTATCAAAGGGTTTATGCACCAATTGTTTGCCCAACAAATGGGCCTAATAATTGGTCTGTTTCTAATAGAAGGCCACTTCAGCCACTAAAAATTATAAGATTGCTTGGAAGGCCCATGACATAAAGGAGACCAGAGATTGGGGAAAAAAGTTGAAAGAAGCTGGAAAATGGAGCACAAAGGATGACTAGGGATGGGTTTACCATTAACAAGTGTAGGAAATATGGGGGAACTGGCCATAATACCAGGAAATGCCCAGCAGTTACAACTGTAGATAAAATAAATGTGAAGCAGAATTTGAACAAATGAAACAAATATGGTCAACTTGGCCACAACATAAGAAAATGCCAAGTTCAGTTGCCAAACAACTCATCCCCATCTGCTATGACCCAACAAGAACAACCAAGTGAAGTTGGTGAGACCGGGAAAGTCCAATCTACTTCTAATCCAGATCTTGCACAAGCCCACTCAGCCTAAGTTGATGATTGTTCCAGGAAGTGTGCAACCCCATTAACCGACCCTCGTGAAAGTCAACCACCTACTACTACTGGCCCAAGTAATCAGTTAAATGAAGATTCACCATTTGAGAAGGTACACGTTGGTCATAATATTATTTTGTCTTGCAATTCTAGTTTTATCTATATTGAACTTTTGTTGATTGAGAGTTGGTTTTTGATGTATAGACTTCCAAGTAGAAGATGAAGATGCCCATAAGATGTAGCTGGTGCAAAGAAGTTGGGCAAAACAGAGCTAAATTCCCACATCCAGGTTCATATTTGCACCCCAAGATTAGTATGTTGGAAGTTGGAATAAGGAAGTTAGATTGAGCTGGTTTGTAAGCTAGAGCCAATTGAAGTTTATCATTTTTTGTTGGCAAAAATTGAAGTGTATACCCAAATGGTCTAGGATTATGAATGGTTTCAGTAGCTTTTGTAAATTTACAAAAGAATCAATTGTCTAAGTTGCATTTTGTGATCTGCTTCTTTTGTAAATTTATTATTTATTATTTTGTTCCTGGCCAAAACTTGAAAGATGTTTATTTACCTTTTGCTAGTGATATTTTGCCAGGATGATCTATTATTATTTTGTGCTGTTAAGACTATGGATGTTGTTCAATTACTTCATGGTAATGAAAATTAATAGTTGAGTTGATACTATATCGTATCGTGCCATTTAGAATACTTTTTGTTCATCAGTGTTTCTCCTGTTGATATTCCCTTTCTACTTCTCTCTTTTCCCAACATGACATTTTCTCTAATCAATCTACATGTTCTTGCAGTTGTCACCTTGTAGTTTTTTGCTAAATTGCCAATAGAGTCACTACCTCACGAATGCAGTACAATTTCCATATAAATATATTGGCTTCAGTACAAAAGTTGTCTTCCGCAATGAGCTCAAATAAGAAGGTTTTGAAACAGAATTTTTTGTAAGAAATCTAGATCAATGAATGGTTGAATAAAAACAACTTTCCAGAAGAAGTTTATCATACAAAATTATAATTTTCCCACCATTTGGACAAATATTATTACAATTCAACACCGACATACAGCAAAGAAAAGAACAAATGTCACAGCATTACAAAATATTTAGATAGTCTACATGTTCAGATCAGAATTTAAAGCTCTATTCCTCAAATAATCAGAGCTACTGAAATGCATGGATTTAGCTGCTTTGCAACTACAAAAAGATTATCATGAACAAGGTCAGAATTATGGCAACCCAAAAAGTTAGCTTTCTTCTCTAAAATGAGGCCCTCTCTGCCTCCATCTTTTTTTATCTTCCTCAATAGATCAGGTATGATTTGCTTCGATCTTTTGTACATGGGAGGGTCAACCCACTGAAACAATCGACATTTTGCACCACCTTACCAAAATAAAAAATAATTACCTCTTCAAAATGATTTCAGATTTAAACTCAACACCACTACCCATTCTACTTAAACTCACTGTCTTGTTTTCACATGCCACAAATCTCCTTTCCGAATTCTTATTGGTCCACGATGTCTTAATAACAATTGCAAACCCACATGCACATTTGGTTGGCGGATTATCAAAGAATGCCGACTTCACTTCCTTGCACCATGAATTCGAATTGTAAGATGCTTGGTCTTCTTCTTCTTCAACAGCAAGAGGAAAGTTTGCCATTTGATTCTGGCATTGACTTCCACTTTTTGCCATTTCTAGGGTTATAATTTGCAAAAAGAAAGATTGATGTCGGGGATGAGAAGACAACTGGGAAAAACAAATGGGTTGCCATTTTAACACTTAAAAAAGAGTTTTGTATACAGTAAAATGACCAAATTGCCCTTCAAAAAAAAATCAAAGTTGGAGTTGACTCTTTTGACCGACCGTTGACTGGCCAAAAATTGATCAGAGATACTATATTTGCCAAAAAAAAAAAAAGAAGAGGGACTAATGTTTAAAAAAAAAATAGATAGGGAACCTAATAAGCTGAAAATAAAGAAGAGGGATCAATGTTACAAAAAATAAAAAGTTCAAGGACTAAATTTGACAATTTGCCTAACTCACTCTCATAACATAGAATTAACTAAAGGATTAATATCACAAACTTCACTTGAAGTTTGCTGTAATATCATTTAGACCCCCTAACTTTTGGGGGAAAAAAAAGAGTCACTTATCTCCTCTGGATGCTACACTTGAATAATGAACATATATCAAATCTAATATGTAATATTTAATTTTGCCTTTTAAAAAATTATATGATTTCACATCCAAAATATTATTAATCAATTTTATAATAAACATTCTACCCGTAACTCCATATAGAGTCCTATTTTGCTTCTCCACGGTAATAAAGGGCTAAAAGATATACTACTTTAGTTTCTTCTTTTAGAAATATATATATATAATCAAACTATACAAAGGCAGGGACACATTTATGAATAGAAGATATTGTACAAGCATCTTATAAGTACTAATTATCGAGATGTTCTTCAAACACTTTGAAAATTCGTCCTAAAATCACTCCACTCAACCTATTAGAACATAGAGGAGCTCCCATGTCAATCACCGTCATTCCTCACATTAGATCATCTGTATCAATCATAGTTACTACTTGATTATTTTCTAATAATTGTACCGCACAAGAAACTGGATTTATAGTTTGAATAATATGTGCAGTTTTTTTCTTTTCTTTTCTTTTTTTTTTTTTTGAGAGGGCCTTTGTCTCTACATGGAAAACAATTTTCTAATTTTTATTTTAATTTAAATATATTTTTATTTTTCTCGAAAACTATTATATACTCATAACACATTATACTCTCTTCATTTGAACTTTACTACACCTCACATATTTAATAAATTTTTTATTAAAACTCATTTCAATCCAATTTTGTAAATTCTTATCCACTTACATCTAGTGTGGAATCCAAACAAGTAGATGATTTATTCAGGTAATAATAAAGAAAATACGTCAAATTTTGTTGCATAAATTATCAAATTCAAAATGAATTTCCAACAATGTGCCGATCGGTTAATTCTATAAGAAATAGGAATTAACACTCTGGTTTGTTGGTACCATGCATTCAATTGATGTGGAAATCTTGGTTCAGACCCTTTGTTATTGGGTGAAAAATATTCTCTCTTTGCACTTATTACGACAGTTTATTGCACGAGCATTGTAATTTTAATAATCTTATCATTCAAAATCTAGTTTTATTTTTTTAACTAAAAGAAATAAAAAATTATTCTTCTTCTTAGACAATTTTTATAAAATTTTTGTGTATACAAATAATAAGAAACCATTTATATATAATTTATTTTCATACTATTTTATAAGTCTAAGTATTAAGACACATATAGATGTCCTAATCATGATAAATTATACTTACTATCATTTCACAAATAAAGACTTACAAAATAGTTTTAAAACATTATCTCTATCTTTTCAAATTTTCTTTTAATTTCTTGTTTTAATCTCAAGGAAAAAGCTTGTGATAATTTTGCAATTATTATATCATTTTGTTATTTTTATATTCTTAATGTTTGCTGCTTATATATGTGATATTTTTTGTTAAAAAAAATAAATTGATAAGTAGAAAGATGCTTTATTTTTAATAATAGTTTTACTCATAAAGGGTAAAATCAGAAATTAATTATTAGAATTTTGATGTTTAGTCACTCTCACATTATATTTAGGGGAGTTAAGTGAAAATTTTTAAATCTCAAAGGTATAGATGATATTAGGAGAGGTTTGTGCTATTATGAATTAAGTAAATCTCTTTGACCATTCCTAATCAAATTGATTGTCATACAAACCACAGGCTTGGGAGAATCCTCTCTTTAGTTGATGTTGAGGGCTTTGTCTTTACACAAACTAGTGAAGTTATGAGTAAGAATAATCTCATCTAATTTAATCAATGAATTTTTAAAACCATGCTTCAACCAAATATTAAAATAGCCAAATGTGCATCTTTTTGCACCCAAAAGACAATAATAAAGTAGGATTAAAGAATTTATAAGGCCAAACTACTCCACTTATAAGGAGAGTGATTATCTATTACTGCACCCCGTCTAGTAATTATCATTCCTCAATATTCTAATAATTATTTAACAAAATATATATTTAATTTGTTATATTTATCATATAATACAATAAGAATTAATTATTATTTTTTTCTTAAATCTTAAAGTAGAGGAAGAGAGAGGAATGATGATAAACACGTACTTAATTCTCTCTCTCTCTCTCTCTCTCTCTCTCTCTTCGTGTGAATATAAAGAATAGGATATGCTTTGATCACACGGAAAGCTCCACTTGTTTTGTCCGGAAGCAGAAAAAGAGAAGAAAGAAAGGAGAAATGGCGTTTTCCTCTCCAACCCTACATACGAAACTTTACGACTTTATACTACCTGTCTTTGCCTACGTCAAATCAGCCTTTTTAGAATAAAGACAAAGCAACTCCCAAACTCCAACCACTGCCTCTCTCCGTCTCTCGTTGTTCACCCACCGCACCCATGTCCTGATTAGTTTAATCTCATCATCACCATTCAGATCAAGCCTCGCCAATGCCTTTCTGTACTTCCACTTTTTGCTCCTAACCTACCACGAATTTCTCTCTTTTAATAATATTTAATAATCCTCAAACCCCCCTTCTGTTATTTCTGTTCTCTCCTGTTCTGTTCTTTTCTGGGTCAAATTATTATATGGTTTAGATTGCATTACGTTTGCAAGAATTTGATTATTGCACCAATATGCTGCAGCCTGTGGTGTGGGATCATTTTAGGGAAGCTGTTCTAGCCTTCTAGGGAGTAATCGACAGCCATGCATGCATGCCTGCTTTGTGTCAATCTGGGATCTTACAAGAACTATTTGCATGCGTATGCAAGAATTATACATGTACATGGGATATTAACGTTTCAGTCCGATTTGTATTTTTAGTGATCTTTTGGCTCGTGCAATTGATGCGTAAGTAAGAACATGAATAAAGGGTGGGATAGGAGATCTTGCAACAGGTATAGAATAAAAAAATTTAGGGTGTTAAAATAAATTTTATAAATATATTAGAAGATAATGTTATAATTTTAATTTTTTAAAAAATAAATATAAATTTTAAAAATATACTTTTAAAAATATAAAATTTTAAAAGTTTTTAAGGAGCGGACAACGCCCCTATTTCCATCATTGTCCTGCAGGATATATATTACGTATGGGATAATATTAGAAATTATATTCTTGAAGAGGCAAAAAATTATATTTGTAAGGACTACTGTTAATATTTAGTTTGTCTTTTCTTCTGTAAATGAAATTATATGATTTATTTATTTATTTGCTGGTTGCCCCCTTAGTTTTGCCATTGCACGAACTCATGTGAGTCAATGGGTGCCGAGACTTTCTTGTCTAGATTTTGTTGCTTTTGAAAAGAATTTTCCGTTTTATAAAAAATTTTGAGAGCGAAATGTTTGACAAATATTTCTCCGAGTCTACTTTTATATTTTTTTAGGAAGATATTCTTAACTAAAATGTATGGACTTTTTTAAAAAAGATATACAAATACACTTTTTGAAACTTTTATCCAAAGCATTTCAAAATCCATTTTTAGAAAGTATTTCTAGAGTACATCCCCAAAATGTCTTGAAAACCAATTCTAGACAATGGGGAAGGGGGTTGTTGTGGGGTTAAAAATCGAAAGGAGGAGGTGGAGGAGGAGAATTATTCTAAAAAGCAATTAACAAGACTTTGTAACTATTGCATGGACACAAAATGACATGACCAAAAGAAAACCTTTTTTCACTTACCAAAAAAAAAAAAAAAAACGCGTTTTCAACGTGCAATAAAGTCAAAACATAGGGTAAAGGAAAAGTAGTATACAAACTTCTAAAACTAACTTGGCCAAAAAACCCTAAAAAAAAAGTTGATTCTAGTTTCAAAAGAAATCCAAGGGGGTCTGCTGCTCAATCAAGTAAGCAAAAGACTCGGAGATTTTTTGATTTGATACCTCAACTACTTCCCAAGTTTCAACTTCCTTTTTCTTCTTCTCCTTTCAATGGCCGGTGGTGCCTATAGCTAAGTAGCTCTGTGCTGCAGGTGAGTTTTTTATGCTTTGCATCAATCATCTTTTGGGTAAAAATCTAGCTAACAAAGGAAGTCGGGAAACCTGCATTACCTTTTTGTGGTTCTCCTTTAAAGGTGATTGAGACATGTAACATTTTGCACTATCCTTGTTACTTATTTTCTTTGCAAAATTTGAAAATCTTTTCATGATTATTTGTCAACATTATGTGTAAAGTTTCGTTTTATATATATATATATATATATATATATATATATATATATATTTATTTATTTATTTATTTATATGTGTGTGTGCGCGTGCGTGCGTGTGTGTTAATAGTATAAGATGAGAGAAAAGAAAATTTTTTATGGTATATATATAAGAATTTTTTTTTCTCTTTTGTGCTATGCATAAACTATCACGAAGATAGATATATTGGTGATCACCATGGGCTTTGTAAAAGTACAATATGATAAAAAATTAAAATGTTTTCGCAATGTGAAAAAAATAGCAAGTAGATGTTATTGTGAAAGTTTTCAATAAGATTGTTAATTTCAATTGCCAATATATAACAAACATATCCTGAGCATTTTCCCAAAGATAAAATAAAAGTTGCCTTATAGATTATTTCTCTAGCTAGGAAAATGCGACAAGTATAACTCTATCTTGCATGACCATAAGGTCTAAATTAATAATATTTTGATACTTCGTAACACTTGTTGAAATCAAATTAAATCAAATATCTGTAGTAACAGGTTTTTTTTTTTTTTTTAAAGCAAAAGTTAGGGTTGTATTTCCCTATCAATGTTAGTCGGGTAGGAATAATGAGGCTCGGTCAGCGTTCTCAGCCGGTTTTTAATTTCTTCACGCGCGTGATTTTGTGCGATCTCCCTCGGCATCTAGGTTGGGGTTTCAACTATTATAAGATGAGAATTTTATGCCAATAATTTGTAATGGTTGCAAGTATAGTTATTATTATACAAGTAAAACCTTCACATTCTTCTTGGCAAAAATGCAAAAGGGAGACAGCACTAATATCATCTTTTTCAGATACCAGCCAGGAAAAACACTTTCATCTGGCTACCTTTTCCTTCAACATGCATGCACTATATATACATTTTTTAATCAGATACCATTAGCTATAAATTGTTAGGAGAGAACGTTTGCCAACAAAAGCCATTGAACAAGTAGATGACAAATCAAAGCAAACCTTTTCCGGGCTCATACCTTTTAGCAGAAATTGCAGGCTTTTTTTGGGAGAACCATGCTTTCCTGTTCCCTCTCACACAGTTGCTTAAATAGATCTAAATGCAAGGTAGATACATATACAGCTTGTGGATACCCATGTTCAGGGCTGTGTACTTTCTAACATAGAGGGAGGGGAAATATTCTGAGGTCATCGAGTCACCCAAGTGTTAAAAATAAAATCAATATATTTATGTACACGATAAGAAAATTAATAATTACCAATGGATATTTGCGACGGCTTTTGGACCGTCGCTAATTTACGATGGAACAGCAAAGGAAGTAAAAAAATTTGAAAATGAAATTATTTTTTTAAAGTCCGTGGCTAATTCATCACGATTATCGACGGATTAGTAGCGGACATTTTGCCGTTGCTAATTAGAGACGAATTTATGATGATTTTTTTAATAATTCATTAGCACTAATTAAATTAGAAGTCGTCGCAAATTTGTTGCTATTTAGTGATGGTTTTGCGACGGTCATTTAAAATTTAAAAATAAATTTATTTTTTAATATTTGAAAATAAATCATCACAAATCCCTTATTAATTTGTGACGGTTTTGCGAGAGCCGCTCAAAATTAAAAATAAATTTATTTTTAAAATTTTAAAAAATAAGCAGTCGCAAATTCGTTGTTAATTAGCGACAGTTATCTAAAATTCAAAAATAAATTTATTTTTCAAATTTTAAAAAAATTAGCTATCGCAAATCTCTTGCAATTAGCAATGATTTGCTACGGCTTATTTTTTTTTAAAATATATTTTTTAAATTTTGGATGGACATCTTAAATCTGTTGTTAATTGGCGA
The DNA here is from genome assembly GCA_026120185.1 of Voacanga thouarsii. NCBI lineage: Eukaryota > Viridiplantae > Streptophyta > Magnoliopsida > Gentianales > Apocynaceae > Voacanga > Voacanga thouarsii. The sequence continues at coordinate 936,094 of JANUWF010001486.1, forward strand.
CGACCATCTAAACTTTTAAAATAAATTTATTTTTTGTAAATTTTAAAAAATAAGCCGTCGCAAATCCGTTATTAATTAGCAAAGTCATCGCTAATTAGCAACGGATTTGCGATGGTTTTTTAAAATTTGAAAATAAATTTATTTTTTCAAATTTGAAAAAATGAGTCGTAGCAAATAAAAAAAAAACGTTACTAACTAGCAACAGATTTGCAATGACTCTTTTTTTTTCAATTAAAAAAAATTATTTTAAACATTTGGATGGCCGTCGCAAAGTTGTCGCTAATTAGCAATGGATTTGCGACGTTCTTTCAAATTTTGAAAATAAATTTATTTTTAAATTTTAAAAAATTAGCCGTTGCAAATTCCTAACTAATTAGGTACGGATTTACGACAGAAAATTAGGTTGTCACATATTCTTCACAAATCCCTTGCAAATCTATTGCTAATTCACAAAAAAATATATTTCTTCCGTTTCAAAATATTTATTCATGAAACTTTTTTGTCTTATTTCAAAATACTTGTTCATGTACATATTTCTAGAACTAATTATTAGTTTTTTTCCATTTTACCCTCATCTATTCTAAGTCAACTGCACAACTTTTCAAAATTTTTCTTTCTTCTTACTTCTTGAGAATTTTCACCAACCAATAACTATCATATTTTTAATATAGGTAGAATAAGAACTTCATATAAATTGTTGTATTATTTTCAACACCCTTAATCTGTATGCAAAAAATTTTATAAATAAGTATTTTGAAACGGATGGAGTACTATATAATTAATAAATAGTACAATAAATTATAAGAATATCAATAGTTTAATGGTGGAGCATGTGTTCCTCCATAGTTTAATGGTCGAGCCTTGTGTCCAACATAATCTCATGATATTCTTAGCGGGGCGGGACAGGACAGGTCTGGTTAGTCGAGTTGAGGAACTAATTAATTATTTTTTAAATAAAAAATTTTTACCATCACAAATCTATCGTTAAATTAATTAATTTTTTAAATAAAAAATTTTAGCCATCGCAATTCTGTTGCTAAGTTAATTAATTTTTTAAAATAAATTTTTTTGCCGTTACAAATTCGTTGCTAAATTAATTGATTTTTTTAAAAAAATAAAAAAAATTTACTGTCAAAAATCCGTCGCTACGTTAATTATAAACCTAACTACAATGTTATCAACTAAATGGTCAGCGACGGATTTTCATTCCATCGCAAATTGTGGCACCTATTTTAGCGACAGTCGTAATCTGTTTCTAATTCGATTAGCGACGGATTTGACCGTCGCCAATTTAGTGTTTTCTTGTATTGGTATTAAGCCGATGAAAATTTACAAATACATGAAAACAAATCATCTCTTTGTAGATATCGTCTTCAAAACTATAATACAAGAAACTTTTGGGCCTTCTAGTAATGCTCTAATTCTCAAATTTTCTTAATATAATATCTTGAGATCAGAAAATTATCTTCTCATATTTTTCTCTCTTTGTTGAAGGTGAACTCATAAAAACTCTAAAAACAAAAGGACTCATCTTTTTTATGAATATAGATGTAGAGTTTTTTAACAATAAGTATAGTTAGCTATATATATATATCCACATATCTTTAACTATTTTACTCAATCTCGAATACTAATACTAAGACATCACCCCTCTTGGGATAACCGTGTGAATCACACAGCTATTCCCTACCGTGGACACTCAAGAATTCCCCTTTCACTTAGACGAAAGTGTATATGTATTTGCTGACTTGAAATGGGGATTGTCCTCTTGAGGGTTCAGTCCTAAACGTGAGGGGGTTGCAATTGATTCCCCCCGTCCATTGCTAAGTCAAGTTCACCTTTTCCCCTAAAGCTTCGTGTAGATCATTGCTGATCTCACTGAGATTCTTTAAATCTTTGAACTGAAAAGTTCATCAACAACTACCTGATTAATATATATGTGTATGCTGGAGCAGGTGCTGATCTTGGATATTTCAGAATGTCCATATAAGGGTCCATTATTCAATATCTTGAAAAGGTGTGACAGCAATGAGGATAATGTACAATAGAAAAATAAGCTAAGTAGCAGAGATCTCAACCATACTCTGATTCAACTTTTATTAAAGAGAAATCTATCATGTGTTGGGTAAGGTTTTGCAAATAGGAGACGAGAGCTAAAAGGGCAGTAATGCACCAGTCCCCACGTAAATCCTATCTTTCTCCAGTTTTAGACATCTAAATTAATTAAGGCTCCACTCATCTACTCGCAATATTTACACCATACAACAAGTTAATCAAAAGAAATTACTAAAATTTGATAATCTTTTCTTCCTAAGATATGTATATTGCAGGCATAATTTAAGTGGATCCCTCTCTTGTGTATATATGGAGAAAGGATACGGTGTATAGAGCTGGCAAAGCTTTGGCTTCACTTGCCAAGTTGTCTGTTATGGACCTTATGGCCATTTGCATTGAATCAAGTTGATCCCAGCATTGGATGCTAAAGAGTTCCAAATCATATATTTGTTCATCTCAATAGCAACATGAGGTGACTCAAATTGGCCTACTTCAAGTTGTCATTCTGATCGTTTTGATTGTGACTCTCGACAAATGGCTATGGCCTGACCCTGATTTTTCTTCCAACTGATTAATTGCTTTCAAAATCCACAGCAAAATATTATACTCAAACAAAGCTGCTTCATGCGTGTCTTGGCTTTATGATCTTCATCTTTTGGGGCTGTTTTCTTCAAAAAGAAAATGACAAGCTTTATATGATCTTTCTATGAAGAAACTTTATACGTTTATAAGTGAATACAGATTGTGACGATAGCATTGTTGGTTTATTGCTCTTTGTTTATTCTCAAGGAGATGGTTCGAACTTCAAAGTGTATAAGTTGAGTTCTGATGCTTTTTATCATGACTTCTCTTATATGTTCCCCAACATTCACTCCGTGGAGACCCAACTAATGAATGGTCAGAATTGACAAGTCATTTTGGAATATATTACCATTCCTTAGTGGGATTTTCCTCATAAGAGTCATTTTATTGTTGTGTGCTCTAATGATGAAAGAAAATGGCAACAGCAATAGTAGGCTTGTTTGATAGTTTCACAAAATGGACTTGATGCATACTATTTTTCTTTGGGCTTCTGCCTTGGCCCCATCAAGTCCAATCCACAACATTTGATGGGCCGTTCTGTAATTTCTGGTTCCGACATTTGTGGCGTAATTGCTTTTTCATCTTGGGCCAAGAGATAATGTTCATCGATGTTCCAGTTGGGCCCTTCTATAAAGAGCCGAGAGTGGTCTCCCTCTGTCTTTTTTTTTAATGAAATAATTATTAGGGGCTTTAAGTTAATTCCTAACCGGCCCAATCAGACTGTGGTACTGGGGAACGATTTATTCACAGTTGGAATCAAGGAACAGACTTGGTTCGGTTGAAGTGGGATTTTTTTAAAAAAAAATTCTAGTTAAATTTTTTAAATATATATATATATATATATATATATATATATTGTTATGAATATCTTAAAATTATTGGAAACTCCATTAATTAGTGGAAGCTCCACTAATTATGGATTTATGTGAATAATTAGAGAAGATTTTTATGGATGTCCACCATTTAGTAGATGCACCACTAATTAAGATTAGTGGAAGATGATGTATGCCATGATGTAATCCACTAATTAGAGCTCTATAAATAGAGCTATTCTCTAAGCTTGTAAGACACCATTATTTTGTGAAAGAAAGATTAGAGAAAATTGTGAGAGAAAAGAAAGAGAGAAATTCTTGTGCAAAGAATAATTAGAATTTTATTAGTGTGTAGTGTGAAGATTTTATTTTAACACTACCCAAATTTTATAACACGTTATCAGCACGAGTCTCTACCGTTACAAAAGCCAGAAGACTAAGCACGAGTTTCTGCTGTTACCAAAGCCAGAAGACAGGTACGCATTTATTGATCTCTATGACTAACATCACTAAACTCGAATTTGTAACCCTTGATATTTCTGGAAAAAATTATATGTCATGGGTTCTCGATGCAGAAATGCATCTAAATGCTGAAGGCCTTAGTGAAACTATTCAAGCAAATAATAGTGCATCTGCACAACACAAAGCTAAAGCTTTAATTTTTATTCGTCGTCATCTCGATGAAAATTTGAAAATGGAATATCTTACCGAAAAAGATCCATATGTCCTGTGGGTAAATTTAAAAGAAAGATTTGACCACCTGAAGATGGTCGTACTACCCACAACACGGTATGAATGGTTTCACCTGAGATTGCAAGATTTTAAAATCGTGAATGAATATAGCTTCGCAATGTATAAAATTATATCTTAATTAAAATTATGCGGAGAAAAAGTGACTGATGAAGATATGTTAGAGAATACATTCTCCACCTTTCATGTCTCGAATATTGTCCTGCAGCAACAATATTGAGAAAAGGAGTATACAAAATTTACAGATTTAATTACTGTCATCCTCATTGCAGAGAAGAATAATGAGTAATTATTGAGAAATCATGAAGTCAGATCAACTGGCTCAACAGCACTCTCAGAAGTGAATGCTGTTGGCTCCAACAGAAGCTCTCATTATAGTCGTGGTCGTGGTCGTGGTTATGGTCGTAGACACGCTCGATATTTCCCTTATCAATCATAATCAAATTGTGAGAAATACTGGCCACTTGAAGTGGAACAGAAAAGATCATAAGGGAAAAGAAAAAGAAATTGAAGAAAAGTATGAGGATATATGTTATAGATGTGGCATGAAAGGTCATTGGTCACGAAACTGTCGTACGGCTAAGCATTTAGTTGAATTGTATCAAGCTTCATTGAAAAATAAAAATGTGGAAGCAAATTTTTCTCAACATCCAATAAATGATGCTAAGGATGATGATATTGATCCTGAAGATCTTAATATCAATATTACCCATATGGATTATCGGATTTTTTTGAACACTCAGACGGTAGGATAGACCATTTAATTGGTGATGGCAGTGTCCAGAAGAACTAAAGCCTCACCCTGATATTTTTGTATTTTCATTTTCATTCTATTCTAATAATATTTACGTTTGCATATATATATATATATATATATATATATATATATTTGTGTTCAGATGGCTGTTGTTAATGATGATGTATGCATTATTGATAGTGGAACTACACACACCATACTTAAAAATGAGAAATATTTTTCTGATCTCAAAATTGGAGAAATAAATATTTATACGATAAACGGTAGTGCAAATGTGATTGAGGGTTCCAGAAGAGTTAGTATATTGTTGCCTAAAGGAACAACAATTATTATTGATAAGGCACTATTTTTCTCAAAATCCAGAAGAAATTTATTGAGTTTTAAAGATATCCGCAGAAATGGGTATCATGTTGAAACAAATGAGGAAAATGGGATTGAATATTTTTATATTACTCAAATGCATTTGGGTAAGAAATCTGTATTAGAAAAACTGCTGTCTTTTTCTACTGGCCTATATTTTGTAAAAATACGTACAATTGAAATTCATCATCTAGTAAACCAGAAGTTTACTGATCCTATTACTTTTAGCATTTGGCATGACCGGTTGGGTCATTTGGGATCTACCATGATGAGAAGAATCATTGAGAATATACATAGTCATCCTTTAAAAAATAAAATGATATTGACATCAGAAAAATTCGCATGTACTGCATGTTCCCTAGAAAAATTAATTGTTAAACCATCACCAGTAAAAGTAGGAGTTGAAAATCCTACATTTCTCGAACGGATTCACGGAGATATTTGTGGACCTATTGATCCACCATGTGGACTGTTCAAATATTTTATGGTCTTAATTGATGCATCATCCTGATGGTCACATGTATGTTTATTATCTACTCGCAACCTGGCGTTTGCGAGATTACTTGCTCAGATAATTAAATTACGAACACAATTTCCTGACCATCACATTAAAAATATCCGTTTGGATAATGTTGGTGAATTTTTATCACATGCTTTTGATGCATATTGCATGTCAATTGTGATTAATGTTGAACATCCTGTAGCTCATGTTCACACACAAAATGATCTTACTGAATCTTTGATTAAACGATTACAATTAATTGTTAGACCATTATTAATGAAAACAAATCTCCCAACATCTGTCTGGGGACATGCTATTTTACATGCTGCAACACTTGTACGCATAAGACCAGCTAGTTATCATAAATTCTTTCATTTGCAATTGGCTTTTGGGTCAGAACCAAATATTGCTCATTTAAGAATTTTTGGGTGTGCTGTATATGTTCCAATTGCACCAAACCAACGTACAAAGATGGGTCCTCAAAGAAGAAAGGGGATATACGTTGGATATGATTCTCCCTCTATTGTAAGGTATGTTGAACCCCTGACAGAAGATGTATTCACAGCAAGATTTGTTGATTGTCATTTTGATGAATCATTATTCCCTAAATTAGGGAGAGAACCAAAACAGTATAAAAAGGATCTTGCTTGGACAATATCATTAAATTATCTTGATCCGCGCACAAGCGCATGTGAACTTAAAGTTCAAAAGATAATTCATTTGCAAAGCATTGCAAATCAAATGCCAAACGCTTTTGTTGACTCTAGAAGAGTTACAAAATCGCATATTCCAGCTATAAATGCTCCTATTCGAATTGAAGTTCCAGCAGAACAAAATATTATACCTATAGCTGCTAAGTCAAAAACACGCCAGAAGCGTGGCCGACCTCTGGGTTCTAAAGATAAAAATCCTCGAAAGAAAAGAGGATTAAATGATCCAGAAGATTATATTGAAGAAAAGAATGATAAAGACTAAGAGAGAACTGATGACAAAAAATCAGAAGTTGATGAAAGTAATACTGAAATTTCTATCAATTATACCACTTTCGTTAGAAGTTGGAATCGGATAGAAACTATTATTGATAATATATTTGCATACAATATATCTCTTGATGTTACACAAGATAATGATGATCCTGAACCAATATTAGTTGATGAATGCCGGCATAGAAAATGTTGACTGCAATGAAAAGATGCGATTCAATCGGAGTTAAATGCACTGACAAAATGTGAAGTCTTCGGACCTGCAGTCCGAATACCAGAAGGTGTAAAACCTGTTGGCTACAAATGGATATTTGTACAAAAGCGCAATGAAAAGAATGAAATCGTACGATATAAAGCACGGTTAATAGCCCAAGATTTTTCACAACGACCAGGTATTGATTATGATGAAACTTATTCTCCTGTTGTTGATACTATTACACTCTGATATCTTATCAGTTTGGCAATACATGAAAAGATAGATATACGCCTATTAGATGTTGTCACTGCTTACTTGTATGGAAATTTAGAAAATGATGTTTACATGAAAATCCCCAAAAGATTTCATATGCCTGAAGCATATAAACATTATCCTCGTGAAAATTACTCCATCAAGTTGCAGAAATCATTATATGGCCTGAAGCAATCTGGGCGCATGTGGTTCACACGTCTTAGTGAATATTTATTGAAAGTGTGATTTAAAAATGATCAGGTATGTCCATGTGTTTTTATTAAGAAATCTGGTTCTAAATTTGTGATATTAACTATATATGTTGATGATATTAATCTTATTGGAACTCCTGAAGAGCTCCAAGAAACAATTGATTATTTAAAAAGAGAATTCGAAATCAAGGATTTTGGTAAAACCAAATTTTGCCTTGGTTTACAAATTGAACATCTGGAATGTGGAACATTTATTCATCAATCAACATATACAGCAAAAGTGCTAAAAGATTTTACATGGACAAAGCACATCCATTGAGTATTCCAATGATCGTCCGATCATTAAATGTGGATAAAGATCCTTTCCGACCTTAAAAAAATGATGAAGAACTCCTTGGTCCTGAAGTACCATATCTCAGTGCAATTGGTGCATTGATGTATGTTGCTAATAATACACGACCTGATATTGCTTTTGCTGTCAATTTATTAGCAAGATTTAGTTCTTCACCAACACGACGACATTTGAATGGAATTAAACAAGTCATTCGATATCTCCAATGTACAATTGATCTCGGATTATTTTATTCAAATAAAACTAGCCCAATATTGATTGGTTATGTAGATGCTGGTTATTTATCTGATCCACATAAAGCACGTTCTCAAATGGGTTATCTATTTACATGTGGAAATACTGCTATATCATAGCGTTCTACAAAACAATCTATAGCAGCTACTTCTTCAAATCATGCTGAAATTATAGCCATTCATGAAGCAAGTCGAGAATGTGTATAGCTAAGATCTATGATTCATTATATCCGAGAAAGTTGTGGATTATCATCAATCAAAGATATTCCAACTCCTCTTTATGAAGACAATGCAGCTTGCATAGCTTAATTACGAGGATGATATATTAAAGGAGATCGGACAAAACATATTTCACCAAAATTCTTCTTTACTCATGAACTCCAGAAGAAATGTGAAATTAATGTGCTACAAATTCGGTCATGTGACAACCTCGCAGATATTTTCACGAAGACTTTACCGACTGCAACATTTGAGAAGTTGAGATATAAAATCGATATGCGTCGGTTTAAAGATTTAAAGGAATCAGCTCATCAGGGGGAGTAATAAACAGACATATAGAATAGTGTACTCTTTTTCCTTCACTAGATTTTTTTTCCCACTGGGTTTTTATCTAGTAAGGTTTTAACGAGGTATATTCTTTATGTAATTGATGGACATCCAAGGGGGAGTGTTATGAATATCTTAAAATTATTGGAAACTCCATTAATTAGTGGAGACTCCACTAATTATGGATTTATGTGAATAAGTAGAGAATATTTTTATGGATGTCCACCATTTAGTGAAGACACCATTAATTAAGATTAGTGGAAGATGATGTATGCCATGATGTAATCCACTAATTAGAGCTCTATAAATAGAGCTATTCTCTAAGCTTGTAAGACACCATTATTTTGTGAAAGAAAGATTAGTGAACGAAAGATTAGAGAAAATTGTGAGAGAAAAGAAAGAGAGAAAAATTCTTATGCAAAGAATAGTTAGAATTTTATTAGTGTGTAGTGTGAAAATTTTATTCTAACACTACTCAAATTTTATAACATATATATATATATATATATATATATATATATATATATATTAATACAAATTTCTCCATGGCCTTACCTTTCACACTTCAATTACCTCAAAACTTTCTTAATTAATAAATTTTTATATTAATTCTCTTTTTTAAATTTCTCAATTTTTATTTTTAAAAAACTCTTTACATTTTGACTTGAAAAAAAAAAATCAAGCCTTTTATTATAGATTTAAAAATATTTTTACATTTTGCAAAAGAAAATAATTTCTTTAAAAAAAATCGAAGGGTGTTCAAATCAATGTCAACTAGAACTGTTTATTGTGGATTGCTTAAACGTGGGCAAATCGAAATTGTGGCTAGCGAGACGTTGTTAATTCTATTAGGATGACCCTTGTTTTAAATATTAATTATACATACGGATGATAATTTTTCTATTTAAATTGGGGACCGATCCAAGGATTCTCTTATTTAAGCGGGGAAGGGGGAGGGTTCTATACCTCAGCACGCCAGACGGTGCAAACTGGGGACAGGAATAGCATGATCCCTGACCCGTTCTTACCCCCTGCCCGCATAATATGTATATATAAAAATTACAATTTATATTGTATACATACAAAATTATATATAATATATGTAAAAATAAACTATACACATACTATATAGTATGTATATATATTTATATACATAGTATATATATATTAATTATATATATATATATATATATAGTGTGTGTGTGTGTGTGTGTGTGTGTGTGTGTGTGTGTGTGTGTGTGTGTGTGTGTGTGTGTGTGTGTGTGTGTGTGTGTGTGTGTGTCTTGTACTTATATTTACTTAACCGTGATAAGTGAAAATATGTCTTAATCTATAAAATCATAAATTCTTATTTGAAATAATAATATACTTATATTAATAAATTTGTAATTTTAATACACTAACAAATAACATGCTAACAAATAATATAGTAATTGGAATGGTAAGGTATTATAAACATTTTATTTTTTATTGATATTCTAAATATTACAATATTTTTATAAATTTTAATTGGTATTAATAATATTATTTTAATATTACCCCATAATTTACTTATTCTTATTTTTTTAATATTCAAAAAATTATTTATTTATTTTTATTTCTCTAATACTGTAAACATTATTTTTTTATCTTTTTAAATAATTTGATTAAGAGTATGTTAGATAATTTTATTCATAAAAATTCTTATTCTTAGAATTTTTTATTATTGTATATATATATATATATATATATATATATTTAAAAAGATATTTATGAAATAGTTCCAATTAAGGGGGAAAAAGTGAATGAAAAATTAAGAATGACATTGTAAAGTGGCATTGATACAAGTTTGTTTCTCAAACCATTAAAGGTCTTGAGAGGCACGAGCAAAAATGCTTGGTTTATAAACTTATATTCTTAGAGTCATTACTTATTTTAAAATTATATTATTATTTATAAATTGTAATTGTGTTATATCTCATACTACCATTCGAATTTTATTTATCTCGAATGAATATTTTAACTTTAAATTTTTTTTCTTACAGAAATAAGATACAAGATAGAATATAAATGGCAATAATATAATACTTTACTATAATTTAGGATGACAATGATAAATTTGATAAAAATGTAAATATTTATGTGAATAAAAGTTTGTTCAACATCAATGAGTATTTGTTCTATTAGTAATAGAACAAAGTTGAACTTATTTGGAACATAAATTTGTTTAAGATTGATTATTATTTGTTAGATTAGTAATTGAACATACCTAAACTTATTTGCAAATGTTTAATTTTATTCGATTATTAATATAAAATATCTCACAGTAATACACAAATATATATTATTTCTAAATTAAATCTTGATATTAGCAGCACTTATTTAGAATTTATCTTATTTTTCTATTAAGAAAATATAAATTATTATTTTTATAAAATTTCAAAATAAAGATTTTTTTTTTTTGGTTGGGACGCTGGACCAAAACTGGGGCTTCGCATCCCAAGTTCCCCAAAACTAGGGCTTCGCATCCCCGTTTCCCTATTGGGTTGGGACCAAGGGTTATTTTGTTCCTGGTGGGCCGAGGGCGGGAATCCCCGCCTTTTCCCATGTTGGGGACGGGGATACGGGGGGAATGTGAGGGCGGGGCCGGAATTTCTAGTCCCCGACCCGCCCCGATCCTATTGCCATCCCTAACTATAATGGATACTCTTGTTTTTATAATTTTTATTTTAAATTATTTTTATAATTTTGAGCTCTACTACATCAGATATCTACCTATTCTGTTACCTGAGAAACGACTTGCAAGTGGCCTGGCTCCAAAATTTCATAGTGTCCTTCGCTTTAACTCTTTGTGGTTCCAGGATGCTGAGTGTTCAGATATTTTTGTTGAGTCTTGGAAGGGTGTCCCTGGTAGTTATGCTACTTCATTGTATAGTAGTATTGTGAGAACCAGAGACTATCTTCAGCGTTGGAGTCTCAAGAAGCATGACAATTTGGGCAGTAAAATTTCACAGCTTTAAGCTCGGTTTTATCAACTCTGATTGTCTTCTTATGTTGATGCATCAGAGGAGTGGCATCTTTATGTTGAAATTGAGAAATTGCAAGATATAGAAGAATCATATTAGTGTCAATGTAACCGTACTGAGTGGCTCAAATTTGGGGACTGTAACATTTTTTTCTTCCATAGGAAGGCAGGCTAACATAAAGCTAAAAATACTATCTCAAGACTACAAAATGATATTGATGAGTTGTGCTATTCTCTTTTGGATTTTCATGATATTGCTAATTCTTATTTTCAGTCGTTGTTCTCTACTAATGGAGTAGGAAACTTGAATTTGGAGCAGTTTTCTATTAAGCATTTAAGTGTTAGCCAGAGGCATTTGCTGGAGGTGTATTTTCTCAGGTTGATATTGACCTGTCTTTATCTCAATTGCTTAGTACTACGTCTTCTGGGCCGGATGGAATGCATGGTGTATTTCTCAAGAAATTTTGCATGTTATAGATCAAGATATTTCTTCTTTTATCCTTAATTTCCTTGCTAGTCATTTGGATATTCATGGTCTTAATCTCACTTATATTTTTTTTGTGCCAAAGGTGAAGGAAGCTTTTAGAATGCAAGATTTTAGGCCTAGTAGTTTATGTAATACACTCTACAAATTGATCTCTCGTGTTTTAGCCAATTGACTCAAGGTTGTGTTGGAGTTTGTTATTAATGAGTCTCAGTTAGCGTTTGTGTATGGCCGCCTAATTGCCATAACACTGTGATTGCTTTCAAGGCTTTCCATAACCTTAAATCTCATCATCATTGTCCTGGTGATTTTTTGGCTTTGAAGCTTGACATACAAAAAGCATTTGATAGGGTGAAGTGAGGTTTTCTTGAGCAAGTGATGTTTTGTATGAATTTTCCTGATCATCCGGTTTGTTTTATTATGGTTTGCATTACTATAGTTTTATTATTAATTTTAGTGAATGGAGAGCCTTTCCTTCCTTTCCCACCTTCTCAGGGTTTCCGACAAAGGAACCAATTTTCTCATTTTCTCTTTATTATTTGCTTGGAGGGTTTCTCTGCTATGCTTAAGTATGAGGAGCAGTTGGAACAACTACAAGGAATGCCTTTTGGAAATCATGGCCTTCGAGTATCTTATTTATTTTTTTGCTGATGACAGCCTTCTTTTTGCTTAAGCTTCTCTATCTAATATTGTTGCTACCAAAAAAGCGTTACGAATATATGCAAAATATTTGGGACAAGTTGTCAACTTGAATAAGTCCTCATTGTTTTTTAGCAAATCTATAAGTGAATAGGACTAGGCCTCTCTACAGCAATCTTTGGGCGTTCATCGTGGGAATGATGATGGGCGGTATTTGGGGCTTCCTTTTTTAGTTTGTCGTTCACGGGTGGTAATTTTTGCTTTCATTAAAGACCATATTTGGAAGAAACAAAATGGTTGGGAGGAGAGATTTTTAACACAAGCTAGAAAGGAGTTTTTTTTTTTTTTAAATCTGTGGTTCAGGCCATTCCTACTTATACTATGCAACTTCACTCTCCCTCAGTCAGTTCATAACGATATCTCTAAGATGGTGCGTAGTTTCTGGTGGAGTAAAAAAGGTGATGAGAGGCGAATTAGTTGGGAAAACGTTGAGCAATATATGTTTTTCAAAATGTTTTGGTGGTCCTAGCTTTTAGATCCCCCATCTTTTAACGTTGTATTGCTTGCAAAACAAGGTTAGAGAATTTTGATGAATCCAACTAGTTTAGTGTTGTAGTTCCTTTGTGCTAAGTACTTTCCGTCTAGGCAAGTTTTTGCTGCAACAAAAGGTAGGCACTCCAGTTTTGTTTGGCATAGCTTCTTAAAAGGGGAGAGAAGTGCTAAAATTAGGATTGTGTGTGTAATATCCTATTAATTACATACTAAAAAATTAGATAATTAATTAATTTCACATTATAAATTAATTAAATTATTTGTGTGATTATCTTGTTTAATTATTATTTGAGATTTCTTTGAGATATAAATGAAATCAAGGTGATTACTTACTTGATTTGAGAAGAATGATATATTCTTAATTAATTGCTATATTATATCTAAAATAGTATTATAACAATAAATTTTCACTAGAGAAATGATTTTTTGAACAAATTAAATTTAATTACAAAACTAGTTTCGATTTTTGATTAATTAAAAGTCTTGGTCAAAATTCAAGACAAGACTAATTTTAACTACTTGACCCAATTACATTATTTGACACAAGATAATCCAAGATCCATAAACCATTTTGACCCATTAAAATATATTACATCTCAACCCTTGAATTTAGGGTGAGTTCAAATAAATTCATCTCAATCCTAGGATCTAAAACTATCCTACTATATAAACATATTTTGCCCTCATTTGCTCTGTTATTGACCGATTGCCTCTCCCGCTATTCTCCCTATATTTCTTCTCTTCTTTCTCCATGGAAAACAACCATCACCCTTCCCCTCCATAGTAGCTGCCGACCAGCTTGTATCAAAGGAAGAAAGCTTCCTTCTTCTAGACAAATGCTTCCCTCTTCCTCCCCTTTTGCTCTCTTTCTATTCACAACACAAAAAGCTTAGTTTAGTGGAGTAAAAAAAAAAAGTCTTTTTCCACTGTTATTTCAAGACAAAGTTGGGATTTTTCAAGAAGGTATGTGAAGCACTCATCTTCTTCACATTTTCTAGTGGCCAAAACACTTATCCTCTTTCTCTTCATTGTTTTTCTTAAAGACACAAGAAAGCAGTTGATAATCTAAGTTAGAAGCTTCTCTTTTGCTGAATTTGAGGTGCTCAAAACGAAGCTTTCAAAAGGTGAGCCAAAGAACTCCTCTTTCTTTTCCAAAGCATGATGGCCGAAATTCAAGTTTTCTATCTAGCTTGAAAGTTTTGATTTTTGTGATGTTTTTGTGTAATGTGTTGGTGTGGGGATAGTTTGGTTGAGTTAGGGACATGATTTTCATTGTGAGAATCAAGTTTTGATGTAAAGAAAACATTTTTGTTGAGTATGTTGGATTGTAAAAACCGAGACTATTTTAATCTGCCCAGATTTGTGCTTGGTGGTGTAATATTTTTTTCTTAATGAATTTGGGGTGAATAAGGGGTTGAATTTCGTGGTGATATGATTCATGATGTGTGTATGAACTTGTGTGAGTGAATTGTGTGATTTGCCTATGTGTTTTGAGTATAGTGAAGGTGGCAAAAAAAAAGGTTACTAGGTTGGTTTAGAAGCAAAAAAGAGTGTTGTTTGGGAGCTGAAAATTTGAAAAAAGCATGCTAGAATTTGAATCCCTGAGGGTTGAGTAATGTGTTAAGACTCATATGGTATGGATTTTGCATGAAACATATAAAGAAAATCCACCTTAATGACCTTTGCACAAAAATTACCTAAGCTGTGAAAAATCCCTGTATAAAAGGATCGAGTTTAAACCCTCCAAAATCCTATTTTTCAAATGAGTTTGCTCATGATTTTCACAATGTAGAAACTTTAAGATGTTAGAAAAAATTTTAGAAAATGAATCACCAAAAAAGCTTATGTACATTGGAAGATATGGAATTTTTAAATTCACTGCTCAAAACTAGTTATTGTGCCGACGTATTGCTATATAAAAATTGTTTGAACTATTTTTTGAGGGGATCTTGGGGAAATTAATATATGATAATTTGCCTAATATACCAAGGTACTAAATTGGAAGATTTCATTGAAAAATAAAAAAGATTTTCTCAAATAATTAGGTGGATATTTATGTCCTCTATTTTATATTAAAAGTAGAATTTTGAGTTTGAAAGAGAAAATAGATTTGCATAAAAGAATAGCTGTAATTGTTTTAAAAATTAACTTAAATAGGTTTCAAGAGATGCTTAGAATTATTAGGAATATATTTGTTAAAATATTAATGAATTTTATTGGACCATATGATTTTAGATAATGAAAAAACCCTATACTTTTGCAAAATAAAACATTGGAAGGATTTTAAATCTTGCTAGACTGCTTGATTCCATGATGTATTTAGTTGAATAAATTGGTGAGGAAGTTGCTTGGAGAATTAAAGTTTTGATTGATTAAATAGAGTTTGCATGGCTAATTAGGGTTAGAATAGTTAATTATGATTTGCATGGATAATAAGGGTTTTGCATGATAATTAAGGCTTTGTTTGGCCATTTGTGTTAATAAGGAAATCGGCGAATCCTATGCTATGTGAATTTGTGGATGCTATGGTAGGCTATTGAATTTTATGATGGAATGCTTTGCAATTAGAATTAATTAAGTCTTATCGCTAAGCATTTTTTAGAATTTCTTAAAACCTAAGTAATTCCCTAATTATCCTAGGGTTTGATTAACACTTTATTTAGATTAATATAAATAGGAAATTAATCCCTATATGTTATATATGTTAGACATGGTAGGGTTAGACGGAGGAAGAGAACAAGAACTTAATTTAAGTGAAGACGATTTGCTAAATTTGGACAAAGTTAAGTCATTGTATCCCTATGAAAATTCCTTTTATATAAATTCTTTTAGGACTTGTAAATCCTTGCATCTCACTACAGATATTTCAAGTAAGATATATGTATTTATATTGTTTTGTTCTAAAATTCATAAAATGATTTATGTTCATGCTATAAACATTACGTATTGAATTATAGGTATGACATTTGGATATAATTGCCTATACATGAGAAGTAAGCTCATCTATAAATTCCTATGACATGTTTAGGCTTGAATAATTTTTATAAAGTCACCTCATAGGTATTACATATATTGACGGAGCCATGCATTAAATGTTTTGAAAAACATATACTTGTTAAATTTGTGCATTTTCATGCGTGCAAATATTGTGAAAATCATGGCACAAACTTTATTTATAATAGCTCCAATTATTATTGATTTTATAGGGAAAATGGTGAATATTGAATTATTATGCCTTGAATAAATTATTAGAACAGATATAGGGATTTTGGTTTTGAGAATCCTGGGGAAAAATATGGTTTTGAGCTTTGATCGAGAAAACAGAATATTTACGACTGGAACAATATTTTTTTAAAAAATAAAATTATATATTCCAAATTGAAATGAAAATTTCTTGAACCACGCTAAAATTTAGATATTTAGTACTCAATGGGTGAGGTTCTAGGATTAGTTCGTGCTAGTTTAGGAAAGACGACCGGAAGATTGACTGTCTCCGGATGTGTCTTTTACCAAATGGGACATTAGTTTTAGGTGACCAAGTCGAGTCCTTAGCTAGCAGTACGATTTTCAATTAGTAAAATTGAAGGATGAATATGGGACATCTACCTGATGGATTAGACAAGAGAAACGTTTGAGAGTGTTCTCTCGATTGAGATGTACACTCTACATGCTATTTGGACATTGGTTTTGCAAGATCTTGTTTAAGCAGTTTAATAATATATTCATTTTTTCCCCGAAAATAAGATTTCACATAATAGTAAATTTCTTTATGAGTATATCCATTCAAATTATTTTTATTCATGCATTATGACATTTATTCGAAAATTATGCCACGACCATACATCTCGGACTTACTGAGATTATTCAAAATCACACACATCTTTCTAAGAACATTTTCAAGATGATATAAGTTTCTCAAAATTGGGAGATGAAATTCTATTTTATAATAGCGATAGGTCTTGATACATTTATTATTATTAATTTTGTTCGGTTAATTAGATTCTCTATTTACCCGACTTAAAGTTTATATTTACTGATCATGACAGATTCTTTTAAATTATAATTTAAGTTTAAGTGCCAGATATTTATCTTTTTTTCTTGGAATTTTATTCTACCGCATTATAAATACCCCTGGTCTGAAAGATGGGCCACATCCCCAACCCGTTTAGGCTACGTTTGTATTGGGCTGTTACAATTGGTATCAGAGGCTAGGTTTAGATTAAGCCTATGTTTGAATTAAAACTTAAGATTAGATTAAGACTTTAGTGTGAATTAGGTTTAAGTCTAGATTACTATCAATTTAAAGTAAGTCTGGAATTGGAATCCTAATCAGAAACTTCTAGGCCTAAACTAATATTTATTTTTGGTAATTTTTATTGGGTAAACCTTTTGGGACTAAGCAAATAGTGAATATTGTAGGATGGTGAGGATGCTACAGACTACCCGTAGCTATATGAACCCATACAGATGGCGACTACCACCACCGGAGGTTATAAACCCCAACTTTTTGGGATCTTCTTCATGTAATCGAGATAACAGAGGTATCTTCTGAGAGTGAAAACGACGTAACTGTCAAACTAGAGGTTGTTGTCGAACCAGAGGCGATTGTCAAACCAAAGCCAGAGCTAGAGGAGGAACCCCAGCCTCAGAGAGTGAGGGCTCCAGAGAAATAGAGTACGAGGAACCAAGGGTGGAAGCTGAAGAAGACTTTGAGGGAAGTAGATCGAATAAGAGAGTTAGGATCGAGGAGGACCTTGAAAAGGATGCTGATAGTGACTGTGAGGAGTATTAGGCTATTGACTAGAAAGAAACCTAGATGATAGGAGACTAACATATTTGGTGATGTATAAAACAGCTATTTTTTTGGATTCCTAATCTACATGCTTACTTGCTAACCTAAATAGTTAGGAATTTACCTATTATAGGCTTTTGTATGCATGGATGTTTCAAACACCACTACTCTTTTGGTGGGTGGGGGTGTGTGTGTGTGTGTGTGTGTGGAATGCATGATTTTATATATAATCGTAGTCTTATTAAATGATGTTGATTCTTGTGTTTATTTACTTGATGCATTATAAGTTTTTCATGCGTATCGTATCATGCATAAATTACCCTTAGCTATATAAATTTGTCGTAAGCTCCACTTAAAACAACACTTGTGTAATAAAGCATTATTATAGTGCCAAGACGTAGACTAATGGTACATCTTATGGTGACGTGGCTGGAGGGCTACCACCCCGTGAAAACGACCCTACTCCAAACCTCCCACTAGGTAAACAAAATGAAGGACCAAGAGCTAAAGATATGGAACCAGAAAATGAGGAACTCGAAAAGGTTACTGTTGCCCAAGCTTTCGGATGAATGACTAAGATTGTAACACCCCCTACCTACGTACCCCAAAAGGGTTGGAGATGTCATCCAATCCTTAGAATAAGGGGTCTTTATAACCAGGTAAAAGAAAAATGAACGAAATAATCTTAGTTCAAAACTTATTACAAGCCAAATCAATACTTATACAAGTCTTAAAACGACTAAATAAATTCTTAAAAGAAAATACCATCAAAATAGAAATAAAATTCTTAAGGCTTCTAGGCAAACTCAACCTACAAAGCAAGATCTTTCTAAAAACGTGATATAAAATATGGTAAAATATTTCTCAATAAGTTCTGTGTGTACTCATGTCAGTTAAAGAAATATTTTATGCATGCAGTTTTGAACATGTCACAATAAAAGTCAGAAAGTCATAACAATTTACTTTGAACATTTAGTGGTATTTTAATCAGTATCTCAAATAAGAGTATACATTTTGAAAACAAATAAACCACTCAAAACAAAGGTGACTATGAAACATTGCATCATAGTCTGGGCCATGAAACCCTGTATCATGACCACGTATTGTGAAACCCTGCATTACAATACAAGTGGGTGATCGGCTCACTAGGTGAGATATTCCTCCATCTCTACACCCTAACTTACTGGTTGTCTATTCCGAGAAAAAGCAATCTACATGGATTGAATTGCTAGCTTAGATCGGCCTGACTAACTAGAACTAATACCTTATCCAATAAAAGTTTCTCTCTCGATGGAGGCCTCCACTGGAAGACTTACCCCAACCTTTTAAGGTTAGTTTTAATTAGCTTACCCTTATTGAGTACTAAGCGTTTTGTTTGTTCCACTTGAGAAGATTCAATAAAGAGTGTTTATCTTGAAATTGTAATTATGGTCCAAAAGGGTTGAGTTTAAAATCTAATTTAAGGAAATTTAATGTTTTTCTTTGGAAAATCGTTGCCTGCTAAAAGTTATTTTGTTTTAACAAAAGTTATGAAATATCCATAATTGCAACTCAAACAATGTCTTGACAGCAACATATCACTTGACTTGAAGAAGCACATTTGTACAATAAACAGTTTATGCAAGAACTTACTTGCCAAGCTTATTCAAATACTTAAACTGGTAAGTTGCTATTTGTTCTTGGGTCCCACACCTGTCTAAATAAGAAAATTACAAATTCCCAATCAAACACTACCTAATTAGACATAATATTATATCCAAAATACAACTTCCCATTTCCACTCAAGTATAATGAATCTCTTATTCAAAGATATTTAGTTCTACTCCCAAAATTTCTTTTTTTTTTTTTTTTCCGATCCATACTTAGGCATACGACAGACTCCAACAATAATGCTATTGAACAAGAATTAGATATTCAAACCAGGATAATATCTACTAAATAACGTGTCAAATAATATAAAATGCACCAAATAATAATGTGTGCTAAATAATATGCACAAAATAAATAAATGTACAACACCATAAATAATAAATATTTTAAATAATTATTATTATTATATTAATACATATTATTAATAATGATATGCTCTAAATTATGTTATAAAAATTATAATAATGATAATCATAATAAATATAATATTAATAATAGTAGATAATGATTAATAATTTTAATAATAATAAATAATAGACAATAAATAATTTTCTTAATGTTAAAATTAAGCATAATAATTACTAAATAATAAAAAAAATTATAATTTCAATATTAATAAAGTATAATAATTATAAATAATTAAAAATAACAATAATAAATTTTCATAGTAACTAATAATAAATGCTAATACATAATGAAAAATAATAATAACAATAGCATATAAAAGAACCGCTGTAGATATTAACTTATAATAACATATAATAATAGTTTAATAATAATAACCATTAATTATATTAACAATAAATAGTAAATAACGATAGTAATATATTATGAATAATATTTTTTAATAATAATAACCAATAACTGGAATGGTGATAAATAATCATAATAGTTATAATAAGTTATAAATAACAATAATAATAATGAATGATAATTCTAATAATAATAATTTAATAATTTAGGATATGATCATATTAATAAAAACTTTATATTAAAATAATATATTAAGATAAGAATAATATCATATCAATTAAACATAACAGTACTAAACCAATTGCCAATAACAAATCTAGTGAGTATATGGATAAGTACATCCCAATAATAATATTAACTACAAATTTAACAAGGTTATAATATAATATAATATAACCCAATTCACATGTTCTAAAAAATAAGAATTCCCGAGAAAACCGTCACAACAATAACAAAGATTCAAAGACAATCCGTCACAACAAATGTCTTGAATATCATATAAAGGAATAAAAAAAAAAAAAGATCAGCAAGAGTCCTATTCTTCAATTCCATATTACTATCAATTCAACAAGCAGTGACCACCATTTTGTACCCTTCCCTCAAGCCACAGACTATATCTCAACCTGACATGCTGACCGAAACTCCTTTGTATTGCACCTACTGTTTCAATCAAATCAAGGAAGCAAACACCATAAACAATTTAAGTCTCACAAGCAAATGGGTTCATCAAGATAAGCAGATTCTCCAAATATTTCCCCTCAAGTTTCCACTTCTTATTCACGTTCATTACAGGCATATCCCAAAGAAAACGATATTACGGCAAGATCTCACATGGTTAATGGAAATGTAGAGAGAAAAGGAAAAAGAGTTTCCGTGTACCTCCAACGAGTGCGAAGTGCAAATTAGATTTAGATGATGTTTGCCAGCGTCCCAATATAAGATTATGTCATGAGTTCTCCAAGAAATGAAAGTGCAGTCGTAAGTAGCATAAATAAAGAGTTGTGCGTTAGTTTTCGAAAGTGAAGAATTGATGCTTCAATTGAAGTGACCGAGAGCTAGCTAGGAAACGAGAAGTTTGAGAGCTTCAGTGGCACTTATGTGGGATAAAAACCAGAGGTTGTGGACTGCTTGTTGTGTGAGTTTCAATTTTTGGTAATAGATTGGTAGGGCCGAGAGTTGACTATGAGTGGAGGCTGCCAAATGACCTTTGAGAAATGAAAAGTTCTAATATCTAATGAAGGTGTTTCCAGTTGATGGAGAAAATGGTTGCCGAGCTTCCTGGAAGCGAGTGCAAGTTGTTGTTGTTGTTGTTTTTTTTTTTTTTTTTTTTGTAATATGTAATTTAGATGTTCTGGTGTAGTTAATAGAATGTGCTTGATAACTAAAGAGTAATCTCAAGAGTAGTTCTTGGCCATCCGAAAATTAAGTGACTCAGATAGATCTTTCAATATTCAAAACTTCCATGAACTTAGGAGATGTAAATTAGTAGCCAGCTTGCTTGTGTACGCTCCAGTCATGGAGTTCAAAGTTAATTGCATACTTGAGTATAGGAAGGATTGACGTGAGCAAAGAAAGAGAAAAAAGAATACAATGGTTGAATCTTCGAATGTCTTAGAAAGTGCAAATCAGCTAGAATCAACAATGTTTTCCAATGAAGTTTGTTACTTTGCACGCCGATATAGATAAGAAAGAAAAATAAGAATTTGAAGAATTCTAACAAAAGCCGGAATTTGAACTTAGGCTACTAGATACAAAACCCAAAGCTCTAACTAATAGACCATAGTTATTCTTATGTTCTTCTCTACCTCCATCAATTTACTTCACCCTTATCTCTAAAGCATCTCATTATTTCTACTAACACTGTCTTAAATAAAAGTCTATACACACAAACAAAAATATAACCACCAAACAATCTAGCTACTTAATAAAGCTATACACATCCAAAATATAACACATTTAAATGTTTCAAAAATTTATATGCACATTTTATATGCCATGCAATGCATGCCTCCCTCTACATCTAGGGGTGTTTTTAGGTAGGGTGTTACAAAAATACTACAAAATTTGATAGAATGTAGGGCCCAGCGCGGCGAAGACGAGGCACTTGAAAGGTTTCTCAAGTTTTAACCACCACTGTGCTTTGGTGAAGCAAAATAAGAGCAAAAAACTAAAATATGGATTGAACAAATAGAAGATATCTTTCGTACCTTGTTGTATATAGATGAGAGAATGGTAAAATTTGCAACTTTTTGCTTGAAAGGACCAGCCTAAAACTGGTGGTTGTGAGCTCAAGAGGTTTGGGAGCAATCTGAGCAAGAATGGAGTTGGAGTCATTTTTTGAAAATTTTTCAGGCAGTGTTCATTCCACAGTGGATTATTGAGAAAAGGGAGGATGAATTTCAAAATTTGAAGTAAGAAAATATGTCCGTAGCACATTATGCGGTGCAGTTAACAAATTGTCAAAGTATTGCCGTCGTGTAGTGAACACAGAACAAAACAGGACGCGGAAATTCATTAAGGGCCTGAGACAAAAACTAAGGACAGCCTTAGCCCCAAACCCACCAACTACATATGCTACTGCAGTGGATGCTGCCACCAGGATGGAAAATGAGGATAAGAGTTGGATTGTCAGAAGAACCTTCCTACCCCCTAAGCAATTTCAGGCAAAAAGGCCAATCGAACTACAAGGGAGAAACAAGTGAAAGCAAGTAAAGATAAACCCCATTAAAATAGTTCAAAACGTGATTACTTGCCACCATTGTAAAAAAAAAGGACACGTGGAGAAGGAATATTGGCACAAGCAGGCACTCAGAAATTGTTTCAACTGTGGGGACCCCAACTATCTGAGGAACAATTGTCCCAATCTATTTCAGAACAACCGTGGCAACCTAGTCCCATCGACGAACCCAGTCTATTGTGGGAATATCACAAATCATGAAGGAAATAATAAAAAACCCCAAGTGAGAACTAAAGTGTATGCATTGAACTGTGGAGAACTAGGTGTACATTCTTCAATGGTGGAAGGTATGCTTTCTATCTGAAATTGTAAAATAAATGTGCTGATAGACCTTGGCTCTGTCCATTCCTATATAAACGATCTTTTTGCAAGCCATTTAGGTTTTATAGCTTTAGACCTTCCCTATACCTTATTAGTTAGCACTCATATAGGAAAATCTATAGAAGCAGGAAAATTCATAGAGTGGTGTGAAATTGAAGTAGGGAGGGAAAAACTATCTGGATACCTTATTTTGATACCATTTGAGGATTATGACATTATTCTAGGTATAAATTGTTTGGCTAAACATAGTGCTCTGATAGATTGTAAGAATAAGTTAATGCAACTTGTTAGACTCTAGAAAAATGTTCTAGAATTCAAAGGGGGTAAAGTAAAGGAATTGAAATATTTAATTTCAAGAACTAAAGCTCGGAAGATGTTGAAAAGGGGATGCCAAGGTTATTTAGTATATCTGATTAACAAGCCCAAGGAGGAGAGTATGTTAGAAAGCACTACCGTGGTAAGAGAGTTCGCTAAAGTTTTTTTCGAAGAATTGTCGACTCTACCCTTATCTCGGGAAGTGGAGTTCACTATTGACCAAATACTGCAAGCAAAATCGATCTCCAAGACGCCATCACATGGCCCCTATGGAACTCAAGGAATTAAAAAAATCATAGAAAAATTGTTAGGACAATGATATATTAGACCAAGTACTTCACCGTGGGGAGCAACAGTGTTATTTGTGAAAAAGAAGGATGGACATTGCATTTGTTTATCAACTATTGTGGTTTAAACAACCAGATAATTAAGCATAAATATCCTCTCCCACTTATTGATGAGTTGTTTGACCAATTGAGAGATTCTAATTGTTACTCTAAATTTAATCTGAGGTAAGAATATGACTAAGTAAGGATTCGGGAAGAAGATATTCTAGACGTTTAACACCCAGTATGGGCACTGTGAGTTTATTGTAATGCCTTTTGGACTGACGAATGCACCACAACCTTTTTGGATTTGATGTATCGAATATTCGGCCTTATCTGGATAAGTTTATCGTGATCTTTATTGACGACATATAATTTAATCCAAGAGTCCAAATAAACGTGCAGAACACCTAAAGTTGGTTTTGAAATCGTTGAGAGAGCACTAGTTGACGTTAAGTTCAATAAGTGTGAATTTTGGTTGGATGTAGTTTTGTTTTTAGGGCATGTTGTGACTAAGGAAGGAATCAAGATAGTCCCTACTAAGGTTAAATCCATTGAAAATTGAAAACAACAGAGACTGTTATAGAAATTAGGAGTTTCTTGGGATTAGTTGGCGATTCATAAAAGGGTTTTCAACCCTTGCCTCACCTTTGACTAGGCTACTGCGAAAGGATGTGTGGTTTCTGTGGAGTGAAAAGTGTGAGAGAAACTTCTAAGAGTTGAAGAAGAGGTTGATAACATCCTTGTATTAACATTGCCAAAAGCAGGGAAGCTTAATACTTTATATACGGATGCGTCAAAGGAAGGATTAGGAGCAATGCTGATGTAGGAAAATAAAGTTGTGGCATTTGCCTTGAGAAAACTTAAACCGCACGAGGTGAATTATCCCACGGATAATTTGGAGTTAACTGCTATTGTGTTTGCCCTGAAGAAGTAGCGACATTACTTGTGGTGCCAAATATGAAATATTTATGGATCATAAGAGCTTAAAGCACAATTCACCCAAAAAAAACTAAATTTGAGCCAGAAAATGTGAATGGAATTTTTGGAGGAATACCAATGCCCTATCAATTACCACCCAGGGAAGGCTAATGTGGTTGTAGATAAATTATGTAGAAAAGTGAAGTTAGCTAGACTATGAGCTCAAGAGGTGAAGGAAATACAAAAAGTGTTGACAGAAAAAGTCGCAGTGAGCAAGGAAAGGATTTAAATAAAGTATCTAACTAAGGTCCCTGAGCTAAAACAAGAAATTTGCAGTGCTCAGGCAAACAATCCAGAATTTCAGAGTTTTAAGGAACAGGAAATTGGAAAGGATAATTCAGACTTTAAAGTGGACAATTAAGGGATAATGGATTTTAGGGATCGATTATGCCCATAAAAGTCAATACACTATTCACCCTTGGGGAGACTAAGATTTATCAAGATTTGAAAAAAATGTTTTGGTGGCTGAACATGATAAAAGACGTAGTTCAGTTCGTATCTGTATGCTTCACTTGTCAAAAAGTGAAGGTGGAATATAAGAAATATGTAGGATTACTATAACCTTTACTGGTGCCAAAATGGAAATGGGAATGTGTCACGATGGACTTTGTCACCGGATTACTAAAAAGTATGACTCAAAAGGATGTTGTTTGAGTAGTAGTGGATCGACTAATCAAGACTGTGCATTTTATACCTGTGAAGATGAGGTATTCTATGGAGAAGTTGGCACAGGTTTATACACAAGAAGTCATGAGGTGGTATGGAATGCCGACAAGCATAGTGTCAGATAGGGATCCCCGTTTTACTTCAAGGTTTTGAACAAAAATATCAAGAGTTTATGGGGACAACTTTAAAGTTCAGTACCTCCGCTCACCCTCAGACAATAGACAATCTGAGCAAGTAATACAAATCCTCGAGGACATATTGAGAGTGTGTGTTGGACTTTGGGAACTAATGGATCGATAATATTCTGTATGCAGAATTGTAGAGTATCTATTGACATGGCACTATATGAGGCCTTGTCTGGGCAAAAATGTCAAACACTGTTGTGTTGGGCTAGAATGAGGACAGTCAAGTTGATAAGGAATGAGGAATAAATATCCAGGAAATGACTAATAAAATAAAGTTGATACAAGAAAGACTAAGGGTGGCTTAAAGCAGATAGAAAAGCTATGTGGACAATCACAGAATGGAGTTGGAATTTCAAGTGGGAGATGAAATATTTTTTAAGCTAACCCCAAGTCGGGGGATTTTAAGGCATCTAAAAGATAAAAAGTTAAGCCCTAGGTACATTGGGCTGTTTCTGATTACTAAAAAGATTGGAACGATAGCATACTGGTTGAAACTCCTAGACGGACTAACTGGCATTCATGATATATTTCATGCATCCTAGTTAAAGAAATACAATCCGAACCTGAAGTATATCTTGAATGATGAGCCACTGCAATTGCAGCCAAATTTAATCTATGTGAAGAAACCAAGCAAGATACTAGAATGAAGTGCAAGGGAATTAAGAAATAAGAGGATCCCAATGGTCAACGTGTTGTGTGAGCATCACAGAGTTCAAGATGTCACATGAGAGACCAAGGAGTGGATGAGGAAAAAATATCCCGATGTGTTGAAATGTACGACATAGTTTAATTTTGGGGACAAAATTTTTTTAAGTAGGGGAAGATGTAATACCCTACTAATTACACACTAAAAATTTAGATAATTAATTTCACATTATAAATTAATTGAATTATTTGTGTGATTATCTTATTTAATTATTATTTGAGATTTTTTAGAGATATAAATGAAATCAGGATAATTATTTGCTTGATTTGAGAAGAATAATATATTCTTAATTAATTGTTATATTATATATAAAACAGTGTTATACTATAACAATAAATTTTCTCAAGAGAAATGATTTTTTGAACAAACTAAATTTAATTACAAAATTAGTTTCAATTTTCGATTAATTAAAAGTCTTAGTAAAAATTTAAGACAAGACTAATTTTGACTACTTCACCCAATTGCATTATTTAACTTAAGATAATCCAAGACCCATGAAGCATTTTGACCCATTAAAATACATTACATATCAACTTTTGAATTTAGGGTGAATTTAAATAAATTCATCTGAACTCTAGGATCTAAAACTACTCTACTATATAAACACATTCTGCTTTCATTTGCTCCCTCCTTAACCGGCTGCCTCTCCCCCTATTCTCCCCATATTTTTCTTTTCTTTCTCCATAGAAAATAGTCATCACCCTTCCCCTCCATAGCAGCTACCGGCCAGCTTGTATCTAAGGAAGAAAGCTTCCTTCTTCTAGCCAAAAGCTTCTTTCTTCCTCCCCTTTTGCTCTCTTTCTCTTCACAATACAAGAAGCTTAGTTTAGTGAAGTGAATAGAGGCCCTTTTCCACTGTTATTTCAAGATAAAGTTGGAATATTTCAAGAAGGTATGTGAAGCACTTATCTTTTTCATATTTTCTAGTGGCCAAAACACTCATCATCTTTCTCCTTATTTTCCTTCTTAAAGACAGAAGAAAAACAACTAATAGTCCAAGCTAGAAGCCTCCCTTCTGTTGTATTTAAGGTGCTCAAAACTAAACTTTCAAAAGGTGAGCCAAGGAACTCTTTTTTCCTTTCCAAAGCATGATGGCCGAAATTCATATTTTCTATCCAGCTTGAAAGGTTTGGTTTTTTTTATGTTTTTGTGTAATGTGTTGGTGTGGGGATGGTTTTTCTGAGTTAGTGACATGATTTGCATTGTGAGAATCAAGTTTTGATGTGAAGAAAACATTTGTGTTGAGTATGTTGGATTGTAAAAACCGAAACTGCTCTAATCTGCCCGGATTTATACTTGGTGGTATAATGTTGTTTTCTTGATGAATTTGGGGTGAATGAGGGGTTGAATTTTGTGGTGATAAGATCCATGATATGTGTATGAGTTTGTGTGAGTGAATTGTATGATTTGTCATGTGTTTTGAGCATAATGAAAGTGACAAAAAAACAGAGGGCTACTGTGTTGGTTTAGAAGCTGAAATGAGTGTTGTTTGGGAGCTAGAAATTTGAAAATCACATGCTAGAATTTGAATCCATGAAGGTTGAGTGGCGTGTTAAGACTTATATGATGTGGATTTTGCAATAAATAAATGAAGAAAACCCACCTTAATGACCTTTGCACAAAAATTGCCTAAGTTGTGAAAAATCCCTATATAGAGGTATCATTTTTAGACTTTTAAAAGCCCTATTTTTCAAATTAGTTTTCTTATTATCTTCACATTGTAAAAACTTCAAGATGTTAGGAGGATTTTAGAAAAAGAATCATTGAAAAATCTTTTGTAAATTGGGAGATATTGATTTTTAAAATTCACTGCTCAAAGCTAGTTACTTTACCGATGCATTGCTATATAAAATTTGTTTGAACCATTTTTTATAGTGATCTTGGGGAAATAAATATATGATAATTTACCTAACATACCAAGGTACTAAACTAGAAGGTTTCATTGAAAAATAAAAATATTTTCTCAAATACTTAGATGGACATTTATGACCTCTGTTTTATATTTTAAGCAGAGTTTTGAGTTTGAAAGAAAAGAATAGATTTGCACAAAAGGGTAGCTATAATTGTTTTAAAAATTGACTTAAATAGGTTTCATGAGATTCTTAAAATTATTAGGAATATATTTGTTAATATTTTATTGGACCATATGATTTTAGGTAATGAAACCTTATACTTTTGCAAAATAAAACTTTGGAAAGATTTTAAATCTTGCCAGACTACTTAATTCTATGATGTATTTAGTTGAACAAATTGGTGAGGGAGCTGCTTAGATAATTAAAGTTTTGATTGATTAAATAGAGTTTACATAGCTAATTAGGGTTAGCATGGTTAATTAGGATTTGCATGGATAATTAGGTTTTTACATGATAATTATGGCTTTGTTTGTCCATTTGTGTAAGTAAGGAAATTAGAGAATTCTATGTTATGTGAATTTTTGGATGCTATAGTAGGCTATTGAATTTTATGATGGGATACTTTACAATTAGAATTAATTAATCTTATAGCTAAGCGTTTTTTAAAATTTCTTAAAACCTAAGCAATTCCCAAATTATCCTAAGGTCTCAATTAACACTTTATTTAGATTAATATAAATAGGAAATTAATCCCTATATATTATGTATGTTAGATGTGGTGGACTTAGAGGGAGGAAGAGAAGCGAGAATTTAATTTAAGTGAAGATGATTTGCTAAGTTTGGACAAAGGTAAGTCCTTTCATGATATGATATTGAGAAGTACCAATTTGAGATTTGAAGTTCAAAACCAAGAGACCTAATTCAAGACTAGAAGCCTAGGTAAAATAGCTTTCTAAGACCCAAAATCTAATAAACTAAGCCAACTAAATCAACACCTAAACACTCCTAATCCAAGAAGGATCAAGAACAAATGGGATAGAAAGATTTAGGCAATTAATTGAACCTTAGATTAGTTAGGAATCTAAGACCCATTTTAGAAAAGACAACGATCTATGCTAAGAATATTAGAGACTATATTTTTAGATTGGACAAAAGCCTAAGAGTAGTTTTGATTGATTTGAGAATCACTCAAGAGAAACATCCTCAAGAACTCTCTTTAGAGAAAACAAAGATTTCTCTATTCAAAATATCAAAAGTTGTCTTTACAAGAGTTATAATGACATATATATAGATGCATTGCCCTAAATTAATTAGCAAACTAATCCTAACTATTAAGTGGCCTTAATACAAGTATTGAGGCCCTATTACATGCATTAAAAATAGGTTGAAACATAATACAAGTTGTGGGAATTTAATTACAAGTGAAAATGTTGAAAATACGAAAAATAGCAAAAATCTGGGATGATCGCAACTGGATCCGGAGCCATGTGCTTGGGTGGACCTGGCGCCAAGTGTGTTCTAGACACAGAACTCTGCTCCAATGAGGACTTGGTGCCAAGTGGGATAGTGAACCTAGCGCCAGGTGTATTCTGGTCGTCGTCTCCCATTTTGTTACACTTCAAAATTTACTTTTTAGACCTCCATTCCATTTTTATATGTTTCATTGATCTTCCAAATGAAACGCTGGTCATCTTGAGCCTTTCTTGATATTCCTTTGGCCTTTAATCATTATTTAAAGATTGGTTTGATCCTCCACATGGATTGTTGCTTGTGTTGTGTGTCATTTGGCCCTTCCTTTACTAACCATCTCTTCATAATCTTCTTAGCCGTGGTTTTGTTGAATTTGTTGCATTGAAAATTCTCTTGAATACTCTTGAATATTGTTCATACCAATGGAGCCATGAAGTGTGATTCTATCCTTCTTTCCCCTTCTTGAAAATGGCCTTTATGCCTAATTTGATTCCTATCATTTCTCCCTTCTTGAAGATAATTCGTCTTCGAATAAATACCTGCATTACACTTCAAACAAGATATTTTGTATGAAGGTAAAACTTTTAGTTTTAGATTCTCATCAACTCCCTTGTTTTCTCTTTTTTTAACCCAAGCTCTCAATCTCATTTTATCCCCACTCATTTTCTTTTTCTCAACCTCTTACTTTGGCTCTCTCTTGCACCACTTTACTTTGTGTGTGCCTCCCTCCATGCTCTCTCACTCTCCTCTCTTCTTCTTTTACGTCAAACTCTTTTGTCTCTTCCCTCTTCTCTTTTAGCTCTCTCTCTTTCTTTTTATCTTTTCTTCTCTCTTGCTCTTGTTTTCCCTTCTTTTGCTTTTCCCTCTCTTTTTGTTCTCTTTTCTTTTTATCTTCCTCCCTCAAAATATTTTGATCTTTTACAATCTCACTTGGGGGTATAGGACAAAGTGTGAATTTCCTTCCATCATTGTACAAAGAGTTAGTGTTTTTCTTTCCATGGTGAGCTACCTCTCTATCATATAGCCAAGGCCTTCCTAACAATATATGTCCAACATATATGGGAAACACATTACACATCATCTCATCTTTATATCCCCATAGCAATTGTAACCTTGACTTATTTGTTTACCTTTACTTCACTACAATTGTTCAACCATTGAACCTTATAAGGTTTATGATGTTTTAAGATCTCCATTCCCAATTCCTCCACTAATGTAGCACTAATTACATTTTTACAACTCCCTCTATCAATAATCAAGTTACATGGTTTCTTTTTTATTTGACACCTTGATTAGAAAATATTTTCTCTTTGTAAATCTTCTTTTCTTTCAACTACACAAGCTTCAACAACTTCCCTCATAATACCAATTAACGCACATAGGTTCTCAAATGTATCCCTATTTCTTCCATCCACTCTATCTCCTCTACTAGATTTGGTGTCATTTTATGAAGTTGAACTAGATGCTTCATTCTTTTTAACTTCAAATGTTCTCATTTGCTCTTCTACAACTTCTAGCCAACTCCTCTTTTTATCCACTTGTGGATATGAACTTTCTCCCACTTTTTAGGTACTTGAAGCACTTTTAGGACCTTCATCCATAGCATGCATTTGTTCATTCTTCACCTCAATCATTGAATTCTTTTGCTCTTCAACAAATTTCATACTCTTTGCTCAACTTCTTCTTGTTCATTCCCTTCTATCACGCCTAATGAGTGTGACTCTTCATCTAGAAAGAATAAGATATTATAGAACTCTTTAGTCACCCCATTTATTGGTCTCAATCGATCCACTTCACTTTCTTCGTCATCACTAAGCTCCTTATTAATCTCATCAATATTTTTCTCAACTTCTTCATGCGCTACTTCATCATTTTGATTGATCATTCCTTGGCATTTAGCCTTATTTTCTAGCTTCTTTTCCTTTTCGAAGCCTTGTAATTCATTTTTCTCAACCCTCTCAATTTTTTCTTCATTTCTTGCCCTTCTTGACTCCTCAACATATACAACATTTTTCTTGACCACTTTGGTCTCAAGTTTAGCTCTTTGCTCCTCAAATTTATGAGTCTTAGTTTGCTTATTAGAGGACTTCCAATGACAATCAAATGATTTGTGCCCATAGCCATTATAATGCTCACAAGAAATTGCACTACCATTTTGCAAATCAAAACTTCTTCCTTAACCATTCAATCTTAGGCAATCACATATACTATAACCATAGTCCCAACAAGTAGAGCAAACATAATCTTGTTTTCTCCTCATCTCTCCTTTTGAAAAAAATTTGCATTGTACTTCCCTCACTATACTTAGAACTTCTTGGACAATTATAAGACATATGAGCAAAGCTTCTACATATTTGGCACTCATTGGGTACAAACTATTTCCGCATCAAATCTTTCATCTCTTCCCAATAAACCACCATTTGATACCCACTTCGCCTTCTTTGTGTATTCATTTGCTCCCACCATTCAATATCATTTTTGGAGAAATCCATTAAGGCACAGCTCACTTTATTTCTTTCATTGCACTTAAAGCTTTTTAAACAATTTTTCCAGTCTTCTTTCCCATTCAAAGTACTCCCTCAAATCTCTTTTCCCAAAGAACAGAGATGTCAATTTCTCATTATATTTCAACTCTCTATTCTCCACATCCTTCTTTCTTCTCAAACCACTCTTGAAAGAATTTTGCAATGCACACTTTTCTCTTGGCCTAGATACTTTTGGACTTTCATACAAACATCTATACTCCCTTTCTTTTAACATACCACTCTTTGAATATTTTTGTGATCCTTCAACACAAACTCCATAATTCTAATAATTTATACCCACATATTCATCCCCCTCATATTTCCAATTTTCTTTTCCATCAAACCCACCATATCCTTTTCCACTTGTACTTGGCCATTCATCATAACTATCCTTATAAGACTTATCTCCACAATCAAGCAAATTCTCAAGATCTTCTTCATTTCCCCAATAATCTTCCTCATAGTCACATTCATGTTCGTCATCATTATCCCTCTCATATTCTTGTTTATATTCATCACATTCCCCATAACCACTCACACTATAGTAAGACTCTTCATAATAGTCACTCTCTCCACTTCCGCTCCAACGAGCCATTGTGAACTTTACTTTCAAGAGAAGTACCCACAAAATTTAAGTAGAAAACACAAAAGGAATTTCTCACTTTACTCCCTCACGTGTTTACACTCAATTTTTAGTGGTTCTAGGTGACCAAGCTGAGTCCTTAGCTATCGACATGGTTTTCAGTAGATAAAATCGAAGGATAGACGTGGAACATCTACTTGATAAATTAGTGGAGAGAAATGTTTGGGGATATTCTCTCGATAAGGATGTACACCCTACACGCTATTTCGGCATTAGTTATGCCTTAGCTACATAGAACATATCGGAATTAAATCTCTTGATACGGTATTATAACGATACATGATGTGGGAAAAATTAGATTATTTTGTATAAATGAAAAATCTGTTCCAGAATTGTGTAATGTAATTTAGCTCCGATAAAGATCTTGTTTAAGTAATATAATAATATACCCATTCTTTTCCCCAAAATAAGATTTCGCATAAGAGTAAATTTCATTATGAGTATATCCGTTCAAACTGTTTTTATTCATGCATGACATTTATTCCAAAATTGTGCCAGGACTACACACCTCGGACTTATTGATATTATTCATAATCCCACACATCTTTCTAATCACATTTTCAGGATAAATATAAGTTTATCAAGATTGGGAGATCAAGTTCTGTTTTGTAATAGCGATAGGTATTAATACATTTATTATTATTACTTTTGTTTGGTTAATTAGATTCTCTATTAATTAGACTTAGAGTTTATATTTATTGATCATAACAATTACTTTAAGATGTAGTTTACGTTTAATTGCCAGATATTTATCTTTCTTTCCTAGGATTTTATTCTACAGCATTATAAAGACCCCTAGTCTGAAGGATGGGGCGATATCCCCTTCCTGTTTAAGCTACGTTTGTATTGGAGTGTTACAATATGGGGATGGACTGATATCTGACATGATATTTGGATACCCATTTCTAGTGGTTTTAAGCCTGTTCTAGACTATGGTTCTGCTGCAGGTCTCTCTAAGGTTAGTGATCTTATTGCCCAACTTGTGTAAGTTGGAAAATGGATCTCCTTCATCAAATTTTCCTTCCTTTTAAAGTTGAGACGATTAGTAAGATGCTCCTATGTCCTATTCATGTGGCTGATACTTTGATTTGGCATTTCTCTTTGAATGGTATCTATGATATGAAGTTTGGTTATAATACTATTATGGACAGCCTTAGATGCAAGAATCCTTCTTCTTTCTCAGTTTTTTTCAGGGGTTGGGTCTAATTTCTGGTCCTCTATTTAGAAGCTTAAAATTTTTCCAAAAATCCAGCATTTTTATTTGGCATTGTTGCTAGAATTTGCTTCCTATGATACAAAATTTAGATAAATGAGTTTATAGTGATGTGCATTGTCCATGTTGTGGTTCATCAATGGAAAATGATCGGCATGCCTTATTTGAATATCCTCTGGTTTCTAAGATACGTCGGTCTCTCAGTTTCTATTCTAGTTTGCCGCGCATGTCCTTTCCTTCTTTTCTGATCTTTTTCTATTCACGTTGTATAAGCTTGATGATAGGGACTTTTCTTTTATTTGTGTGGTGCTTTGGAACATTTGGCATGCATGGTGTGATTTTGTTTTTGAGAAAAAATAAGGAGTTGTTGAAGTGCTTTTGTCACAAAGTATTGTCCTTGTTGATGAGTTTTTGCTACTGCGAATTTATCCCCTCGTGCTGCTCCAGTTTCTCATTTGCCTTTTGTTTGGAGACCTCGAGAGTTGAGTTTGTTAAGATTAATTGTGATGGTTTGCAACTATAACTTCTATTGTTACTATTGGAGGGCTTGTCCACGACTCTTCATCTCGAATTCTTTGTGCTTTTGCTCAAAAAAATCCCTTTCTTTGACGATGTTGAGTACACAAGCTTATGCCATTCTTCTTAGTCTTCGTTTTGCTACTATGCATAAGTTTCCACATGCGATTTTGAAAGGTGACTGCATTAATGTTGTTCGAAAGTTGAATAATTCCTCATTTGATTTATCCTCAATTGGTCATTTAATTGAGGTGATTAAAGATATGTCGCATGTGTTTTTAGTCCTTTGTTTTTTTATTTGTTCATCGGAAAGGTAATAAACCTACTCATTTACTAGCTCGTGCTGGTGTAGAATCTCTTTATTCATTGGAATAATATCAGGACTATCTATTTGATGCATCTCTTGTCATTGTGGCAAATTCTTAATGGATTTTTTTCCCCATTTTCTTCCAAAAAAGAAAAAGAATCAATAAATTTTAATTTTTTATATATTCTCAACTAGAATAGTTGATTTTGGATTGGTTAAATGTAGGCAAATCGAAATTGTGACTTACAAAATGTTATTAATTTTTCAATCACGATCACCCTTATTTTAAATATTAACTATAGTAGATATTTTTATTTTTATAATTTTAACACAATCATATAAATTTTACTTTTTTTATATGTAAAAATTTTTGCTCAATGGGGAACTGTTGACAAACACCTCTAAAGATAGAAATATCCAAAAAGCCTCCCGAAACATGACTCAACTGACCGTGGTCCTTCCGATAGGTTCGCACTGTAAATTGATGGTCACATGTTCAAATCCTTCCTCGCTTAGCTATTCTTTCGGATTTACCTATCTGCTAAAATCGTGAGGCCAGTTGACATATCCATTCGCTCGTAAAAGAGTGCGATCCCAAGAAATACAAAAAAAAAAACCTATTTATTTCACTAAATAGAGTAATTGCCCCCTTTTCCTCATTTAAAAAAAAGGGAAAGATAAAAAAGTTCATTATTAGCTTTTTTATCAAATAAAATATTATTTATAAATATTAAAGATGTTACAAGATATATTAGATGCTCTTTTCCAGTCACAAAACATTTCAGAAGGAAGAAGAGGGTGGAAAATCTATTCGAAAATATTATAATATTTTGCCCATCTAATTAATTCAATGATAGCAATATTATAATTTTTAGAGATATATTTTACTTTTTTTCATAAGTTTGTTTTGTCTCGCAAGAGAAGAAAAAAAAATGAAGAAGTTAATTATTAATTAAAGAAAAAGTAGAAATAAAGACACAATGGGGGGGATGATATAACGGGCAGAAGACTTCGGGAACAATAACTGTAATCGTCTTGTTTGCGAGTTAAAGAGGCGAGGGGATAATGTTGATAACTGCCAGAGAAGCTTCTTCTCTATCCTTCAGTTCTCTCACTCCCACCCCCTTATATCACCACTCTCCAAACCCCAAATCTTGCTGTTTCAGTAGAAAGAAGAACCACAGGACGAATCCCATTTCAATATGCAGAGCTGCTCTCACTATTCCAAGAAAAATCACAAGCACTACCTCCTCATCATCTTCATCACGGTTCCATTTTTTCCTTTTACTCCAATTTTTTATGTTTAACTTCCAAGATCGATTTTTTTTTTTTTGGGGCCCCTTGCCAGCTCCCTTTATTATCGTCAATTTTTTTTTGGAAAATTTCTGGCTGAGTTCATAGACCATATGCTTATCATTTGCAAGGCTTTCTTTTCTTTTCTTGTTTTTTAACTTGCTTTTCTTAGCAGTGCATAATTCAGTGAGAAAAATGTGTTCTTTTGTCTTTTCTTTTTCTCTGTTAATGTGTTATTTACACTCTTGGAGATTTTCTACACCCACTATGTTGGGGTTGTGTTTCTTTTGCAATTAAAGGTGATGGCTGTAGAAATCTTTGTTCATCAGGGATACTTTTGTTTTAAATTTTTTTTTTTAAGGTTATGGTCTGTTAGGTTTGAAAGAATATGTTGAATGTTAATTGGTCATGTTGGTTAATTGATTTGGAATGCCTAGATACTTTTACTTAAGTTGGTATCATAATAACACGTCATCAAATTCATTCTTTGCTTGAATGGTGATAGCACCGGTATAGGGATGTTTGGGACGGTGTTGCATACTGACGGCAAATGAATGGTAAAAAAATTAGGTCTGTGATTCAAAGATTGATAAGAAACTCTGAACAGGCAACATCTGTTGCACGACTGAGACTGAATAATTGAAATGAAATGATTGGTAGAAGTAGTAAGTGAGAACTAAGAATGTCTCTAGATGTCGTGATGGAAATTCTCTCAGTGGCTATGATGAACAGATACTCTGCTATAATGAGCTTTGTGACTCTTTTTCTCTATCTGATAATCTCCTCAAAGTCATATGTGTTTGGTACAGAAGTTCCCTTCTTTTTTTTTTTTTTTTTTTCATTGTCTTTTGCATTGTGTAATCCCCTGCTATCCTTATGGGTTGATACTGCCCATATGGACCAAAAGATTTGATGTCGTACTTTCTCATTGTGCATAGCTGATACCTAATTTATCTCAATTAATGACTGTGCGCTAACATTTTTTCCTTTTACATTGTCCATTGTAGATTGGTAATGGACCACAGGTTTAGATATCAGAAAGAATACCATACTTGTTAGGGAAGCTAGTTTTTCAGTATCTTCTACCCAGCATTATGTAAGGATGTCTCAGCGCATTAGTATCCATATACTTGAGAAGAGGTCTATTCCGGACAGGTGCTAGTTTTCCAGACAACGCTAACCCTACTAGTAACGAAGCTACATTTGGATTTGGAAGCTCTGTCCAAGTTGTTGTCTTTGGATGGTAGGTTCAAAGTAGAAGCAAATACCTGACCATGCTAGCAATACCTGTCTGAGATTTATATGAACTGTTAAGAGTTCAACTGAAGGAACTAAATGAAATACAGGGTTCTAAGTAGCTACAGATGGCCTTAATGCTCCAACTACACACTCTGAAGGGAGAAATTTCAGATAACTTTTTTGAGCAGATAAGCATTATTCTTCTTTTTAAGAAATAGTTTATTTTTTCCCCTCAAAATACTAACATCACCCCAGTAAGTACTAAATTAATACAAGCAAGTAACAAACTTTATCCTAATGGCACCTAAGGGTGTTATTCCAATAGAGTTGCAGGTATTGTATATCTGCACAGACGATCTTGAGGGAAATTAATGATCTACTGGAAGAAAGGCCTTCCTATTTTAATGCTAGAAAAAATAAGTATTAATGGAATGAAAAGCAGAGGCAAGGCAGTATTTTAGTTGGTAAAAGTGATCCTTACCAAGATTTTGTTCCTAGATTTGATCCTCACCCCTTCACCCTGTGCATAAACTTCTTAGTCTAATAAATGGTGCTTCTCCCCTCCAAACAAACTGTTGTTTTCCTCTCTTGCAAATATTGTCTGGATCTTTACCATAATGCATTCATGGGTTTTTTATTCTGATTCCAATTCCTACTTTTAGGTAAATCGTCAGATGCAAGACCATTTATTTTTACTGTATCTTGTTTATTTTCTTTTCCAAAAGCAGAAGTAGATTGAAATTTAATTCCAAAACAACCTAATTCCCAAAAGGAAAAAGAAAATAAAAAGAAAAAAAAGTAAGAAGTTGCTCCACTGCCAACAGATGTGTGAAGGGCTTCCAAAACATACACAAGTAACATCTAAGAAAAGGGTTAGGAGAAAACAGAAGGGGAGGCTTTTGGGGTCATGCGTAATTCAACGTGGACCTTTGCATACGGTCATAGATATGGTGGTCCTCCCTGAGTTAGAAAATGCACTATAAAAACTAGGTCATCCTTTTTATTCCTTGGTGCAGGTTGAGAGTTCAAACTGAGAATAACCTTCTCCTATATTGACCTGATCAATGAAGATTATGCTTTCTATGCCAACTAGTAATCGATTTGCTGTCGAAAGAAAATGAACATAAGAAAAGCATATATAGGTCATGATTACAGTCTACAGTTTTTGTTCATTTATTTCAAAGTCTGATTGCTGCTTCCATTTATGTCTTGAATTTGTTAAAAGTCTTATTTTGTGAGAGGGGCAATGTCAAGCCTATTGCATATTCCCATTCCATGCACCTGTCTTTCTGTGAATTTTCTGATATGTTGTTATCATGTTTTCTTTCCAAATATAATCTACTTAATCCCAGCGGTGAGGCTTCAGTGTTTGATCCATTGGGCATCAATTCAGACAGATTGTCAGAACTAAGTACTGCTTGGGACAATTTTCTGGATTTGTTTTCTCAAACTTTTGAGAGTGCTTCTGGTACAAGGAAGGAGAAAGCTTCATCAGCTAAAGGGGTTGCAGGTTTGTTTCTCGCGTGCTTATCCAGCTTTCAATACCTTCCCATGTTACAATAAAACATGCCGCTCTTAGCCCGTGATTAGGTTTCTTTGAAATTGCCAGCTGCAATCGAGGACACTAGCATTGATTTTGGAGATTTCTTCAAAGGTCCATTGCCTGGGAAATTTCTCAAACTTCTAGGATTTTTGGCACTCTCACGTCTTGGAATATATGTACCTCTTGGTGGAGTAAACCGAGAGGCTTTTGTTGGTAATTTGGATCAGAACAGCTTTTTGGGCACCTTAGATTCATTTTCTGGAGGAGGCATTGGTAGACTTGGAATTGGCTCTCTTGGAATTGTGCCGTTTATCAATGCACAAATTGTATTTCAGCTTCTCACTCAGATCTACCCCAAGTTACAAGAACTCCAGAAAAGGGAAGGTGAAGCAGGAAGAAAAAAAGTTCTGCAGTATACTCGCTATGCCTCAGTTGGATTTGCCATAGTACAGGTGATATATATCTCCAAGGCCTAGCGTGTAGGGTAACTTCAATATAAATCTTCCTTGTAGTTACTTATGAAGGTATAAAGTACTCCTGACAATTGTTAGATTAAATGTCTTCAATAGCAGACTGCAAATCCTGCACTATATATGTCAATTTTCGATTTATCATCTCTTTCCTTTTTCCACACAATGAGATGGTGTTATTGTTGACTCTTTTTTTTTTTTTTTAATTTTAATTTTTTTTTGCAGTGATTGCTCTCATAGACTTCTGATTTCTTTTGCAGGCAATTGGCCAGGTACTAGTCCTGCGCCCTTATGTCAATGACTTTACTACTGAATGGGTTCTTTCTTCTGTTATATTATTAACTCTTGGTTCAGTATTTACAACTTACATTGGAGATCGGATCACCGACTTAAAACTTGGAAATGGTACATCTCTTTTAATCTTCACAAATATCATCTCCTACCTTCCAGCATCATTTGGCAGGACTGTTTCTCAAGCATATCAAGACGGTAACTATGTGGGTCTTGTTGCCATCATTATTTCATTCTTCCTGTTAGTCCTTGGCATTGTATATGTCCAGGTAAATGCTTTCTTCTAGTTAAAATATTTGTGTGTTCTACTTAAGGTTGAGTTAGTGAAGCAAAGATTTGTAACATTGTCCTCAAAAAAAGAATTTCAGGAAGCAGAGAGGAAAATTCCCCTTAATTATGCCTCTAGATACACTAGCAGAGCTGGGGGACTTCAAAAATCAGCCTACTTGCCCTTTAAGGTTTGTGTTTTTATATGTATGTGAATCACTGATTCTTATGATAACTATGGATTTGTATGCTTGAAATGCACAGAATATCAATTGAAGAAGCACCTTTGCTATGAAACGTAGACAAACAACAGGATTTTGTTCCCGTAAAGAAATATGAGAAAAGGATTCTAAATTTCTTACTTCTATGAATTGACTTTATACGGTATTATATACTATATTACAAATGGAAAAAGATTATACCTAAATCTAAATCAAATCCTTCCATTTAAGGG
The DNA here is from genome assembly GCA_026120185.1 of Voacanga thouarsii. Lineage (NCBI taxonomy): Eukaryota > Viridiplantae > Streptophyta > Magnoliopsida > Gentianales > Apocynaceae > Voacanga > Voacanga thouarsii. Next base: position 976,881 of record JANUWF010001486.1, read on the forward strand.
CTTAAACAAATCTAATCATATCCCTTCATTTAAGGGATTTGAAATTGATCTTCCTAATATATTTACAACTTATTTACATCTCATTTACATCTTAACACTCCCCCTCAAGTTGAAAAATAGATGTCTTCCATTCCCAGCTTGAAATCATGATCATGGAAACTTAAATTGTTCAGCCCCTTTGTTAGAACATCAGCTAATTGTTGTTTTGATGAAACATAGGGCATACACACTAACCTTTCCTTCAATTTTTCTTGAATGAAATGTCTATTGATTTCAATGTGGTTTGTCCTATCATGTTGTATAGGATTGTGAGCAATATTGATAGTTGACTTGTTGTCTCAATAAAGCCTCAAAGGACCTTCCCATTTGACTCTCAAATCTTCTAGAATAATCTTCAACTAGAGTAATTCACACAGTTCTTGAGCAATAGTCCTGAATTCTAATTATGGAGATGACCTTATCATCACATTTTTTTTCTTGTCCCTCTATGTCACCAGATTATCTCCAAGAAAAGTACAATATCCTGTGACTAATTTTCTATCTACTAGGGAACTTGCATAGTCAGCATCGGTGTAAGCTTCTAGAGCAAGAGTATCATTTTTTTTAAAAAACAAAATCCCTTTTCCTGGATTGCCTTTCAAGTAATGTAGCACCTTGTAAGTTGCTTGAGGATGATGTTCTCTTGGATCATGCATCAATTAACTGATTATATTTACTGAGGGTGCTATGTTTGGCCGAGTGTAAGGTATATGAGTCTCCCGACTAACTTCTGAAACATTCTTTTATCAACATTTGGTTCTTCTTTTGCTTCTTCCAACTTATGGTTTCGATCTATTAGGGTAAGGATCGGGTTACACTCAATCCTTCCTGTTTCTATCAATAAATCAGTTGCATACTTCTATTGGGATATATAGATCCCATGTCTGGAATATGCCACCTCAATACCAAGGAAGTATTTTAGTTTCCCTCATTCCTTTATTTCAAACTCTTTCATTAATCTCTGCTTCAACTTATGTTTTTCAATCTCGCTAAAGTATATTACTTTCATTAAAGATATGTATGAGGGAGCATGTACAAGTGTAAGGAGTTGCACCGGAGTGACTGTAGAGTTTCCTATTACTATCGGGGTGTATCAAGGATCAGTGCTTAGTCCTTTACTCTTTGCGGCAGTTATAGACGAGTTGACCTGCACTATACAGGAGGTTGTACCATAGTGTATGTTGTTTGTTGATGATATTGTTTTGATTGATGAGACTGGAGTCAGTATAAATACTAAATTAGAGTTGTGGTGACAAACATTGGAATCCAAGGGTTTCAGAATTAGTAGGAGTAAAACAGAGTATATGGAATGCAAGTTCAGTAGTAGCAGAAATATAGCTCAGAGTGTAATTGGATGGTAGAGATATACCAGTAGGTGATTGCTTCCGATATTTAGGATCTATTATTCAGAAAGATGGAGAGTTCGATGGCGGCGTTGCACATCGAGTTATGGCGGGTTGGTTGAAATGAAGGAGTGCGACTGGTATTCTATGTGATCGTAATATGCCATTGAACCTAAAGGGAAAGTTCTATAGAACAGCCGTAAAACCTGCTTTGCTATATGGCATGGAATGTTGGGCAATTAAAAGGTGTTAAATTCACAAAATGAAAGTAGCTGAGATGCGTATGTTACGGTAGATGTGTGGATATACTAGAAAGAATAGAGTCAGAAATGAGACCATTAGGGAAAAGGTGGGAATGGCATCCATTGAGGAAAAGATGAGAGAAAGTCGCCTGCGTTGGTTTGGACATGTACAGAGAAGATCGAGGAATGTTCCTGTTAGGAGGATGGAGGAAGGGAGACAGGATAGGTTAGACAGAGGTAAAGGCAGGCCTAAAATGACATGGATAGAGGTGATTAGGAGAGATAAGTCTTTGTTAGATTTGGATAAGAGTATGAAGGTCGATAGAAGGAAGTAGAGAGAGAGGATTCATGTGGATGACCACACGTTGCTTGGTATTGGTTCATGTAGCCGACCCAAAATTTCTTGAGACTAAGGCTTAATTTGTTGTTGTTGTATGATGTCATCCACATAGACTAGAAAAGTTGTTACTCCCCCAGCAAGTGAATGCTTAGTGAGGAGAGTGTGGTCACCTTCGCTTTGTTTATACCTAGAATCTTTTAGCAATCCTGCTTTAGATCTCTCAAGGGATCCATCAACCTTGTATTTTCGTGTGAAAATCTACTTGCAATCAACAATATTTTTCCCTTTCGGTTTCTATGCTTTTCCAATGCACTCATTTCCTCTCTCATAGCATCTCTCCGTTCCTTTTTTGACAATGCCTTAAAAACAATGCTAGGAATAGCAATGGTGTTTAAACTTACAATGAACCTTTTGTGGGTTGGTGGCATTTAAGAGAGACATAGTGAGATAGTGGATAGAGTCGTCGTTTAGTGCATTCTCGTGTCTTTTCTAATAGCGGTGAGAAGATCTAAGTCATTAGTTGGGTCAATGAAGGTTGCAACAAATTGTGTGTGTAAAGATGGGTAAAATCTTACCAGGATCTCATTCCCAGAGATTGAGTTGGATTCTTGGACTTGTGTCAGTTCTAGAACAGCCTTTCTCCTTGAATACACTTAAGAGAACCTTAGAAAGTTGTGATGAACACTAGTTGGGATAAATGGTGATTCAGGTTCAACAACAAAATTAGGAGACTCACATGTGATTGAATCAAAGAACTCGGGTTTAGCAACACAGGCTGGAACATTAGGAAGATCAAGGGTTTTAAATGGTTTAAAGGACTCACAAATACTATCTTCCATCTTTGAAATCTCCCCCTGAAAAGAGGACTTGGAGAAAAAAGGTATATTTTCAGCAAATGTGACATCTAGTAAGATTAAAACTTTCTAGAGGAAGGCAACACTTGTATCACTTTTGATTGGATGGTAACCAAGGAAGACACAATTGATTGCTCAGGGGTCTAGCTTGCTTCTATGATGATTGTGGACATGAACAAAGGCAGTGCACCCAAATATCCTAGGTGTGAGACCATTATTAAGGATATCTATGGGACTTTTGTTATCTAACACATGTGAGGGAAGTCTATTTATCATGTATATGGCAGTGAGAATAGCCTCTCCACAATAGGACTATAATGCGCAGGTGGTGTTGAGTACATGTTCATTTTTCCTTTTGGCTACCGCATTTTGTTGAGGTGTGTTAACACAGGATGAATCATGGATGATTCCTTATGATTGAAAGTACGGTGATAAAATTTGGTCGAAGTAATCTCTAGCATTGTTTGTCCTAAAGCATTTTATTTTAACTCCAAATTGGTTTTGAAACATTGAGTGGAAATTACATATAACAATGCTAACATCAGATTTTTGAATCATCAATCAAGGATACAAACCAATGAGCCCCAAAAACATTAGGTATAGTAGAAGGACCCCATATGTCACTATGAATTAAATGGAAAGGACGAGAACTTCTTTTGTTGCTAATAGGAAAAGGTACACGAGTATGTTTTGCTAATTCATAAATGTCACAATGAAACTCAAAGATATCTAATCCTTGACACAAATGAGGAAAAAATGATTTTTAAAATCCTAAATGATGGATGACCTGGTCATAATTGATACAACCAAATGGCATGTTTATTCGAGGAACTGTGAAAAGAAGAGGATAAATTGCTTTCACCCTTTTGAGATGATTCGAGGTATTAAAGGTTGCTTCTTTCCTTAGCAAGTTCAATCCTTCTCCCCGAGCCCTATTCTTGAAAAACACAATAAGAAGGGGGGAAAAAATAGCATTACATTTAAGATCATGTGTAAGCTTTTGAATGGAAACGAGGCTGGTTGATAGTTTTGGCACATGAAGTACATTTTTAGGGACAAGGGTAGGTCTAATATGAATATTTCCGGACCCTACAGTGGTAGCTAAAGAACCATTGGCCACTACAATTTTTCTGTTACTTGGGCATGGGGAATAGGTGTGAAAGAGTGGAGATGTAGGAGTCATGTGGTCCATGGCACCAGAGTCTATGATCCATGAGTTGGTATAAATTGTCTGTGGCATTCATGCAAAAAGAAAATGGAGATTTACTGGAAAGAGCCAAAGAACACGCTCCAGAAGGCTTCTCAAAAGACCCCAACAAGCTTCATAGTTTCTCAATTTCTTCACTATTGAACCCTCCTATTGCAGAATTTTCCGCAATTTTGGGCTGCTCTGTTATGTGTACTTGAGGCCTTTGCTGTCCTCCATGGTTTCCCGACTCTCGACTTGGTGGTTTACCATTTAGTCTCCAACATTTTGCCCTTGTGCGCCGCGATTTCTTGCAATAAGTTCACCAAAATTGTCCTTGTTAGTGATATTCTGAATGGAATGATATTCTTCAATGGGTGGGAATTGCTGGTCATGGTGGTTTGGGAGGTTGTCATGGTGAAGGAAAGAGATTTGCAGCAATTAAGGCTGCCCAAATAGGAAGTGGAGATTGAAAAAATAAAGAGAAATGATAGAGGTGAAGGCTGGACAATGCAGCAATGAAGGCTGCTCGAAAGAGAAGATTGTAGCAATGAAGGCTGCTCCACATAGAAGAAGAAGGATCCCGAAAAGCCCTAGGGCTTTGATATCATGTAAAGAAATATGAGAAAAGGATTATGAATTTCTTGCTTCTATGAATTAATTTTACACAGTATTATACATCAGATTACAAGAGGAAAAAAATTACTTCTAATCTGATCAAATCCCTCCATTTAAGGTATTAAACCAATCTAATCATATCCTTTCATTTAAGGGATTTGAAATTGATCTTAATCTATTTACAACTCATTTACAGCTCATTTACATCTCAACAGTTCCAGATCCCCTTCGCCCTCTTTCTAGATGATGCTTTCCATGTTTCTATTCATGTTGTTGATAGTTTTGCTTCCTCGTGGCAAACATTCATTTTAACTGCTTCCACATGCTATTAGATCACAAGAATCCTATTGCCATTTGCTGACCATAAACAGTAAAATGGAGGAAATCATGGGTCTCCTGTACCCCTAATCCTGTGTTTTTATGCTAATGTTGTTTTGGAAATTGTTTTCCATTTATTGTTTATCTTGTCCTTGGTTTATTAAACTGCAGCAGTGTGGTTTGAGCTATATATTAGTTCTTACTCAACATCAACAGTAACTAATGTACAGGTGAATAGCTCTGGAGTGATGCCAATCATCTTTTCCACCTCTTCATTAGCTCTTCCTGGCACTCTAGCTCGTTTCACTGGATTAGGCATTCTGAAAAAGGCTGCAGTTGCTTTAAATCCTGGGGGTAAGATAAAATGCTATTAGCCAATTTCCAAACTGAGATATCTTTGGCATCTAAGTACAGATTTAATGTACTCTTTTTTAAACCTCTTACTGCATTTTTTGGTTGTGTATTTGGATTGGACTTCAAAGTGGGAAAGTTTTGGTTTTGGAAAAGAAAACAAACCCAATCCAGATGATTCACCATTCTCAGAAAATGTCATCCACTCACAAAATATCACATTCTCTCTCATTGACTTACATTTTTGTTTTCCCCTCTCTAAATTCAAGTTCCATCTCATTTTCAAAAATTTATGTGCAAAAGAACTCAATCCAGATACACTTGATTTAGGAATTGGGATTACGCTTACATTAAATTCATTCATTATAGCTTTTCATACAGTAGTTATGTACTCACCAAAAAAATTCAGTATTTACGTTCAGTTTCTTTTTTCTTTCTTGACATGCAAAGACTTGTTTATACTCTCAAAAAAAAGGGATAAGAGCAAAGGGAAAAAAATGAAGCTTTAGGGTACATGGATTCGACAAAATGGCTACTAAAAAGATGCATATAAAGGGATGTATAAATGAAGGATTCAGCCACTGAACTAAGGTGAGTATGGATTGGGGTCAATTTACAGAGTTCTTCAAAGAGATTCTGTCTATTCGTGGCCATTCAGTTTCATATAAGCTGTAAAGCAAATTGAGGTGAAAAGATAAAATATATAGTGGCAATGGCTTATAAGCAGATGAAGAAATTGATTCCATAGAAATGTTACCCCTTTTTAAAGGTTTTGGTTCCTGTAAATGTGGACAGGTAATTTGGTTTGTGGAGTTAATAGAAAAAAAAAATTAAATATTTATATTCATTTTGTAGACCACTAACCAGATTTATTTCTTCCAGGTTCTTTTTACCTGCCAACAAACATTCTTTTGATTGCTTTCTTCAACTACTACTACACTTTCCTACAGTTAGACCCTGATGATGTCAGTGAACAGTTAAAGCGACAAGGAGCTTCAATTCCACTTGTCCGACCTGGTAAAAGTACTGCAACGTTCATCAAGACGGTAACTCTTTATCTATTGAAAATTCTGTTATTGGATGATTTCTCAGAATCCGAACAAAGAGAAATTATATTGTGAATGGAACAAGAAACAGTTTCTACTGAGATCTCTCTGGTATACATATGGTGTTGGCCAGCCTTTAAATACAAAAATCCTAGCAGAAAATTAGGAAACTACTCTCTATCAGATCCCAGAATTATGGGACTTCTAGCTGTACAAACAAAATTAGGAAACTACTCCTAGCTATCAGATCCTATGAATTATGGGAGCAAACTACTCCTAGCTGTTAGATCCCATGAATTATGGGATTCCTGGCTGTACATACTGGCGTAAATACTGGTGAATAGGTATTTTCCATTCCCAGCTTGTATACTATAGTTTGAAACATTGAGCTATCTAACCCTTTCATTAGTACATCTGTGAGTTGCTTCTTTGTTGATAGATAAGGCGTGCAGGTTAGTCCACTGTCCAGCTTTTCATTGATAAAATGTTTGTCAATCTCAATGTGCTTTGTTCGGTCATGTTGTACCGGATTGTGAGCTATATTGATTGCAGACTTGTTGTCGCAGTAGAGTCTCATAGGTCCATCTCATTTAATCTTTAGGTCTCTAAGAATGATCTTCAACCAAAGTAGTTCACATACACCTTAAGCCATCGCCCAAAACTCTGCTTCTACACCTGACTGAGCTACCATACTTTGTTTCTTGCTCCTCCATTTCACAAGATTTCCACCAAGAAAGGTGCAATATGCAGATGTTGACCTTCTATCAACAATAGATCCAACATAATCAACATTAGTGTATGCTTCAAGTACCAATCCTCCATTTCTCCTAAATAAGATACCTTTTCCCGGTGTCCCCTTAAGATATTGAAGTACTCTTATCGTGTATGAGAAAGATATATTAGTCTTCCTACCAGTTGCTGATACATTTACCGATCTACTGTAGCATCATCTTCTGCAATCCCTAGCTTGAAATTCGAATCCATGGGTGTGCTCACTAGCTTGCATGCTGGCTTGCCTGTTTCCTTGAGAAGATCTGTAACATACTTCTGCTGCAAGATAAAAATTCCTTGTCTCGAATAAGCAACCTCGATTCCAAGGAAATACTTCATCCTTCCCAATGCTTTGATCTCAAATTCCCTAGCCAAACACCAACTCAATGCTTGCTTCTCCTCAGCATCATTTCGAGTTATCACATATCATCAACATACACAAGTAGAGCTGTGACTCTCCCTGAAGGAGAATGTTTAATGAACAATGTATGATTACCTTGGCTTTGCTTATACCCCATTGCCAACATAACCATTGCAAATCTTCCAAACCATGCTCGGGGGGATTGCTTAAGACCATATAGAGCCTTCTTCAATTTACACATGATGTGAGCATCTAGTTTCTTACCAATAACCGGGTGGGACTTCCATATAAATCTCCTCTTCTAGATCCCCATGTAAAAATACATTCTTGACATCAAACTGTTGCAAGTCCTATCCATAGTTAGCAGCAAGGGCTATCAATACTCTAATTGTATTCATCTTTGCAACAAGAGCAAAGGTCTCTAGATAGTCAATCCCATATGTTTGTGTATACCCTTTCGCTACCAACCGAGCTTTATATCTCTCAAGTGATCTATCTGCTTTATATTTTACAGTATACATCCATTTATAGCCTGCGGGTCTTTTTCCAATAGGCAATCTCACAAACCCCTAGGTTTTGTTCTTTTCCAATGCCTTCATCTCCATATCCATACCTTGTTTCCATTTACCGTTAGACATAGCTTCGAATACACTCGTAGGGATAGTGATGGTATTTAGGCTAACAAGAAAGGCTTTGTGAGGTGGTGAGAATTTTTTGAATGATAAGAAATGCGCTAAAGGGTACATCGGTTGATTCCTGCACTCTCCAAGTTTCTTTCTAAATGGTAATGGGTAAGTTTAGGTCATCATCATCAACCTGTTCAACTTGTGTTTCAGCCACATTAATGGGTTGATCATCATTCTCTATTTGACCTTTGGTCTCACTCTTTGAGTTGGGATTAGAAAATATTACCTCATTCACGGGCACGGGGTTAGGCGCTTAGACTTGTGCAGGTTCAGGGATAACCTTTACTTCCCTCTTCTTGTATTTCTTTGCATATCTCATGTCTTCATCTAGTATTCTAGTAGTAGCAGGAGCAACTTCAACAGGGATGTTAGGAATGTAGTACTAGTTTCAGGTGGGGTGCCAGAAGTTAAAATAGACACAGAAGGAACAGACTCTGAAATAGACACAACAAGACTAGGGCCAGGGGAAAGATCAAGTGGATAAAAAAAGAATCCTACTTGATTGTTATCTTTTGAGTGGAAATCCACCCCTCCCCCCACCCCCACCGAAAGATAAGATCCAGTGAAGTAAGATTCCTTTTCGTTGAATGTGACATCCATGAAGACGTAAAATCCTTTTGATAGAAAAGACATATTTTTTAGCCCTAGGATCAAGTTTTCCTCTGTATGGACCATGAACATGAACAAAAGACACCCAAAAACCCTAGGAACAAGAATGTTGGTGGTTCTTATGTTGGGGTAACAGGATGAGAGAACTTCCATTGGACTTTTGTATTCTAAGATTAGTGAAGGCAAACGATTTATGAGATGAGTGGCTATAAGAACTGCTCCCCCCCCCCCAAAAGGTTTTAGGCATGTTTTTCTAAAATAATAATGCTCGAGTTTTCTCAAAAAAGTCACCATTTTTCCTTTATCCTACTCCATTTTGCTGTGGAGTACTTACACAGGTTGACTCATGAATAACCTTCTCTTTCTGAAAGTAAGGAGTTAGGATCTAGTTGAAATAGTCCGTGACATTATCAGACCTGAACCTCTTGACATCAACCCCGAATTGATTTTTTGCCATAGAGCAGAAATTTAGTACTACAGTACTAACGTTAGACTTATACTTTAACAAGCATAGCCAAGAAACACAAGTACAATCATCAATAAAATAAACAAATCATTGTGCTCCAGAGAGATTAGGAATGGTAGAAAGACCCCAAATATCAGTATGAACACGATAAAAGGGAACATAACTCCTTTTATTAATGATCGGAAAAGACACTCGCTTGTGTTTGGCAAGTTCACACACCTCACAATGGAATTCTTTAACACTTAAATTCAAAAACAAACCTGGAAATAAAACGACTCTAATGATGGATTTCCCAAATGACAATAATAAAGAAGGATTTTCTTATTGTTGGATAAACTGGTCTATGACATGATAACCTTGCTTTCGGCTATGTTCAACCGTCTTGGCGTCTCGAGGTACTAGAGGTTGTCCCTTTCTTTAGCATGTCCTCCCTGAACCCTTGTGCTGAAACACACAGTAATCACTGTAAAAAACCACATTACAGAATAGATCTTGGGTAAGTTTCTGTATGGAGACAAGGTTGGTGGATAATTTGGGGACACGAAGGACATTTTTAGGGTCACAGTTAGGTTTATTTGAACATCTCCTACGCCTGCAACAGTTGTTAAAGATCCATCGGTTGTGGCTATTTTTCGATTGTTAGGACATGGGGTATATGGGTTGAAAAATATTTAGATGAGTGGGTCATGTGATTGGTAGCTCCTGAGTCCATGATCCAGGATTTTCTTGCAAGTATATCTGAAGCATTTAATCCAATGGAGAAAGGAAATTTACCTGAATACACTAAAAAACAAGTACCTAAAGACTTCTCAAAACGGTTGGTAAGAGATGTCACCCTCTTAAGTTCCTCCTGGTTAAGATCACTCGACTCTTGTGATGCAAGTTCACTTTGTGGTGCAGCAGTCTGGAAGGTAGTAGTCTCTCTTATTTTTGACATGTTGGTTGACAGGAACAAAAGGCAATTTGGAAGGAAAAATGGGCTAACTGGAGGAAAAAACGAGGCTAACACACCAGCAATTAAGGTTGAGCAAATGAAGAAAAGGAACCAGCATACCAGTGATTAAGGCTAATCAAATGAAGAAAAGAAACTAGCACTTAAGGCTGGCCAAAAATAGAGAGCATTGCCAATAAATCTGACAGGAGCAAATTTAGAAACAGTTCCCAAGAAAGAACAGCTCTGATACCATCTTAGAATCTGAACAAGGAGAAATTATATTGTGAATGGAACAAGAAACAGTTTCTATTGAAATCTCTGGTACATGCAAGTGTTGGTCAGCCTTTATATACAAAAATCCTAGTAGAAAATTAGGAAACTACCCTCTATCAAATCCCATGAATTATGGGACTTCTAGCTATCCAAACAAAATTAGGAAACTACTCCTAGCTGTCAAATCCCATGAATTATGGGAGCAAACTACTCCTAGCTGTTAGATCACATGAATTATGGGATTTCTAGCTGTACATACTGAATATATCCCCATAATTTTTCCACATGATTATATTTTTGGTGTTCACTTGGTATAACATTTGGAGATGCACAGCAGTTTATCATTCTTCCATTGTTTTTCTACAGAGGGTAAAGGAATGCTGAAAAATATTAGTTTCTTCATTCTGAAGCTAGTTATAAAGAAACTTAAAAGTGTCTTGGTATGCTAAGTCGTCTGACAAAGAGAATTTGAACTGTAGCTTTGCAAACCCTACTTTGAAAAATTCTGCTCATGCTTGGTTTGCTTAGTCACCCATGAAACAGCAATCAAACATTTGATGCAGAAAGTGAGGAAATTCTGTCGTTCAAAATGAGTCTATCAAGATGCTATATTTATTAGAAGTTCTAACTATATTCTTTTATAGAAAAGGCTAGCAGCCTGTTTGGATTGAGAGAAACGGAGAGAGAGGAGAGGAAAGGAGACAGAGGGTTTGAGTTTTAGCTGTTTGGATTAGTTTTTTATGAAGGAAAGAAAAGGAATGGGAAGGGAATGGAGGGATTAGATTCAGTATAAAAATTTCTACATCTTTTCCGTCCAAAAGTGAGAGAGGAAATCTCATTTAATAAATCTTTAATAAACAGACTAAAATATTCTTATTAAAAAAATATTTGATATTATTACATTAAATTAGTGGATAAAAATATAAACTCAAATAGCCTTTCTTTTCTTTTCCTTTCCTTCCCTTCTCCAAACACTATATGTAACTTATTTTTCTTTTTCCTTTACCTTACACTGTAAATAATTATTAGTCTCCTCTCTTTCCCTTTCCTTTCTATCCTACTCTTCTGTTCTCCATTCCTTTCCTTTCTATCAATCAATCCAGACCCTAAACGTAAAAATATCAAAAGGATGTTACTGCTTATTATAAAATAGTAATATAAATGAATGGCGTGAGCAATAATGTTCTCCTTATATCATGGAGTGTTTTTTTTCCTACAAAGGTATTTGCCTTGTACTGTTACCGCAAAGCTATTTCTTCTAAAAGTTGAAAGCATTGAGGAGTATATTCTGTGCAAAAATGTTTATCTACTAACATACTAAAGTTTACTTTTACCTCTTTGGGGAAGTATAAGATGAAACCTACTTACGATGGAGAGTGAACCAAGGAAGGGGCATATATCTTATCTTATATTTGCTAGGAGCCTAGTAGTAGCCACACTTTTGAGAAAGAATTGTCTTACAAGGAGAGTATTATTCTTCATGGAAATTATTTGATGTGCATTCAGTAGAGTGATGCTAACAGTGTATTAACACGATTTAACAACAGAGGTGTTTCGGATAGTCTTAGAAGTTGGTGCAAATCTGAGGAAGAAGATTCTGACTTGGTTTTTAAAAGGGTTTAGTACAATTTACCTCGTTAAGGTAGTGGGTAGTGGTACTTTAGTACCATAAGTTATAAAAACAGCATTAGAGATCTATTGACCGTTAGTCAATAACAGTATTAACTAATAGAAATTACTTTTGCAATAATATATCTATATTGTCCATACTAATTATAAGATTTTAACTATCAGATCCTGATTTTATGATCTCATCTTAATACAAACAAATACTACATACGTTTCACAAATAAGTCGTTTTAGACTTATGCAAAAGAATTAAGAGCCTTAAATTTCACATAATTTTAAAATTAAACTTCCAAAAATATCCTTAATTAAGTTTTTATCTATTTTAGTAATTGGAAAGAGTTGTGTCATAATTAGTGAAAAGAGAAAGATTGTAGAAAGGGGTAGAGTTGGAAAAAAAGTAATAAATGTGTATAGAATTTTGTAAAACGATCTATATTGTGAAAAAAAAATTTAGATCCAAAACGACTTATATTGTAAAACGGAGGTAGTAATATTTATTTGTGAAACTGTCTCTGTAATTTTAGAAAAGAATAAAAGTTATAATATTTTTATTTTTTAATTAAAAAGTCATAATATTTTAATTAAAAAACTCTCAATAGACTCATTTTATTTTTTATTATTATTTTTTAAGAAACACTATAGGGATTGAAATGATATGAGTCACGATATACTCGAATGTAACTTTGTGCTAATCATTTTTTTCCCCTTTATTCATTTTTATCAATAGAGAAAAAAACAATTAGCATTACAATATTTTTCGAGTATGATCACATAATTTTTTTTTCTATGAAATGTTGGGTTTAATTGTAATTATTGTTGAAAATACGGCTCCTTAAACTTCGTATAATAGACACAATTAATCTTTATATAAATAATATTAATTTTTTAAATTATAAACATACAAATCAACCGATTTTATTGTCAAAAATTTAGAATGAAAGTTGAACATAGGTAGATGAGTTGGTAAGATAATAATTAGTGGAGTAAAAGTTGCAAAATCAGCATAAAATAATTAAACTTGAGATTCTAAAGAATAAATAGGAAAATAGACATTTTATTAAAAAACTAATATTGACTAACGATTAATGGACTTCGTGTCTTTTGTACAACTGGTGGTGGTATTAAGGTGTCACTACTCCTTAATTTAATGGGAGTAAATTATAATAAACCATTTTCAAAATCCAACTTGCTTTATTAAGTTCTCCTTTGGAATATTAAGTTCCCAGTCTGATGCTTTATTACTTTCTGCCCTCCCAATTACATGTTAGATAAGGTTCTAATTTGATTACGTTGATTATATCATCAAAATTGTCGTGACCTAATCTTTATATCATCCATTGTCAGGTTCTTAGCCGCATATCAGTTCTGGGTTCTACTTTTTTGGCTATCTTGGCCGCTGGTCCTGCTGTAATTGAACAAACTACGCACCTCACTGCTTTTCGCGGATTTGCAGGCACATCAGTTCTTATTCTTGTTGGTTGTGCAACAGACACAGCAAGAAAAGTCCAAGCAGAAATAATATCCCAAAAGTACAGGAATATAGAAATATATGACATTGACAAGTATTAATTTAGAAAAGCAGCCAACTAGAGAGCATGAAACGCTGCTTGAAGGCTTCTCTAGTATTAGATAACCCGGATAGATATCTGGACGGTGGCTAATCCCATTTGTTTCTTGATACCAGAAACAACTTTCTTGTACACAGCAATGATATGATTATGAGAGTGAATTGAAAAAGTGGAATGGCTGTCTTAATTGTGTCACAGTTCCATGGCTTACTACTATGAAGTAACAGTAAAGATTTTAATATTGTAGACTTTGTGAGGAGATTTTTTTGTTCTATAATTATCATTATGCACCACTTTGTTATTATTTAGAACACTCTGGACACAGTAGGGCAACCCAAAATTATCAAAAAGAAAAAGAGAATTTACAGTATGCTTTGCGGAGACGCCGGAGAGACTGTCGTATCAGCCTGATAGATAAGTTGTCCGTTTCAGGATGTAAAACTGCTACATATCTTGAGTCAACTTATCACAGATGATTTTGACAGATCCTTTGGTTCTTATTTGGCATATAAGAACCAAATAATGTGAAATACACTTTTCTTGCTACACAATATGAAATACACTTTTCTTGCTACAGGCAAGAACCATAAATTAGATATAAATATAAATGTAAGAAACACAAAGCAGCAATACTCCCTCACTGGCATTTGCATCAGAATTCTCTCCGTGAAAACCTTCCTATCATTTTGTGGAGAGGATAAAGCAAGTGAAGCATCAATGGGGCCAGCACAATAATGTCTTTGTGCACCATGATGCTGAACATCAGTTAGGAGTTCCTACTCTTGTGCATCCAAAACATATTAGCCTTAGCATTGAAATTAGTTGCTGTCATGCATGACTGATGTGATTCTAGTCATCGGGTTCAGCTGAAAAGTCAGGCTCTTCAGGTTTCTGTAATTTAGACAGACCTACACCTTTAAGCTTTTGAGCTCCTCTCCTTGTGTTTGCAGCAAATCTCGAAGCCAATATTGTGACTCCAAGGTTTGATTTTGCTTGAGAGGGGTTTGAACTAGCAGCAGACTCGTCTAGTTCATCCTCCTGCTCAGCCTCATCAGCAACTGTCTCATCTAAAGCAAAGGACTCTATCGCGAGGAGATCTTTAGCCATCCTCCTCCTCTTGTAACGTCGCCAAGCTGCTTGTATAAAGCATGCAGCCCATGTTCTCCAGTGGTGAGAATAGAACCGGAACGTATGCTGCAATTTCTTGCTGTGAAGTCGTCTGAACTGATTGGCAACAAACTTGAGATCTTCAGCTCGCAAGGCAAAGGCTTCCACTTCAACAAGGGCTCTGACTGTCCTAGTTGAAGAAGGCAAGTTGGTGGTTGATTTTGGAAGCAAAGCCCAGGCAAGGAGCTCTTCCCCACAAAAGTCTCCAGGTCTCAACATAATGGAATTAAAAAATCCTGTCCGGCCACCATTTGTAGTTGAACTCTCAAGTCTCCCCCTGATGATGAAGAGCATCTCTGTCACAGGGTCACCTTCACGTACAATGTAAGTGCCCTCAGTGCTCAAGGAGGAGACAAGACGCTCACATATTGCATCAAGCAACTGATCATCCATTTGTGAGAAAAATGGAACCTAGAATGTGACAGACACAAGAATAAGCAACTGGCATGTGAATTTAAATGAAACAGGCATGCAATAGTACTTGCAAAAGCCCAGTATTTAAGGCAAGCATATTTATGGATAAACCATGTAAGTTTAAGCAGCTATGGTAGGTTATAATGCCTAGTTTTACAACAAGTACAGAAACTGAGCTCATGTTCTCTGAATTTACAATGACCTCCTCTGAATAGAAGTGATTTGCACAATCTGCCCTTCTAATGGATAGATGAAGTTGTAGCATCTTAAGGGCAAATCAGCAAATCACTTGAGGAGCTAACTGTAAATTGAAGAGAAACACAGGACATATACATAATTACAACAAAGTCATGGGAGACCAGTGTAATTTCCCCTTCTATCATATGCATAGGATTGACGGCTTCAACTGGATGAACATCAATGCATATCATTTGATAACAAAGACAGTAATTTATTAAAACAATTAACATTTTCAAGGAATCGTACCCGTCGAACAAGGTCCAAGCAGAGGTGACGCTGGATATCATGACGAAGATCAGCAGGTAAGCCACGAAGAATAGTGTCTTCATCTACTCCTCGAGTAGCTACCCACTTATATTGGACAAAACGTCGAACACGTTGTCTCAAATCCTCAGGGAGCTGGCGATGTCGCATCCATTCTTCAGTGTCTCTTCGCTTAAGTCTCCATTCCTCAAGTCGGACTGTCAATGATTGCAGGTATGTCTACATATAAAAAGGAGTAAGTATTATCATCCCCCCGCAATCAGAAACACCAAAAAACACAAGAGGACAGGAATAGGTCCAACTCTTAGCAATAAATGTGCTACAACGGCTGGACTTCAACTCCCTCCTTCCCTTGGTGGCAACCCAAAAATAAGGAAAGAGATAAAAGATGTCAAACCGTTTGATTCTTCTAACAGTCACAAAGTTATATGACCTAAAAGTCAAAGCACAGTGTAAGACCAGAATACGGTTCTTAACCAAATGCTGTAAAGTTTAAGATGGTTTAGCCATTCCAACTTTAACTTGGAGAAGAATTGTTGGTACAAAAAAGAATTCCGGAATAGCTCTTGGTTCAATTACTAATGATCATCAACCGTGGTAGGTTCCATGCATCCACGTGGCATTCCATTCTTCAACTTGCTAATTTGAAAGACAGTTACTCTAATGATCAGGCAAATAGAACTCCATGACTCATTCAAAAGAACAATCATTGTAATGTTTACCCTGCAAAAGTATTTCAACTCAAAGCAACCAAAATTCAAGCTGTGAGAGATTAATGTCATTGGTATCATGTATTAAATATGTGGCAAAGACTCATATATACTTCGTAATCTGAATTAATATCCAATAAAACTTAACAAGCTGGAAGGCAAATCCAGATTTTAAAATTACAAGGTGCAACAAATCCAGTGCAGTATCATATTTGTTCATTCTTCCATGCAAATACCGAGTCAATTTGCACCTTTGTTAACTATTAATCCCCAATGTGGATTCATCAGAATTTGTGTGTGATTTCTTTATAAAAGGCTTTCCTTCTTTATTATGTTTTTGGGTTACAGACTTATGGTGCTAAACGTGTAGTCGGAAGAGGAAAAGCAACCTCTGTTATTTAACATCATGTTTCTACATTTGCTAAAGATGAATCTCGAGGGTGAAATAACTGCAAGGAAATCAAATTAAATCCAAATTCCAAACCATATGCCAAGCTATAATGTTATGTCCTGAAAAGCATGGTCAAAATCTTACGAGACAGATTAAACAAGGCAATTTGAGTCTGTTGTTATCATGTTATTGCCAGACCAAGGAGTTGGCAACACACTGATAACTATCCTTGCATTCACTCAATAAAAGGGAATTAAGCTAATAATGTAAGAATTTGCTTAACACAAGCAGACTGCAGACATGAAACAGACACTGTAACGAGAAACCTTCCCAGGCAGAATAAGTATGACAAGAAAGTTCTAATAAATGTTACAAAAACTTATAATTCATTTTCAAACTAAAAGCTGAAAATGGCAAGGCATTGCCAATACCTGCATATTCCCAATGAGATGCGCAAATAAGACAAGACCCACAATTGCAATAAGTATGGCAAAGGCTGTCTCCCCAATAAATGTACTTGTTGACAAGTTCTGTCCATAAGAACTGTAAAAGAAGAAAAGTTAGGCATGTACTCTCATTTGCTAATATTTATAACTCTATTAATCAATGATCCGATGAGCATTTTGTTGCAATTGCATCTCAAAAATAGAAAATACAGGTATCCCTTTAACAGTCCATTGATTATGTAACAAAGAAACTATTAGATCCAAGTGCTGAAATAAGCCGAATCCATTGGTTACATAAAAAGGATCATATATTCAAGCTAACATATTTTATGCCATATAGAAGAACAAAAGTAGACTAGCATCCTCCAGAATCATTTTCCCTTCCCTATCCTCCAGCACCACTGCACCAGCACCCATGGGCAACAGAAGTAAAATATCAAACAAAAGAAACCAAACACAAACACCAGGAAGAAAACATAAAACAGTGTCTATTCAGACTTGAGGATTGTGCAAGCTTTGCCCTACATTAAATTCTACATCTACTTTTGTTCAGATCTTATTTTTGCACCTAAATATAATGCTTAGTTTTAGAGGGATATCTAGATAAGTTCTACATGAAGAAAGAACAGATCCCTTTACTCCATATACATCAAATGAAAGTTTCCCATCAACTATTATACTACAAGCTATATCTCTACTCAAAATAGTAGACTACTGTACACACTTTAGTAAGTAATCTCATTCCATATGAATCCCTGAGACATAAGCATCTAGTCCTTTTAGAAGAACTCCAAGATGTAAGGTCCTGATCAATTTTCATTGAAAAGCACTGAAAATTCCTTCCCCCCCCCCCCAACCCACCCAACACCCCAATATGGATTCAAAGTGGTAAAATATAAGCTTAGTACAAATCAGTTGATCAATCTCTTCAGAAAAATACAGTTTATAAAGTTCAATACTTATGCCAATCATTGTCCAGATATTGTTGTCTGCATCCAAAAGAATTTTGCCTAAACATATGTGATGTGTTACTGGAACGGGAAATCACATCAGCCATACAAGCAAGCCTAGAATCTGTTATTTTGAAGCTTAAATCATTGGATCTTGCATCTGTAGGAACTGCTACATAGTTCCAATCCTCTAGATTGGGTATCTCCCAAATGTAGGAACTGCAAAGAAATTAAGAGAGAATAATCTCTTTTCATATATCTTAAAGATTATAATGAGCTAATTATATACAAGCTGCCTAAGGCACAAATATGGCAACTACCCTAATAAATTGATTCACAAAATCTCCTAATCAATCCCCTAATTACTGTCCACAAAATCTCATAATCACTTATTACAAAATTCCCTAATTTAAGGGTTAAACTTTCCTAATTCTAGTGTCACAATATTTACAGCATTACTTTCCTAAAATACACCCTTTAGCCATATTTTCCCATAGGAACATATTTCACATCTGAACCTCAACAATCATCCCGTCACATAAGAATCTATCAACATCACTCCACTAAAATCTCCATTCCTGACAAACTTGTTAATACTCTTCCAAGAGGAATAAGGTATTGAGTCGTATTTGCAGCAGGGGTTCAAGGAACCACATTGGACAAGGAAAAAGGGAACCAGGTTTTTGGTATGAAGCAAAAGTTTACTGTTTCTTAAGCTGATCAATTGAATTTGCATGTAAAGATAAAAAGCAGTGACATCATTTTGGTACTTAGATCAGGAAGGCATGATATCATGTCAGAGCATGCACATATATAGGACAGTGCAGTATGAAGGCCAGCAATAGCTTAAGTAGAAGGGGGAGAGAATAAGCACACATGGAAATAATCCTTTGAAATTCATGTTGACCAATTCCTCTGCTTCTTTGTGTTATAAATCATGAAATAGAATGGTTGTCATCTAGATAGGTAGAAGACCAACTAGAACTGGAGCTGCTTTGCCAAGAAAAATGACTAACTTTGAAAATGGGTAGCTTATTTCGTCTGCTTCATCTTATAATGTGTTTGACCACGGGATCTCTTTAAACTGAACTTTCTTTAAGAACAAAATGCATATTAAAGAGTTTTTCTTTAATGGATCATTCAATTTATTGCTTGATTTTCAAGTACTATTATCTAATGAGATTTTCTTTTCAAATGGTTTTTCCTTTTTGGATCAACTTTGAGTATTCTCACCCGATAATCATTGGCAACAACATACACATTTTTGTCACTGTTTCACAAATAAGCAGGGGAAGTATATTACTTAATTCAAGAAACATAAAACCAGTCTAATGTATAGGTTCTTAATTTCTGATATCAACCATTCAATAAAGAACTATTGAAGCTTGTCCAAAAAAATGGTTGAGTTCCACTTGAAAATAACACTCTTCAGCAATCTGCAGAACTTCTCTCACAATTCTTTTAAGAGCTAGTATCAGTGAGCCACCGCCATGGCTTTCTACCACTTAAAGTACAATCCAAAATTTGCAAACATTAACATTAGTCTATGCAGGGATGTTCACCATAATGGACTAAACAAACAAGATTAGCAACCCAATCTTAACACTAAAACTTCTTGTCATTGCCTTTTGAGTTTGCAGATGAATACTTGGCACTCCTATGTCAGTAACATTTATCCATTTGGTACATTTCTCCCATAGATAAAACTTATCATGAGAATGGTTTACGAAAATAGAACTGTGGGAGCAGGGAAAACAAGCTACAGTGGTTATTTACAAAAAGTCGGTAATTAGATATTGGCAGTTCTGGTAAATTCAACACCTAAAATATCAGTTATGAGTCCATGCTTAAGCTCAAAGAAGACAGAAGACGTACTAATGAAGAAGATTTCATAAGAAACCAGAAGAAGCTGCAAAACTTATTTAAGGATGTAATATATGAAGTGCCTTGATATATTTGCAAATCATAACCTGCATATTCGGAGATGGCATACCTTAATTGCTGTAAACCCCACCACAAACAATAGAAGTACTTCTCTACAATATTTGAAGAGACAACATTCTTGGTCACTGCATTTTCAAATATGCCATACTTGAAGGTCGTATTTCCATTTGGATCACAACCTGTAAACACATTGGTGCTATTTGCCCACCTCTTGCGAGCATCCAGATCAGCACTCTCACAATCCAAATATTGAAGCAAGCAAGTCAGTGGACTCTTTTCTTTTCTGCAAATAGATTTCCAGCAAGACATGTATCGATCAATCGACAAAACATACCATGCTGCACCCAAGACCTAAAAGGACAAGTATGTGATGTTAACCGACTATGGAGTACTTGAATTCTGAGAAAAGAAACTGGAAGCACATATTTCGTTCCATATAAGAAAGAAAACATTTTGTTCATCAGCTGAGTATCTAAAATAAAATCCAAGATATACCCAATGGCGAAGCCAAGGACCTTTGCCTAGTGACTAGCATGGACAATATTCGATATTTGAACAAATAATTTATTTTGATTTCTAGCATAAGGAAATTAAAATGAAAGCATAAATAGCATGGATCAATTAGATTCAGATCACACACTTTCAATCCCTTTGGACCGAAAAATAGAATAAATTGAAGCAAGAAAATCAATCTAAAAATAAGAAGTTTCCCTTTCTCCTAACAAATTGTAAATCTAGGTCGAAGAAAGACCTAGAACAATGAAGCATGTTATATCATTTATATACCGTTAAATGAAAAGTTAATTAAGATCGATACTTGGATACTTATCTTAGTTATCTATGGCAAACATCCATGGACACATATTGTGTGGGAAAATATGGCTAAAGGGTGTATTTTAGGAAAGTAATGCTGTAAATATTATAACACTAGAATTAGGAAAGTTTGACCCTTAAATTAGGGGATTTTGTAATCAGTGATTAGGAGATTTTGTGGGTAGTAATTAGGAGATTTTGTGAATCAATTTATTAGGATAGTTGCCATACTTGTGCCTTAGGCAACTTGTATATAATCAACTCATTATAATCTTTAAGGGATAGATGAAAAGAGATTATTCTCTCTCAATTTCTTAGCATAGTATCAGAGCTATTCATCCTGGACTGCTTCTGACTTTTCTGCTTGCACCTACCCTTTGCTTTTTCTTCTTCTTCTGCCGGCCGGCTTTAATTGTTGGTGGTGTTTCTTTCATTCTAATTCCTACGACCAGCCGACCTTAATTGCTGGTATTTCTCCTCTATTTTTCTTCCTCGTAGGTGCCATATAGCCGGCCTTTATTGCTAGTGTCGTTTCTAATTGTTTTGATACTGATTTGTATCGAGTAGCCTTCATTGCTATTATTTTCTCTTCGCTTTCAAGCAGCCTTCATTATTATAGTCTTCTCTTCCGAGCAACCTTCATTGCTGTCATTTTCTCTTTATTTTCCTATTCAGGCAGCCTTAATTGCTACAAATATTTTTTTTTCACCATGTCAACCTCCCAAACACGAGTTGTAAAAGCAAAATGCTGGACGCTTCATGGGAAGCCACCTAACTGAGAATGGGAACAAAACG
Organism: Voacanga thouarsii; assembly: GCA_026120185.1. Taxonomy (NCBI): domain Eukaryota; kingdom Viridiplantae; phylum Streptophyta; class Magnoliopsida; order Gentianales; family Apocynaceae; genus Voacanga; species Voacanga thouarsii. The sequence continues at coordinate 998,649 of JANUWF010001486.1, forward strand.
GGGGACAATCCAAAAGTGGACAAGCCAATGTAGCAGCTGGTCAAATTGCTAAGCCACCAAAGTCAGAAATTGATGGCCTCAACCAATATGAATTAGAAAGGGTTAGAGCTCTCACCAACAGTCTAGAAAAGCTCTCAGGTACTTGTTATGTGGCATATTTAGGTAATTTTTCACTTTCCATTAGATTAAATATTTCAAATACAACATTTTCCACCTCTTAGATCATGGATTCAGAAGTTACCGACCATATGACTCATTCACCAAATATCTTCACCACCTATTCCCCGTGCCTGAGCAGTAGAAAAATAGCCACGGCAGATGGTTCTTTGACCACTGTGTAGGAATTGGAAGGGCCCAAATTAACCCATTGTTAACCTTGAAAAATGTTCTCCATGTACCTAAGCTAGCTATCAATCTGATATCCATCCAAAAACTTGCCCATGACTTACAATATATGGTGGTTTTTCATCATAATGGTTGTGTATTTATTATAATGGTTCTGCTCCATGATTAAAAATCAATTTGGAGTGACCATCAAGAGAGTTAGGTCTGACAATGCACGAGACTATTTCAATCAAACTCTAAGTCCATATTTTCAAAAGGAAGGGATAATCCATGAGTCATCTTATGTGAATATTCCGCAGCAAAATGGAGTTGCAGAGAGGAAAAATGGTGCTCTCCTTGAAAAAACTCGAACATTGTTATTTGAACATCATGTACATAAAACTTTTTGGGGAGAGGCTGTTCTTATAGCAACACATCTCATAAACCGATTGCCATCAAGAGTCCTAGGATTTCAGAGTCCAATGGATGTATTGTCCACCTTTTATCCTAGCTTCCACATCACAATAATCTTGTTCCTAGAGTATTTGGATGTACATCCTTTGTACATGTTCACAGTCACAACCGAGGGAAATTGGATCCTAGAGCTATAAAATATGTATTTGTGGGATATTCGTCGACCCAAAAAGGATACAAGTGCTATCATCCACCCTCCCGAAAATTCTTTGTTTCTATGTATGTTACTTTTAATGAACGTGAATCTTACTTTCCAAACTCTTATCTTCACGGGGAGAAGATGAGAGTTTGGGTTTTGACTTGTTATTGGATCTTTCAACTTCAAATCATCCTACTTCCTCATCCACTAGTGATCCTATCCCAGTTCACTCTGAGCTATCTAAGTATGTCATAGCCTCCTCCAAACTTGTATTTACTCAATCTGACACTGAGTCTGTTCCCAAGGATGTTAGATATGGCAAAGGCAAGATGTATACAAGGCCGAAGACAGCTGCCCCCAAGGCCCCAACCTTACGCAAGTCCAAGAGTCTGATCAAGTAACAACTTCTGAACCCACATTACAAATTGAAACAGAACCAGAGGTAGAGAGTGAGATCCATAAGGGTAGTAGTGACATAGACTTGCCCATTGCATTGAGAAAAAGTGCGAGAGAGTTCACTAAAAGACCTTTATACACCCTTGCACACTTCCTGTCCTTTCAGCGTTTTTCTCTGTCACACAGAGTCTTCCTCAGTAACCTAGAAACCACTGTCATTCCTTCTAATCTATCCGAAGCTTTGTCTAATAAAAAATGGAAACAAACTATAAATGTAGAAATGGAGGCACTGGAAAAGAACAAAACATGGGAGCTTGTGGAGTTACCAGCAAGGAAGAAACCAGTGGGGTGTAAATGGGTGTACATAGTGAAATATAGAGTTGATCGTTCAATGGAAAGATACAAGGCAAGGCCAGTTGCCAAGAGTTATACTTAGATGTATGGAGTGGACTATCTAGAGACTTTTGCTCCAGTTGCAAAATTGAATACTATTAGAGTCCTATTGTCTTTGGCAACTAACTTTGGATGGGATTTACAGCAGTTTGATGTAAAAAATGCTTTCTTGCATGGAGATCTCCAGGAGGAGATATATGGAGATACCTCCAGGTTATGCGAAAGGAGTTGCTGATCATTCAGTCTGTAGGTTAAGGAAGGCATTGTATAGGCTTAAACAATCTCCTCGAGCATGGTTCGACAGGTTTGCCAAGGTTATGGTGATGTAAGGATATAAGTAAAGTCAAGGAGATCATACTTTGTTCATCAAGCATTCGTCTTCAAGGGGAGTCACGGTTCTCTTAGTTTATGTGGATGACATAATTGTTACGGGAAGTGATGATGAGGAGAAACGTTTTTTGAGTGAGTGCTTTGCAAAAGAATTCGAGATTAAGACACTTGGGAAGCTAAAGTATTTTCTCGGAATTGAAGTGGCACATTCAGAGAAGGGTATTTTTCTCTCTCAACAAAAGTATGTAACTGATCTACTCAAAGAGACAGGAAAAACTGCATGCAAACTAGTGAGTACTCCAATAGATCCAAATATAAAGCTTGGACTAGTAGAGGAAGATGTTATGGTAGACAAAGGGGTATATCAACGTTTGGTAGGAAAGCTCATTTATTTATCCCACACACGACCGGATATAGCTTATGCTATGAGTGTGATTAGTCAATTTATGCACAGTCCAAAAGAGGTTCATCTTCGAGCAACACACAGGGTGTTGTAGTATCTTAAAGGTACACCAGGAAGAGGACTTTTTTTTAAGAGAAGTGGGGGCCTAATGCTTGAAGCCTATACAGATGTTGATTATGCTGAGTCATTGATTGATAGAAGATCGACCACTGGATATTGTAAGTTCCTTGGTGAAAATCTTGTGACATGGAGGAGTAAAAAACAAAATGTAGTAGCACGATCTAGTGCAGAGGCTGAGTTTCGAGCAATGGCTCAAGGAGTATGTGAGTTACTTTGATTAAAGATCATTCTACAAGACATAAGGATCAAGTTGGAGGGCCCAATGAAACTTTACTGCAATAATAAGTCTGTAATTAGTATAGCTCATAATCCTATGCAGCATAATCGGACAAAACATATCGAAATTGATAGACATTTTATCAAGGAGAAATTAGAAAGTGGATTGATCTACACACCCTATGTGTCTACAAATGATCAGCTTGCTGATGTGTTAACCAAAGGGTTAAGTGGTCCAGTGTTTGAAAATATTGTATCCAAGCTGGGAATGGAGAATATCTATTCACCAACTTGAAAGAGAGTGTGGCAAAAGGTGGCTAAAGGGTGTATTTTAGGAAAGTAATGCTGTAAATATTGTAACACTAGAATTAGGGAAGTTTGACCTTTAAATTAAGGGATTTTGTAATCAGTGATTAGGAAATTTTGTAGGCAGTAATTAGGGAATTGATTAGGAAATTTTGTGAATCAATTTATTAGGATAGTTGCTATAGTTGTGCCTTAGGCAGCTTGTATATAATCAGTTCATTGTAATCTTTAAGGGATAGATGAAAAGAGATTATTCTCTCTCAATTTCTTAGCATATATCATGCATTCCCAAATATTGGATAAAGATATTAGATTTTACTGTGAAAAATTTAGCACTGCAAAATTTTGTTTTAAACTAGTGCACTAGAAACAACATTTCAGATTGTTTTAGCAAGCCTCAAAATTTCAGCAGGCAAGTATAGAGTAAAATTGAAAAAAGTTTAGTTCTACTTATATAGAATTGGGGGGTACAATGCTTACACCTCTTATGCATGCGGCAGAGGCACTACACTTATCATACTTGAACAAGCATGGTCTGTATATAAACTGAAATTATAACCAGTTAGCAACTGCACGCAAGAAAGTCAGAGATACTTACATGGCTAGCCAACATGTAGAGTAGCAAATTGTAAGCAGCACCAGCCCAAGCAGTCTTTGTGACTAGTCCAGTTGCTTTAATAATTTGGGAACTTAAAGGAAAAATAAGATACAACCGCGGAACATACTGGATTAGGACAATTAGGGCAAGGGCATTATTATTATGATTTGCTCGCCGATTCCGCATTGCTGGTATGATAAACCAGATAACAATCTGCAATAAAATTGCCGATCACCAATTTTTTCAAAGTTGTTCCAACAGTTGATAAAAGAACACTGACCGCACAACACATTCATGAACCAAAAGTACATATCTTACTGGAACAAAGAACGGATAATTAAAAGCCAGGATCATACTGAGGCTATCTCTCCCAATACTTCAATCCTAAACATTAATCAAAAGTCAGAAAAATAATCTGTTCTTTAGAGTGCTTCAACAATGCTGAGCAACATCCATTGGATCTCAAATACAAAGGAACAACTCCCAGCAATCAGCTGCTATCTAACTAATGAATTAAATATACGACTACTATCATCCTGATCTTTCACACAATATAACACCAACTAAAACTCTCCTTATAACTAGATTTCTATTATTAGTATGCTTTGTTTGCCACACACAACAAAGAGAAGCAGACAAATTTCTTGGGTGCTAACCCAATATTAGTGTTTTCCAAGCAAATTCATCACTCCCAAATTAACATGCTATTGGAGGATTAACTATTTGAGTACTTCCGTCCGCCTTCCAGTTCCAAATATCATTTCTTGCACATGTAATCAGAAACCTCATGAAGTAGTTTAGGCCTGGGTCATTTCTATTGGTTCATCTTCCAAGGCCGTTCAAAAGATTACGTGTCAACTCATGTTGGACCATTTTTATGATCCTATCTGAAATGCTAGCTTCCTTTTTCCTAGCAGTTTTGTCTTAAGGATTCTAGTCTTATGCTTCTTTTCCCATAATATATCCCTGCAAAAGCTCATTTTCAATCACTTCTACATACTCTTTTTCTGTAAAGCCTTTCTCTATTGCCTGTCAAAATATGAAAGATAGTTCAACTGTTCTTTGATTCTGCAATTTTCATGTTCTATTCTGAGTTGCAACTACTATCCTGCATAAAGTAACTTGTTCGTTTGCAAGTTCTCCATATTTACTTTCCTAACAAGGCTTAGTAAACATATATATGTCCCAATAGACCCTCTCACAATCAACCAATCAATTTTGTCCAACATAGACTACTCACAGGCTTGCAATTATCCTTTTTACTAAAACTGGATTTGAAGAAAGCATCTTGAAGCAAAGTCCAGAAGGAGATGTAAAATTGGAGTTGAATCAAATATGTGATATATAATATGCATATTCATTTTCATACAGGGCAAGCTTCAACACCACCAATACTGTAGAAATGGCGACCCTAATGCTTCAACAACAAAGATGAACATACATTACAGAAATGAAAGACTTTTGACTGCCTTGATTACTCAATCTTGCTTCTTTCAGGTTAAACAATGTTATTTTTGCAGGAATTTGAAGTTGCAGAATTTATGAAATGACAAGAATTGAAATATTCCAAAAAATATATTAAGGAATGAAATTTGGTTGTTCTTTCCTAAACAAGACATTTTGTAAAATTTGTAAAATCACACAGAGAGGATAGGATGACATAATAAACTGGGGGCTTTCTGTATGGCATGAAATTTCCATACCCTAACCTTTTATCTGATAGTGAAATACCAATTGATTATCTCAAATTTTACTTGATGGAAATGAAAATAACTACAGATTGAAAAACCTCAAACTTTATAATTCTCGTCAGTGGATTCCTACGTAAAGAACATTTGTTTAAAACATTCCATGACAAATAGGCCCATTGGCTGATTTAATTGCACAATTGCATCATAACTCCAACAAGAGTTGGTTTACTCCAAAGAACATGCATCAAGAGCACATTCCATGCAAAATATGCATATTGAGAGCACAACTCAATCATAACCAAAAGATTTTGTTCACTCCATAAAGAACATGTATTTAGGACATTCCACAGAAGATACAGATATTGGTCGATTTGAAGGTAGACAGCTTCCTAGCCTGAACCCTAAGAAGCACAAACCCAAGGTCTTCAAAGTTCTCAGCGGGGAAAAAAAAAGGAGCAAACAGATTGAAAGTCTTCCCTAAGTGATACTTACTATTGAACAGGTAAAATTTATTTGTAGGGTCCTTCAAGAACTGGACTGGAGCAATCATTAGCACTGCATCTCCACCACAAGGAAATAGAACATTTCCTCAGTGATGATGATTATATGCAAGACACCACTAGAAAATAACATTGCATGGCCAATTAAATCTCAGATTTTAGAAGTTTGAAGACATAAAATCATCTGATTATTACCTAGTAACTTCCAGTCGTTTTTGCCAATGACACCAGAAAGAAACAAGCCCATCAAGGCCTCACATTATATCACCAACAGAAATGCAGAACAAGAGTCTGACAAACTGAAGAAGAAAATACGAATATCTATCCGCAGCAAAGCCTCACATAGTCAGATGAGTCAGATAAGACACTACCAGTACCTGACAAACTTCATACATTCCTAGAAATAGCCTTACACTCAGAGAGGAAATAGGCATGATGTCCACGTTTCTAGACAAAAGGATACTTCCCTTCAGCCAGCTAACAGTTATATATCAAAATTAAAACACATATGCCAATAACTGGCGAAGAATTGATGGTAGAAAGTTTATCGATGTAACAAGAAGTACCTGGGGAAGAGGTAATGTTGCAATCAGATCAATGAAAAAGTCAGATCTCAAATATCTCTTGGCAATCTTCTTGGGATCCATGACAAGCTCACCCCTCCCAAATACCCTTGAACTTGGGGCGACATAAGCTGTCCTAAACTTAATTACAACATGCAACAGATAGAATAGATCTGCAATAGTGCGGAAAAGGGTTACTACAATCCGCAACTTCAAATCTGTCTTCACACACCCTGCATTCTCATCACCCCCTATACTAGGCAAGTAAAAATAAAGTGGGTCGACAAACAATGCCACCAAGCAAGAAACGATGAAAATCCTATTCCAATTTAGCACAATATCACTGCCTGGATCAAGTATTCGCTTTCGCCAAGGTTCGTGTTCCTCTGGGAACACTTTGGACCTCCCAAATTTAATGCTTTCCATAATTTTACTGTTACCATTGTTATTCAACAAATGCGATGAAAATTTGTACCCAGAAGATGAGTCCTCTACTTTTGAAGGATGAGTTCTTCCTCCCCAGAACACATTCTTCTGTTGCTTCACATCGGAATAGAACCTAAAACCAACAAATCCAAGTAAAAATCAGCAATTTCCTCCCGCACCTATTCTAAATTACAAGACGAACAGAGAGCTAAAGAAGAAAGCACAACACGAAACACTTGGAATGTTGGTAACAGCCTCTATGTGCAGCAACTAAAGAGGGCAGAAGACAAAATTATGGGTTTCATCTACATTTCAATAACTCTGTTCCCAGAACAAGAAATTTGCACTTAAACAAGCAAACAAATTCCAACTTTTGCACACTTTAACAATAACAAAATCCAGTCTTTCGACTCTTAGATGCTAAACGAGCAATAAATTTCTTTTTCCCAATTATACTAGACAACTATCTTTCCCTTTTCTATATTTCTTAGATTAAAAAGAAAAGAATAAGAACCCACAAAAATGACAAATTATACATACCTTACAAGCTTTTCTTTATTAACTTCCATCCCACAATCTTTGGTATGGAACCCAAATTTCCCCGTCTCCTAGAGTTGGAAGAAACGGAAAATCAACGCTCCCTCTCTTGATTTCTTCTTGAAATGAAGTCTTGTAGCAGGAAAGAAAAAGAACAAACCAACACTCAAATGCCCAAAATGGCCTTTCAATTAGTACCAACACAAAAAAGGAAAGAAGAAAGCAGCAAAATAGAGGACATGCTCTTGTGTGTGAAAAGAAGAAATGTCAAATTCAGATTTGCAGGCTCAAAAGAATTGTAGAAGGGATTGGGTTGAAGAGAAGAGTGGTGAATGGTTAACAGTGGTATAATTTTTTGGTACGGCCCGTGAGATTGGAACATAATTAGCTGTAATTGGAGGTATTTTACATCATCTTCTTGCTGATGAATATTGATTAGTGCAGTAAAACTGATGCAATTAGTCAAGACATGTTGACTTGCTGATCTGTCAATGGCTTGTCTGTATGTTTGTGCGGTCACATTCATCATTAGACCCACCAGAATCTTGAACCGCAATTGAACTTTCCTGGCCAAAGTCTACCCTACTCCAATACTCACACTTCCACCTTAATGCCCATCTCATTTAATACACATTTGTAAAATAAAGATTGTCAATAATTTTCTAAAATTTTAGGTGTGAAATATTAATATGGGTCCTGAAATTTTTCAAAAACAAAGTAATAAGATAAAAATGTAGATCAATTAGTAAATAGTAGTATTTCATATTAACATTAATGAAAATGTGATAACTCAAATGTTTCATATGCAAAAGTTTGATTTGTATTGCATATTTAAATATATTTAAAAAAGATCATAGCAGGGGCGAGTGACAATGCGTGCATTTTCATTTTCAAAATTTTTAAAAATTTATTATTATTTTAGTAAAATTTCTTTCATATTCAAAAATATTTTAATAACTCTTTTAATATATATATTTTTATATAATTTGTTATTTTACCCTTATATTTCTAATTTCTGCCCTAAATTATAGGATAGATGCTCAATCCTTTTCTAATTTTCTTAATAAAATTTTGAAAATCATAATCTTGGTGCTAATATGTACCTTTTCTAGTTTCCTTTATACTATGCTTATGTAAGATTAAAGAGTGCCTAATGTTTCCTACTCACAACTCTGCAGCTTTTGAGAACTTATAGAAGCAATTTTTACTTGTGAACCTCAATGCCGTGACAATCTACATGCTAAAGCATTTTAAAAAATTCTAATATGAACTCAATTTATATGAATTATATGTATTAAAAATATATACTTTATACAATAAAAATTATACAATATAATTCCTCAATATATGTAGACTATAAATTTACCATACATGCAATAATTGATCAAAGCCTTTCACATGTTTGGGCATGGTAGTGTGCTCACACATAACTGGTGCAAGTGCCTGCTATAAAAAAGTGAGGTTTTTGCAAGCTGTATTTTGGGTGGATTTGACTTAAAATCTTTATTTCGCAGAAGTTGGGAACCTTATTCTTATGGTTAACTCCAAGGAGAATTTTGTTATTTTGGTGGCCTATAAATAAATAAAAATATATAATAAACTATAATATTATAAAGTTTGTAAAATTTTCTAAAAGATGAATACTATTTTTTTTTTACTTATTCTTATGGTTAACTCCAAGGAGAATTTTGTTATTTTGGTGGCCTATAAATAAATAAAAATATATAATAAACTATAATATTATAAAGTTTGTAAAATTTTCTAAAAGATGAATACTATTTTTTTTTAAAAAAAATATTGTATTTAATAAATTGAGGGTTGTTGGGGTGGCGGCAGGAGGCGGCTTGGCTCTAACTGCCTCTCCAAACTCCCATTAGCTTTTTGGTCTTGCAGGTGTGGTGTGGAGGGACCCTTAAGTGATACTTTATCAATCTCCTCCCTGTCCTCTTAACACATCCAAAAAATAAAAAGCAATATTTATGGATCATATTAGTTTTGAAATGTGTATGAGTAAAGAAATCGTAACAGATTCTCAATATAAATATATTTGTAAGAATTTCAAAATAATATATAAAAAAATGTTTGATAATCTAAAACTAAACTATCATTATATTTAATTTTTTATTTTACAATTTTTTTGAATTTTGAATGAATAAAATTATAATGACGTATTCAATTTTTTGAAACGGCACTTTATTTATTTTTATAACTTATTTTATTTTATTATTAATGATGTTGTATTTTGATATATTTTATTTATTGTTTGAAGTTATATTTTAAATTTTTATTATTTTATTATAATTTTTTAGATTCTCAAATTTTAAATTTGTTGATTTTTTTAATATTAGTTTTTTACTTATTTAGTTTTTAAATTCTATTAGAAAATTTTTCTCTACCTGCCCCGCTGAGCTCCTACTTCTTCACCTGATGATAGGTTGGGTGTAGAAATGTTTTTGTCCCTGACAGTTTATACCGAGAATTCTTGCTTTTTTTTCGTTATAGGATGGTCGAGAAGGAATTGAGATATTAAAAGGCGGGATAGGAGTGAGATTTTTAGTCCTTGACCATCCGATTAAATTTCGTAGATCTAGACAATTTCATTTAAAATGAATACATTTCAGTACCCAAAATAAAATAAAACTAGAATTTTATCATTGAGAAATCCCTCCCCCAACACCCGAATAAAAAAAAAAGAAGATAAATCTAAGTAATCTCAAAAAAGCAATAGTAGAATTTCACTAGATGCCAACAAGGGGTAGAAAATTTAATTTTTTTACCGAACACCAGCACATGAAGTAACAATAGAACAAATAATATGTAAAAAATAAGTTCTGAGATTAAAATGATCGAAAAAATATTTAGGGGTGTTAAAAATCAAATAATTTGAAGACTAAATTTTCTCAAAAATAAATATTTAGGAACTTAAAAATTACAAGTGAATTAACGACCAACGAGGCGATGGAAAATATATATTAATATATAATAAATATATAAAAATAAAAATAATAAAAATTTACTAAATATGCAGGTCAAGTTAAAAATAATAGAATCTACATTCTCAATCTGCTTCCCTGATGGGACGAGGGATAGGGCACAATCCTATCCCTATCTCTACCTAAATTAAAGAATTTCTAATACAATAAGTTCGAAACTCGATTTAAATTGAAAAATTACAATTCATAATCAGTGTGATGTTGTTATGATAAGGAAAGTAAAAGTATCAAGAGGCGGGAACAAAGTGTTAGAAAGCAGGATACCTACGAGTACAGACAGACAACTCAACTGAATTGAATAAGCACCGCCTATACCCGATTAGGGCTTTAACAAATACAATTATCAACTATTAATAAAGCCGGTAAAGCCAAACAGTCTAAGCGTAAAGTAACTAGACAGAATTCAAACTTAATAGACAAGTCAGTAATGGACCTGAGAGACTTGCAAGCGGTTCCACCAGAACGTATCAGGTACCGGTACTCCTCTGGACAAGCTGCGACGCAACAGACAGAAGTGTTGATCGAATCACCAATTCAATACTGGTTTGCCTTTAAGAAGTTATTCGCCCTACTCTGATGCGATGGGTACAACGACTTTTCTTACAGAATAAGACGGTCTCAGATTGCTGTCGACGCACACCAAATGCAATCACCTCGAAAATCACCTCAGTTCACCGGTCCCATTCAGTTAAAATACTATAGATCGTGGTAGGGAGAACGGAAGAAGCGATTTTTCTCTCAAGGAAGCAAAACACGAAAAAACTTCACCCTAGCGGCAGCTCTGTTTGTTTCCTTTTAATCTCGCCTAATAAAAAATCAAAACTCAATCCGAATTAGGAGATCCTAATTCCAATTAGATTTTATGTTTCCTTTTTCTTTTCAATGTAGAGTTAATTTGAGCTAAATAAAAAATAGAGGAATGTGAAAATATGGCCCAAGCCCGAGCCGGGCCGAGCAGGCGGCGCATGCGTGTGACATCCTCTGTACTTTGGGCTTTTCTATCAAATTTATAGAAAAGCCTTTTAGTATATAAAGGCTTTCACACTCTTCAATTTTTTTCATGTGGGACTCATGTCTAACATAAGTTCTCAAATGATTAACCACCCAACTTTAACAACATTTAATTATGGATTCCCACAATGAAAATGGTTTCTACCACAATTAAAATAATCTCTAACATGTTAAGAATAACTCCCATTAATTGTTTTAGGCTAACTAATCATGAGTTAAAAGTTATTAACTCCCAAAGTTGCCATTTTTAACAATCCCCCACAAATCCATAGTTAAAGACTATCCATGATTTACATAATTTGCTTTCGATAATGGTACCTTCCGGTTTGAACCACTGCTTAAGTTATCCAACTTATGCTCCCACAGGAACAGATGAATTTAAGCCTTGAATTTGAACCTTGAGTATGACGGCGTCCATTGGTAACAACAGACTATCGACTATGGAGATCATCTTTAGGGTTGACATGTTATGGCCATGTGTCCTGATCTTGTCTCATGAGTATATTCAGAGAAAACTCAATTCCCTTTAGTTGTGGCTACACAACACCACTCACATAGTTGACGATCTCCAATGATGTACTGCTAGCATCTTGTCAAAAAAGACTTGACCTCATTCAGAGTCAAAACTCTTACTAATTGCAGTAAACACGCCACAAGCTTTCAGTGAAAGAACCTAGATACAAAAGTATCAAAATAGGAGTCAGATTCACTCAAACAGCTTGTTTATACCACATTGAACTGCCTTATGGGATCTCTACTTGGCCAGTTAGGTTACCATTGTAGGTGAATTATTGCTGGGTTATCAGTCCCATTCCCACCCTGGATTTAAGGAATAAGAATGTTTCCAATCCCTTAGTTAGGGAGTCTGCAATGTTATCTTTGGATCCAATAAAGTCAACAGACACCACCATTTCAGACATTAACTCCCTTATAGATTTAAGTCTAACTTAGATGTGTCTTTTAGTCTTTTGATTATACTTGGTACTCTTTATCTTTGCAATTATGGTTTGACTATCACAATGCACAGATATAGTAGTAACGGGCTTGCTGATCATTGGCAAAGAGGACAAAAGTCCAAGCAATCATTCAGCTTTCGTTCCAGTAGTATCCAAGACACATAACTCAGCCTCAAAAGTTGACCAAGTTATCAAAGTCTGTTTACAAGACTTCCAGGCGACTACTCCGCCACCTAAAGTAAACATATATCTAGTGCAATCATTACTACTAGAGTTCTTGGCTATCCAACTTGCATCACTATACCCTTAAAGTACAATAGGGAATTTCCCATAATGCAGCCCAAGGGAAACAGTTCCCTTCAAGTACCTTAGTACTCTATCCAAGGCCTCCCAATGAGTCTGATTTGGACAACTTGCATATCTTGCCAGCTTAGATGCAAAAAATGAAATATCTGGTCTTGAGCCATTTACAAGATATTGCAAGTTATCAATAATTTGAGAATATTTTAATTGAGACACGGGAATTCCACTTTCATTCTTGAACAAAGCTACAGAAGGGTCACTTGGAGTTTTAGTAATTCTACAATTTTGATAACCATATTTATCAAGAACACTCTCAACATAGTGAATTTGAAAAATGGTTATCCCCTCAATTGAGCTAATCAACTTTAGGTCAAGAATCACATTTGTTATCCCATATCCTTCATTTTAAGCTTACTTTTCAAAAATGATTTGGTCTCATTAATTATCTCAACATTGGACCCAAATAGTAAAATATCATCCACATACAGGTATTGCACAATACATGCATTACCTTTAACCTTACAGTAAACATACTTGCCATTCTCATTTATGATGAAGCCAAATGATAAAATAGTTTTATCAATTTTTTCATGCCATTGTTTGGGTACTTGCTTTAGACCATATAGGGATTTAATAAGTTTACAAACTTTTCATTCATTTCCTTTGGCTACAAATCCCTCAAGTTAATCCATATATATCTCTTCTTCAAGATTACCATGAAGAAAAACTATCTTCACATCCATTTGGCGGATGGTGAGACCATATATAGAAGCCAATGCAATTAGCACTCGGATTGTAGTCAACGAGCAACAAGATAGTATGTATCAAAATAGTCTATTCTCTCTTTCTGTCTAAACCATTTGGCAACTAATTTGGCTTTATACTTATCTATGGTCCCATCTGATTTAAGTTTCTTCTTAAATATCCATTTGTATCCAATTGTAGTGCACCCAGGAGAGAGATCTACTAGTTCCCATATCCCATTAGAGACAATAGAATCCATCTCACTTTTGACAGCTCATTTCCAATGCCCTGCTTCTGAGGAAGTAATGGCTGCTTGAAAGGTTAAAGGTTCGTCCTCAACATTGTAAGTGACAAAGTCACTTCCAAAGTCCTTGACTACCTTAACTCTCTTACTCCTTCTAGGTTCTTCCAATTCCTCAATTTGAGTGTTAGAACTATTTGGACCTGCCCCCACCTCGTTCATCCTTTCCATATGATCAGGAATAGAATTAGATGTTAAGGCTAAATTTAAAGTAGAAATATCTTGAGGCAAACCAATTTTCATGGGAAACACATCCTCAGAATGTAGCATTACTGTATTGAATAATAGTGTGAATATCTATGCCAGGTATTTCAGACTTAATTACCAAAAACCTCATAACATAGCTTGTTTTCACATAACTAATAAAGATGGCATCAACAGTCTTTGGTCCTAACTTCTTCCTCTTGTACTCAGGGATTAGAACTTTTGGAAGACAACCCCACACACGGAAGTATTTTAAGTTAAGTTTCCTACATTTCCAGATTTCAAACGGAGTTACCTCTTTATGTTTATGAGGGACTCTATTTAGAATATGGTAAGCCGTATTCAAAGCCTCACCCTACATATACTTAAGCAATTCAGAATTCAAAGGTAAACTGTTAATAATATCTTTAAACGTTCTATTTTTCCATTCAACAATCCCATTATATTGGGGAGAATAAGGGGGTGTCTCCCCATGAATTATGTCATTATTTTGGCAATATTCAACAAATGGATTAAACCCATACTCTCCACCTCTATCAAATCTTAACCTTTTAAGTTTCTTGCCAATTTGAGTTTCGGCTTCATTTTTAAATATGAGAAACTTTTCAAGTGCTTCATCTTTATATTTAAATAAATAAACATAGCAATATTTACTGCAATCGTCAATAGAAGTAATGAAGTATTTCTTATGATCCTTAGTCAACAAACAATTAAATTCACAAATATTTGTGTGAACTAAATCAAGTATTTTTGAATCCCTTTCAATTGAATGATAGGGTTTCCTGGTTGTTTTAGCTTCCATACACACTTGACATTTGTTATTCTTATCAATTGAATGTTTAGAGATCAAGTCTAAATTCATCATTCTTTTAACAGAATCTAAATTTAAATGTCTAAGTCTACTATGCCAAATATTAGTGGATTCAATAATGTGCACCATAGGATAAATAGAATTCTCAACAGAAAAAGCTTTATTCAAATTAGAAGTAAATAGTTCAACTCTTAATTTAAACAAACCATCTGACAAATAATCTTTGCCAATAAAAGAATTGTAGTGCATAATTACTACTTTATTACATTTGAAAGTAAATTCATAACCCTCTCTAACTAAATAGGAACTACTAAGAATATTCCTACTAACTGTTGGAACATGTTGTACCCTATGAAGAGAAAGAATACGCCTTGAAGGAAACTTCAAATCTATGTGTCCAATCCCCAACACATTGGCTGTAGCTGAGTTCCCCATCTTCACAGTTTTTTCTTTAATAGGCTGGTAAAACACAAACAGTAATTTATTAGTACAAACGTGCATATTTGCTCTAGTATCAACCAGTCATTCAAGTGGCTCATAAATAGTAAAGACTTATGGGTTAACAGAAACATACCTTTCACCATCATTGGAAGTAGTGATGCCAGTCCCAACCTCAATTGTACAAACCTCAACAAAGTGTGTACTCAAATCAACTTCTACTTGACCAGTATCCTCTACCACCACATTGACTTGGGCTTCAGAATTTGATCCTTATTTGATTTTGGACTTTTTAGATGGATAATCCTTAGCCTAATGTCCAACCTAACCACAATTCTAGCAAGGTTTGTTTGCTTTCAATTTCTTCTTGGCCTTACATTTTGTCTTGTTAATATTTTTAGAGTTTGAATTAACCCCTACATTCATTTGATTATTACTCTTCTTCCCAATAGTCACTACATGGACATTAGACTCCACAGGTACAATATTACTATTCTTTCTATATTATTTCTCAATAGATATTGATTTCATCAGATCGTTTAGAGAAATCTTCTTCGTCTTGTGTTTGAGAGACATACCAAAGTCCTCCTAAGACTTAGAAAATTTCTCTATCAATGACATCACTTGGAACTTCTCAGGAAGTTCCATATCCGATTCATAAAGAGAGTGAATACTCAATTGCAACTCTTGAGTCTGTTCAATCACAGACTTGCCCTCAACCATCTGAAACTTTAGGAATTTTGAGACATAAAACTTTTCCAGACTTTGATCCTCGGTATTATATTTCCTATCCAATTCATTCCATAGCATCTTTGCTGTGTATGACTCAAAACAATAGACATCAAAAAGAGCATTTGTCAATACTGACAGTATTGCCCATCTGCTTACATTGTTTCGTTCATCCTATGCAGCAATCTCAGCTATTCTAGGATGCCTATCAATTGGTATGGGTCTGTCTATTTGCACTACCGACAATAAGCCCCTCATGGTCAACCACATTTTCATACGTTGTTGCCAATGCTTGAAATTTTGCCCTGGACCAAATTTGTCTGGCAGACCATTCAAGTCAACCAAAGGCTTATATTCAACAGATGCAGTACCTGACAAACTGGCCATTACACATAAACAGATAATTGCAGAATAACTTCTTGAAGACTGTTAGAAATCAGGGTACCTACGAGCACAGACAGGTAACTCAATTGAATTGAACATGCACTGCCTATACTCGACCGGGGTTCTAACAAATGCAATTATCAACTATCAATAAAGCCGACAAGGCTAAACAGTCCAAGCGTAAAGTAATTAGATAGAATTCAAACTTAATAGACAAGTCAGTAATGGATCTGAGAGACTTGCTCGCGGTTCCACAGAACGTACCAGGTGTTGGCACTCCTCTGGACAAACTGCGACGCAATGGATAGAAGCGCTGACTAAATCACCAATTCAATACTGGTTTACCTTCAAGAAGTTATTCGCCTCACTCCTGTGCGATGGGTACAACAACTCTCTTTGGAGGATAAGACGGTCTCAAATCGCTGTCGACGCACACCAACTACAATTACTTCAAAAATTTCCTCAATTGACCGGTATCGTTCAGTTAAAATACTATGGATTGTGGTAGGGAGAACGGAAGAGTCGATTTTTCTCTCAAGAAAGCAAAACACAAAAAACCGTCACTCTAGCGGCGGCTCTGTTCGTTTCTTTTTAATCTCGCCTAAAAAAAAAATCAAAACCCAATCCGGATTAGAAGACCCTAATTCCAATTAGATTTTATGTTTCTTTTTTTTTTTCAAGTTAGAAAGCCCGAGTGGGGCGGGCGGCGTGCGCGTGTAGCATTCTCCATACCTTGGGCTTTTCTATAGAAAAATCTTTTAGTATATAAAGGCTTTCACACTCCTCAATTTTTTCCATGTGGGACTCATGTCTAACATAAGTTCCCAAATGGTTAACCACCCAACTTTAACAACATTTAATTATAAATTCCCACCATGAAAATGGCTTCTACCATAATCAAAACAATCTCTAACATGTCAAGAATAACTCTCATTAATTATTTTAGGCTAACTAATCATGAGTTAAAAGTTATTAACTCCCAAAGTTACCATTTTTAACACAAAGATAATGGAAACATCAATATTTTCTTATTCTTATTATTATTCTTCTTCTTCTCTCTTTGTGTTTAATATTTATATTTGATTTTGATTTTTTAAAGTTGATAATAAATAATAAAATAAAGCAAAAATTGCTAATTGTTAATCACACTTGGTTATTGTATTTGTCTCTCACATCTTATAAATTTGTGCCAGACTATTTTATCCCAGATATCCAAAAAACCTTCCATTAAAAAAAAAAAAAAACTATTCATTCTATTCTAAATTGAATGTCACAACTCTATCAAAACTTTTATATAAACAGTCACATTCCATTTGGTACGAAGAAAGATGTTCAAATAAAAATAATAACCTAACAATCAGTATTTTTAGTATTTTCTTTTTAAAAATCTTTGAAGATTCAATTTTTATTTCTTAAACTATTAATCAAGAATGATTAATATTTAATCTATAGGATTAATATTAGGATTCGTGCCATAAAATTAGAAAAAAGATTCTCTGGAAAAATATGAATGTTTCATTTTGATTTGTCATGTAGATGCATGAGATTATTTGATTATGAATAATTTATTTCCTTATTTCTGTTAATTAAAGTTATTAATAGTAAAAATTATAAATTAGTAATTTTTTTTTTTGGATGAGGAGATTAATTGGAAAAGTTTAAAAATGTTATTATTATTTTAAAAAAATATATTTATTTTTAAAATATTCAAAAATAGATACATTGATATTTAATTTTGGATGGGAGAAGTACATGAAATTCTTGTAGCTGGATTGCCATCAGGCTTGTGTATATTGGGTCTGTCCATATGACCCAGCCTCAGATGAATTTCAACGTG
Source organism: Voacanga thouarsii (assembly GCA_026120185.1). NCBI lineage: Eukaryota > Viridiplantae > Streptophyta > Magnoliopsida > Gentianales > Apocynaceae > Voacanga > Voacanga thouarsii. The sequence continues at coordinate 1,016,776 of JANUWF010001486.1, forward strand.
AAATGTTTGAGCCCAAGTTTCCTTGGGTTGGCAATATTGACATTGAACTTGGTCTGAAAAAGAATGCGAGTTTCGAGCCCACATTGGGACGGCCCAGGCCCTTTATTCTATTATTCTTTATAAAAAACAAGTCTTTTATGCCACAAACTTCATCTAAAATTTGATTTAATATTATTTGAATCTCTTGATATTTTAAAAATATTAATTACCTCCTATAATTTGAACGACAAGATAAAAAATTTAGTAATTAATTTATTATTTTTCCTTGTATGAGTGTAACTATTAAAATAATAGTTATGTATATATATATATATCAATGTATTTTAAAAAAATCTTATATCACATATAATCATTAAATATTAAGAATCATGTTAATTACAAAAAATGATACTTCTTTTAAAATCTCGCTCTACTTTAGGGCCAAAGTTGGACCAACTAGTTTTCACATCAGGTTCGGCCCGACAAAATTCAAGGCCCTAATTCCCAACAACAAGGGATGAACTAATGAACCTAAAAGATGCAGCTTAGGGTCCCTTGTAGGAAAACAAAGGACAATGAGTAGGGAGCACCAAACTCCATCTCATTCAATATAACCACCAGTCTCCGCTTGATGTGAAGTTGGTGCAAATTATTGAAAAAGAAACTATAATAGATTTTTTGCACTATTTTTCTCTTATTTCTACTAAGAAGCTTGAGAATTGCCAAAAGAAATAAAAGGTGAACACAGAATCTTATGGGAAATTTGCTGGTTATCAGAACAAAGAAATGTTCCATTGCTGAAGATATCCCATTATAATAAGCTTCCAGAAGGATAAGCAAATCATGCTTCGCTTATGCTGTGTCAGTTTACTTAAGGCACAACAAGCCTAAGGATTGAACGCACTCAGATACAAGTTTTTTAGAAAATCAAGATTGTGGCTCTGCTGAAAAATCCACCTGCACTTGCCAAATAGGAAACAAAAGAGAAGATTCATGGATAATAGAACAGGCATCATGCATCTTGATTGATCCATGCATGAAAAGAAACAACCTCATTGCTCCTTAAAGGGGGTGGGGGGGGGGGGGTGAATGGAACATTAGAGGGGGAAAAAATTCATGACTCGAGCAGGAAAATAATAGATTTTGGTTCTTTTATCATAGCGTTGCTGTCAAAATAGGAAACCGATGCAAACGGAAATCAGCTTCGTATCCGACAAACACAAACGATCCGATATGGTGCAAAAGAAAATGGTATCAGATCTTTTTTGAATCAGGGATTGAGTTCCTTGAGCTTACTATAATAAGGGCTCAAGAAGGTCGGTCAAGCATACTAAACGGAAGGACTTTGCTGGGAGAATAAGATGATAGTTGTATTAATTGACTTAATGAAAGATGCAAAAAAAAAGGCCCGATATTGAAAATATGAACAGAAAGCTGTAAGAAAAGCTGTAAGGAAAACTGTAAACAATGCTAGTAAGCTGCAACAGAGCAGTAAGAAAGCTGCAAAAAACTAAGATCCTAGACTAGAAAGTTGGAAATGATAATGAGGTAAAAATGAAATTAAACTCTCCTGGTTGATGATTTGATTGGTCTCTCGATTTTGGGTGAGGCTCCTCATTTTATACTTGCTGTAAATGAGCCACTAATAGATCGCGTAATTTCTTCCGACCAAAGAATGCTCCCAACAATCGTGCAGAATTCCTTGCGCCGAAAGATCAGGAATCTGTTTTTTCTTCTTATCGGTTCCGTGGTACCGATGTTGACCATGACCATCGGCTGCTTGAAAGATTGACTTCATCGGTTCATCCCAATTTGTCCGATCGGCATCGGTTCAAAGTAGCCGTTATATTGGTTGGGCAAAGCTGACGTCAACACATGCCCCCTCGAGTCCTGTTGTTTTGGCAGACGTGAGTCAGCGAAACGATGAGAATCGTACAACTATTAATGGCAGCCGTTCTTTTTCTGACGAAATTGAAACGTCCCGAACGTTGTGGAATCATTGTGACGCCTCGGCCTTAGAACCCATGAACGGCTTAATTTCAAACTTCCTTATAAATTTCGGTGGTCCCCAGTCGGAACTCCTTACTCCTTTCAACTTTTATCTCCTTCAGAATTCTATTGCTTGAGCAATTCATCGGTCTTTTATCTTCTTGCCCTAATCCCTTGCAAACCGTGAATTTCCTCTTGGTAAAAGCAATGTCACAATGGAAACCCCTACCGATAAGAATATTCTGTCCCTGGTCCAAGCCGATGCCAGGTTGTTTGCCTTGGGTCCGCGCCTCCTGCCTGCCGAGGTTACCGCTGAACACCTGCGGTTTGCCTTGCCGGCTAATTTCACACTCCCTCTGCAATAGGACACTTTCACAACCGCCAATCTTCCCTCTTTTTTCCGCCATTGGCCCCGCAAACTCAAAAATTACCGAGAATGACGAGATCGTTGCTACGCCCAATTTGGGGCTATCTGGGCACAATGGGGGATCTTGGATGCCATCATGATGATCGACTTTGAGATGGCGTTTGACCGCAATCTGTTTGCCGCCGTCCTACCCTTTTGGTTTTCGGCGATCAACGGCTTCATCTTCCCGCACGGGATGTTTTCTCCCATCATTCTTGATATCTGCACCATTCTCGGCTTCTGATGTGAAGGCGATGAGATTCCGAGGCTTCATGACGAGGAAAATTTGCCAGCCATTGAGGCTCGTCTGGACAAGGCCTCCTCTTCATATGACAACTTCATCAGCGCTCAACGAGGGGTGGAGGACACTCTTTCCAACCAAGAACAAGCGGCCTTCTTATGGCTTTGGCTGTGTAAGTATGTTGTTTGTTCTCATTATGCCGGCATCAGCAATGAGTATCGATACTATGTATCGGCTCTTCTATGGAGCAAGAGGCGCAGTGACCTTGCCTCTCTGGTTCTCGCCTTGGTCTACCGCACCATCAATCAGCTGATGGCTGCCCTTGCCGCCGGGGAAGACCCGACCAACCTAGGGGGCCCACTCTGGATTGTCCAGCTCTGGCTGTATCGATATTTGCCCAATTTTGGCATTAGTCGACTTGCAGGCACCCAAGCAGATTCTTCTGAACAGGCGACCGGCTATCGGCTCCTACGGGTCCCCATAAATTCTGCCTCTGCTGAAACTATCGTCTCGTACCTCTACCAATGTCAAGACTTTCGTGGCGCCATTTTCTTCCCGTATGCCGCTCGCCAATAGGGCCCCATTTAGTTGAGAAGCCTGTCGGAAAGTCCCGAGGCCATACAAGAAACTTTATGGGCCCGTATTCTGTGCCCTCGAGAAATTCTTCTGGGGGCCAAATCTGGAGCTCGGAGTGCTAAGACTTCCTGTGAGCGGTATAATCCTCATTGCTTCTCCCGCCAATTCGGGCTGATACAGGACATCCCCGCAGATCCAGGGCATGTTTCCTCTTTCTCTGTAAAACCGGTGTTATCGGCTGAAGATGTACACACTTTAGCTGAACGCACTCAGGCAATTCTGAGGTCCTTTAAGTTCAAACCTTTCTAGATGGTGCTGGAGACTTCTCCAAATTTTGATTTATGGTGGAGGCTATTGAGTGGGGTCCTGTTTTCTGCCCCCATAAGCGCCTGGCTTCTACGCATTCCTGGGCCGACCACTTCTCTGCCTGAACCATCCTCATCTGCTAAGAAAGGAAAACAGGTAAAATTCCCCGTAAGTCCTGTAATAATGGCGACCTTACACACTCCCTTGGTGCAGAAAACCACGGCTACTGCTCCTGTTGTCCCGGAGGAGGAAGAGGAAGAGGTTGAAGTTCCGTCCTTACTCTATCGATCCAAAAGGAGACATGAAACACTGACTCTTCCCGTTCCCAAGGTTTGCTTCTGACAATTCTTACTTTGTTTGGTTTTTCCAACGTTTAATATTTGTCTAACAGCATCATCCTTTCTGTAGAGACACAAACAAGTGGTAAGCCGTTCCGTTGTTATCGACACTTCTGCTGACTCGGAGGAGGATGTTCCGCTCCGATCTCTAGTCGAAAAGGCGGCTGAAAAGACTGCTCATCCGACGACAGATACCCCGTTGGTGGAGGCTACAGCTCCTCCTTTCGTGACCGACGTACCAGCCTCTTTACCCGTAGTAACCCTTCCGTCGGCTGAGCTTTCGACTCCTGAAAGCCCGTCCTCTGTCCCGCCAAGGCCTGAAAAACAACCAGTGGCCGCAGATGTCGAAACAACGGTACCTCCCCCAAGCCAGGGGACTGGAGCAGTTACTGCTTCCCCGCCAATGCTGACATTGGCTTCGGCGCTGGACTTCCTTGACGGCCTCATCGGGGCTTCCTTGCCTACTGAGAAGGTCACTCTGGACAATGTGAGTCGTGCCCTTCTGCGGATTGTTCAGTTAGCCAACCCCGACATGCCCCCTGTACTTCGGGACCTGGCAATTGGGCGTTTGGGACAAATGCGTTTCACTGGTCGCTTCTTCTTGGATACGCAACGCCGTCGGGACGAAGCACATAACCAATTAGAGCTCCTGAAGCTGCATCGAGAAAATGCAGAATTTGCAGAAAAAGATCGCCGAGAATTCACGGGTCAACTTACACTTCTGCGAGCCGACATTGCGGCAGGCAAATGGAAGATTGAACGGCTCGAACCCCAAATATCTGAACTCCAAGAAGAGCTTGCCTCTGAGAAAAAGTCTTTAGAGCAGCAGCTTGTATCAGAGGCAGGGCTTCAGGCAATAGTCAAGGCCATTGATGACTCCCTTTGTCAACATGAGGACGAACGGCTAATGCTGGAGGCGGACGAAGAACTGCTTGAGGCTGAATTATCACACTCAACCGCCCTGCTGAATGAGATGAGGTCCGGATGGGACCGCTTTGTGGCCGCGCTGAACAAGGCTTTACACCCTTCGCCTTCTGACGAAGCAGGCCCCTCCGAAACTCAAACCGAAGACACTACCCCTTTGGTGGCCGAAACAGGGGGTCAAGAGATGTTTGCTGAAGAGGTGGCTCGACCTTCTGAAAAAGGAGCAGAAATAGAGGCTGAGATGGCTGAAGAAGAATTCCCAATTCCCGACCCACGGCCAACAGAAGCTACCATGATGCTTAGCCCGGCGTCCGTCGAGTCAGAGGATCTCAATCGGCTGGCGATTGTTCCTTATCGGCCCACACTATTGCCCCCACCCCCTTCCGATGATAGCTAATTTCTCTTGTAAAGGCACTTACGGCTATCTGATCGGCCTCTTGTGATCAGTTCTATGTATCAGACCAACAAGTTTTACTCAAGACACTCTCTTTTTTTTTTTTACTTGCTAGCCCCTTCCCAGAACGTCGGATAGTACCGCTTCAAAAACTTACCGTTAATTGCTTTACCTGCTTCCTTTCCATCGGGTGTCATTAAGCGGTAAGCTCCTCCATAAAAAATTTGCGTTACTAAGAATAGGACTTCCAGGATGCAGACCACTTACCATACTTCGGATCTTTTGGAGCAACGGGAAGAATAGTCTTCCATACCATGTCTCCTTCTTGAAAACTTCTTTCTCGAACTTTCCGATTGTATGCCCTTACCATCTTCTCCTTGTGTTGTTTGATATTCTCCAAGGCAACCCAGCGGTCCATCTCAACTTGGTCTAGGCTTAGGGCCATGGCCATCTGATAATCTTCAGTCGTTAGACTATGCTGGTAGGCTATCCGAGTTGACTGCAATGAAATCTCAACAGGTAACACAGCATCTTGCCCATAAGTTAGCCTAAACGGGGTGAGCCCAGTTGCCGTTTTAGCAGCATTCTGATGGGCCCACAATACCTCCTGCAACGCCTCATGCCATCTTCTTGGATTGTCTTCTACTGCCTTACGGATCATGTCGATTAAGGTTTTGTTCGTTGTCTCTGCTTGTCCGTTGGCCTGTGCATAGTAAGGAGAAGAGTGAAGTAATTTGACTTTAAACTGTGTTAGGAAATTACGTACCTGATTCCCCGTAAACATCGTTCCTTGATCCGTTGTTATTGTCTCTGGGAGTCCGAAACGGAATAGAATGCTTTGTCGAAGGAAGTTGATGACTGCTGTTTGTGTCACGTTGGTCAGTGGTTGCGCCTCCACCCACTTGGTGAAATAATCTGTTGCCACCAATATAAATGAATGCATTTTTGCTGAAGGTGGATAGATTTTTCCGATGATGTCCAGGGCCCATCCACGGAAAGGCCATGGTTTAATAATCGGATGCAGTTCCGTGGAAGGTGTGTGCAATAAAGGGTCATGCTTTTGGCAAGCTTTACAGCCAATCACATAAGCATTACAATCCGTAGTCATTGACGGCCAAAAGAAACCGTGGCGTTGAAGCGTCCACTTCAGCTTTGGGCCCGCCTGATGTGCTCCACATAAACCTTCGTGTACCTCTACCATAGCCCGTAAAGCTTCCTCTTTTGAGAGACACTTTAAGAGGACTCCGGTGTGACTTCGCCGAAACAAATCATTGCCTACCAATGTAAAGCTGAGGACTTTTCGTTTCACTTCTCGCGACGCTTGTCCAGTTGGATTTCTCAAATAGTCAGCAATCTCCTGTCGCCAATCTTCCTGATACTCTGTTTCCGCTATTTGTTGGCACATTACTGCTTTCTTGAAACCCGACGCTAGCTAAGCTAGACGGTTAGCACTCTGGTTTTCTGCCCTGGGAACATGAACTAAAGTGACCTCCAGGAAATGCTGAAGTAGCCCTTTTACCTCCTGTAACTTATCCAAGAGCAACGGATTAGCATATTTATAATCTCCTACTACTTGTCGAATAACTACTTGAGAATCACCTACAACTCTGACTACTCAAGCTTCGAGTGCTTTCAGGATCCGCAATCCTAACAAGAGGGCATCATATTCCGCCTGATTATTAGTTGTCCATTTCTTTAACTCAAAGTGGACCTTGCCCTGCTGTCCGTTCGAAGACTCAAAGACCAGATTAATACTAGCCTTCTGCTGGGTACTTGAGCCGTCGAATTGCAAAACCCATGGTTTCAAAGAAATGTACCTCTGCAGCTTGTCTTTCTCTATTTGTGGTATCTCCAGAGAGGGATGCTCAGCTAAAAAATCTGCAATTGCTTGTCCTTTCACAGCCCTCAGTGGCATGTACGTTAGAGAAAAAACATGTAATTTGACCGCCCATTTCATAAGTCGCCCATTTAGTAAAGGGCGATTCAACAAAAGTTTGATTAAATCTACCTTGCATAGGATATGTACCTCCCTAAATAACAAGTAATGCTCTAGCTTTGTGCATGCATAGTAAAGAGACAAGCATAGCTTTTCAATAGGAGTGTACCTGGTCTTTGTATCCGATAGATTTCGACTGAGATAGTATACTGCTTTTTCTATCCCCTGCTGGTCATCCTGAGGCAATAAACTGCCGATAGATCCTTCTGCAGCTGAGATATATAACTTCATAGGGGACTGGTCGTATGGAGGAGCTAACACTGGTGGATGTGATAAAGCTACCTTTATTTGCTCAAACGCCTTTTGATGCTCAGGCTGCCAGATAAACTCTTGAGATGACTTTAAACGTAACAAGGAAGAAAATAACTTTTGTTTACCTACAGCGTTTGCCAGAAAATGCTGTAAAAAATTTATCTTCCCTAAGAAACTTTGCAATTCTTTCTTCATCTGAGGTGGTCTCGCTTGTAAAATGTCTCGGGCCTTATTTTGGTCTATTTCAATCCCTCTCTGGTGCACTAAGAATCCAAGAAAATTTCTAGCCGCAACTCCAAAAATGCATTTAGCCGGATTGATTTTCAACTGGTGTTGACGCATCCGGAGGAATGCTTGCTCCAAATCGACTAAGTGTTGTAGGAACATGGGAGACTTTACAACCAAATCGTCTATGTAGACTTTCATGGTGCTGCCGATAAGATCGTGGAAGATGAGATTCATGGCCCGTTGAAAGGTGGCCCCAGCGTTCTTTAAACCAAATGGCATAACCACCTATTCGAATAAGCCGATAGACCCTGGGCAACGGAACGCCGTTTTGCGTGTATTCTCTTCAGTTATGAATATCTGGTTATACCCTGAGTACCCGTCCATGAAACTCAAAAACTGGTTGCCTGCAGCAAAATCTACTAACATATCTGCCATTGGTATAGCATACTAGTCCTTAGGAGTGGCCAAGTTCACATTTTTAAAGTCTATGCAAACACGTAGTTGTCCATTCTTCTTATTGACCAGTACAATGTTAGATATCCATTCTGCATATCGGCACGTACGGATGAATCCGCACCGAATTAACCTTTCTACCTCCTCCTTGATCCTGGGTAACAATGCAGGATTAAAGCATCTTGCTGGTTGTTTATGGGGTTTAAAGCCTTCTTTCACAGGTAGGCGATGTTCCACAATGCTTCTGTCCAATCCTGGCATCTCACGATAGTCCCAAGCAAAGCAGTCTTTGTACCTGCGGATTAGACATGTTATCTTATCCCTTTGCTTGATCGTTAAATGTAAACTCACATTAGCTGTTCTGTTTTCTCCTACTTCCCATATGTCTACTTCTATTAACGGATCTTAAGCAACGAAGCTAGGAGCTTGTCGGACCTCTGGGTCTTTTGGTCGTAGGCCGCTTGGCTCCTTAGTAGTGATCAAGTTATGAGCCATCGTCAACTTGACGTATTGGCTTGGATCAAATGTCGGATGATAAAATAGAGCCTCGTTCATGTGGATTTCGGCTGAAAACGGATTAGAATTAGCTGGGATTTGCTCCACCTGCTCTCCATCCCAAATCAACATCATCTGGTGTAAAGTGGACGGTACGCAACGATTTACATGAATCTAATCCCTACCCAATAAAACGGAATAAGCTGGTTTTGCATCAATTATAAAAAAAAGACCGTTTTACTAGTTTTGGACCCGACTGTGACTTCACAAGTGATCACACCTTCTGCCGCAACTGCTTCTCCAGTGAAATTAACCATCTGTACATCAGTTGGGGACAAATCCAGCCAATCTTTTCCCAGTCGGTTCAAGGTAGAGAAAGGCATTACATTTAAAACAGCTCCCTCATCAACAAAAACCCGAGTAAGTGGCTTGCCATTGACATGCGCTTTGATGTACAGGGGCCTGAGATGGTTAGTGTTTTGGGCTGTTGGAATGGGAAAAAGCATCCCCTCTGGGGGAATTTGGACATCTACCAACTCCATTGCGGCTCTTTCCTTAGTATGAAAATCTTCTTCTATGGATTCTTGACGAGAGGCAGCCTGGAGACTTAATGGCAGGATGCTGAGCATGTTTTAGCCATTATCAAGAGCTAGTTGCTCTTCAACCCAAGCATCAATCAGCTGCCTCTGTTGTGCCCGCTTCCGCTGCTCCCGTCTTTTTTAGGACTTTGATAGTCGGGAACAACAGCCAGGCTGAAATGTCTTCTTTTGGGGAACCTGCACTGTTAGTTTCCCTTCCTTGCCATGAAAATGTGCCGCAAAAGAGGGAGGAGATAAGCGGGTAAAAACTGACGGTTTGCCATCCAATCTCTGGAATGCTTGTTTGTTTCCCTAGGCTTCTTGTTTCCTATATGTTCGTGCTGTTTCTCACATATTGTTTGCAGCATATGTGCATCCGCTAACGGAAATGGATCTGTGTCTACTAAAGTCTCTTTTTTGTCTGCAAACTTCAATCTTCCGTCCTGGATAGCCTTCTGAATAACGTTCCTGCAAATAATACAACTGTTAGTGCTGTGCGAAAAAGAGTTGTGCCATTTACAATACCTTTTTCCTTTCAATTCTTCTAGGCTGGGGATCTTGTGTCCATAAGCCAGACAAATCTGCTTATCTGCCACCATTTGGTCAAAAATTTGTTCGGCTTTTGAGACGTCGAATGAATAGGAAGGTCCTGACGTGGCAATTTCCTCCTTCCCTTTGCCAGGCTTCAAGTGAGGACACGTATAGGATGCACCATTTACCAATTTCGCTGCTATCACCTCTATAGCCTGGTCATCGTCTTCCTCATTAGTATCATCTATGACAGATATCATTGTCTGACCATGAGAGACTTTTACGGAACGCCTCTTCTCTTTCTCCTTGATCATCTCCTCTATTCTGATGGCATGAGACAATAGTAGGGACAAATCTGAGAAATCTTGGAGAATGAGTCGTTCTTTGAGTTGCGGATGCATCCTGCTAATAGCAATTATTGCGCATTCTGTTTTAGGCAACTGGGTTGTACACTTGGACTTAGTTTGCCGGAAACGTTCAATAAAATCCGCCACATCTTTTGATCCTTTTTGTCGGATGGCCAACAGGTCGGCGATAGAAACTTCCGGCACCGGCTTAAAGAAGCGTTGGTGGAACATTCTCTCCATGTCAGTCCATGAGTATACAGAATTAGGAACTATATTGGCATACCATGTGAAAGCCGCTCCTATCAGAGATAATGAAAACAATTGTAACTTATGCCATTCATTGTTTCCTAACTCGCCGCATTGTGCCGTGAACCTTCCGATGTGTTCTATGGTAGACTTATTGTCGTCACTGGAAAATGTTGAAAATTCTGGCAGTTTGTAACCTCGAGGAAGTACCGCCATAGCATCCACCCACTCAGGGCAGGATTTTTGGTATACGAGCCGATCCCATGATTGTCGTCGGAATGTTTCCACCCCCCATCCACCGGTTGGTATGGCTGTTGAAATTGAGGTGATGGACTTTGCATGACGGGTCTAGGGCCCTGTCCTATAGGCGGTTCAATGCTTCCAATCCCTTGCCCTGGGTTAGCCGTTATGAGTGCCGGGTATGAAGGAGGATAAGGGACAGAGTAGTTCGGCGGCATGCTTCCCCTAGCCAGGCTTGGAACTGTTTCATACACCGACGGTAACCCCATCAACGGGACTGGAGTTCTGCCTGGGAACACCTCTACTGGTAACGTGTTTTAAGCCATTACTCCTGTAACTTGATGCCCCCCGGTAGCATGGAAACCCATTTCTCGTCCCAGGAGGTGTACTGAGCCATGAAAGGGTGCACCATCAGCCGATGGCACAGGGTATGCAGATGCTATGTTTGTTCCTTGTGCATGGTACTCCGATGGCTGAACAAAGGTTTGCGCACTTTGCCTTTGCGCAAACTGTTGAAGCTCATTCTGAAGCAGAGGTCGAAAGATAGTAGCAAATTGTGGAATAAGCCCCTGTAAGAGCTCGCCAGTACACTGTTCCATAGTATGTCGAATGGCAGTTAACGAGGTGGACAACGGCTGAGATGCCGATGGTGGGGGCGAGGACTGATCCCCTTACTCCACCGAAGTACCCTGAGTACCACTGGTAGTAGTAACTGAGGGATCAAAGACTCCCCGGAGAGCAAGGACTGGGGGTCGCTCGATTGTCTCCGGTGCCTGTGGCCGCTGTGAATTATTTGCCATTGTTCGCCCTGACCGCAATAGCATGCGACTACTAACCTCTGGGTCCCACTGGGCGTGCCAATCTGTGTTGCTGTCAAAATAGGAAACCGATGCAAACGGAAATCAGCTTCGTATCCGACAAACACAAATGATCCGATATGGTGCAAAAGAAAATGGTATCAAATCTTTTTTGAATCAGGGATTGGGTTCCTTGAGCTTACTATAGAAAGGGCTCAAGAATGTCGGCCGAGCATACTAAACGGAAGGACTTTGCTGGGAGAATAAGATGATAGTTGTATTAATTAACTTAATGGAAGATACAGAAAAAAAAGGTCCGATATTGAAAATATGAACAGAAAATTGTAAGAAAAGCTGTAAGGAAAACTGTAAACAATGCTGGTAAGTTGCAACAGAGCAGTAAGAAAGCTGTAAAGAACTAAGATCCTAGACTAGAAAGCTGGAAATGATGATGAGGTAAAAATGAAATTAAACTCTACTGGTTGATGATTTGATTGGTCTCTCGATTCTGGGCAAGGCTCCTCATTTTATACTTGCTGTAAATGAGCCACTAACAGATCGCGTAATTTCTTCCAGCCAAAGAATGCTCCCAACGATCGTGCAGAATTTCTTGCGCCGAAAGATCAGGAATCTGTTTTTCCTTCTTATCGGTTCCGTGGTGCCGATGTTGACCATGACCATCGGCTGCTTGAAAGGTTGATTTCATCGGCTCGTCCCAATTTGTTCGATCGGCATCGGTTCAAAGTAGTCGTTATATCGGTTGGGCAAAGCTGACGTCAACACATAGAAACAACAAAAATATGATCATTGATGACCTTTCTTGCTTTCTACCACATTGCGTATATAAACTGTGGCTCTAGCATGGAAAAGAGAGGGGGTTTTTTTTTCCAATTTTTTATTTTTATTTAAACTGCCCTCAAGCATTCTTTTAGCTTCAATAAGCTTCTCCATCTCTTTTTAGTTTTTCTATGGCGATGCAAGGATACTTAGTTTGGTTGGCATTCTCTCTTAACTTCTATTTATGCTGTATATGAACTGCAAATATCATGTTCATTGATGAACCTCAATATCTGAGAATCTAATCCCAAACAGCTAATTGAATCTAAAACTCTCATTATAATATCTGGGAAAAGATATCATTCTTCTTTGTCAAACAGAAAAATTTCCATATTCTACTCGCTGCGCATGAATGAGACAACAATTGGCAGCCAGATTAGGGAAATTTTTAGGTGTACGTGTACTGAATGCTTTAGTAATTGTATCTCGTGCAATCAAAATTATATAGAAAATATTATGTATAATTTTATTTTCTCGTAATATAATTATTTAAAATATTCGGTATATGTATACCGATATACCTACGTGTATCGAATACTCTGGTGATTGTATCTCATGCAATGAAAATTATATAGTAAATATTATATATAACTTTATCTTCTCATAATACAACTATCTAAAGTATTCAGTACACGTATATTGGTACACCTAAGAATTTTCCACCAGATTAACCTGGTTGTATGGATCTACATTAAGAGAACATGTGTTTCAGTTGATTTTAGTGGCCAATTCTCGTTCAGCTCTGGCATTCCTGAGGCCTGCAAATTTGTTCCACTTGTCCTTGCAAAACTCTTGAGTTTGTTTTTCTCAATATATCGTGACACTCTAATACCGAATGAGATTTGAATGAAAAGTATAAATAGTATATAAAGATGAGCAGGCTGTATTTGGAAAGAAATTATTTTCAATCTAGATAAAAAATTTAATTTTAAATACTATTTTCATTTCATAATATCAGTTATTTTAGATTCGAAAAGTTTTTTTATAATATAGGTCGTTTTACAAAATTTTATAAAAATTTATAATTTTTTTCTAACTCTATTCCTCTCAATAATCTTTCTCTTTCTACTAATTATGACCCAACTCTCTCCAATTACCAAAGTAAACAATGATTTAATTAGGGGTATTTTTGAAAGTTCAGTTTTAAAATTGTCTAAAATTTATGAATCCTTAATTCTTATGTATAAGTCTAAAATAACTTATATTATGAAACGAATATAGTAATATTAATTTAAATAATTTTAATTTTTTGAAAATTGTGATATACTCATAATATATCATATTTTCTTTCACATTAATAATTGAACCTCACATTTAATAATATTTTATTAAATTTTAACAAACTCATGTCAATTTAATTATTATCCAAGTACAACCTTATTATTTAGTTTAGATATTTATTGTTGCTCAATAAAAATAATGACTAAGTAATTGATCGTTAGTATTATTATATTTATAATTGTGTTTCTAAGAATGTATTTGGATTGCAATTTTCTATTTCTATCACAATCTAAAATTTCACTTTAATTTAAAAATAATAATAATTTAAGTCATTCTTGTGTCTCTAAAAATATTATACTACTTAAAACATACTATCTTCTCTCTATTTAACTCTACATATTTAATAATTTTTATTATGTTCAATAAAACTAGTTTAATTACCCATGCAAAAAATTGTGTACTACTTGGCTTAATTCCGTATTTAGTCTCCGAACTTTATTTTTTTGATACGGTTGGTTCCCAAATTTTATTTTTAACTTTTTAGATCCCTGAATTTTTTTTTTTTGGCATAACTAGTCTCTAAACTTTATTTTTAACTTTTGAGGTCCTTTAATATTTTTAATTCGATACACCTTGTCCTTTAAAAATATTATTATTTACTCACTCTAAATAAATTCAAATTAACTTTAATGTAGTCTGTTCCATTCAAATAAGTTGATAATAAAAGAGTTTTTTTTAAATATATGAAATTATAAAGATATTATTACTTTTAAAAATAACTATAAAACTATTGCAAAATCATTCTATCTCTACAAATTTTAATAAAATTTAAGATTACAATATTAAACTAAACAATCACATTCATTTTATTAATCATTGATTATCAAAATATATACTTATTAAATATTTTTTTAGTAAAATAATTCTATATTTTATTTTTTTCACATTACTGTAGAATTTTATTATAAAACTAACCAAAATATAAAACTATTATTATAATAATAATTAAAAATCGATCTTTTATATGATATTTTTCATTTTCACTTTTATTGTAATAGACAATTATATAAAACTATATTTTAATTATGTGTATTTATATTATTATACATGAGTTAAAATTTTATATTTTTTGAATTATTTTTAACCAGTACGAATTCATAGTTTATATTGGAGCCAAATTCGAGCTTGACATTTGTGAGTTTGGTTGAACTAAGCTCAAGCCAAATTTTTTATTTTTGAAGTCGGGTTTAACTTGAACTTGACTAAATTGATTTACAAATCCGAATTGACCGTTCTACTTGTCATGTATTTATTAATTTTTTTTAATATAAAGATATAAATGTGTCAATAAATTTCAAATTCTCTATAAAATTAATAGTTAAGAAAATTTATATTTATTTGTAAAATGACTAATGAAAATTTAGCAAAAGGATCAAGTGTGTCGAAATAAAAATATTAAGGAATTTAAAAAGTTGAAAATAAAATTTAGGGATCAATTATGTAAAAACAAATAAAGTTTAGAGATCTAAAAAGTTAAAAATAAAATTTAAGAATCAACTATATCAAAAAAATAAAATTTAGAGATAAATACAAAATTAAGCCATAATAATTCAATAAATTTAATAAATTCAAATAACCTTCATATGAATTTAATAAATTCAGATAATTTTTATATTTTTTTAAAAAAATAATAAATTTAATAAATTTAGATAACTTTAATCTGAATTGAATAAATTCAGATAACATTTCACATCTTCTTTAAATATATATATATATATATATATATATATATTAATTCAATTCAATACAATAAAATTCCAATCCATTTACCCCGCAAACCTTGAGATACGGGACTTCGATTATTACTCCATCTAGCCTAAATAGTAAATTGAATGTCACAATTCTCCTAAAATTTTGGTATTAACCGGAACGTTCAGTTCGTACTAGTTTTTATGGCTGAAACAGTGTTTGTAGTCAGCCGTGGCTGCATTTTGATCACATCCATCTTTCAGCTTCTGTCCTTTTTAGTACTTTGACATCTGATGCTCTTAAGATGATAAAACCCGAAAGCTCCATTAATTGCTGCAATTGTAGGTGGTTGTACACCCGTGGTTCACGCAAGGAAGATGCCATGGATAAACACGTTTCTTAAACAAGGGTGAAGCATCATTTAGATAAGTGTTTAGGTGAAAAAAGAACCTTATCTGCACACCGAAATAGTTAATGCATTCTTAATATGACTGATAACTTGATAAGGATCTACTCAGCAGCAAAACCAGATTAAAAAAATAACTGCTTTCTCCACAAATTTGTTTCTTGCTGCCACAATGCAACAAAGCAAATCTAGGCAGCCGTTGACCAAATCAGTAGACAAGGAAACAAAGGATCAGGACAAACGCAGCGGCCTCTGGCCAAAACTTCCAAGTGATTTACTCTAATATATATGTGTCTCATTAGAAACTCAGTTGCAGAGACTTTTCTTCCGAGTTTCTAACAGTTTATGCATCATATAACAGTGAATTCTCAGTCTATTTCCATAGAACACGCCGAGTGCAAAATTACTGCAAATAATGGAGTTGTGTAGAGTGGAGTCCAAATACGTCATTCCTGTGACCCAAGACTAACATTATTATCCATATTGTACAGAGATAATACAGGAAATAACAATTGCCGAACAATTTATCAGAACACAGATGTTAAGATGTTTCAACGGGTAAAATGATGTATATGTCTAAACCAAAATATTAAACCTTTCGCTTTCAGCATGATGGTACAGCTCCAAGAAACTCAAAGCTTTATTTATATTCTCCAACAGATATGAGCAAAGAACTTCCATTTTGCCGTCTCTTTTACCTGCATCCATCTAAAGGCGCAATAATGGAATCTTATACACCGTGAAATGCTGGACAATAGTGCAAGAGTTAAAGAAAGATATTCCAGAACTGAATTGCAAGTAACTGATATTAAGTCCCTAGCATCTTTAGCAGAGGCTTTGACACGGAGCATGATAGAAGTTTATCAAAACCTGTCTTGACATCAACCTTCCATTTCAAACTTGGTACTTCAAAAAACATATGCGTGTTCTTTGCTCGACATACTATTCTATTAAGATGGAATATTCAGAGACAGTAATCTCTCTCTCTTACAAGAAAAGGAAAAGAAATGCACCAGTGAATTAATGAATTCCTCTGTTGATAACTACCTAATGAACGATAGAAAAAGAAATTTCTGACTATGAGATAGGATCAAACAAATAAATCATTTTAACAGATACGATGCAAGGCATTGAGCATTAAAGTAAGCTCAGAAAATTATATGCAGTCTAGTTTCCTTAAACACCATTAGGGACACTAGTTTCCCTTCTTGAGATATACACAATTCCTGTTTGTAATTGTATTATACCTAACACAAATATGATAAAATGCAATATAAAGATCAATATATAATCTAAAAATTGGAAAAGAAATAGTAACACCTCTTTCAAGGAGATATACCAATAATGTACTGACATCTCTCTTCAATTGAGACAGACGGCTATCCAGTCCCATTGTTCAGGCATGTAACAGAGCATTATTGAGGAAAGAATAGACTGAAATTTCATTTCTTCTGGTGGCTACGCATAATGTGAGTTACACTTGTGAAAAGGGAAACTGGGACAATGTACCTTCTCAAGTATTGTTAATTTTCTAACTGTAGAAAAGAACTGTAAAGGTATGTGTTCTGTACAAAGATGTACTCTATATCTATATTAGGACCTGCACCTGTAGACTAGTGCAATTCACATTCAGCAGCAGAAGAGAAGCCTCCACTTTCCTGCCTACCTTCAAAGTGATCCTTCAAACGAGACCTGATAATGCAAAGGCTTGGGCACAAGATATGATGATGCTGCTGAAAGGCCTCGAAGCATCTTGACAACTTCATATGTATCATCGAGATAGTATTTTGCCATACTCGGTTTCTGACCAACAGTGCATGCAAATACTTCTGCTACATCAGGCAAGGTGTGTTTGGCAACTGAACTAGCAATGCTCTCAAACATGTCTTCATCTGATCTGTCATCCCCTATGCACAAAACAAAATCTGCAGGCTTTCCTTTACTGCTCATAGTTGCAATTAGATTCCCAACAACTATGCCTTTGCTGACACCCTGCAGTGAACAGAAAGATTAGTTTATTTAAATTGAACTTGACTAGTGTCAAGGTTAGACTGAGTGGTAATAGTCGTCTGTTACACCACAAATATAGATAGAATATCTAAAAGGGTAAATTATATTTATTTGAACTGTAAGCTACCGAAACTTTTAGTACTCCTTAAATGGAGCAAACGGAAAAAGCAAGACAAACACCGAGTTTATCCTATGATCCGTACCTGTGGTTTAACCTCGACAATGTGCTGGCCTCTTTTAACCACCACAGGCTCATTTGCAAGCACACTTTCCAAGTGATCAAGAAGCTCCTTTGCTTGCCATGTACCGAAGTCAGGATCAGATTCTTGATGGTGCCATACTAGTGCACTTTCCTTTGGCTCAATGGATGAACCATCAGTTGCTTCTGTGTAATGCTCCATTACAGGCAATGCAATTTTCTTCCAATCCAAGTCTAGCGATGAAATGCAAGATTCCCAAGGGGAGTCTTTTGTCCATCTGTCAAGCAAGAGATCCAAATAAATATAAGCAAGATATCAGGCAAACAAAAGTCAGAATCATAACTAGGAACCCCGAGAGAGAGAGAGAAGAGGGGGGGGGGGGGTACTTACCGATTAAAGCAACCATGCTCTGCTGATAGACCCAGTCTTTCACATGGAGAGAACCATTTGCCTAGTGAATCCTTTCCTCTGCCACTGACAATAAAAACTACATTCTTTGGATCACTGCACAGGCCACTCAAGACAGATATAACTTCTTCACTCGGACTTTTATCAACTGTGTCTTGTGGCATCATGGTACCATCATAATCAAGCAATATAAGCCTACTCGAAGACTTATTATATGCAGAGACAATATGTTCCACCGAAAGCTTCCTGAAATTAGGACCTAAAGCGACAACCCTGAAACCCAAACCAAAGCCAATTCCCCAACACCTCTTGTGGTAATGCTCACTGCAGGCTCTTTCTAGATCCTGATTGAAACTCCTAGCCCAATAAGATACATCATGAGAAGTAACATACTTGTAATGCTTTTCATGGCGCATTTTCTTTTCCTCATCTGGCATTGTAATTGCCAAATTCATTGCATCAGCCACACTATCAATGTTCCAAGGATTTACTCGTATAGCACCACTTAGAGATGGAGAACATCCAACAAATTCCGAGACAATAATCACACTCTTTCTTTGTTTCTCTGATTCCTCCAGCCCCAAGGCCTTATCTATTAAAGGGCTGCCCTCTCTAGATACTATGTACTTGTAAGGAACCAAATTCATGCCATCCCTTACAGCATTCACCACGACACATTCAGAGATTGCATAGTATGCAACTTTATCCTGGGTTGAAACTGGCCCGTTGATGCAGACAATGGGCTGATACCCCGGCTTCCCATGCTTGTTATTAATTTCTTCAGCAACTGTATTGATCTCGTTTTGAACCTCTAGGATATCACTACCCCTACTCCTTGCAGGGTTCATGATCTGAACCAAGACCACCCTCCCCCTATAATCAGGGTGCTCATCCAAGAGCTGTCCCATTGCCAGAAACTTCAAACTAATACCTTTAAACATGTCCAAGTCATCAACACCTAATATCACAATTTTTCCGTCGTAGTTTTTCTTCAATTCCTCAACCTTACTGGCAGTGTCTGTCAATGATTTAACAGATTCAAGCTGACCAATATGGATACCAGCAGGGAGGATTTTAATACTCACAGTTCTACCGTAGTAATCAAGCCCAATGTATCCCCTCTTTGATTGGTAGTCCAATCCCAACATTCTACTGCAAGATGACAAAAAATGCCTGGCATAGTCAAAAGTTTGGAAACCAATAAGATCACAATTTAGCAAGGCCCTCAAAATCTCCTCCCTAACAGGCAACGTTCTGTAAATTTCAGAGGAGGGAAACGTACTATGGAGGAAAAATCCAAGCTTTATGCGATGAAATTTTTTCCTCAAGAAAGTGGGCAAGACCATAAGGTGATAATCGTGCACCCAGACATAATCTTCATCGAGATTGATCACCTCCATAACTTTATCTGCAAAAATTTTATTCGCAGAAACGTATGCCTGCCACAGACTTCTGTCAAACCGGACTCCATGGCTAGGTGTCACCGGCAGCATGTAGTGAAACAAAGGCCATAGATAATGCTTGCAAAAACCATGGTAATACTTATTGATTAAATCCGATGGTAGAAAAGTAGGTACACACCTAAACCTATCTAGCAGTAATTGAGCCACTTCCTCTTGCTCATTTGGATCGACCTCCACCTTCAAACACCCCACGTAGACAACCTCCACATCAGGCGAGAACCCATCCTTAAGCTGCAAAACCAAGGCATCTCTATCCCAATCAAAGCACCATTTGTTGCTATTTTCATCCCTGTAAGCCTTGACTGGCAACTGGTTGGCCACAATGATCCTTCTTTCTTGATTCACTGATGAAACAGTCTCAGAATCGGACTCGTCACCATTATTTTCATCATCGTATGTGCCATCAAAATCTGATATTATTCCCGGAAAAGTCATGACTCGAGGTATCCGAGTCCGATCAACGCATGAATAATCCTCAAGATTGAGAAGATTAAAACAAGATCTCGACAACATAATGAGAAAAGCCCACAAAACAAAATCTCACCTTTATGCGAAGAAAAGACACAGAACAGAATAAAGCCACTACTAGGACAAGTTTACAGGCTCCAAGAACAAAGTGCAAATCGAAAGGCTCTCTCTATCGATGTACTTATGTATACTTTCTGGGTATGGATAATCGGATATGGGCTGTATTGCAAACATAAAGCTTATACTTCGTGAATAAGAAAATGCGAAGGATTATCATTCACAAATTTATATGGAAAGTTCCAAAAATACTCTCGGAACGAATTATAGTAATTTATATTTTGGTATCCAAGGGAAGGACTAAGGGAGAAGGTGGTGGGAGAGGATAAGAACGGAGGAGGACCGACTTACCAATATGGGACTACGTAATTGAGTTGTTTGGACGACCAAGATTGACTAAAGAACTCGCCCATCATCATCATATTCATCCATATCCCCCCCCCCCCCCCAGCAAGTTATTTTGAACTACAATCTTTATCTCTGTATTTATGTGATCAATAAATGTTGAAATTTTCATTTTACCGTACTGTCAAAATAAAAACTTTTATTTCCTGTCCTTTTTCTTGCCCCTTCTTAACTACCATCTTCTACCTCTTACACACACATATACTATCTATACGGACAAATAACTACAACCTTTTTCTCTTATAAAAAATTGTGACAGTACTCAATTCTTTAAAATAATAAATTATAATATCAAATTAGACTTGTTGTAAAAGATAATAAAATATAAAAAAACAATTTAGTGCTGAGTGATTATTCTATACACATTTTATATATTTATATTTATAAATATATGATTTTGGAATAATTATAAATGATTTAATTGGTAATTAATAGATACTTTGAACAGATAAGATTTATTTGATTACATATATAAGATGTATTGATATATTGTGTTGGCGGGATAACGGATGTGGTAATAATGAAGGAAAATTGAGGTATGTGGGTGAAAATCAATCAATTAATTAATTAATTAATAGGGCGGGGGGTTTGCTTATTGAGGGGGAGATCCGTAAATTAAGGTGGGTGGTTATTGTGGTGGTGATTAAAAAGGAAATAAAGATATTTGAATGGGATAGGATTTTTGAAATTTTGTTTTCTGAAAAATAAAATTTAAAAATAAAAATTGTTTAAGCACGTGCTTGGATTTGGGAATGTCTTTGGCCTTTACAGCTGTATTAATCCGTATTATAGTATCCAAGTTAAAACGCGCTGGCTGGTCAGAGATAGAGACAACAGCTGGCCCGTGGAGAGAGAGAGAGAGAGAGAAGGTCACGGTTCGAAAATCCACCACAGCGTTCCCTCCGTGTGACTCTTTCTTTCGTGGGCAAAAATATGGTGCCCTTGCCCTCTTCTCCTCATACGTTGCGCCTTTCATAGGTCTTCAATTTCTCCTATGCCCTAATTTTTGGGCTTTTTCTGTCTGCTCCATAATTTTATTTATTCTAAATAATTAATTTATTGATAAATTTTTAAAGAATTTTTTATTACACTTTTTAATATTATATTAATCTAAATAAATTGAGATATATTTGACAATTAATCTACATCTTAATTAAAAGACACAATAATTATTCTATCTAAAATAAAATTTATAAAGAATACATTGATATGATATAGATTAATTTCAATATGTATTTTAAACTTATTTAGATTGGCCGTGCACATAATGATATACCGTTAAAAAAAACCTTAAAATAATAAATATAAAGTGATTATAATATAAAGTATTAGTTTTTAATAGTAAGATTATAACACATCGATAATAAAAAAAAAAACTCTTAATTTATCTTATAAAATTTGAATTATTGTTATTTAGGTTCGATTAATATTTTAATCTCTTCTATTGCTTTATGCATTGAGAAAAAAAAAAAAAATCTTGCATAAACTACCTTAGGCTCCATTTATATTTTTATCTCCTTTACCACTTTACACATTGAAAACTAAAATCTTGTATAAACTATCTTATAAAAATACATTATTTTTAGGTTCAATTATATTTGTATCTCCCTTATCCCATTACGCATTGAAAAAAAAAAAGAAAAATCTTGTATAAAATCTAGTGTTGAGGCAGGAGAATGGATCAAATCATGGAACCAGTCAAGGTTTTTAATTCGCTTAAGTGTTTGATGGGTTAGGTTCTTACGATTCAAAATTTGGTTAGGTGGTTTGATTTGTCAAATTACACTTGAACCAAACTCGTAGTAGTAATTGCACAATTTGTTATAAAAAACCAGTTGACCATGATTTAGAATATGACTAATATTGTTTTTAAGACCAACTTATAAATATTTGTGAATTATAAATTAGACTCGATAATTATTTGATTATTAAAGGATTTTTAAGAAAACAATAACTTAAAGTTAGAGACAAATTATATGAAATGAATATATAGAGGATATTGTTTTAATTATTTAAAAAAATTAAGTGTAAAATATAAAATTTGAAAGTATTTTTAAAAAACTTAATTTTATTAAAATAAAAATAAATTTTTAAAAAAAATTAAAGAACTCTCACCTCCTATCTCCGTCTCTTATCAGAATAAAAAGTACTTATTGAGTTCAAAATATTTGTTTATAAAATTTTTTTTATCTTATTTCGAAATAGGTATTCATATACATATTTTTAGAATTAATGATTATTTTTTTTTTATTTTATCCTTATTTATTCTAAGTCAATTACACAATTTTAAAAATTTTTTTTTTGCTTCTTACTTCTTAAAAATTTTCACTAATTAATAACTGTTATATTTTTAATATGAATAGAATAAAAATTTTATCTAAATTGTAATATTATTTTTAACATTATTAATTTGTGTGTAAAGAATTTTATGATTAAATATTTTAAAATAGAGAAAATATTAAATTAAATATTTATCAAACATGTATCAATGCATTCCTGCTCTATCAAAAAATAAATAAAAGGTGTTCGATGAACGATAACCTTAATGACGTGCCCTAATATAAACTACCACGAAGAATTTTAGATATGAAAAATATAGAAAATTCTTCTTGTAAGAATATTAAACTTCGTATATCCGTCGTCTCTACTAGTCAACCTTTGATTTCTTTGATCAAAACGAGGATAGACACGACACGATGAGGAAAAGAAGAATTTTTATTTCCTCTACGAATTAAACATCTCGCTTTTATTATTCTTAAGCCCCTTAACATTTTTGTTCTACCAAACAGAGAAAATTATTATTTTCGCCATGAAAAAATTGTTTTGTATAGTAGTATTATTTTTGTTTCACAATATAAGTTATTTTAAATTTACATACAAGAATTAATATTTATAAATTTCAGTCAATTTTAAAATTAAAATTTTAAAAACACTCATAATTAAAATTTTATCTATTTTGGTGATTTGAGAGAATTGTGTCATAATTAGTAAAAAAAAAAAAAAATTGCAAGGAGGGGTTAAGTGAAGAAAAGTAATAAATTTTTATAAAATCTTGTAAAATGACTTATATTGTAAAAAAAATTTTGAAATATAAAACAATTTATATTATAAAATAAAAATAATAAAAATACAAAAGGAAAATTTATTTTTTGGTTAATACACTATTGGGCTTAAATTTTTTTTCACAATATAAATTATTTTACAAAATTTTATTATTTTTTAACTCTATCCCTCTCTGTAATATCTCTCATTCCATTAATTACAATCCAACTCTCTTCAATTATTAAAATAGATAAAGATTTAATTATAAATATTTTTAAAATTATTTAAAATTTAAAAATTTTAATTTATACATGAATTTAAAACTATTTATATTATAAAATAAAAATAATAATTCTTTAATTAATCTTTATCCACTTAGGCACTTAAACTTATCCATTCCAGTATCTTTGGCAACACTTTCCAAACATATTTGAACAAATAACCCATTAAGTACGGATAGACAAATTCTGGAACTGGGCAGCGTGTTACTGTTAGAAGGAAAACGTGGCGTGTCCTGGTCGGTCCACCCAAAAAAAAAAAAAATCACGGATATAATTTTAGCGACTAGTGCCCACCAATTTTTTTTTTTTTACTTTTCTTTTAACCCAAGGTGGCTGACCCAATAATCACCTAACTATGTTGCGGTAGCAGCTGACACGTGGTACGAACTTCTTGGAACTAATTGGAATATATCCAATAGTGTTTTATAAAAAATTAATTATCTTTTTCCCAATATTTTCTTTTTTTTTTCTGTTTATTAAAAATTAGATACTAGTAAAATAGTTATCCAGAAGGATTGGAAAAGGGGGTCCACTTTATCTGCTCGCTGGTATTGGAAAAAAGTCAAAGCACGAACATGGGATGCGTTGTCGTCACGACAAGGCGATGGGCAGGATTCAATTTAAATAAATTGAAAAAATAAAAAAGGTAAAGCCAACAAGGTGGCATCTACTAGTTTTTTTTTTTTTTTTTTTGAAGGGAAAGAAAAATTCTAATAGGCAGGAATATCAGCCATAACGGCCAAGCCATTAAGGCAGGCATCTACCAATATTTGAAATTGACCATTTGTATTTTTATCCTTTTTTTTATTGTTCTAAAAATATATATATTTTAAAGTAAATGTTCTCATTGTCAGTGTTGAAAAAAATAGATCTTATCCTACTAAGGTAAAATTATAAGAGTAGTTGTGAATTGTAGATGTGATTTTATCATGTTAAATTTAATTTATAATTTACTAGCATATAATTATTTAAGAGTAATCAAGTTAATTGCCAAAGAGCAACAAAAAAAAAAAAAAAAAAGGTGGAATGGAGATGGCCATGATCAAATCAGTCTAATTTTTGTAACAGTTCAAATATAAAATTTTGATTTTAGATTGTGCGAGTATCAGCTTAAATCAATAAACGCTATGAATCTGAAAAGCAACTGATATTTTCCTTAATTTATGAAGTATTTCTTTTTGGATCTACCAGTGAAGTAATATGTTTAATAGAAGTTGAGAAAGGTAGGCTTTATTTTGGGATGGGCAAATAGACACTTTTGGTCCTTGAATTTTTTTAGGTTGGCAAGTTAGGTTTCTAATATTTATTTATCTTTTTTCGAGTGAATTATTTGGTCTCTTTGTCCACTTACGGACAGTAACACTAGTCAATATTTATTTTGAGAGACATTTTTAGAAGAGAAAATTTTAGAGATCAAACTTGCCAAATGAACAAAAGTTGAGGGACCAAACTTGCCGAACAAAAAGAGTTTAGAGATTAAATCTACTAATTTATCTATATATGTATATATTATTTTTTTATTTTTAAAGATTTTCCGTCGTCTATTCTCACCCATTAATACACACACACACACACACACATATATATATATAATTTTGAAACTTAAATTATGACAATTATTGAATAATGTCTATTTCATACTTTTCAAATAATTGTTTATTAAGCAAACAACTACTTATTGAATACATTTGTTCTATTATTAGAGAAGTTACCAAAAAATCCATCCTAACTCGTAGACTACTATTCTAGGTTACTCATATGTGCAAGAGACAAGTAGTATTTTTTCTTTCTCTTTTTTTTTTTGTAAAAAAATAAGAAATATTCTAAATTGATTAATTTCTTAAGTGTGCTGCAAATTATGAACATTATTTTTAATATCTTGAAAATAAAGAAGTGAACCTTTATTTTTGTATGAAGGGAATGTATAGTTAAATTATTAACATCTTAGGTATGCTAAAAATATGAAAAAAAAAAAATGTTCTTTTCATAAAAAGAATCAATATTTTGAGATAGCAAAAAATGACAAATACACTATAATGTGAGGCAAATGTAGTGAAAAATTAATAATTGTGTAAAGAGGCAAGCTATTTTGTCTTCTTTTCATTCGTAAAATTTGCAAGATAAAGATTGAGGATAAAGATCCCATCCCCCCATTCCACTCTCCCTTTTAGGGCATTTTGCGTTAATTTGAAAAAAAAAATGATCTTTTGTACTCATCTTGTTAAAATTTAAATATTTTACTTTTACTTGATATGTAAATTTAAGAAAATATTTTACTATAAGAATTATTATATTGTCTTTATTAATTTAAAGAATTAGTGATAGGATATATGAATTAATAAAAATTATATTTTCAAATACAAATATAGACATTTAATTATAATAAAAATATTTTTAATATATAAGGAATAAATTGAATTTCAAAACAATCATATTATAGTTCTATCATTTGAGATTGCCTCATAAAAAAATAAGATACAGATTGTGGTGTATTTTTTATTTTTGGCTGTCCTAAAATATATTTAGAAAATCTTCAAAAATAAAAAATATAACACACACACACACACAAATTGGCAGATTTACTCTCTAAAATTTTTTTGTTTGGCAAGTTTAGTACTTAAATTTTTTCATTTGACAAGTTTAGCCTCTAATTTTTTTTTTAAAAAAATACCCTTCAAAATAAATATTGACTAGCATTGACCGTCTGTATGTGGACAAAGAGACAAATAATTCACTCGAAAAAAGATAAGAAACCTAAAAAATTAAAAATAAAACTTAGAGATTTAATTTGCCAAACTAAAAAGTTCAGGGATCAAAAGCGTCAATTTACCTTTTGGAATGCTAAGATCTTTTTGTCATTTTAAAATGTTGACAATAGTTGATGTTTGAGAAATGTTCAAAATAACAAAGAATCTCAAACTTGGTGCTGTGTGGAACCCATGCATGCTTCAACTATTTGAATATGAAATCATAGTGTGGAGAAAAGAAGTACCAAATGTGAAAGTAAATCTTTGGTAACTTTTTTAATATTATATGTTATAAACTTATTTTTAACGGTCAATGGTCTTTGTTTTGGTAAAAATATATCTCAATTAATTAAAACGTCAAATTGTTAGCGTTCAAAACGCTTCAATACCAAAGGAAGTTTGCAAGAGTAGTTATAGTTGCAACGTTTAGATATAATTGTTACTCTTTTTGTTAGGAATTAAATACTTATATCTTTTTATTTTAATTTATCTAAAAAATAAATATCAAATTCTTAAAAATATATATTAAATATAAAATATTATATATATAAAAATATAAATATGAATATCTTTGTGCCAAAATATGGACATTCAATTATGAAAGGAAGAATAATAAATTTGAAAACTAGTTGTAACTATGCAATTATGTATCTTTCCACCACAAAACTCTCTAACTAAGATGAATTATCACTCAAAGAGATTCATAACCGCAAAGTGAAATTAGCCAAGATGTACGTATTTTTTGATGAATTGGCCAAGATAGTAGGTGTTGGAATTTCTACATTAACGTCTTGAGTTCAAACTTCTTTTAGAATATGAACCGTTACACACTCTCCAATGACAATTGCGGGTCTTTATTAATAATTTTTTTAAAAAAAACTATACATTCGAAGAGGAGCTACCAAAAAAAATGCAAAAAAGAATATATTTATTATAAAAATAATACTAATTCATTAAAAAAGAACAAGAATAGAAGTACTTTTTCTTTTTCCACTGTATCAAAAAGTAACCCAATTTGACAAAAATGGCTGCCACCAATCGCCTGCATTGCCTGGATTTGGAAGTTTCTAACAAAGAGAATGAGGGAAAAAAAAAAAGGAATTGTTCTACGTGCTTTATCCAATATGTTGAGTCTTTTGTTTTGTAAAGCAATTGTTTTGCGGTTCCATAATGAACGCATTGGTTGAGACTATACTAATTTTTATCGGGGAAGAACGTCCTTTTTAGATTAATTATTTGTTTTATAAATGTGAATTTTTATATTTTAAGTATATAAATTGTATAAAGCGAGATTTATTAATAATATAATACATTTTCTATCTTTATGGATTGAATAAAATATGTTATCAACCTCAATTAGACCAGTTAAATAATTGTGTATATTTATTATTATTTTTTACTTTAAATGTTCTATTGCTCGATTTTCTTTTTATTTTTAATATATGAGATTTTAAATGAAATGATAGTTTAACAATACAATAAATCAATAAACTAAAACAATATTCCTCATGTTTGACTGTTCAAATACAGAATAAATATAAGTATTTTGTTTTGCTATATATAGCAATACTTTTTTCAATCCATTATCCAATAATATATAACACGTTTCCAATTATCAAAAAAAAAATAAAAATGGTCAACAATATAAGTGGAAATGTTCAAATGACAGGATTAGCCCGATTTGCTACTCCTCATCTCTCTATAAGCCAGCCCACCCCCACCCGGCACCAAATCTTCTTGAATGGTTTTATTCCACAAAATATTACCCAGCTTTATATATCTTTACAAACTTTTGGCTGTCATTTGGTGCTTGTTTATAGACACCACAAACAAAAAGTTGCTTGGATAAGGCAGCTAAACAAAGACTATTGACTTCTACTACTCGGTTTTAGCTTCCACGACAGTTCTAAAGCAACCAAAAAAGCATTCATTGATCTTCATCTGAATCCTTATCATCTGTACTCCATTTTCAAATATCATTTTCCAGGAATTAGACAAATTGCACTTTGGACTCCTAAAAATATTGAATTGACAAATTCAAAATTACCCAACATCTTCGATAATATGTTTTTGCCTTTCCTTCTTTTTCATATTATTCTATGTTCCAACTTGTCTATCTTAACCAAGAACAAAGTTAAACGGAACATGGCTAATGCCTAGTAAAGTATATTCTATAGAACTTTTACAAAAGTTTTAAGGTTGAGCTGTATTTTGGACATAATTGATGATTTTTCTTTATATGTTGATGTAGAATGAGAATTTATTAAGTTTAAGCTCTTATGCCTTCTTTAGTCGATCATTGGAGATGCCATTGGAATTCTAAGAACTTTATGCTCTAGTACTCCAATTGTAGGCAGACGTAAAGATAAGAAACATAGAATACATTTTTCTTGGTTATATTTCCACCATGCCAAAGTGTATTCCAAGGAGATTTATATATAGAAATGCTCATGTGAAAACATCTCTGATGCTTTTTTAAATTTTTTTTTAAAAATCTTTTAAGTAGTCATTTTGATATAAAATAATGGATTTTTATTCTTTATAAAATAATTTAAAAAATCATATGTCCTTATTGAATAGAGATACCACCAATATAAGAATGACAATAATAAATGACAACTAAACTATTAGGATCACTAATAAATCTCTCCTACCCAAAGTACTAAGCAAATGGTACCCCCAAAATATCACATCTCCTGACCTTACTGATATTGGGGTGCCTCATATTTAAGGCTAATCTCAAAGCAGAAAAAATTTATAGGATAAAATTAATAGCTGTAGTATTAACACACAATGATAATTTACAGTTTATTTTATTGAGATTGTTAGATATTAACTAACGAAAAAAATAAGAGATTGTTGGATCTTGAAGCATTTATCATATAATATATGCATGTAAATTAGACAATTGCATGTGGGAAAACTAATTCTTCTTGGTAGCTAAATGTGCTGCTTTTGAGTTCTTCTCACCAAATTTGTCGGTCTTTTTGATGCAAATTCATGTGGAGATATTTGATATTTGGTGACTTTTGCTTGTGAGGCAAAGACTAAAACCAAAGAAGAGAAGGAGGGGTGAGCGGTGACCCCCTACCCAACTCAACGGCAGCAGCAGTGGCCCCTTTTAATTCCAGAATATGCGACTTCTGAATGGTGGCTGTCACTTATATTTTCTCCCTTAGAGTTTTGACAAGTTGTCCATGTTACTACAAACACGCAACGGCAAACTTCCAAAGATTTAAGCCTAACATCTTTGTTAAAGAAAGAATTATTTAAAAAAAAAAAAAAGTGGTCAATTTTTTGGACCCAATCACAATCCTTCTCTGCTTTACACAGATGTTGACTCTCTGTCGTTGATTGGTCCATATGGGCAGGTGTAGTTGGCCACAGTGGTCCTCAATTCAACAACAGCAACGCAGTTTGGATATCGCATATCTAGTACAAAGGTGACTTGTGAACCCACCACGATCTTTTTACAAGATTAGGATAGCACTGAAAACCCTAAAAGTCTTTCCATGCATGAAATGGTTGGCGTGGATCATGCCCACGTTTTCTGACTTTGGAAGTGTCTTGAGGGAATAGAAGTGTTTGATTGACAAAAACTAGAAGAATAAGAAGAGGGAAGAGATGAGGAGAAGGTGGGGAATGGGTTTTGCTTTGGCTTGGGTCAATTCCATGCACCAATATCCAACTTCTTGATTTTTATTGAATTATTGCTTTTATGCTTATCTTCTTCTACTACTTTTCTTTGCTGATTCTGACTAGGTTATGCTCTTTCCTAGGAAACTGCTTCCATTTGGGAACCATAGCTGCAACATGGTATTTTTGACTTCGTTTATTCAAATTTTAAGAGAAGTTAATAATATAAGACTTAAGTATCTTTAATGGTATAGAAAAATTATGATACTGTATCTTGGAGTATAGGCTATGGAGAAGGAAGGGAATTAATATTTTGGTAGTGTTGTGAGATTATTAAAAAGTATAGAAGAATTTATTAGTACGGAAGAATTTATAACATATTCTTAATGTAATAATAATAATATTATACATGTTTAATAATAGATTATTGTTATTAATCAGCTATGCTGTCATGGAATGAGAAGTCATTTTCAAGAATGAGGAGATGATAAGGAGATTCAAATAATTGGCAAATTGAGGGAAGTTAGATAAACTTGGTTGAAAATAAGGATCATTTGTGGGAAACTTGGAGTTATTATCTACTAAGTTATAATGTCTTTGTTAGATGTTTTCTCAGCCTAATATGCTATGTCCAATTAAAAGGGAACACACTGTCTTTAAGCCACAGAGTAGCTAGCTACTTGAAGAATTGAAACAATGTGAATTGTGGTACTCATGACTTCGAACTTCGAAGTCCTTTTGGCTATTTACATTTTGAATAGGTTCTTTTGAAATTCAATTGAGTTTAACTCTATATCATCATTTAAAAGAATATTTTTATTTTATTATATATCAAATTATTATTTATCTCTTTTTTTGATATTGTTAAAAAAGAAACTAAAATAGAATACAAGGAAACAAAACAAGTTTGAAACCATTGAGAAACCATCCACTTGAACAAGAAAGCTTCTATCAACATGATAAAGTTGAAAAAGAAGTGGTGCTATGCTTTGAAAGTGATAACAGGCCAAAAGTGTACCTCCCCTTGCCAACTAATTGAGTTGATCTTCCTAGAGATGAACTTCGACTTTTAACCAAACTAATTAAGTGGTCCTGACATCTAAAAGGATCAATACAATCAATTACAATTATCTGTTACTTTTTTTTTCCTAATGTATTTAAATATAAATCAAACTGAAGATTTACCATTTGATAAGAAGTTATTTTAATAGATTGAGTTACAATTTTATCATGTTTTACTTCTTATTTTAGAATGCTTAAATATTCTCAATTGTGAGGTCTTTCTATTGCTATAATTGCATGTGAAGTTAAATATAGGTGGCCACTTTTGGGTCTTCAAAATTTTGTCCAAAAAAAAAAAAAAAAAAATCTTTCATTCAAGTTGATGACAATAAGATACGACTCTAAATCTTAATTTTGCGTTTAACCTACATCTATATAGTTTGCCCCTTAGCTGAATAAGGGACAAAACCTTAGAAGTCATTTTCACTTGGAGGTTGAAATCTCAATTGCCTCATCTAAGTGCAAATGGTCATTTGTGCCCAATTTGAGCTTAATATCCCAAAATATATAGTCCAGATGATTAATTCACCCTAAAATTAGCAACAATTTTTAATTAAATAGTCAATTGGTTTCATCTGCTCCCACATATCACAATGCAAAGCATTATATCTCTTTTGTTGTTTCACAAGAATAGATTTTCTGAAGCTTGCACATGATACAGTTACCAACCATGCATGAAACCCTTATCCATTAGGTCTATGCATCAGCTTTATCACATGCATCTCATCTCTCTAGAAGAGTGTGTTTCCTTCGCATATACCGTTGATAGCTAGCCTGAAATCTTGACCTAGCAGAAGTAGCTAGGGGGCTTTGCTTTTTTCACATAGACAGAAACAAACTAGACTTGGAGATTACATTTTTCTATTATTATTATTATTATTATTATTATTATTATTATTATTATTATTATTATTATTATTATTATTATTATTATTAGTAGTAGTAGTAGTAGTGGTGGTGGTGGTGGTGGTGGTGGTGACAGCAGCAGCAACTCTGGTAGGTAGGGCAAATTATAAACAATAAAGTTGAGGGATTGGAGCAATACACGTATAAGAAAGCAATATTATAAATTTAAAAAGTTTTTAGGAGACAAATTTGTTTTTTTTCTTCTTTTGTACATTGATCATTTCTAAGAATACTAGTGCAAATTCCTAAAATTAGTATGGGACACTGGTCGTCGCCAGCCTTCCCCTTGGATTGAAATGTAAGATCTCCTAAACTACAAATCAAGGTAAAAACTCGACTGCTTTGGCTTAACTAATGTCTTGATTGCTATGGAGTGGCAGGATGAAGCAAGTGCTTCAAGTTTTGGTATGTGGAATATCCAAAGGATATTAGTTAATTTTCTATTTTTGTGTCAATCAAGCATTCGGTTCTGTAATCAAACTTAGGGCATATTCTTGAATCTTTCTGTAGGGTTCCCAGGAAAATACAAGAAATAGTTGGATCGCTGGGAAATTTTTGTCTTCAAGAGGAACTGAACAGACAACCCAATTTTGATTGTTTTTTGTTTCGGTTTCTTTTTTGCCGTTTTTTTGTCTGTCTTTACCTTAATGGTTTGACAAACTTAGTAACATTATCAATGGGATCCAAAAGATTATTCCGTCTCTCCCGGCCCATTGTAATATCCATTCTAAAAATTTGTTTATGAGATCAAGGATCTCAACTTCCCAAAAGACTATTAACTCGGGAGAAAAAGAAATATTTATTCTTATCATCTCTTTAAATGCCATATAAGTTAATGATAAGATATAATATCATGTAAATCAAACTTCTAACTTATTATTATGTTATAAGAGTATTTTTAACTAAATAATTTATCAACTTAAAAGCTCACATTTTTAACAAATAATATTATATATATTTTTCTTATTTCCTTGTTCATCCGTTTGATAGATGGAATTTTTGTTTTTAAGTTATATAAATGAAGAGTGAATATGATCACATTGATTGTTCAAGTTGAGATTTAAAATTTATCCATCTTAATGCTGATTATTTTTATTTTTATCAAAAGCTACTGATTATTTCTAGGTCCTGTTTCGTAGCCTTTAACCATTAAAACAATCAAGAGCAGCCCTTTTGTCCAAATCAGCCGCTAATGGCTTAAATCTGCCCATATGCCCGTAGGTGCTCTTCAAAAATTCAATTAAAAAGCACCATCTTTTCCCCTTCTTGTGAGGAATTAAAAAGCACTGCTTAAAAATTACAAAATTAAGTCACTTCAACATACTACAAAAATGAATGAGACTTTCTTCAACATGATTTATGCACAACTTCCCAATGAATTTTTGAGGTGTGGGAATCGGATGAATCCCTTTGGAAGGAGGGGTTTTTCTATGGATACATTGTTTTTGAATTTGTTCACAACATTGAGCCGTAGAAAGTACAACAATAGACAAACTGTGCAATCTTTTACCTGATGTGAAAATGAATAACCAAAGAATAAGAACATAATTCCTCCGTTTGAGCTAAAAATGAATAATTTAGGAATTCTTCTGCGAGGCTATCTCAGGAAAAAACCCACAAGAGCAGCCCAGTATCCAGCCAACTGCGATGAAGAAAGAAACAATGGGAAAGGGAAGTGTTGAGGTTCATTAAAAGAATCCTCTTTCTTATCACAAGACCTGCGTAACCTGTAGAGAAAGTTACCTGAGACAGAATGCCTTTGCCAGAGTGCCCTTCAATAACTAATCCTGCTGTAAGACCAATCATAGCCCATGCCCCGTTTAATGCTTCTATTTCACGTCGCCTCTGTCATGAAATTGCAGCGTAACTATTTAGGGATGATCAGCTTGTAACAACGTACAAAAGTTACAAAATAAAGGATGACCCGCCCAAAAATAAGTTTTTAAAGAGAAACAACCGGCAATATCAGATTATACACCCTCCACCACAAATAAAGTTTTGGTTGTAGACTTACTAAACATGTTTTACAAAGACCAAGGAACAGCAAAAGATAAAAAGAGTAACTACTGAAACCAAAAACGCAAAAACAGAGCCAATCTGGCATTGAACTAAAATTTGCAGACAAAGCAGGTCCTCCAGAATATGGCATTTTCTGCATTGTTGATCCATTAACAAATGGTAATAGGATCAAAACACACACTGAGAGAGAGAAAGAGATCACCAATGTGAAAAAAAGGTTCAACATTTATAGCAAAAGATTGCCGAAACAATTTCAAGAGATTTTTCCTCCTCACAATCGCCACCAAGCACATAGTAGACATTATGGAAGTTTGGAACGTCCAAAACCTAAAAGCAGCAAAGTCAACAACACCTAAAGAGCATATTCAAATTAGTTCAGAAGGTTCCGTAGTGGATTATATACACGTACATTTGAGATAGCGGGAATAAATTTTGATTCCTTCCTAACAAGATATTCAAGTCCTTAGGGGTAGCAATTTGGATGAAATCCCAATGGATATCCAAATCCATCTATAAATAAATGGATATGGATGATTGAAAATTAAGTAAATGGATTTAATTAGATATCCATTTAAATTCAATAAATTTAATGGATTTAAATGTAGAGAACTTATATAACTTCCACAATTTGAGGGATAAGTCCCATTAATACATATGGTCCATTACTAATCTCTTTAATTAATAAAGGGTAAGGTGGTAAAATAAAAATATTTATTTATTTAATTTAAGTAACATCTTCAATTACCAAATTAGTCCCACCACGAATATACTTAATTAACAAAAGAAAATTGATAAAATAAAATGTTTTCTTGTTGACCAAAAGTATATAAATAGATGACTATGGATAAATGGATATCCACTGTCCATTTAAATCCATCCATATAAATCTATTTATTAAATGGATTTAAACGGATTGGACTCCATCTAATTCCATCCAAATCTAAATGGATATTCATCTTGCCACCTCAACAAGTCCTTCATAGTAACCAGACTCAGGTAATTTAAGCTAAATGCACTAAAGTTCCTTCTATAATAAACAAAAAAGGGGGGGGGAAGAAGAAAGAAAAGGGAGGGGATGAACACAGATTGACTCACTTTAAATCTCTCCTTGGCTTTGATTTTTTCCATTTGTTTTGCAGCTAATCTCTTGGCTTCTGAGGGGTCAACCATAATCACCACTTTGCCTGAACTTCCTTTCCCTGAAGACACCTGATGATGCATAAATAGGGTACACCTGTCAGTGAAAAGAGGGATGCAAATGCAGTTTAATATCTTTAAGTGCGTTTCTTTCACCCATTACTCAGGCTTTCTTTCACCCCTTACTGAGGCTTGCTTATCTGCTTGTCAGACCTATCATCACTGATAACCAGAAAAATGTGAGACTTTCAACCCTTGGATTCTGAACCTCCTTCACTTAAAATACTTCCATTTCTCTCCAGAACCGAAATATTTTGGGTTAGAGCATCCATATCCAAATTAAGCAAGTCAGGTGTGAATACCAACACAGTGGTTTTAAAACATTCTTTTTCCTTCTCTGATTAACCCAGTTTTGAATTGCAAACTTCAACTTTTGAATTCTTTCTTGCATTCTATTAGCTGATTTCATCACTCTTGACCATACTCAATTCAGTGGCAAAATACAAATTACTTTGTATGGTTTCCTATTAGTATTCAAAATAACTAACAGAATTATTTAAACTATGTTCAAGAAACTAGCATTCAAATCTTAAGTGGAGAACAAATAAATGCTTCTATTTTTCCATACTTCGAATAATGCAGAACTCTAACAGGGGTTCCATTCTATTTTGCTAATTCCAGTTTGTATAAGCAGCAAATGTGACCTCAGAGTAGTATCACCAGCCATTCTTTGAACACGGATGCATCATGCATGAATAGAGTATCCAATTAGCTTAGAATAAATACCGATCACTTTTGTGTCAAGAACATTTTGCAACTTAAATGCAGCTCAAATAAACATCCCACATCCCAGGAAGACAAAGAAAGGAGAGAATAAAGATTCAAAATAGTTTTTACTTCATCTTTGCAGGTCTAACCTTAGCTCTACCACCAACATTATAGAGAAGGGAATAATAACTTTGGTGCATGTTTTAAGACATAACCACCATATTATCATTCTACTTAAAGCTAAAATAAGATAATTCTCTGCTGATGATTTAATTGAGGTCTCACACTCCTCTCCATGGCTACCTCATGACTGAGAAAAGGTTTTCTCCTTCATCATTTAGCCTATGATGAAACACTAATATATTTCAGTTCCATAATTCATAAAGAGATTTAGATGACTCATTGGATTTTAAAAATTAGTATGTGATAATTTATGATTTGATGAATGAAATGATCTATAATGAAGAGACAATGGAGAGGAAAAGATCACATAACAACCCTAGATAAAAGTTCAATAAAACTTTAGCTTAGTTAATTGCTTATCTGTTTTTAGTTGACAAACCATAGCTCACGGCTCATTGAACTGTGTCACTACAACCTTCTATATTTATTTCTGAATTAACCTTTTTATGTAGCAAACTACATGTCAGTCCCCCAACAAGAAATGAATCTGATGTAAGCAATTGAATGCTACCAAGCAGGAACAGGAAAACAGAAAGGTTATGCAACACGACATAATTTCCATGTCAACTAACATTTATGATCCTCCAATATTTTAGTTGATCTCCTAAACAGAGAGAGTCAAGTTTCACCTTTTCATATTATTCTAAGAAGAAACTACATCGATAGTCCCGTTTCACCCCCCTGTTCAGAGCTCTTTTACAGAAACTAATTGTACAAGTTAGAGTTTCTAAAGGAATCAGATGTTCTACAAAAGATTAACATATATTAGCATGCCCAATTGTAACTATAAGTTAACATGTATGAGTTACCTTCAATCGAAGAAAGTCATTATGGAATTAACTGAAAACAGAAACTCGGTTAACAACTGTATAATGAGTAAAGGAGTGCCACAAGTAGACACTGGTTGGTTCAACTTCTTAGAGCTCTCCGGGGTTGCTTATTATTATTATCTGCCAATACTTAGAGGACGAATGGCCTTTTAACTAGCCAAATTCCTTCTGTTATTAGATCGTTCCTTTTTTTTTTTTAAGTTAAAAAAAAAACGCAAAGTCATAGAAATTACAGAAAAAAGATTTGCAAACAAAAATGGAAGCCATAACAACATAAACAATAACTATTGCTAAGAAACCAATGATCAGGACCCAATTATTTCAGTTCTTCTATAACAATTTCAACAGACTCAATACCAAGGACATACCCAAAAACACTTTGGAGCATAATCAAACCAAAAATATTGGCAGTATAACGTGGAAGCCTAGCACGATGCATACATTAGGGTTTGCAAGGACTTGAAATGCTTGTCTCCTTGTACTTCGAGAAATCTGTATGGCATCTTGGCCTGTTTTCAATCCCCATCTACAAAGAGGGAAAAGTAAAATTAAAAAAGAGGAACATCTTATTACAATAAAAACAATTTTTTTCCTCTTCCAATGAACCTTCCTTAAAAGAAGAACTACATAAATTTATGGTCATGGGGAATACAGATATAGAATTTTGATGAATTCCTCAAAAAGAAGTTACAAAATCAAACCAGCCTTCCAATGCTTTGGCACATAGTTCAACAGAAAATTTGAAATGTCAGATATTCTTTCTGACATGGGCTTTTGTATTCCCTCTCTCCCCTCCCCCAAGAAAATTCAAAAAACCAAGAAGAAGAAGATAAGCCTAATGTGACAAGGGAATTATTCACTGAAATTTCCATTGTTGTTCGTGAAATTATACTATTAAAACTAACTGAATAAAATATTTCCAAGATTCACCCTTCCCTCCTAAGTTAAAAATTCCCATAGGTTATGAATACACAGATGTAATCGTGGAATAATGAGCCGTTAGCCACGAATCCAACAAAATGGATGCGCCGTGATCTTGACTAAGAAATAACTTCATCATCAAAGTCCAGTAAGATGTATGGTAGGCTTCTCACATTTTTATTTTATTGCTGAAGAACAAGCAGCTGCTAAGTGGTCTAGTCATTTTCTGTAGGCTCAGTGTCAGTAAATAAATTTTCCATAACAAGTTGTTCTTGCAAAGTGTTAGAAATTAGAGCTTAAATGTTGATTGAGGATAACAAACTCTTTTGAAGAGAAGTGATTATAGAAACACCACCAGACTTGAATTTAGAACAATATTAAACCTATGCTTTCCGAATTTCACTCTTAACTCACTTCTCAGACTTGAGCTATTATCTCATCTCTCTTGAATGCCTTACTTATCACTCACTCCACATTAGAGCACCAGATTCCTATAGGCAAAGCGTGTTGGTTAAGAGAGAAGGCTCTAACCATTGCGGTTTCCTGAAGTAAAATCAGCTCCGATTTTACCTTTGATGATTGACCCCAGTGGGAGCTTCAAATATTTTTGTTTTGTATTTTCGAAAGGCTTCCAATTCATTCTAAAGATAAAGGACTCTTCACAGTCAATCAGCAGTAGATCTCTGGTTTTAACACGGGAGACTAATCAAGGGAAGCAATTTAACAACTCTACAATTAAATAACGTTTCTATTTTGCATTTACCACTGATCCGTTCATATAGAGAACCATATATACAAATTGAACATTTAGGATTATATATAGTACTGGTAAAACTCGTACTTTTCCTCTGGCCTTACGGTATAGCAGATATAAATACCTCATCCCCAGTATTCGTCTGCATTCAAATGCCCAGATAAGAAAATGAAAATCCCCATTATTTTATGACCCAAAGACTACAATAACACTCACATTGAATTCAACAATAGAAACCAGCCATACTGACAATTAAGAAACGGTAAATTTTACTCTCCTGAGGAAGACGAGCAAGAAATGACCCACGATTCTCTTTTGCCTTATTTCGAACAGATAATGAGGAGAAGGATACAATAATACTCAAAATAAGTGGGATTCATTCAAATTACCTGAAAACAGGAGAAGAACGAAAATCAGAGGCAGATAATTGATGTGCAGAGAACAAGAGACCCTTATCGATCACTTGAAGAGTTGAACAGCACAGCATTCTTGAATCTTTTTGTGGAACTTCGCTCTCCTGTGCTGTAGTCTGTACTACCAAATTCTCTTTATTGTTTCTTTCTAAAAGTCTAGAACTAGAATTTCAAACCGGGGCATATATTCCTGTCCACTCAAGACGGTTTGCATAACGCCGGGAAGGGAAGGATGCGGAAGAACGCAAGCTTGGGAGGATTTGGGCAAATTTGTCTTTTTCCATTTTCCCCCCTTTTAAAAAGCTTTGAAGCCCACAAATTGAAATTTCAATATTTAACTATTTAATTATGATACCTCAAGTTTTCAGATTAAAATTATAAAATATAATTTAACAATTAAATTAATTATAATTTATTTTTATATTATAGTACATTACAATTTAAATTAAATAAAAATAAATAATAACAAAGACAACACAATATTTTAAAATTATTTTAAAATTTAAATTTTACCTTCTTATTATTAAATTCTTCTCATGTGTCACTCAATTCTCAAATTCTTTAAATGTTATTTGTCTGTCAATTGATTAATAATTAATATATTTTTATTAATCATATAAACATATGTGTTTTGTATAAAAGTATTTAAATAATTTTATATTAAAATTTAAAAAATAAATCATTTCAAATTTGAACCTCACGCACAAATGTGGAAAATAGATCTAGAATTTTCTTTCATGGTACTCCGCCGTCTTTGCTCTTCAAGTTGTTCCCGGCATAACCTGACGCTTTTTCCGTCCTTAATCAATCATGTGCCAAGTCCCCATATATTTGGGGAAAAAGAAAATAAATAGAAAGACTATGTGGTGGAGAAGTTTTAATTGTACAAAAACTTCCTTAATTGTGAACCCATCATGCGGCGCGGTAGACAAAAATGGAAAGACATTTTATATTGCCAAAAATTTACAAGCAAATCATGGTTTTATAAATTCTTCTTAAATCATATGCAAGAGCAGCACATGAACTCAAATCTTTGAGTGGTGGTGATGGTAGGGGCTGGATGATGTGATTTAATACATGGTGAGAAAAGAAGGGAAAGAAGAGAAGAAAAAGAAAAATGGAAATAAATTATTTAAAATAAAATGGTATTTTTAAATAAATAATGTAAAATAATTTAAATATTTTTAAAATATTATATGCGTGCCACACAATTAATAGAATTAGTAGTTTACTTTAACTAGAGATTAGAACTTGGAGTTGAAAGACATATTGTATGAAATGATATATTAAAGGATAATATTATAATTTTAAAAAATTGGGAGGTAAAAGGTAAATTTTAAAGAATTTTTTCTAAAAAATTTTAATTTTCCTAAAGTTAAACTAAAAGTTTTATAAATTTTGGAGGGAGGTAGGCTTCCCCTACATACTTTAACTGACATAAGGGTAACTTCTGAACAATTTAATAGTTTAAGGGTAAGTCAGAATTGTTTGATAATTGTAAGATAAAAGTTGGATTTTGAAATAATTTGAAGGTAAATTAAGTAATAATAAGAATTTATTATTAAATGTATTTAATTAAATAAATATTTATAAAAATATTTAATTAAATAATTTTAAATACTTAATTGACCTCATCATTAATATTATCAATTGCTATTTATGAAGTTATTAAAGTGGCGATGACTTTGCAATGGGAGTAGATGTTGAGGAAAATATATTATTACAGGGGAAAGCAAAAGAAATGACCGTGTAACTAATAATATTATTATTTAGAATATTTTCCTTTTGTTTTTTAATAATAGTCCCTTTTTAGAGAATTTATACATATTAAAAAAATGTTAATATATATATAGAGTTTTAAAAGAAAAAAACAAATTACTTTTATTGAAAAATTATAAAGTTGATTTGAAACTTGAGTTAATATTATAATTTAGTAAAGTAACAACGGATAAAGGTATAATTAAAAAAATAATGAATACCTTATAAATTTTATAAAATTAAAACGAACAGATATTTGAAAGTTTAAAGAATACTATTTAAGTAATTGTTTATCGATAGAATACTTAATTTGTAATTTAAGAAATTAGAGTTTGAATTTAAAAGTTAAAAAAAATTTATGCTGGCTAGAATATCATTAAAATGGTAGTGTCATTTACTTATAATAGTAGTACAAAAAACAAAGAGGTGTATGTAATGAAATATGAAAGGTTAAGTGGCTGTTCATTTTCCTAACAATAGTAAGTGACTGTTCGTTATCTTGAAGATAATGTAACTGTTCGTATACTGTGACCGTTCATTTTTTTAAGGTTATTTCCTTAACCTTTCAAATTCTGTAACCTTTCAAATTCTATATCAAAACCTCTATAAATAGGGGTCATATGTAAACAAACGAACAATCAATGAAATCATATCTAAGCGATTCTCTCTCTTCTCTCCTCTTCTAATATCTTTACTTTACAGTTTTATATTTATTGATTCTATTTTGAATCAAATTCACAACACGTTATCAGCACGAGACTCTATCGAAGTTGTTTTACTGAAGGTTATCATTACGGGCTATAACAAAAGAGGAGGTAAGTACTTTTCCTATTTGCTTTTGTATTCACATGACAAATCTCACCATACTTGAGTTTGCTACTCTTGATATTATTGAAAAAAACTATTTATCTTGGACACGAGATGCTGAAATGAATTTAGCTGCAATGGGTTTGGTAGATACCATTGTAGAAGGAAATCTATCATCATCACAAAATGATGCTAAAGTTATGATTTTTCTCCGCCATCATCTTCATGATAACTTAAAGGTTGAATACCTTACCGTGAAAAATTCACTTATTTTGTCGACTAATTTAAAAGAAATGTTTGATCACCAGAATATGGTCGTCCTTCCAAAGGCATGGTATGACTGGATGCACTTGCGATTACAAGATTTTAAATCCGTTAGTGAGTAAAATTCTGCTATTTTTTAAAATTAGTTCGCAGCTAAAACTGTGTGGAGAAAATATTACAGATGATGATATGTTAGAAAAAACTTTCTCTACTTTTTATACCTCGAATGTGCTCCTGCAGCAGTAATATCGAGAAAAGTGATTCAAAAAGTATGTAGAATTAATATTTTGTCTTCTTGTAGTTGAGCAAAATAATGAACTATTAATGAAAAATCATGAAACTCGACCAACAAGTTCTACTCCATTCCCAAAAGTGAATGATGTTGGAATTCTCAGATGAAGGGTTATTTGAATTGTGACTTTTCGGTTATATGGGATATAACCCTAGTGGAAGATGAAGAGTCACATGAAACAACTCTATAAAAACTAAGAGTCACAAGAACCCTTATGATCTTCTCTTCTTTCTCTCTCTCTCGTGTGGTTCTTCGAGGAACACCAAGTCTTTTCTTCTTCTTCATCTTTCTCTGGTTTTGATTTCTTTGAGTATCCTGAAGGAAGAATTGAGCATTTGATTGGTGATATTTACTTTTAATATGTTTCTTTTATATTTTATATTTTTGGCATTGTAATAGTAATTAGCGTTTAAAGTTTTTTTATTGTTTGAGTATTTAAATTTATAAATATTTTGTTATGCCCAGAAAGCTATTATTCCACTTATTTGATACACAAGTGACATTGAAGATATATGCCTAATTGATAGTGGTACAACACACACCATATTAAAAGATAGAAAATATTTCTCTTACTTGCAGATGGGAGAAACAAATGTTAATATTATAAGTGGTAGTGTAAAGTTGACTGAAGGCTCTGGAAGAGCTAATATTGTATTACCCGGAGGAACAAATATTGTTATTCCTAAAGCGTTATTTTCTTCCAAATCTCGCAAAAATTTATTAAGATTTAAAGATATTTGCCGAAATGGATATCACATTGAAACAATGGAAGAAAATGGTTTTGAGTATCTCTGTATTACTCAAATAATGTCGGGTAAGAAATCTTTATTAGAAAAGCTACAATCTCTTTCATCTGGCCTATATAGCACAAAAATCCATGCAATTGAAGTGCATCATTCAGTAAATCAGAAGTTTACTGATCCTGCTACATTTATCATTTGGCATGACCGTTTGGGTCATTTAGGAGCTATTATGATGTGAAGGATAATTGAAAATACGCATGGTCATCCTTT
Source organism: Voacanga thouarsii (assembly GCA_026120185.1). NCBI lineage: Eukaryota > Viridiplantae > Streptophyta > Magnoliopsida > Gentianales > Apocynaceae > Voacanga > Voacanga thouarsii. The sequence continues at coordinate 1,060,149 of JANUWF010001486.1, forward strand.
GAAAAGTCAAAGGATTTTGATATTTGATAAATTTTCATGTGCTGCATGTTCTCAAGGGAAATTGGTTGTTAAACCATCTGCAACAAAAGTGGAGTTTGAGTCTCCAGTATTTTTAGAAAGAATTCATGGTGATATATGTGGACTAATTAATCTACCATGTTGGCAATTCAGATACTTTATGATTTTAATTGATGTATCGACCCGATGGTCGCATGTCAATTTATTATTAACTCGTAACCTGGTGTTTGCGAGATTGCTTGCCCAAATAATTCGCTTAAGAGCGCAATTTCCAAATTATCCTATCAAAAGGATCTGTCTAGATAATGTTGGAGAATATTCCTCCCAAGCCTTTGATGCTTATTGCATGTCAATTGACATTACTATTGAACATCCAATAGCTCATGTTCATACTCAGAATGGTCTAGCTGAATCATTCATTAAACGGTTACAATTAATTGTTAGACCGTTATTAATGAGAACAAATCTCTCTACAACAGCTTGGGGACATGCTATTTTGCATGCTGCAACATTTGTGCGCATAAGGCCAACAAGTTATCATAAATTTTCTCCATTACAATTGGTTTTTGGTTCGGAGCAAAATATTGCTCATTTGAGAATTTTTGGGTGTGTTGTATATGTACCGATAGCGCCAAATCAACGTACCAAAATGGGTCCTCAAAGAAGGTTGGGGATATATGTTGGATATGGTTCTCCCTCTATAATCAGATACGTTGAACCATTGACAGGTGACGTATTCACAGCAAGATTTGCTGATTGTTATTTTGATGAAACTTTGTTTCTTAAATTAGGAGAAAAACATAAACCACATAAAAAGGAGCTTACCTGGACAATATCATTGAATTATTTAGATTTGCGCACAAGCGCAAGTGAACTAGAAGTTCAAAAGATCATTCATTTGTAAAGACTTGCAAATCAACTGCCAGATTCTTTTGTGGACTCTACAAGGGTAACTAAATCACATATTCCAGCTATAGATACTCCTATTCGGATAGAAGTCCCAGCAGGACAAAATACAATTCCTATAGCTACTGAATCAAAAACACGTCAGAAACGTGGATGACCCATTGGTTCAAAAGATAAAAATCCTCGAAAGAAAAGAGGATTAAATGATCAGAATGATCCAATTGAAGAATTAGGAAAAAGGGATCAAGTGGAAACTGATGAAAAGGTCCAAATATCTGAAAATAGTAAACGGAATAGTGAGATGTCCATTAATTATATAACTTCTGGCAGAAGTTGGAATCGGACAGAAATAACTGTTGATCATGTTTTTACATACAATATAGCACTTGAAGTGTTAAAAGATAATGAGGATCCTGAACCAACATCAGTTGAAGAATGTCGTCATAGAAATGATTGGCTAAAATGGAAAGATGCAATTCAATCGGAGTTAAACTCACTTGCAAAGCGTGAGATTTTTGGACCTGTAGTCCAAACACCAGAAGGTGTAAAACCCATTGGTTATAAATGGGTATTTGTGCGAAAGCGAAATAAAAATAATGAAGTCGTAAGATATAAAGTACGACTTGTGGCATAAGATTTTTCGCAGAAACTGGGTATCGATTATGATGAAACATATTCACCTGTGGTGGATGCAATTATTCTCCGATACCTTGTGAGTCTAGTAGTACGTGAAAATATTGACATGCGTCTAATGGATGTTGTGACTGCTTATTTATATGGGAACCTTGATAATGATATTTATATGAAAATCCTAAAAGGATTTAGTATGCCTGAAGCATGTAATTCTAACCCTCGTGAAAATTATTCCATTCGATTACAAAAGTCATTGTATGGCTTAAAGCAGTCTGGACGCATGTGGTATAATCGTCTTAGTGAATATTTATTGAAATCAGGATATAAAAATGATCCACTATGTCCATGTATTTTTATTAAGAAATCTGGATATGGTTTTGTAATACTTGCAATATATGTTGATGATATTAACTTTATTGGAACTCCAGAAGAACTCCAAAAGGCAAGAAATAGCCTGAAGCAAGAATTTGAAGTCAAGGATTTTGACAGAACCAAGTTTTGTCTTGGTTTACAAATTGAGCATTTGGAAGATGGTATTTTTATTCATCAATCAACATACACAACAAAAGTTCTTAAAAGGTTTTACATGGACAAAGCACATCCATTAAGTTCTTCAATGGTCGTGAGGTCATTAGATATAAATAAAGATCATTTTCGACCTCGAGAAGATAATGAAGAACTACTTGGTCTTGAAGTACCGTATCTCAGTACAATTGGTGCATTGATGTACCTTGCTAATAATATTAGACCTGATATAGCATTTTCTGTGAATTTATTAGCAAGATTCAGTTCTTCCCCAACACGCCGACATTGGAATGGGATTAAATATGTCCTAAGATATCTCCAAGGGACAATGGATCTTGAATTATTTTATTCAAATAGAACCAGTCCAATGTTGATTGGATATACTGATGCTGGTTATCTATCCGATCTACATAAAGTACGTTCTCAAATTGGTTATTTATTTACATGTGGTGGTACTGCTATATTATGGCGCTCTACAAAACAATCTATAGCAATTATTTCTTCTAATCATGCTAAAATTATAGCTATTCACAAGGCAAGCCGATAATGTGTGTGGTTGAGATCAATGATCTATTATATCCAAAAAAATTGTAGATTACCTTCTGAAAAGGAAATTCCAATACCTCTTTATGAGGATAATGCAGCTTGTAATGCAGCTAAATAATTATATCTAGTGAACAGTTCAAAATTTATTCATTTTGATCCGACTGGTTTGGATGCCAATTTTACTTAATTAGTCATATCGTCAAAAAATGTTTAGCTCCTTGTCATTATTAGGGGGAATTTGGCAAGAAACTTGGTAACATTTGGATTTTGGAGTTCCAAGCGGATTATCATTAGTCACATATAGGCAATGATAATGAAAAGAATTGTCTTATACTTTATATGTTAAATGTGACATCTTATTTTTTATGAAATATATCGTATCTTATAATAATATAATATTTAAGTTAAGTAGCAACGAGTTTTTAAACTTTGTTCATTATATTCCTTTTTTGAAACAGTTCAATTAGATTATATATATATATATATATATATATATATATATATATATATATAATTTTGTATGTTTTGGAGATAAACATTGTCCCTTGCCTCTTTTTACATTAGAAACTACATTAGTCAAATCCTGTTGGGTGTGATACTCTTACACTGGAGTATGCTTGATCTTCATCCGAGTTCATACCATGGTCGCATTTGTAATCTTGATTCATACAAAAGCACTTTAGCCAAGAGTAGGCAAACTAGGCCATCGATGCTAGGTTCCAGGGGATGATGCTTAGGTCGGGAATTGGAGGATGACATGATTCTCAACGAGATAAAACTTGAGAGAGGATTTTGCTTTACATGTTTGCGGAAATTCTTCTTGTGAAAGGGGTGGATTCCCTCCATATCAGCAAATCGCTCCCTTCTGATTTGAACGGAAACCACATTTACTTTATATTTTCACTCCAATCAAATATGATAGAAGTAAATGTATTTATTTTCCACTTAATGAAATAAAATGTAACACTTCTCCTCCACTTTCCTCCCTCCCTCCCCAACCAAAACAAGCCTTTGTGTCCTGTTGTATTAGCATTAATCATCATTACACTCGTCTGTAGTCTACAAGACCTTTATAGTTGTAAATGGTTCTATATAGAGTTTGGCATATTTGAACAATTGCAAAGGAAGATTAAAGGAGCAACAATGCAAAACCTTCCACGTGACTGCTACTTGAAATTTCTTATTAAATTTAGGCTTCAACAAGATCACAAGCTTTTGGAACAAAACCAACACATATTTCACTATAAAACGACCAATCAAGACAGTATATAATTCACCAAAACTAACTGGTTTAAAGAAAGATGCGATACAAGATTTGCATTGAAATTGTCACTAGATTTCGGCAGGAGAGAGGTGAAGATAGACATTTGTTTTGTCCTCCACTGGATGGTTTCTTTTGCATTCATGGTAAAACATGGTGAACACAGCAAACTCGAAGAGGTTCTCTAGGCAAATTGACCACATTCTTAGTGCACTGATTGACAACCAAATCAGTCTTAATTTCTGACTACTCCTAAGCAAGAGAGCGAAGGATCCATAGATTACAAGACTGGCAAGATGCAAACTCAGCATCAGAACACAACCTTGAAGCCTTTTGCCCTTCATGAGCTCTCTGGCTCTGTCAATGGCCTTCATTCCAGACGAATTCTTTTCTAATACTGAGACCACAAGGCTTAAGATCCAAAGAGCATATAGATAAAAGTAGAAACAGAAGCTAAAAAGTATCAATCCGATTATCAGGGAGATCAAGAGAGAGCCTTCTGTCATCACTACAGTCAAAGCAAATATGATGACGAAGAGAGCTATACTTACAAAGCTAATAAGATAAATGCAAAGAGTGGTGGTAAAAGGCCTTTTCCACCTGGTCCGGATGCTCAACATTTCTTTGAAGCCTAACACCTTTGCAATGTAGGCTTCGTGTGTTGAGTGTATAATGGCTGCTAATGAAATCATTAGAATCAGAAAAGAGAAAGCCAATGCGATCAACTCGTATATGATAACTAATCGAACTTCTTTGATATTGGCTTTATATGATGTTAAATCAATTTCACTGCGGCCGAAATCTTTGGGCTTGAGCGCATACTTAGAAATTAAATCAGAGTAAACTGGTGCCACTAAGTTATCAGCAAATCCCAACAGAGAGGAACAGACGCACTTGAAGAAGGCGATGGAAAGAACAAGTTTCCCATTTTTAATGGTAGTCTTGAAAGCTGCCTTCAGAATTTCAAGGATGCCTAAGGAAGGCTGCTTTTCTTCCCTGAGGAACTGCCCTAGATTTATCTGTTTTTCCATCTGAGTTTTCCTGTTCGTGTACCCATAACAACTGAGTATTTAAAGAGGTCCATTGGGTTGCAAGGTTTGTCCCTTGGGGAACGTTCGATAATTTCTAAGAGCAAGTATATGAAGCTATCGATAATTGCCAAGCAGCATAACATCGTATTTTCAGTAATAAAGGATTCAAAAATCATTATCTTTGATTAAGACATGTTAAAATATTAATTGGATTTACCATACAATAGCAAGAGACCAAGCCATTGTTGACAGACAATACGTTAATCGTCACAGAAAGATTGGGAAGTTGTTGGAGCGACATTTTTGTCTGGTTTCCTACTTTTAAAGTATTTATCCAAGATTTAGCAGGCTCAAAATATCTCCATCTATATCATGAATTGTTTCAGTTGCAGCAAAAGATTTTGTGCAATTCTCCCGTTACTAGATTCTTGTAACGCTGGTTAATTATTCTTGGATTAACAGTTGTTCGATTTTCATGGTAATGCTGGGTTATGATCTCAAAGAGGTATTGAGAATAGAGGCATTATGGAACAAGCAGTCCCTGAAGTGCCACTCCGACATTAGCAAGTAAAAAGTTCATAAAGCAATCTAACTTATCATTTGGGCTCACATTCTTGGGAGGAGATCAAGCGGTTTTGCAAAGTTTTTGGAGGGAAGAATTTGTTAGACTAACGTTTCAAAACGTCAATGAACTTACTTGCCCCAAGTTTCAGTCCTGCAGTGCAGATTCTGCAACCAGTCAGGCTGGGATCAGTTTGACTAAAGCAACACGCTGAAACAGAAAAACTTTTGCCATCTGCAAATAGTAATTGGTCTATTTGTAGACTTCATAACAATTTGTTCAGCTTACACGAAGGTTGCACCATAGGTGTAGGCTGAAATAACCATGCCGCATCACTAAATGGGAGTTCAGTAGAGAGTTTCTTGTAGCTGACAGTGCCCTGGAGTTCCATTTCTTCCCCATGGTCTTTTTTACATTGGAAGTATAAAACTGTGTATACAACCAGCTGCAAGATCTTCATCGAACACAAATTGATCGACCCATATATCCAAACGACTGTTTGATTAGCCATCAACTTTTTTCCTAAGATGCACCAGAATCCTTGAAACAGGATCCAAGATAGCAGAGACAAGGAAATATTCAAAATGAGACATTGCAGCTCCTTCCCTTTTATTAGTACCCCAGCTTTCCCTAATGCCGGGATTCCATAATTATTTTCCTCTATCACTGAAACCACCAAGGCCAAAACCCAAACAACAGTCAAATAGAGGTAGAAAGTGTAGGCTGCAACACCATCAGCAATCGCAACTGGGATCATAAAAGTTCCAGAATACATTGATAGAGTACCGGCAACGGGAATGATGATGAAAAGGTATCCTGCTATAAGAAGTGTTGTATAGAATGAAGTGATTGTTGGGTTGGCTCCTAACATGTGGAATCTAGATAATCACATAGCAACAAAAGAGGATAAGGTTTCTTGTCTTTTTTTTCTTCTTCTGGTCAACACAAAAAAAGAAGATGCAGCAGCCGGTGTGTTTAGTTGAAGAATATAGAGAGAGAAACAAAAACAGTCGGAGAAAATATAGAGAGAGAGGGAGAATTGCAGTTTTTTTTTCTGTGTTGAGCAGTGTACTTCTACTGCACGATCGAACGGTGTTTTCTACTCCGATTTGGCTCAATTTTGGATATGTTGTAGAGGAGAGGCAGAGCTACACTCTAAACCGTGAAGATCAAATTTTGACGGCCGGATTCAGAAATACTGCCGCCGGACAGTGACGAAAATCTGGTGCATTTTCTCCAATTTTTCTTCTCTATATGATGGTTTTTTAATGAAGTTGTAACTTCATTGTGACTGTATTTTTCAGTTGTATATGGTGGAACTATATCTTGTATTCTTCATGTTGATTAGTGGAGCTTTTAGTGTGGACTCGAAGGTCCCGTGGTTTTTCCTCTTCACATTAGAGAGGTTTTTCACGTAAAAATTTGGTGTGCTTTGTACTTGCATTTTGGCTGTGTTTTTGTCTTCCATTATTGATGCCATTTTTCATTTTCTTGGGACTCCTAATTTTCATTCAAGTGTGGGGTTGATAAGGAGTAGGAATTTACAGGAGGTTTGAACCTATTTTTGTTTCGCTATTTGCACGTGCCCTTGTCCTTGGTCTGTTTGTCCCCAACAAAGTGGTATCAGAGCGTTCTTGCTTAGTGCTTGGTGCATTGTGCTTGTTTGAATTATGGAAAATGTTGCTAGTCGAATGATTTTTTTAAATGGTTCAAATTATCATAGTTGGCAAGGAAAAATAAAATATTTATTGTTTGTGAAGAGTTTTCATTTGCCTATGTTTGCTTCTCAAAAGCCTGAAAATAAGTCTAATGAAGAATGGACCTTTGAGCATCAAAAAGTCTGTAGTTATGTTAGATGTTGGGTTGAGGAGAATGTTTGCAACCACATTGCAAATGAAACTGATGCCAAGAAATTATGGAAGAAACTTGAAAACTTGTATGCTTCAAAAACTGGTAACAACAAGCTATTCCTATTAAAGCAGATGATAAATTTGAAATACAAAGAAGGAACTCCGGTGATGGACCATGTAAATGACTTTCAGTGTCTTATTGATCAGTTGTCAAATGTGGGAATTAAATTTGATGATGAGATTATGGGACTTTGATTGCTTAGCAGTTTGCCTGATTCTTGGGAGACATTTCAGGTTTCTTATACTAACTCTGCTTCTGTTGGTGCCATGTCTTTAGAATATGCTAAAGATGGTATTCTTAATGAAGAGGTTAGAAGGAGAGCTTCAGGATGTTCATCTTCTCGATCTGAGATTCTTGTTACTGAAAATCGAGGAAGGAGTACAAGTAAGGTTCAAACAAACAGAGATAAGGGTAGAAGTAAGTCTAGGTCCAGGAACAAGGATGTTGAATGTCATCACTGTGGCAAGAAGGGACACATTAAAAGAAACTGTTTCAAACGGAAGAGGGAAAACAAGAACGGTACAAGTACTTCAGAAGCAAAGGATGATAGTAGAAATCAAGTTGCTACTGCTACTTCTTCAGGAGACCTTGTTCTTGTGTATGATGAGGATGTGATCAGTTATATCTCTCATGACACTGATTGGGTAGTAGATATAGGTGCTTCACTTCATGTTACAGCCAGGAGAGACTTCTTCCTTACATATACTCCTGGTGACTTTGGAGTTTTAAGGATGGGCAATGATGGTATATCTAAAGTTATTGGTATGGGTGATGTTTGCTTGAAGACCAATAATGGCAGTCAGTTATTGCTTAGAGATGTCAGACATGCTCTAGATGTTCGACTAAATCTAATTTTAGTTGGCAGACTTGACGGTGATGGTTTCTGCAACAACTTTGATGGAGGACAGTGGAAACTCTCCAAGGGTTCTCTTATTGTGGCTCGACGGAAAAAATGTTCTAATCCGTATTTAATGCAGGCTTCGATTTCTGGTGCTAGTGTTAATGTGGTGAACAACAAAATCTCACCTGAACTATGGCACAAGCGGCTCAGTCACATCAGTGAGAAAGGACTTTATTGTCTAATCAGAAACAATGCAATTTATGGAGTCAATACTGCAAAGTTAGAAAAATGTACTCATTATCTAGTAGGAAAGCAAAATAAGGTGTCATTCAAGACTAACCCTCCTTTAAGAAAATCTATGTTGTTGGAGCTGATTCATTCTGATGTTTGTGGTCTGTTAAAGGTACAGTCATTTAGTGGTGCATCTTATTTTGTGACTTTTATTGATGATCATTCAAGGAAATTGTGGGTTTATACCCTGAGAACTAAAGATCAGGTTTTAGATAAGTTCAAGCAGTTTTAGGCTTCTGTTGAACGAGAAACTGGAAAGAAGATTAAGTGTATCCGATCAGATAATGGTGGTGAGTACAGTGGACCGTTTGATGAGTACTGCAGGCAGCAGGGTATCAGACATCAGAAGACTCCTCCTAAGACACCTCAGTTGAATGGTTTGGCAAAAAGGATAAACAGAATTCTAGTTGAGAGAGTTAGGTGTTTGCTTTCAGAGGCTAAGTTACCAAATTCCTTTTGGGGTGAAGCGTTGTATACAGTGGCTCATGTCATTAATCTATCTCTCACTATTGATCTAGATAGGGATGTTCCTGAGAATATTTTGTCTGGTAAGAAAGTTTCTTATGATCACTTGCGTGTCTTTGGTTGCAGGGTTTTTGTTCATATTCCAAAATATGAAAGGTCTAAATTGGATGTAAAGACAAGACAGTGTATCTTTCCTGGATATGGTCAGGATGAGTTTGGATATAGACTTTATGATCCAATTGAGAAGAAGCTAGTGAGAAGCAGAGATGTGGTGATATTTGAGGATCAGACCATTGATGACATTGAGAAAGCTCAGAAGACAAAGTCACAGGTGCAACATGATCATGGTGTTGCTAATTTAGACATCCCAGATGATGATGCTACTGATATTCAGATTCCAGCAATTACAGATTTGCCAGAGGAACCACACGATGCTCCACTCAGGAGCTTTACCAGAGATAGATAGCCTTCTACCAGGTATTCTCCAAATGAGTATATACTACTGACTGACGGGGGAGAATTAGAATGCTATCAGGAAGCTATGAAAAGTGAGCAGAAGGATCAGTGGTTCAATGCAATGAAAGATGAGATGAAGTTTTTGTTTGACAACCACACCTTTGACTTGGTGAAGTTGCCTAAGAGCAAAAGGGCTTTGAAGAATAGATGGGTCTACGGATTGAAGCAGGAAGAGAATTCCTCTCACCCACGGTACAAAGTTAGATTAGTCGTCAAGGGCTTCAGTCAGAGGAAAGGTATAGATTTTTCAGAGATATTTTCTCCTGTTGTAAAAATGTCATCTATCAGAGTTGTGCTTAGTTTAGCTGCTAGTCTTGACTTCGAGATTGAGCAGATGGAAGTGAAAACAGCTTTTCTTCATGGTGATCTTGAAGAAGAAATCTATATGGAACAGTTAGAGGGATTTCAAGTAAAAGAAAAAGAAGATTATGTTTGCAAATTGAAGAAAAGTTTGTATGGATTGAAACAAGCACCAAGACAGTGGTATAAAGTTTGAGTCTGTTATGAGGAAGCAAGGCTACAGGAAGACTACTTCAGACCATTGTGTATTTGTGCAAAAGTTTTCTGATGATGATTTTATTATTCTTTTGCTTTATGTGATGACATGCTTATTGTTGGTAAAAATGCTTCCAGGATTGACAAGTTAAAGCAAGAGTTGAGCAAGTCTTTTGCTATGAAAGACTTAGGACCAGCTAAGCAGATTCTTGGAGTGAAGATTTTCCGTGATAGAAATACTAAGAAACTTTGGTTGTCTCAGGAAAGCTACATTCAAAAGGTGCTCCAGAGATTCAAAATGAACAAGTCCAATGCTGTGAGTACTTCTCTTGCTTGTCACTTCAAATTAAGTGTAAAACAATGCCCTTCCACTCAAGATATGCAGAAAGTTCCCTATACCTCAACAGTTGGTAGTTTGATGTATGCTATGGTTTATACGAGGCCTGATATAGCTTATGCTGTTGGTATTGTTAGTCGTTTTCTTTCTAATCCAGGAAGAGAACATTGGGATGCTGTGAAGTGGATTTTGAGATATCTCCGTGGTACTTCTAGTTTGAGACTCTGTTTTGGCAGTGAGAAACCTGTTCTTGATGGCTATACAGATTCAGATATGGCTGGAGATATTGATTCAAGAAAATCTACTTCTGGTTATTTGATTATCTTTGCAGGGGGAGCTGTATCATGGCAATCTCGATTGCAAAGACATGTTGCATTGTCTACTACAGAAGTTGAATTTATTGCAGCTACAGAGGCTTGTAAAGAGTTACTTTGGATGAAGAGGTTTCTTCAGGAGCTTGGTCACTCCCAAGGGCAGTTTGTGCTACATTGTGATAGTTAGAGTGCTATTCATCTTGGTAAGAATCAAACTTTTCATTTAAGATCCAAACACATTGATATGGGGTATCATTGGATACGTGAGGTATTGGATGATAAATTGGTGGAACTCAAAAAGGTTCACATAGATGATAACGGGGTTGATATGATGACAAAGGCGTTGCCTAAATGGAAGTTTGAGGTTTTTTGCCCCATTGCCGGGATGGCAAATTCCTCCACATAGTTGGAAGGGGGGAGATTTGTTGGGTTGGCTCCCAACATGTGGAATCTAGACAATCACATAGCAACAAAAGAGGATAAGGTTTCTTGTTTTTTTTTCTTCTTCTGGTCAACAAAAAAAAAGAAAAGGCAGCAGCCGGTGTGTTTACTTGAAGAATATAGAGAGAGAAACAAAAACAGTCGGAGAAAATATAGAGAGAGAGGGAGAATTGAAGTTTTTTTTCTATGTTGAGCAGTGTACTTCTACTGCACGATCGGACGGTGATTTCTACTCCGATTTGGCTCAATTTTGGATATGTTGTAGAGGAGAGGCAAAGCTACATTAATGGTGGAGATCAAATTTTGACGGTCGGATTCAGAAATACTGCCGCCGGACAGTGACGAAAATCTGGTGCATTTTCTCCAATTTTTCTTCTCTATATGTTGGTTTTTTAATGAAGTTGTAGCTTCATTGTGACTGTATTTTTCAGTTGTATATGGTGGAACTATATCTTGTATTTTTCATGTTGATTAGTAAAGCTTTTAGCGTGGACTCGAAGGTCTCGTGGTTTTTCCTCTTCACATTAGAGAGGTTTTCCAAGTAAAAATTTGGTGTGCTTTGTACTTGCATTTTGACTGTGATTTTATCTTCCATTATTGTTGCCATTTTTCATTTTCTTGAGGCTCCTAATTTTCATTCAAGTGTGGGGTTAATAAGGAGTAGGGATTTACAGGAGGTTTGAAACTATTTTTGTTTCGCTATTTGCACGTGCCCTTATCCTTGGTCTGTTTGTCCCCAACAGTGATGAACGGCCTAATCCATGACTTCACAAACTGTAACACCAAATCCTTTCCGGACAGAGTCTTGCAGCTATAAGATGCTGCCGACAGAATAACTGTTGCAGCTGTAGTAAACCATGATACAAGAAAGATTCCCGAAAGAAAAGATACATGAACGAGGAGGAGAAGCCAAAAATATTTCATGATACCCTCAAAGGGGTTGGCAATTGCAGAGCTGCTGAGGTCAGTAGAATGATATGAATTGTACTGTTGGACAAGTATATCGGATGACAAATGCAATGTGGAGACGTTGAAATACAAGAATAACGAAGAATACAGGAGAGCAGAAAGTAAAGAGACCAATGCCTGGAACATCCCATTTCTAGGAAGAAGTTTGAAGGATTCCTTCAAGATTGCAGCAACTGCCTGAAAATGTTCCAAAGAATCCATGATGCCTTAAGGTAACAAGATATTGATAACAGATTTTGGCCTTCTCCGGCTCAGTTGAAGCAAGGGCTAGTTATACATGCTTCAATTTGAGTTCATCCATTCATCACACGCGTTGTGACTTTTTCAGCATGGCCATACCCACCTACTTTGAGATCATAAGTCTACTTCTTATAATATTTGGGAAAATCGTCAAAAATGTAATGAAACTATTTATGTTTCATGATATATATACTTTCCTTTTTTAGCTAAATACAGCAAGGGATATTTTCTTTTTTTTTTTTTTTTTTTTTGTGTTTCAGGACTTCTTGCTTCTTATCCTCCATTGAAAACCTCCTAAATCACTGTTCAGAAATATCACAAGCTTTTAAAAGAAAACCAATATATAGTTCACTCTATAACCACCAATCAGGACAATAATTCAACAACACTTTTAAGTGTTTTCAAAGATGTGTACCCAGACTATTGTTCATACTTCAATTACCAATGAAATTAATGACTCATTCATCTTCAATTCTCACTAGACTTCAGCACCAGGGATGGAAAAACAGACACCTGTTTTGTCCTCGGCTGGATGGCTTCTTTTGCATTCCTGGTAAAACATGGTGAACACAACAAACACAAAGTGAATTGTTTCAGTTGCAGCAAAATATTTTGAGTACTTCTTCCGTTACTAGATTCTTGTAACCCTAGTTAATATTCTTGGATTTACTGTTTTCGATTTTCATGGTAATTCTGGATTATGATCTCAAAGAGGAATTGAGAATAGAGGCATTATGGAACAAGCAGTTCCTGAAGTGCCACTCAGACATTACAAGTAAAAAGTTCATAAAGCAATCTAACTTATCATCTGGGCAGACATTATTGGGAGGAAATCAAGAAGTTTTGCAAAGTTTTTGGTGGGAAGAATTTGTTAGACTAACGTTTCAAAACGTCAATTAACTGACTTGCCCCAGGTTTCAGTCCTGCACTGCAGATTCTGCAACCAGTCAGGCCGCATCAGTTTGACTAAAGCAACACACTGAAAGAAGAAAATTTTGCAATCTGCAAATACATATGTAGTAATTGGTCTATTAGCAGACCTATAACAATTTTTATAGCTTACACGAAGGTTGCACTGTAGGGGTAGGTTAATTAACTATGCCGCATCACTAAACGGGGGCTCAGTTGAGAGTTTCTTGTAGCTGACACTGCCCTGGAGTTCCATTTCTTCCCCATGGTCTTTTTTACAGTGGAAGTATAAAACTGTGTATACAACCGTCTGCAAGATCTGCATCAAACACGACAAGATTGATCCATATATCAAAATGACTGTTGGATTAGCCATCACCTTTTTGCCTAAGATGAACCTGAATCCTTGAAACAGGATCCAAATTAGCAGAGACAAGGAAATATTCAAAATGAGACCTTGTAGCCTCTTCCCCTTTATTAGTATCCCAGCTTTCCCTAATGCCGTGATTCCATAATTATTTTCTTCTATCACTGAAACCACTAAGGCCAAAACCCAAACCACAGTCAAATAGAGGTGGAAAGTGTAGGCTGCAACCCCAACAGCAATCGCAACTGGGATCATAAAAGTTCCAGAATACATTGCTAGAGTACCAGCAACGGGAATGATGATGCAAAGGTATCCTGCCATAAGAAGTGTTGTATAGAATGAAGTGATGAACGGCCTAATCCATGACTGCACAAACTGTAACACCAAATCCTTTCCAGACAGAGTCTTGCCGCTATAAGATGCTGCCGACAGAATGATTGTTGCAGCCGTAGTAAACCATGATACAAGAAAGATTCCCATAAAAAATGATACATCAACAAGGAGAAGAAGCCGAAATTCTTCCATGATACCCTCAAAGGGGTTGGCAATTGCAGAGCTGCTAGGGTCACTAGAAGGATATGAATTGTACTGGTGGACGAGTATATCGGATGAAATTTGCATTGTGGAGAAGTTGAAAAACAAGTATAACGAAGAATACAGGAGAGCAGAAATTAAAGCGACCAACGCCTGGAACTTCCCATTTCTAGGAAGAAGTTCGAAGGATTCCTTCAAGATTGCAGCTACGGCCTGAAAATGATCCAAAATATTCATGATGCCTTATCAAGATATTGATAACAGATTTTGGCTCTTCTCTGGCTCAGACGATGCAAGGGCTAGTTATACATGCTTCAATTTGATTTAATCCATTCATTATACGCGTTGAGGACTTGACCTTAGCAACATGGCCATTTCTTGGAGCCCACCTGTTTCATGAACTAGTCATAGCTAAACTGTACGAAGTACCTGTTTCCTGACCAAGACTAATCATAATCTGGGAACCACGACTTCCCAAACCCCCCTTCATTTTCTTTTTTTAATTATTTTGTTATATTAACATTAACAGTAAATTTAATAACTCAATTAAATATTTAAAAATAATTAAATATTTAATTAATTATATTACTGTTAAATATTTAATTATTTATATATATTTGATAATAAATTTTTATTATAATAAATGATAAAAAATAAGTTGAGTTCTTTTATTTTAAGTTTATGCTAACATAAATTGTATAAGACGAGATTTATTAATAGTATGATAAACTTTTCGAAGGAAGGAAATATATTATCAAAGTTAGTCCACAGTTAGGCTGGCCAAATAATTATGTATATTGGTTATTTTTTTTATTTTTTTGTTTTAAATGTTCTTTTACTCAAATTCTTTTTAATATACGAGATTTGAGATAAAATCATAATTTAATATTTGTAAGAATATCTTCAATTGTTTTCCCATTATGAGCTTAACATGACAAATCGTTGAATTTGTTATAAAATTAGGGTAGTGTTAGAATAAAATCTTCACACTACACACTAATAAAACTCTAATTATTTTGCACACAAATTTTTCTCTTTCTCTTCTCTCACAATTTTCTTTAATATTTCTTTCACAAAATGATGGTGTATTACAAGCTTAGAGAATTGCTCTATTTATAGAGCTCTAATTAGTGGAATACATCATGGCATACATCATCTTCCACTAATCTCAATTAGTGGTGTCTCCACTAAATGGTGGACATCCATAAAAATCTTCTCTAATAATTCATATAAATTCATAATTAGTGGAGCCTCCACTAATTAATGTAGATTCTAATAATTCATAACACTCCCCCTTGGATGTCCATCCATTACATAAAGAATATGCCTCGTTAAAACCTTACTAGATAAAAATCCAGTGGGAAAAAAATCTAGTGAAGGAAAAAGAGTACACTATTCTATATGTCTGTTTATTACTCCCCCTGATGAGATAATTCTTTTAAATCTTTAAACCGACGCATACCGATTTTATATCTCAACTTCTCAAATGTTGCAGTCGGTAAAGTCTTCGTGAAAATATCTGCGAGGTTATCACATGACCGAATTTGTAGCGCATCAATTTCACCTTTCTTCTGGAGTTCATGAGTAAAGAAAAATTTTGGTGAAATATGTTTTGTCCAATCTCCTTTAATATATCTTCCTCGTAATTGAGCTATGCAAGCTGCATTGTCTTCAAAAAGAGGAGTTGAAATATCTTTGATCGATGATAATCCACAACTTTTTCGGATATAATGAATCATGGATCTTAGCCATACACATTCTCGACTTGCTTTATGAATGGCTATAATTTTAGCATGATTTGAAGAAGTAGCTGCTATAGATTGTTTCGTAGAACGCCATGATATAGCAGTATCTTCACATGTAAATAGATAGCCCGTTTGAGAACGTGCTTTATGTGGATCAGATAAATAACCAGCATCTGCATAACCAATCAATGTTGGGTTGGTTTTATTTGAATAAAATAATTCGAGATTAATTGTACCTTGGAGATATCGAAGGACTTGTTTAATTCCATTCCAATGTCGTCGTGTTGGCGAAGAACTAAATCTTGCTAATAAATTGACAGCAAAAGCAATAGCAGGTCGTGTATTATTAGCAAGATACATCAATGCACCAATTGCACTGAGATATGGTACTTCAGGACCAAGGAGTTCTTCATCATTTTCTTGAGGTCAGAAAGAATCTTTATCCACATTTAATGATCGGACAATCATTGGAATACTCAATGGATGTGCTTTATCCATGTAAAATCTTTTTAACATTCTTGTTGTATATATTGATTGATGAATAAATGTTCTACTCTCCAGATGTTCAATTTGTAAACCAAGACAAAATTTGGTTTTATCAAAATCCTTGATTTCGAATTCTCTTTTTAAATAATCAATTATTTCTTGGAGCTCTTCAGGAGTTCCAATAAAATTAATATCATCAACATATATAGCTAATATCACAAATTTAGAACAAGATTTTTTAATAAAAACACATGGACATACCTGGTTATTTTTAAATCCCGCTTTCAATAAATATTCACTAAGACGTGTGAACTACATGCGCCCAGATTGCTTCAAGCCATATAATGATTTCGCAACTTGATGGAGTAATTTTCACGAGGATAATGTTTATATGCTTCGTGCATATGAAATCCTTCGGGATTTTCATGTAAACATCATTTTCTAAATTTCCATACAAGTAAGCAAGTGACAACATCTAATAGGCGCATATCTATCTTTTCATGTACTCGCCAAACCGATAAGATATCGGAGTGTAATAGCATCAACAACAGGAGAATAAGTTTCATCATAATCAATACATGGTCTTTGTAAAAAACCTTGGGCTACTAATCGCGCTTTATATCGAACGATTTCACTCTTTTCATTGCGCTTTCGCACAAATATCCATTTGTAGCCAATAGGTTTTACACCTTCCGGTGTTCGGACTGCAGTCCGAAGACTTCACGTTTTGTCGTTGCATTTAACTCCGATTGAATCGCATCTTTCCATTGCAGCCAATCTTTTCTATGCCGACATTCATCAATCGATATTGGTTCAGGATCATCATTATCCCGTGTAACATCAAGAGATATATTGTATACAAATATATTATCAATAACAGTTTCTATCCGATTCCAACTTCTACCGGAAGTGGTATAATTGATAGAAATTTCAGTGTTACTTTCATCAACTTCTGGTTCTTTGCCATCAGTTCTCTCTTGGTCTTTATCATTCTATTCTTCAATATGATCTTCTGGATCATTTAATCCTCTTTTCTTTCGAGGATTTTTATCTTTAGAACTAAGAGGTCAGCCACGCTTCTGGCGTGTTTTTGACTCGCAGCTATAGGTATAATATTTTGTTCTGCTGGAACTTCAATTCGAATAGGAGCATTTATAGTTGGAATATGCGATTTTGTAACTCTTCTAGAGTCAACAAAAGCGTCTGGCATTTGATTTGCAATGCTTTGCAAATGAATTATCTTTTGAACTTCAAGTTCACATGCGCTTGTGCGCGGATCAAGATAATTTAATGATGTTGTCCAAGCAAGATCTTTTTTATGCTGTTTTGGTTCTCCCCCTAATTTAGCGAATAATGATTCATCAAAATGACAATCAACAAATCTTGCTGTGAATACATCTCCTGTCAGGGGTTCAATATACCTGATAATAGAGGGAGAATCATATCCAACGTATATCCCCTTTCTTCTTTGAGGACCCATCTTTGTACGTTAGTTTGGTGCAATTGGAACATATACAGCACACCCAAAAATTCTTAAATGAGCAATATTTGGTTCTGACCCAAAAGCCAATTGCAAATGAGAGAATTTATGATAACTAGCTGGTCTTATGCGTACAAGTGTTGCAGCATGTAAAATAGCATGTCCCCAGGCAGATGTTGGGAGATTTGTTTTCATTAATAATGGTCTAGCAATTAATTATAATCGTTTAATCAAAGATTCAGCAAGACCATTTTGTGTGTGAACATGAGCTACAAGATGTTCAACATTAATCCCAATTGACATGCAATATGCATCAAAAGCATGTGATGAAAATTCACCAACATTATCCAAACGGATATTTTTAATATGATGCTCATGAAATTGTGCTCGTAATTTAATTATTTGAGCAAGTAATCGCGCAAACGCCAAGTTGCGAGTAGATAATAAACATACATGTGACCATCGGGATGATGCATCAATTAAGACCATAAAATATTTGAACGGTCCACATAGTGGATCAATAGGTCCACAAATATCTCCGTGAATCCGTTCGAGAAATGTAGGACTTTTAGCTCCTACTTTTACTGGTGATGGTTTAACAATTAATTTTCCTAGGGAACATGCAGTACATGCGAATTTTTCTGATGTTAATATCCTTTTATTTTTTAAAGGATAACCATGTGTATTCTCAATGATTCTTCTCATCATGGTAGATCCCGGATGACCCAACCGGTCATGCCAAATGCTAAAAGTAATAGGATCAGTAAACTTCTGGTTTACTAGATGATGAATTTCAATTGTACGTATTTTTACAAAATATAGGCCAGTAGAAAAAGACGACAGTTTTCTAATACAGATTTCTTATCCAAATGCATTTGAGTAATATAAAGATGCTCAATCCCATTTTCCTCATTTGTTTCAACATGATACCCATTTCTGCGGATATCTTTAAAACTCAATAAATTTCTTCTGGATTTTGAGGAAAATAGTGCCTTATCAATAATAATTGTTGTTCCTTTAGGCAACAATATACTAGCTCTTTCGGAGCTCTCAATCACTTTTGCACTACCGTTTATCGTATAAATATTTATTTCTCCCATTTTGAGATCAGAAAAATATTTCTCATTTTTTAGTATGGTGTGTGTAGTTCAATTATCAATAATGCATACATCATCATTAATAACAGCCATCTGAACACAAATATATATATGCAAACGTAAATATTATTGGAATAGAATGAAAATGAAAATACAAAAATATTAGGGTGAGGCTTTAGTTCTTCTGGACACTGCCATCACCAATTAAATGGTCTATCCTACCGTGCTGGGTGTTCCAAAAAATCCGATACATCCATATGGGTAATATTGATATTAAGATCTTCAGGATCAATATCATCATCATCAGCATCATTTATTGAATATTGAAAAAAAATTTGATTCCACATTTTTATTTTTCAATGAAGCTTGATACAATTCAACTAAATGCTTAGCCGTACGACAGTTTCGTGACCAATGACCTTTCATGCCACATCTATAACATATATCCTCATGCTTTTCTTCAATTTCTTTTTCTTTTCCCTTATGATCTTTTCTGTTCCACTTCAGGTGGCCAGTATTTCTCACAGTTTGATTATGATTGTGATAAGGGAAATATCGAGCGTGTCTACGACCATAACCACGACCACAGCCACGACTACGACTATAACGATGGTTTCTATTAGAGCCAACAACATTCACTTTTGGGAGTGCTGTTGAGCCAGTTGGTCTGGTTTCATGATTTCTCAATAATAACTTATTATTCTTCTCTGCAATGAGGAGGGTAGTAATTAAATCTGTAAATTTTGTATACTTCTTTTCTCGATATTGTTGTTGCAGGACAATATTCGAGGCATGAAAGGTGGAGAATGTCTTTTCCAACATATCTTCATCAGTCACTTTTTTTCGCATAATTTTAACTGAGATGTAATTTTATACATTGCGGAGCTATATTCATTCACGATTTTAAAATCTTGCAACCTCAGGTGCAACCATTCATACCGTGCAGTGGGTAGTACGACCATCTTCAGGTGGTCAAATCTTTCTTTGAAATTTACCCACAGGACATATGGATCTTTTTCGGTAAGATATTCCATTTTCAAATTTTCATCGAGATGGCGACGAATAAAAATCAAAGCTTTAGCCTTGTGTTGTGCAGATGTACTATTATGTGCTTGAATAGTTTCACTAAGGCCTTCAACATTTAGATGCATTTCTGCATCGAGAACCCATGACATATAATTTTTTCCAAAAATATCAAGGGTTACAAATTCGAGTTTAGCGAGATTAGCCATAGAGATCAATAAATGCATACCTGTCTTCTGGTTTTGGTAACGGCAGAAACTCGTGCTTAGTCTTCTGGCTTTTGTACCGGTAGAGACTCGTGCTGATAACGTGTTATAAAATTAGGGTAGTGTTAGAATAAAATCTTCACACTACACACTAATAAAACTCTAACTATTTTGCACAAGAATTTCTCTCTTTCTCTTCTCTCACAATTTTCTCTAATATTTCTTTCACTAATTTTTCTTTCACAAAATGATGGTGTATTACAAGCTTAGAGAATAGCTCTATTTATAGAGCTCTAATTAGTGGAATACATCATGGCATACATCATCTTCCACTAATCTTAATTAGTGGTGTCTCTACTAAATGGTGGACATCTATAAAAATCTTCTCTAATAATTCACATAAATCCATAATTATTGAAGCCTCCACTAATTAATTTAGATTCTAATAATTCATAATAGAATTAACGTAGTATTCCTCATATTTGATGATCCAAATATATAGAGTGAATTTAAATATTTTGTTTTACGATATAGTGATACTTATTTTAATCAATCATCAATAATATTCGTCATCAATGGCTCCACCTGAGTAAATAGTCTTCATCAATTCTTTGTCCAATTTTTTTTTTCAATATTAGCATTAGTTATAGTTTTTATGTCATAACTAAATTAAATATTTAAATATTTATTTAATTAAGTATCTTTGATGATGAATATTATTACATGCTTAATTATTTTAGTGCAATTAATAATGAAATTATTATTATTATTTAATTGATTAAAATTTATAAATCTTCATTGAAATAAAACTTACTTAATTAGATACTTATCAAATTATTATTATTATTTAATTTAAATTGTAATAAAATAATATAAAAATAAATTATAACGAATTTAATATTTAAAATTACACATTAAATTTTAGAATTCAATCTTTAAATTTTATATTTTAATACATAGATATTTAAATCTGAATGTTCAAACTTCACATTTTATCAAACATACCTTTAGTTTGTAGTTTACAAGACCTTAAACAGATCTGGGTTCAATGTAGAATTTGCAATAATTAGATAAGTTTAGAGGGGATATTTCAAGAATAATAACATTATTACAGAAATTTTCCTGGGAGAAAATTTATAGTACTAAAAACCTTATAGTTTTATAAGCACTTATTCCAAAATTTTGAGGCCGAACTCGTTTCACATCCCAAGTCGATGGAACATTTTGGTTTTATACTTGGCCCAAAGAGCATGAATATAAAAGAAAACTCGATCTCTCTGAATCGAAGTAGAATGTATCATTAAGGACTCTTGGAAGAATTAAGGAAAAATCAAGTTAAAGATTCTTAGAGAAGTACTTTTCCTTTTGTAGCTAAACCTTGCAGGGATATTTTCATGTTTGTTTTGTGTCTCGGGACTTTTTGCAAGCTTATTATCCCCATTCAAAACCTCCTAAAATCACTGCTAAAAATTTCTTTCTGAACTTTTGTCTTACAACAATATCACAAACTTTTAAAGCAAAACCAAAATATAGTTCACTATAAAACCACCAATAATGACTATAATTCAACAACACTTCTAACTGTTTTCAAGGATGATACAAGATGTGTACCCATACAATTATTCATACTTCAACAACTATAGAAATTCATGACTCATTCATCTTCAATTCTCACTAGACTTCAGCACCAGAGATGGGAAAATAGACACCTGTTTTGTCCTCCGCTGGATAGCTTCTTTTGCATTCATGGTAAAACATGGTGAACACAACAAACACAAAGAGTTTCTTTAGGCAAAATGACCAGATTCTTAGTGCACTGATTGCCACCCAAGCCAATATTGATTTCTGAGTATTTTTAGCCAACAGAACAAAGGTCCCATAGATTGCTAGACTAGCAAGAATCAAAATCAGCATCAGAACACATCCTTGAAGACTTTTGCCCTTCATGAGCTCTCTGGATCTGTCAATGGCCTTCATTCCTGTGGAATTCTCTTCTAATACTGAGACCACAAGGCTTAGGATCCAGATAGCAGACAGATAAACACAGAAACAGGTCCCGAAAATTTTCAATCCACCTTCCAGAAAAGCCAAGAGAGAGCCTTCTGTCATCACAGCTATGAGCCAAAATACAACGAGGAACAGAGTTATACTCACGAAGCTAATAAGAACCATGCAGAAGGCTGTAATCAAAGGCCTTTTCCACCTAGCCCTGATGCTCAACAACATCTCTTTGAAGCCTAACACTTTTTCTGTGTAGGCCTTGTTAGTCGAGTGTATAACAGCTGCCAGTGAAGCCACCAGAATCAGAGAAGAGGAAGCCAGTACGATCAATTTGAATAGGATGATCAATCGAACATCTTTCATGATGGCTTTAAATAATTTTGGATCAATTTCAGTGAGGCTGACATCTTTGGGCTTGATTGCGTACTTAGAAAGGAGACTAGAGTAAATTGGTGCCAGAATCAAGTGATCAGCAAATTCCAACATAGAGTAATAGATGAACATGAAGAAGGCGATGGAAAGCACATGCCTCCCATTTTTAATAGCAGTCTTGAAGGCTTCCCTTAGAATTCCAAGGATGCCTAAGGCAGGCTGCTTTTCTTCCTCGAGGGAATAAGCCTGTTTCTCCATCTGAGTAGATAAAAATTTATGGCTGATTTTAATTCTTCGCCAACTTAGATGAAGCAAGGGCTAGTTATATATGTTTCAATTTTGATTAGTCCATTTATAATACGCGTTCAAGACCGGAATTTGGAAGCATGAGTGCTTTTCTTGGTTGTTGCTGACCGTGTTTCTTAAGTTAATAGAAATTAGGCTCAGAATATTATTGATAGAGTCTCCTACGAATAAATTTCTTTTGAACGGTAACGCCTCGAATTTGGAACCCGAAAAAGAACCCGAGTCTGTACTCGAAACGTTACACGGCAACATCTCCAAGAAGACATTAAGCCTCTAACTTAAAGAAATCACTTTAATTGAACTAATCACCTCCAAAGGAAAAGAAAAGAAAAACATACATCCTGAAATATAATTCTATGAACAAAATATAAAACCTTTAATACAACTAATGTCTTGTTCAACCTTAACTAAGGATTTATGCGAACAACACTGTCTAAACCAAAGTAAAAGTCATAATAAGTAAAAACTCTTAAAAAGTCAATTAATCTAGAAGCGTAGTCTAATCCCATCGGTCTCCACAATTCTCTTCATATTCTTGATGAATATCTACGAAATGTTAAATGGAGTGAGCTACACTAGCCCAATAAGTAGTCCAAACATCTTCTTGGGAAAGAGGATGTTACATTTAATATCCTTCAATAAAACACATCGAATAGTACTCAATAATTAGATGAACTGATTTTTCTAATTAGTTAGTCTAATCTTTAAAACAAAACAAGTGGGGCCCACAATTATACAAGAAAATAATATAAAAATAATTTGATTTTTTTTAAATGAATAATATCCATTGAAATGGCCATCACCCTCAATCATTTGAAAAATGGTGCCCACTTCAAAACCCAAAATTCCACACACATGCTTTGCGGTCACGTTCAAAACAAAACAAAATTTGGTTATTATTATTATTATTATTTTTTTGTGTGTGGGGGACAACACCCGTCCCCACACCAAGCAAATCCACCAAAAATACTCTTTGAACAGAGCATCACGCAATGACGCATTGAAGACATTTTTTTTTTTTTTTTGTGGTGGACAACAGCCGTCCCCACACCAAGCAAATCCACCAAAAATACTCTTTGAACAGAGCATCAGATGCATTGAAGACATTTTTTCCCTCTTCTTTTCAACATTACAAAATCAAAACCTACACATAAACAATCACACGTATGCTCATGAATTTCAGATTAGGAAGAGGATCACTGATATCAATTCTGACTATTTATCCAGTCAGGGAGGCTAGACTTATATTTCTTATTGACTGAAAGGGATTTCAATCACACAAACAAATTTTTGAACCTGTTCTTCCTCTCATTCCTTAATCTCATATGCCATTAAACACATATCATACATAGCCACATGATACTATGATTCAAAATCAGAATAAAATAACCAAACTCAATTCCCAAATTTTATATAGAAAATTCAAATTGTAGAATATTTCGAAAAACAGAAGATGTCTGAACCACTTACTTCAGAAATCAGACTAATATCTCCAATCCAAACTAATCACTCCACACAATCGTTCCCTAATATCAAACCACACAATACTAATATTAATCCAAGGAACTAAAACCCCATGAATTAATTAACCTTATTATCTAGAATTCCAGAAACAAAGAGAAAGAGAACCTCCTAATATTTACTCCTCAATCTCTAACTAAATTAATAGTCAAAGCCAATAGAACTCACCTTCACAATTGAAGTAAGTCAAAGTTTTCTTCCCCAGAGTCTGGAACCCTTGAATGATCGTTTTGGACAATTGATGATAAAACCAAAGAACGTCATTTAGGTTAAGGTGTAGGTTTAACTTTCAAAAACACTAAATAACAAACACATCCCTTAACTTAATTAAATCTCTCATGACTCCTAAAACTTATGGGCTATCTCATGGGCCATGAAATCACTTTATGGGTCGGTTAACATACAAGACCCATAATCAATTGGGTTAGGTATTTACATTCCATCCCCCTTACAATAACTTTTGTAAGGGGGATGGAATGTAAATACCTAACCCAATTGATTATCTCAAAACTTATACGTCAATTCCAAGTTAAACAAAGATGGATACTTCTTGCGCATGTCCTCCTCCAATTCCCATGTAGCTTCGCGAGGCGTATGATTTGTCCACTGGACCTTGACATAGGGGATGATACGTCTTCGCAATACCTGCTCTTTACGATCTATGATCCTCAAAGGAATATCCGAGTACGACAAGTTTTCAGTCACTTTTAATGGTTCTGCCTCTAACACATGACTTGGATCTGAAATGTATCTCCTCAACTAGGAAACATGGAAAACATCATGCATCTTAGAGAATGCCGGTGGTAAAACCAAACGATAAGCGAGTTTCCCAACTCTTTCTAGAATCTTATAAGGACCTATAAAACGGGGACTTAACTTTCCGTTCTTTTCGAATCTCATCACCCCCTTAGTAGGAGAAATTCGAAGATACACCTTCTCTCTCACCTTAAACTCCAATGGTCGCCTTTTGCTGTCTGCTCAACTCTTTTGTCTATTTTGCGCTGCCTTAATTCGCTCGCGGATCAATGACACTTTCTCCATGGTAATTTGTACTAATTCCGATCCAGTAATTATCCTCTCACCAACATCATCCCAGCACACAGGTGACCTACACCTTCTCCCGTACAATGCCTCATATAGAGCCATCCCAATACTTGTCTGATAACTGTTATTATAAGAGAACTCTACCAACATTAAATGATCAACCCAACTACCTTTGAAATCCATCACACATGCCCGTAACATATCCTCCAACGTTTGAATAGTACATTCGGATTGCCAATCAGTTTGTGGGTGAAATGCAGTACTAAGTGCTATCGTAATCCCTATAGCTTTATTAAAGCTCTTCCAGAATCGTGAAACAAACCGTGGATCCCTATCAGACACAATGCTAACTGGCATGTCATGTAATCACACTATTTCCTCCATGTACATATTTGCCAACTTATCCATTGTTGTTGTAGCCTTCATTGACAAGAAATACACGGATTTAGTCAGTCTATCTACAATCACCCAAATAGTATCCTTCCCCAACCTTGATCTTGGCAACCTAACAACAAAGTCCATAGTGATATGCTCCCATTTCCATACAGGTATCTCCAAAGGTTTTAGCAATCTTCCTGGTCGTTGGTATTCGGCCTTCACTTGCTGACATACCATACACCGAGAGATATATTCCGCTATCTTCCTCTTCATTCGGCTCCACCAAAAGTTTCTCTTCAAGTCCCTATATATTTTAGTACCACCGGGATGTACCGATAACTTAGAGTTATGCGCTTCTTTCAAAATTTCAGCTTTTAAACTTGGATGGTCAGGTACACATAATCTTCCTCTAAATCTCAAACTCCCGTCATCATAAATTTGGAAATCTGCTTGCTGATCATCACGGACTTCCTTCTTCTTCTTCTCTAAACTAGTATCCATACCTTGAGTTGTCTTTATACATTCCACTAAGGTTGGTTGCAACGTCAAAGCTGCTACATATCCTTTTGTAGATCCTCCTACTTCTATCTCCAATTTCTCAAATTCTAATATCAATTGTCTTTGATGAGTGATCTTAGCTGCTAGGGTATTGCTGTTCCTACTCAATGCCTCAGCTACTTTGTTGGCTTTCCTCGGATGGTAACTGATCTTCAGATCGTAGTCCTTAAGCAACTCTAGCCATCTCCGCTGACGCATATTAAGTTCCTTTTGGGTGAACAAATATTTCAAACTTTGATGGTCCATAAACACCTCACAAGGCTCTCCATGCAAGTAGTGACTCCAAATCTTTAGAGTAAAGACCACTACAGCTAATTCAAGATCGTGAGTGGGATAACTTTGCTCGTAAGGCTTTAATTGTCTTGACACATAGGCTATAACCTTCCCATTCTGCATTAACACACAACCCAAACCGTTCTTTGATGCATCACTAGAGATTACAAAACCTCTTGATACAGATGGTAGTGTGAGTATAGGTGCAGACGTTGATCTTTTCTTCAACTCCTGAAAACTGGTCTCACATGCTGAACTCCACTCGAACTTGGTCTTTTTCTAGATAAGACGAGTTAACGGTCCTGAAATTTTTGAAAAATCCTCCACAAACCTTCGATAATACCCAGCTAACCCCAAAAAACTTCTCACTTTAGATGCATTAGTTGGTCTAGCCTAATTTACAATGGCTTCTACTTTCTTAGGATTTACAACTACTCCATTTTCAGATATGACATAACCCAAGAAAGCAACACTCCTGAGCCAAAATTCACACATACTAAATTTCGCGTACAATTTCTCCTTCTGCAAGGTTTGCAAAACCACTGCTAAATGCTTCGCATGCTTTTCTTCGGACGATGAATATATCAAAATATCGTCAATAAATACCATTACAAACTTATCTAACTGAGGCTTGAAGACCCAGTTCATCAAGTCCATAAATGCTGTTGGGGCATTAGTCATTCCAAATGACATGACCAAAAACTCATAATGTCCATAACGAGTCCGGAAAGCACTTTTGGGTATATCTTCTGCCTTAATTCTTAACTAATGATATCCAGAGTGCAAATCAATCTTGGAAAACACACAGACACCTTTCAACTGGTCAAAGAGATCATCTATCTGGGGTAACGGGTACCAATTCTTGATGGTAATCTTATTAAGTTTGCGGTAGTCAATACAGAGTCTCATGCTACTGTCATTTTTCGTCACAAACAAAATTGGAGCTCCCCACGGGGACACACTTGAGCGTATAAATCCCATAGCCAATAATTCTTGCAGTTGTGTCTTTAATTCTCGTAATTCAGCAGGTGCCATTCTGTACGGAGCTTTCGAGATCGGTTCCGCTCCCAATATCAAAACAATCTCGAACTCTACTTCTTGCTCAGGGGGTAGTCCTGGTAATTCTTTCGGGAATACATCTGGAAAGTCATACACCACTGGTATGTCTTCAAATATGTGCCCTTTCTTCTGAGTATCTAATGCGTAAGTTAAGAAACCTTCACATCCTTTTTGAAGATCTCTTCGTGCCTTTATGGCTGATATGATTGGTTTCAACTTGCTCGCCCGCTTCTCCAAACCTCCTAGAAAATAGAATTCGTCTTTCCCTGGAATTGCAAAACTTACCTTTTTGCCCTTGCAGTCGATCATTGCACAGTTTCGAGAAAGCGAATCCATTCTGAGAATCACATCAAAATCCACCATGGGAATTTGGTTGAGATCAGTATCTAACACTTCATTTTCAATCTTTACCCTACATCCCCTCATCACAAGCTTAGAGACTAAAACATTTCCACTAGAAATAGATACATGAAAGGGATCAACTAAAGAGGTAGGGGCTAATTTTAGAGTTTTGGCAAAACATTGAGATACAAAAGAATGGGTGGCACCACAATCAAAGAACATCAAAGCTGGTATAGAATTAATTAGTAGGGTACTTGTAACCACATCATCTGTAGTTTTAGCCTCCTGTTGAGTTAGTGCAAAAACCCTAGTATTCGGCTTCTTTTGCTCCACTGGCCTCATGACCGGTTGAGTAGCAGGTCTTGATACTTCTTGAGCCTGAAGGCATGAAAAAGGGAAAACATAGAGCACGCAGTGGAAGCGAAAGCAAAAAACTGAAAAAACCAAGAACAGAGGAATTCCCGTCCAGGGCCGGCGCCAGCAATCCTAGTCGGCGCCGGTTAGGCTCTGGCGGGACTCCGAGGTTAAAATTTTTTTACCTCTTTTCCTTATTCTAAGAATTGGCTGAACCAAAATGTGTGCAACCGGGATAGGTGCGCTGGTAGAAACCTCTGGTACGATGCCTGCAAGCCTCCTACTCCGTCTTTGCATATAGGTGAACACCAAACTCTTAATCTTCCAGTATATGGCCTGCCTAATTCTGTTTGGTGAACAATTACAGAACTAAGGAATATTTTCTGGAGAGAGAGAGAGAGAAAGACGTGTGTTTCTTTTTCCACAGAGAAGAGTCTGTCCAAAAAAATAATGATGATCTCCAATCCTCCTATTTAACCTAAATAAAACCCTAGGTTAAATTGGATTGGACTATTGGCCTCTTAGTTTAACCTTTTGGACTAAATTAATTATTTTAATTAGAACTAACTTAATAGCCCAACAAATAATTAATTTTCCCAGCCTAAAAAAACTTATCCAATTAACAAGCCTATATTAGTTTAGTCCCAGGTTAATCCCTAATTATTCAAATTGGGCCAAAATCCTGAATAATTAATTAACACACCAAATTAATTTAATTAGTTCTCTCTCTCTATGGACCTTTATTTTATTCTAGCCCAATAATTAAATCAGGCTACTTAATAAAATAAATTTCATTTAATTTAAGATTAATTCCTTAGCCTGTATTTAATTAGGACTCACGGTCTATATTGGAGACCAAAAGACACACCGCATTGGCTACTAAAATGACCAAAATACCCTTGTCATATAAATAGTTGTATTTTGTATTTTAAATATTTTCTAATATCACCATAAGGAAATATTGACTCCAAGGACCATGTTGCGTTAGCAAAGTTTCCGGCCTACAGGTGTAATAACTAAAATACCCCTCTATACATCACCGTACGTTTAGAGAGGAATAAGTGTACTAACACATCTCTAAATAACATCTACCATCCTTAGGCTTCTAATCCAATGATTCACGACTTCTTGGATTGTTTCCGCTTTTCAAGAGAGCTACCCTAAAACAAATATCCAAGTTATATTTCCTAGGGCTTTGGATATTTAGATCATTCAGATAACCACAAGGGGCGACATAGTATAGAAACTATCTTGTACAAGTCTGTCTTAACTAACTAATCACACATACCCAACATACAAGTATATTGGCCCTACGATAGAACCTCAACTATAGCATATCAAAGTACATGCTTCCAGATTCATCAGACTACCAACTCATACTCAAGTCATAGAGTACCAGTCCACACTGTAGCGGTAGTAGTCTAGATTTCTACCATATAGTACTTTCAGAAACCACTACTACAGGTCCTGTTCTATGTATTCGAAATACGCTTATGTCATGAAGTGAGTGGACTACTCACTGGCTAAAGGTAAGCCATTCCCTATTTAGAATTCACAATATAATAACCTAAATATGATGAGATTTCCATTCTCATCAATCAATGGAGAACGAATGTTTATGTGTTAAGTAACCCGTGATCCATACCTTACTGTGAAAGACCTCCATTCATATGGACCACTTACTTAAGCACAATGAGTCTTTTTCAATCGTAATTGTGTACAAATAAAATATAAATTCACAAATAATTTTTGAAAATAAATTCTTTTATTAAAATGTTCGATTTTTACATCCGAAACCTAGTTTAAGAGGGCATATTTCCCAACAATCTCCCACTTGCACTCTAAGATTATGTAAGTCCGTAGGTACCCACCCATGTGGCGTCTAAGTGTCTCTTGAAGACTCTCTCAGCCAAAGGCTTGGTGAATGGATCAGCTAGATTGTTCTTGGAGGCAATCTGTTCTACCACGACTTCCCATCTCTAGATGAAATCCCGGATCATGTGGTACTTCCTCTTGATGTGCTCCTTTTTGAGGTTGCTGGGTTCTTTAGATTGTGATACTACTTTAGTGTTGTCCAATACATCACAATCGCCTGTCCATGTGTGGCACGACTCCAAATTCTAAAAGGAACTTTCGGAGCCAGACTGTTTCCTTGGATGCCTCCGAGGCTGCCACATACTCAGCTTCCATAGTTAAGTTAGTAATGCAAGATTGCTTGATACTTCTCCATGAAATAGCTCTTCCAGACAAGATGAAGACATATCCACTAGTGAATTTTCTCTCATCCTTATCCGTTTGGAAGTCTGAGTCTGTGTATTCTGTAGGAACTAAGTTATCAGGCCTGTAAACTAGAATGAAATCTCTCGTTCCCTTGAGATACTTGAGAATATGCTTTACAGCTTACCAATGAACCTCTTCAGGGTTTGACTGATATCTGCTAACTAAGCCTACGGCAAAGCAGATATCTGGCCTAGTACACAGCATGGCGTACATGAGACTTCCCACAGCCGAAGCATAGGGAATCCTATTCATTCTGTCATTTTCTTCTTAAGACTTAGGACAGTCCCTTGAAAAAAAAAACATCCTATGTCTGCAAGGAATTAGAGCTCATTTGCATGAGTCCATGCTATACCTGGCCAGTATCTTGTCAATGTATGCCGCTTGGGATAATCCTAACATTTTCTACTTCCTATTTCTAGGAAGTCTAATCCCGAGAATGTAGTTGGCCTCTCCCAAGTCCTTCATACTGAATTAACTAGACAGCCAAACCTTTGTAGATGACAATGACTCTACATCATTTCCAATGAGTAGAATGTCATCCACATATAAGACAAGAAAAATCACATTAATGCCTTCAAGTTTCCTGTATACGCATGGTTCATCCTCGTTTTGAATAAATCTATAAGACTTTACAGTCTCATCAAAACGAATGTTCCATGCCCTTGATACCTGCTTAAATCCATATGTTTGTAAACCATATGTTCTTGGCCTTCAGCAATAAAGCCTTCTATTGAGACATATAGATGTCTTCGCTAAGATGGCCATTTAAAAATGCCGTCTTGACATCCATTTGCCATATCTCGTAATCATAATGACATGCGATGGTAAGGAGGATACGGATGGACTTAAGCATGGCTATCGGGGAAAAAGTTTTCTCATAATCGATTCCCTCTTTCTGAGTATACCCTTTCGCCACAAGCCTAGCTTTGAAGGTTTCCACCTTCCCATCTACTCCCCTCTTTCTCTTATATACTTACTTACACTCAATGAGTTTTATCCCTTCAGGTGAAGCTACAAGATTCCAAACGTGATTGAGGTATATAGACTCAATCTCGGCTTTCATTGCTTCATGCCATAGATTTGCATTGGCATCAGCAATAGCCTCTTCGTATCTAGTGGGATTTTGTTTTTGATGGTTAGAGACTAGCTCGAAAGCTTCTCCAGTCCATCTCTCTGGAACCTTAGACACTCTCCTACTATGACGATGCTCCAATTGTACAGGCTTTTGAGACTGTGCCTCTTCTCGTTCCACAATTGGGTCAGAAGAAATTGATTCTGAAGATAACTTCTCCTCCAGTTCCAACCTAGTTGAACCTTTAGTGGAGGTACTCTGATCATCCTCTAAGTATCTAGCATTGGTACTAACCAGTACTTTCTGCTCCTTAGGATGATAAAATTAACCACCCTTTAATAGCATAATTCTGATCTTCGTTCCAACTTGTCTCCCTTGACCAGTACATAAGTTGGACAACCTCATATCCTGAGATGATTCAGATTTAGCTTACGCCCCTTCACATCTCATAAGGAGTCCTAGGTACTGATTTGGAAGGTACTAAGTTCAGAATGTATGCCGTTGTTTTCAGAGCATATCCCCAAAAAGATACTGGAAGAGTAGCATGAGATATCATGCTTCAGACCATTTCCATCAATGTCCTGTTCCTTCTCTCAGCTACTCCATTCTGCTGGGGCATCCCCGATACAGAGAGTTGGGATACTATCCCATAATGTACTATGTAGTCATTGAATTCACCAAGGAGGTACTCTCCACCATGATCCGATCATAAGGTCTTGATCAATTTACCTGTCCGATGCTCCACCTCAACCTTAAACTCCTTGAACTTGTCAAAAGAGTCAGACTTACGTCTCATCAGGTAAATGTAACCAAACCTTGTACAATCATCCGTGAAAGTGATGAAGTACTCAAAACCCCCTCTAGCTGGTGTAGACAAGGGACCACACATATCAGTGTGAACAAGACTCAATACCTCATTGGCCCTATCCGCTTTAGGGGTAAATGACCTTTTGGTCATCTTTTCCATCAGGCAGGACCCACACTGAGGTTAATTTTTCAATCTCAATGAGCCCAAAGGCCTATAATGGATTAACCTCTGAATCTTGGTTGAGTTGATATGACCCAACCTTAAATGCCAAAGATAAGAGTCATTGACATTGGTCTTTCTCTTCCTTGTTAAAGGTTCAGATTGAGCGTTATTTAATTGATTGTTAATAGGGTTTAAGAAAAATAGATTCCATACATGTGCTAGTACGTAAAATTTCTCCATCTCTATTGATAGAAATATCAGAATGGAAAGATACAGAATATCCTTAATTTATTAGTTTTGCAATTGACATCAAATTTTGTCGAAATCCAAGTACATATAAAATATTTTTTAAAGCCACTATTCTATTACAATTAAAAACAAGATCCAACTCTCCCATTGCAAGGGCCCAAAAACTTGTGCTCCATTTCCCACACGTAGTTCATGTTCGCCCTTTTGGAGTCTTCTAATCTTTATAAACCCTTACAAGGAGTTACAGATGTGATCAATGGCTCCTGAATCAACAATCCAAGTGGAAGTTAATCCAACCATTGATATAGATTCTAGATAGAAAACATTTCCTGTGTGGTTCTTCTTGGCTTGAAGATACTGGACACTCCTTTTTCCAGTGTCCCTTCAGTCCACATTTGAAGCACTTACCCTTGGGTTTGTCTTTGGGCTGGGCCGCTGCGTTCCCCTTCTTCTTCTTGAACTTCCTAGGCTTGGGCCCAATTCTATAAGATGAAGCTTTAGCAATCATAGCTTTAGATTGTGGCTTCATGAACTTTTCTGCCATCTGGAGCTCCTTCATTGACTCAGTTAAACTCATGTTTAACTTGTTCATATTGTAATTCAACTTGAACTAAGTAAAGGAACCCGGTAGAGATTCGAGAACCATGTCCACTTGGCTCTCAGGGTCAATGACAGCCCCTAAGATTTCTGCCTCCTCGAAAGCAGCAATCATCTTGAGTATATGCTCTCTGACTAATACTCCCTCAGCCATCTTAGTATTTATAATAGTTCGAAAAGCCTCCTGCCTTGCGGGTTGGCTTTTATCCACGAATATCGTGGCCAATGATTAAGTTATGTCATACGCAGTGGTCATGTACTCATGTTCGGACTAGAGCACCTTAGACATAGAGGCCAACATGTAACAACGAGCCATCTCGTCGGCCTTCTTCCATGCCTTTTCAGCCTCACGCTCCTCGGCGGTGGAACCCTCCCCGATAACAGGGCAGGTTTCATAAAGGACATACTTATACTCTGCCGTTGTGAGTATTATGTCTAGGTTCCTCTTTCAATCCACATAGTTTAGTCCTGTTAGCTTATTCTCTCTGAGAATAACGGCTAATGGACTAAAAGAACCTCCCACCATTTCTGAAAAATTAAAAATAAAAGAAAAGAATTTAGTTTGTAAAAATAAAACAAATTTGTGCACTTTATCCTTATTATCAAAACTGATAATAATTAATTTGGCTCTTAGGAAAACTGACATAGCTTCTTGGGAAGATTAACAGTTCCCTAAGCCAAGTGTGTTAACCACCACAAATTAATTTTCCTTCTAGGTAATGATCTAGAAGATAACTCCATCGAGGGGATGGCCGTTTCCTCTCATTTCCTATGGACATACCTCGCATTATGACCTCCAACGAGGGGCTAGCCGATCATAGTACGTGCCCCGAGTTATTAATTACATCATTCTATTAGATTTAGATCCTTATAGTATCCCCATCCTATACAGGTTCACTCACAGAGTGACGCAAGAGGACCCACAATCTCTAATAAGGATCGTGATGGAAGCCGTGGGGCCGTTGGAACCCCTCTCCCACGTAGTCTTTTAAAATAAGGGTTTTCTGAAAAATATCATTTTGAAAATTTTCATTAAGTTTTTCTCTTTAACTAAAAAATAAAATGTCTAAATCCATTAAAATTTCTACGTCAAGGTATATATCCTTTGAGAGATTTTTCTATGGACTAATTTTATTCAAGTTAAAAAACTTAATGATTTAAAAAATTTTCCAATTAAAACTTTCTAGAGACTTTGGTTTCAAGTTTCTTTGACAAAATAATTTTTCTTGTGCCAAAATAAAATAAAATGGCTTTCTATTTTAACTTACAAAAATATCTAAATTCAATATATTTTATATGTCAAGGATTAAATCCTTTGAGAAAATATCTAAGGATTAATTTTTGTTCAAGTTAAAATAATCATTTAATTTGTAAAAAAATATTTTCCTTGTCAAAATTATTCCCAAAGACGTTGGTCTTTGAGAGACCGTACACATAGGTACTTAAAAAAAATAGCATGTTATAAAACAGTAGATGTTTTCATACTTTTCTATTTTTTAAACATAAGTATCCAAATAATAGAATTAAACACATTAATTGGTTAATTAATGATCTTGTTTAATCTTAAAATCCCTTACTAATATTTTTCATGCAAAATATTCCATGAATATTAACTATTGTAAAAATATTAATTTCGCCTAGTATGGATCCCAAAACAAAAAGGAAAACGCAAGAAAAATTACAAGGGAAAAATAAAAAATTTCTCCTTGGTTCACTGCACCTGCCGCACAGAACCAGGACCTATCGACAACTAGCACGTGGACCGGATTCCAGACCCGAGCCGGCACCGGTTGGGCTCTAACGGGTTCTTCCTGCAGTTTTTTTTTCTATGAATTTCCTCTGTTTTTCTGTGCACCTTCTGGTACCATTGGCTCTTCAATTTCAATCTCAATACAATGAAATCAACCAAAACCAACAATCGCCTATACCCTTTAATATTGGGCTTACACGATTTGCTAAGAAAAACAGTAAATTACAAATCTCCTATACCTCCATCAAAGTTTAACAAGAGAATCTATCCATACCAAAACAGCGAAGGATCACGGTTTAATCACACATATGTGTCCAGCTTTATTCAACTAGATGCATGCTCCATATATTTTCACAAAACCTTCATGTTCTGATACCAATTGAAGGCATGAAAAAGGGAAAACACAGAGCACGCAGTAGAAGCGAAAGTAAAAAACTGGAAAAACCAAGAACAGAGGAATTCCCGTCCAGGGCCGGCGCTGGCAGTCCTAGCCGATGCCGATTAGGCTCTGATATAGATAGACGAATTCATTCTTATAAACAGAAGAATTCATTCTATTTTTGTAGTCTGATTGTCATAGGAAAGTAGTGATCGAGAAATGCTTTCTTGAACACCCTCCAAGTCATAGATCTCCCACCTTGAGTATATGCTGGTTTTGCCCCTCTCCACCATTGGTTTACATCTCCAACTAAGAATGGAGGTACAATTTTCAGCTTGACATCATCAGGTTTCTCCAGAATCTCAAAATTTTCCTCTAACTCTTCCAATCACTTGCTCGCCTTTAACGGATCTGTAGTTCTATCAAAAGTAGGCATCTCCGCCTTCTTAAGTCATTCATAATGTGCTCTAGGCCCCAATGTCAGTCGTTGTTGCCTCTGTTCTTACTCTAGTTACAATCCCTGTTGTTCTTGCTGCATCCGTTGTTGATTTTGCATAACTTGTGCCATCATATTTAAAGTCGCCATTAATTCAGATGACGTTAGCCCAGGCATAGCTGTTGGTGTAACTTGTGGAGGAAACCCGGTAGGTGGCATCGGCACATGCTGATTGGTTCCACCTGTCGGTTGACGTGGTATTCTTCGTCCCCATTTTGCCAGTGGCACGCTCATGTCATCCGATTTGCTATTAAGACCCTCATCATCGTTTTCAAGCCTTCCCTAACGTGCCATCTATCTTGCACCACAATAAGTAATTATGTGATAATTAATATCACCAGGATAAATAACTAAGTATTTAAATAAATAAGTAGGTAGATAAAATAATTAAGGGATTTTTTTTTAGTCAAATAAATAAATAAAACTACTAATAATAAACCATAATAGTTAAACATAAAACATCTGATATCCTACCTATCTTAGGATTCGTAGTAAATTAAATCATAACTTAATATTAAGGATCATGAACCTAGGGGGGCTCTGATACCACTAAATGTAACGCCCCGAATCCGGAACTCGAAATGGAACCTGAGTCCATACTTGAAACGTTACACGACATCATCTCCAAGAAGACAATAAGCCTCTAATTCAAAGAAATCACTTTAATTGAAATAATCACCTCCAAAGGAAAAAAAAAAAAACATACATCTTAAAATATAATTCTATGAACAAAATATAAAACCTTTAATACACCAATGCCTTGCTCAACTTTAACTAAGGATTTATGCGAACAACACTGTCTAAACCAAAGTAAAAGTCATAATAAGTAAAAACTCTCAAAAAGCCAATCAATCTAAAAGCGTAGTCTAATCCCATCTATTTCCACAATTCTCTTCATATTTTTTTATCAAAATCTGCGAAATGTGAAATGGAGTGAGCTACACTAGCCCAATAAGTAGTCCAAACATCTTCTTGGGAAAGAGGATGTTATATATAATATCCTTCAATAAAACACATCGAATATTATCGAATAATTAGATGAACTGATTTTTTTAATATTAATACACACACACACACACACACAAATGATATAAGACTTAGTCTAATATTAAATAAAATAAACTACCACCTCAATAGAAATAATAACATAGAATAAAAGTATGATTTAATCGTAAAATAAATCTAATTAGTTAGTCTGATCTTTAAAACAAAACAAGTTGGGCCCACAATTATACAAGAAAATAATACAAAAATAATTTGATTTTTTTAAATGAATAATATCCATTGAAATGGCCATCAGCCTCAATCATTCGAACAATGGTGCCCACTTCAAAACCCAAAATTCCATAGACATGCTCTACGGTCACGGCCAAAACAAAATAAATTTTGGGTTTTTTTTTTTTTTTTTTTGTGGGGGACAACAGCCCTCCCCACACCAAGCAAATCTACCAAAAATACTCTTTGAACAGAGCATCACGCAAGACGCATTGAAGACATTTTCCCCCCTTCTTTTCAACATTACAAAATCAAAACCTACATATAAACAATCACACGTATGCTCAAGAATTTCAGATTAGGAAGAGGATCACTGATATCAGTCCTGCCTATTTATCCCGTCAGGGAGGCTAGACTTATATTTGTTATTGACTGAGAGGGATTTCAGTCACACAAACAAATTTTAGAACATGTTCTTCATCTCCTTCTTTAATCTCATAAGCCATTAAACACATATCACACATAGCCACATGATACTATGATTTAAAATCAGAATAAAATAACCAAACTCAATTCTCAAATTTTATACAGAAAATACAAATTGTAGAATATTTCGAAAAACAGAAGATGCTTGAACCACTTACCTCGGAAGTCAGACTAATATCTCCAATCCAAGCTAATCACTCCACACAATCATTCCCTAATATCAAACCACACAATACTAATATCAATCTAAAGAACAAAAATCCCATGAATCAATTAACCTCATTCTTTAGAATTCCAGAAACAAAGAGGAAGAGAACCTCCTAATATTTACTCCTCAACCTCTAACTCAATTAATAGTCAAAGCCAATAGAACTCACCTTCACGATTGAAGCAAGTCAGAGTTTTCTTCCCCAGAGTCTGGAACCCTTGAATGATCGCTTTGGGCAATTGATAATAAAACCAAAAAATGTCGTTTAGGTTAAGGCGTAGGTTTAACTTTCAAAAATATTAAATAACAAACACATTTATCAACTTAATTAAATCTCTCATGACTCTTAAAACTTATGCGCTATCTCATGAACCACAATAAAAAAATCACTTTATGGGTCGGTTAACATACAAGACTCATAATCAATTGAGTTAGGTATTTGCATGACCTATATTAAAATCAAAACCACTTTCCTGGAAATGGACTTTTAGCTCCATTTGGATTTTTCTAGTCATATTTTGATGAATGCTGTCCATATCAGTTGGACCTCTTCCTTCTAATTTGTCGCATTCTTTTGCTTTGAAATAGTCAGAGCAGCAGACTAGAATGCTCTGTTTATAATGCTTAGACAATCGTTTCCCGTATAGATAGATAATACTAAATAAGTCATTTGCCCAAGAAGACCTCAATACTAGTTTTATCCCACTTATTCAAATTTGATAAGAAAGAAGAGTCACAAGAAAACGAAGGCATCCATAGAGAAGTATTCCATTCATTTTGGTGATTCATCTTTAGATCTCTACAAAGTGCCAAAAGTACTGTTTCAAAGGTGAAAGAGCAAATAAAAAAATAAACTATCACTTAGCAGTCAATGTTTGTGTTTTTCTTGAATGTTTTTAGTAAAATATGCATTCTATTTCTGAACTAGAGAGAAACATGTACACTATTAGTTGCCTGTCTGCTCAAATGTGAACAGCCTAACACTGAGTTCTAATCCTGAGTTCAATCTCCTATTCTTTGCTTGCGACTGCAAACAACTGAGGCCGTGTCCTAACATCTTGAAGGGCAACAACCCTGCAAGATCATCAACGCTGTGAAGCAACATGGTGCAGCTGAGCTTGCCAGGACAATTATTTCTAAGACTGCCATACAAATATACATAAACATTTATATATAAATATAAATATATATATATATATATATATATATATGTGTGTGTGTGTGTGTGTATATATTTTAAGTTTTCAATTCTTGGACTGATAATTTGGACAAGCAGCAAGTGGAATCAATGCCAAGCCCACTGGAGCAGACTTTCAAAGAGGATGAAAGTGTTCTTTATGGTATGTCATCTGGTGCTGCAACTGATAGTTTCTTGTAACTAGCAATTTCCTGCAGCTGGATTTCTTCTCCGCTGAATTTCTTACACTGGAAATACAACACTGTATATCCAACCAACTGGAACATCGTCAGCAAACAGGTTGTGTTCACCAGAAACAGCCAAAATAGTTTCTGATTATTAGTCCCTATTTCACCTCCCCTGGCGGTGAGTCCTTGATTTATTATCAGTGGTAGAAGATTCAAGACTGTATTCAAAATGAAGCCCTGTAGCCTCTTTCCTTTAATAAGTTCGTCCGCTTTCCCAAAGGCCCCCATTCCGTGATTAGTCTTATCAATCACAGAAATCACCAATGCTAAAATCCACACTATAATTAAGGAGACGTAGAAAATGTAGGCAGCAATTGCAACGGTCACTGGGATAATAGGGGCAGCAGAAAATTTCAACAGAAACAATGCCGTGGTCTAAACAAAGACAAAGTATCCCACCTCAAGAAGTGTCCTGTAGAATATAGTGATGAATGGCCTAGTCCATGATCTTACAACCATTAACAGAAAACACCTCCAGGACAAGGATTTTCCCCCGTAAGACACTCCTGATACGATAATTATAGAGATTGAGGAGAAGAAAGAGATGAAAACAGTACCAAGAAGGCAACAAAGAAGCAGAACCAAGTCGGAGGATTTGGAGAAGTTTGTGTCGTCAGTAGGTAAGAACAACTGGACTAGGGCGACAAAGAAGAAGGATTTGAAAGAGTAAAATACCAAGAATATAACCGAAAAGAGCAACATGGAGAGTATGGTGATTGTAGCCATATCTTCCCGTTTTTAGGAAGAAGTTTAATGGATTCTTGAAGTATAAAAGTAACTGCACCTACATGCTCAGAAATTCCCATGGATCTGCCCAAAGTACAGAAATTTGGACTACTGGCTATTCTGTTTGCTATTTTTGTATGGTTCACATTTTGGATCAGTATATCATAGGACTTCAGAGGTTCTTTTCCAACCAAGACTAGTGGTAAGCAGAGAATATTAGTTCGGAAAACAACCTGAAAAAATCAGCATCTTGGAAGCCAGAAGTTACTGTCTCCCAACTCATGGAATCCTTCCATCTCTTTTTCCTTTTTTTTTACCCTTATTTTTCTTGGGATTTATAGGGCGGTATGCAAGAATTCTCTTTTAGGTGTTTTCACAGGATAGACTTGGTCAAACTTCAAAAGAAGATGCATTTATATCTTTTTTTTTTTCGTAAAGAGATGGAAAAGAAAGAGAGAGTTCATTGGTCATATTGTGCATGTTTAATCAAAAAGATTTAATTTTGTGATATTCCAATTGTATAAGAGATTTTCAAGAGCTCCTTTTTTTTTTTCATACATTTATGACACCGCATCATTTTATACAAAGTAGGTATACAAAGCATGTCTATTATTTGCACAGTGAAGAATTAGTGTCGAAAATCAAAGTGTAAATATATGACACAATATAGGGGGCACCAAAAAAGGAAAATCAAATAATAGATGAAAATTTGGTGCCTGGGTCCATGGAGTTGGAGCACGCAACTAGGGATGTAGTAGACAGGTTCTTGTACTCAGTGTTCCCATGAATTTGTAGTTCAATCTCTTCACCAAGGT
Source organism: Voacanga thouarsii (assembly GCA_026120185.1). Taxonomy (NCBI): domain Eukaryota; kingdom Viridiplantae; phylum Streptophyta; class Magnoliopsida; order Gentianales; family Apocynaceae; genus Voacanga; species Voacanga thouarsii. The sequence goes on from JANUWF010001486.1 coordinate 1,101,174, forward strand.
TCTTCATGCACTGGAAATATAGAACAGTGTATGCCGTAAGCTGAAACATATTGAACAGCCAAGACAAATTCACAAGGATCAAACCAAAAACATTTTCATTCTTTAGCCAAAGCCATTTGTGACCCCTCATGGTCCTGAATCCTTGAAATAGAATCACAGATAGCAAAGTGAAGATGACATTAAGAATTAAACCATGGTGCCTCTTTCCCTGAACTAACTTTCCAGCTTTTCCAAGAGTCTCGATACCAAAACAATTCTCTTCAATCATGGAAATAACTATTGCCAAAATCCAGGCCACAGATAAGTATAGATAGAAAATATAGGCAGCAAAACCCATCAAGTTGCTAGTGAGAGATTGGTAATTGTAGAACCAATCAGAAAAGGGGCAGCCATGCCCAAAACAAAGAAAATGTAACCTGTTACAAGGAGTGTAGTGTGAAATCCGGTGACAAACGGCCCTTTCCACGACTGGAGAATGAGTAACAGAAAATCCTTATAGGACAATGTCTTCCCAGTATAGGACAAGGCTGATACTAGAATTGTTGCAGTCTTGGAGAAGAATGAGATGATGAATTATCCAAGAACAAAAGAAGCATAAACCAGCAGTAGATGCAGAAAATTGTCTTTGAGGCGAGCAAGTATGGAAGTGAACTCGGTGCTGCTGGGGCTGGAGATAGAGAAGAAAGACTCCTTAACAAGCATATCACGCAACAGGGACTTATAGGAGAAGTTGAAAACCAAGAAAAAGATGGACGAAAATAGAAGTGTAGGAAGAACTATTGGATATGAGCTGGCCATTCGGGGGCAGAAGTTTTACAGACTCCAGCAAAATGGTTGCTGCAGCACCAAAAGGCCCCAAAAACTCCATTGCAGATCAAGTTTTGTTATGATAACTTCTAATTTGCTATTCTACAAAGAAGAAATCAGTTATTTATATTGGTTTCAGGATATTTTAATATGAAATAGTCCAGTCGTCCATGGTGGAAACTAGATTTTTTCTTCTATTTCCATTGAAAACTTATTCATGAAAGATCTTATTTTAAACTTAAGAGTAGGAAAGAATGGAGATTTGTGAGGAAGGAAGGTGAAATGATAAAAAAGTCGGGGCAGAGTGCTTGAATCAAAAGAAAATGATTAACAGTTTCTTACAAAGTTTCACCTAGTCGTGATTGACGTTGTCCACCCTCATATTAGACCTCTCACAACAAAAAGACCGTCGTGTGGCTTCTGTCACAGGTCGTCTTTTTAGTACTTAGACTAACCGTGATACCTGTGACTTGGCTAGGCTCGAGCCAACGTCATACCGGCCTTTTCTAACTTTGTTTGAATTCTTTTAATTGAGCTAGAGTGGATTCACAGTGGTTCGCTATGCAAGTGATGGAAAACAACAATGAACGATATAAAAATGACAGAAAACGGCACTTAACCGAAACATGCTTGCTTGAAAGAACTCATTTCATCCATAAGAAAGCTTGTACAAAATATTTACAATGTGTATTGGTGAGGGGGAACACTAATGATTACAACTGAATTCGTTTGCTTCTACTCGATCTCGTTTTTGTATGCATAATAGACGTAGTAAACTTTTTCTATGTTCCAGCAGTAGACACCATTTTTTCGAGAAGGTGGGAAAAGTTTGCCGATTTTCTGTAGAGCTAAATACATGGAATCTACCTATGAAAATTTACATGCATGGCCTTCAAGGCCTTAAGAAAATTACAAAAATATAATAAAAGACTAACTTAGTATTTACATAAGAAAATGGAGGGGCCGACGGTTCTGGACGTCAGTCGGTCGTTGTCTTTTGCTGGGTGCGCTCACGACAAAGGCTGGCAATGGGCACGTGACATTGTCTGGCACTAGGCATGCGGGCTTGTGGCATGGTCTCGGCACGAACGTCGGCCGCTTGATCGTGCAGCTTGGGCTTGTCATCGGGCATACGACACGGTCTCGCGCTGGGCGTTAGGCACTGGCACGGGCGCTCGGCACTTGACATGGCCCTTTGGTAAGGCCATTGGTTTGGGATGTTCGGGTGTCTTTAAGCTTGGCTAGGCACTCCGTGGCACGGGCACAATCGTTCATAGGGGTACTCGACCCGACCATAGACGGTGGTAAAGTACATTTAGGAACGTTTAGTCCTTCCGGTTTCTTAGACAAGTCCAAGGACACACGAGCACTCTGTCTCCACCTTGGACGTTAAGATTGGGTGCAGGCAAGGTGATATGATTTTAAGTGGGCTTTTTCTTGGTGTTGTGGGTAGTTTAGTTGATTATGAGTTCAGCTCTTCCCATGGGACCAAAACAGTGAATTTATTGAGACAAAAAGGAGAAATTAAACTAACAACCTATCCTCTATCAAACCCTTAAAGAACTAGGCTTCAAAGACCCTCAAGAATAGTAGAAAGTTCTACTATAATCTCACTCCAATATCCTTGAAGTAACAAAGGCAAACAAGAACAAAAGAATAGAGAAAATAGGCACCCAATGGAATTCAAACAAACTTTAGAAGAGCAAAGCAACTAAGACCCATTAAAAGAAACCACATTTGATTATCCAAAAGATTTTATAGACTCATTCATAAGGTGGACTAAGCCTTAAGCATGGTCTTGAACAAGATGAACAAGGAGGCTAGAGACTCTTAAGACCCTCTCTTCAAATTTGAATAAAGTGTGTGAATTGTATTGTCAAATCACTAAAAGTTGTATTTATATTATCCTAACCCTAGCTAAGTAATCCCTGAGGTTCTAATACAATTTAGGGCCTTAATAGGTCTTTACAAAACATTTAAAATGGATGAAAACCGGAGAAAATATAAAAAACGTGGGGCAGCCGTAGACTGCCCAGGCTAGAGTTGGTGTTGGCTAGGGCTCTTGAACCGGCGTCGGTTGTGAGCTGTGTTCGGGCCGGTCATTGTGCAAGTTGAAGCCGGCGCCAGTTCGGCTGCTTGGGCCGGCGCCGACTGTTCGCTGGAAGTCCACCTTTTAGTCAAATTTCGTCCGTCTTTGTTGCCGGCTTGAGTTCTTGTTGGGGTCCTTCTTGGATAGTCATCAAAATGAACTCTTGGCTAGCTTACTCAACCTTCCAACCCTCTTCAATCCTTAAGCATGGTTTTATGAGCAAATGAAAATCATCTTGAAGCTTCTTGGTCCTAGATCTCGTCATCAATCCTTGTCCTTGCACGGTCACGCCTCCCCCTCCTTTATCTTGACCTCTATAATGAAGCGGAGTCTCATCACAAGGTTATACCCACATGAACTGAAGGCTTAAAATGGCAAAAATAATGAAAACAAAAACATGTTAGGAAAACAAAAAATTTACCTCTGTGATTAAGTGGCTCTTTTCGCACTGGTGTAGATGTCTGTATAAGGATATTAGAGGCTAGTGGATCACATCCTTGCAAACATCTACTACGTCTCATCCACACAAAACTTTCAATCTAACGAAATGATTCCCATAGCACAACCGGTGAAGGCTTAAAAATTGGGTTTTGATCAACTTTGGTCTTTGTTCAAAAATGGGTTTGGCTTCTGTGTATGCAAAAGTGAAGTACGCAAAGCTCTTTTCTTTGCCTTGCTTCTGTGAATTGGAAGTTCAATCAATCACCAAAGACCTCCATTCCTCTGCAATTCATATTGCATTTACACATCCTGAGAGAGAATAATTCTTCTGCGTGAAAACAGAAAGCACCTATGCGTTCTGTTATCCTTCACGCAGAACAACACGGGATCCATCCTGTGTTGTCTTTTTTATTATTAATTAATTAATTAATTATATATTTTTTTATAAATTTTATTTTATCTTGGTCTTATTCATTGGGACAAATAAATTATTTATTCTTATATTTGAACACCCATAAATAATAAATCTCAATTATTTATTTTCTTAACTTTATTAAACAACCAAAGAAATAATAACAAGCCCAAATAGACCAAATAAAATTTCATATATTTTATCTAATTCCATATTAATTTTCTAATTATTCAATCTGGGCCTTGGGCCCTGAATAATTAATTAACCATTTAAATAAGATAAAATAAATACTCTATCAGACATTTTATTTTATTCTAGTCTAATAATAAATTATAGTAATAAAATAAAAACTCATAATTATCAAGGCCAATTCCTTAACCGAAATGCTTCATGACTTAGGGGTCATTTCGAGGACTAAAAGACACATTGTCTTGGTTACTAAAATGACCAAAATACCTTTGCTATATATATAGCTATATTTTGCATTTTAAATATTTCCTAATATCACCATAAGAAAATATTGACCCCAAAGACAATGCTGCATTAGTAAAGTCTTCGACCTACAGGTGTAATGACTAAAATAGCCTTCTACGCATCGCCGTGCAATTAGAAAGGAAGAGTGTAACACCTCTCTAATAGACATCTACAATCCTTAGACTTCTAGTCCAATGATCCACGACTCTTGGAATATTTTCACTTTTCAAGGGAGCTACCCTAAAGTTAACATCCAAGTCATATTCCCCAAGGCTCTGGATAATTAGGTCATTCGAACAATCATAAGGGGCGATATAACGTAGAAGCTATCTTGTACAAGTCTGCCTTAACTAACTAGTCACATATACCCAACATACAAGTATATTGGTTATACGAAAGAACCTCAACTACAGTATATCAAAATATATGCTTCTAGCTTCGTCAGACTACCAACTCATACTCAAGCGGTAGAGTATTAGTCCACGTTGTAGCAGTGATAGTTTGGGTTTCTTTTAAATAGTACTTTTAGAAACCACTATTATATGTCTTATTCTACGTATTCGAAATACGTTCATGCCATGAAGTGAGTGGACTACTCACTGGCTAAAGGTAAGCCATTCTCTATTTGGAATTCATAACACAATAACCTATACATGATAAGATTCACATTCTCATCAATCGGTCAAGAATAAACATTTATGTGTTTAGTAACCCGTAATCTATATCTTATTGTGAAAGACCACCATTCACATGGATCACTTACTTAAATACAATAGGTCCTTTCTAAATAAAAAATCGTGTACAAATAAAATATAAATTCATAAATAAATTTTGATAATAAATTCTTTTATTAATCAATTCTATAATTACATCAGATAATCCAATCTAGAGAGTATATATTCCAACAATCTCTTACTTGTACTCTAAGACAAAGAAAGTGCTTAGGTGCCCACCCCTATGGCGTTTAAATGTCTCTTGAAGACTCTCTCAACCATAGGCTTAGTGAAGGGATCTGCTCAGTTGTTTTTCGAAGCTATCTATTCCACCACAATTTTTCATCTCTGAATGAAATTCCGAATTAGGTAGTACTTCCTCTAGATGTGCTTTCCCTTCTTGTGATTCTTGGGTTATTTAGATTGCGAGACTACTCCAGAGTTGTCGCAATACATCACAATCGGTCTATCTATATGTGGCATAACTCCAAGTTCTGAAAGGAACTTCCAAAGTCAGACTGCTTCCTTAGATGCTTCCGAAGCTGCCACATACTCAGCTTTCATGGTTGAGTCAGCAATACAAGATTGCTTAATACTCCTCCAAGAAATAGCTCCTCTAAACAAGGTGAAGACATATTCACTAGTAGATTTTCTCTCATCCTTATCCACTTGGAAATCTGAGTCCGTGTATCCAGTGAGAACCAAATTGTCAGCCCTGTAAACCAGCATATAATCTTTCGTACCATTGAGGTACTTAAAAATATGCTTTACAGCTTGCCAATGAACCTCCCCAGGGTTTGACTGATATCTGTTAACTAAGCCTACAGCAAAGAAGATATCTGGCTTAGTGCACAGTATGGCGTATATGAGACTTCCTACAACCGAAACGTAGGGAATTCTACTCATCCTGTCTTTTTCCTCTTGGGACTTAGGATAATCCTTAGAACAAAAAGACAACCCATGTCTGTAAGGGATTATAGCTCCCTTGCATGACTCCATGCTAAACTTGGCCAGCATCTTGTCAATGTATGTCGCTTGGGATAATCCTAACATTCTCTGCTTCCTATTTCTAAGAAACTTAATCCTGAGAATGTAATTGGCTTCTCCCAAGTCCTTCATACTAAATTGACTATATGTGAATGGCATTATACTCATTGAGAATAATGTTGGAACATTGTCATGTCTGCAAGGGATTATAGCTCCCTTGCATGAGTCCATGTTAAACATGGCCAGTATCTTGTTAATGTATATCGCTTGGGATAATCCTACTATTCTCTACTTCCTATTTCTAAGAAGCTTAATTCCGAGAATGTAACTGACTTCTCTCAAGTCCTTCATACTAAATTGACTAGACAGCCAAACTTTAGTAGATGACAATGTTCCTATATCATTCTCAATTAGTAGAATGCCATCCATATATAGGACAAGAAAAACTATATTTATGCCTTTTAATTTCTTGTACACGCATTATTTCTACTCGTTTTGAATGAAACTGTAAGACTTTAAAGTCTCGTCAAAACGAATATTCCATGTTCAAGATGCTTGCTTAAGTCCATAAATGGACTTTTTAAACTTGCAAACCATATGTTCCTGGCCTTTAGCAATAAAACCTTTCGATTGGAACTTATAGATGTCTTCGTTAAGATGGCCATTAAGAAATGCCGTCTTGACATCCATTTGTCATATCTCATAGTCGTAATAACATGTAATGGCAAGGAGGATACAGATGGACTTAAGCATGACTACCGAGGAAAATGTTTCATCATAATCGATTCCCTCTATCTGAGTATACCTTTTTGCCACAAGTCTATTTTTGAAGGTTTCCACCTTCCCATCTGCTCTCATTTTCCTCTTGTATAGCCACTTACACCTAATGAGTTTTATCCTTTTAGGTGAAGTTATAAGGTCCCAAACCTGATTAAAGTACATAGACTCAATCTCGACTTGTATTGCTTCATGCTATAGATCTGCATCGGCATCAGCAATAGCTTCTTCGTATCTAGTGGGATCTTGTTCCTGATGGTCAGAGACCAGCTCAAAAGCTTCTTCTGTCCATCTTTCTAGAACTGTAGATATCCTCCCACTATGACGAAGCTCCATTTGTACAGGTTCTTGAGGCTGTGCCTCTTTTTGTTCCATAATCGAGTCTGAAGAAGTTGATTCCAAAGATAACTTCTCTTCAAGTTCCAACCTTGTTGAACCTTTAGTGGAAGTACTTTGATCATCCTCCAAGTATCTAGCATTGGAACTTACCAATACTTTTTGCTCATTGGGATGATAAAAGTAACCTCCTTTTGTCCCTTTTGGATACTCAATAAAGTAGCATAATTCTGATCTTAATTATAACTTGTCTCCCTTGATCAGTACATAAGTTGGACAATCTCATATTCTGAGATGATTTAGATTTGATTTACGCCCAATCCATATCTCATAAGGTGTCCTAGGTACTGACTTGGAAGGTACCAAGTTCAAAATGTATGCCACTGTTTCCAAGGCATATCCCCAAAAAGAGACCGGAAGAGTAGCATGAGACATCTTGCTTCAGACCATTTCCATTAATGTCATGTTCCTTCTTTCAGCTACTCCATTTTGGTGGGGTGTACCCGACGTAAAGAGTTGGGATACTATTCCATGATGTACTATGTAATCCTTAAAATCACCAAGAAGGTATTCTTCACCACGATTCGATCATAAGGTTTTGATCAGTTTACCTGTCCGATGCTCCACTTCAGCCTTAAACTCTTTGAACTTGTCAAAAGAGTCAGACTTACGCCTCATCAGGTCGACAAAACTAAATCTTGTACAATCATCCATGAAAGTGATGAAGTACTTAAAGCCCCCTCTAACTTGAGTAGACAAATGACCACACATATCAATATGAACAAGACCCAATATCTCCTTGACTCTAGCAGCCTTTGTTAGATTGTATGCCCTCTTAGACTAGGTTTCTGATGTAAAATCGAATTATTTAATAAAAGAATTTATTTTCGAAAATTGTTTGTGAATTTACTTTTTGTTTGTGCACGATTTTCGTTTGGAACAGACCCATTGTGTTTAAATAAGTGATCCATGTGAATGGTGGTCTTTCACAGTAAGGTATGGATCACGGGTTATTTAACACATAAACATTTGTTCCTAACCTATTGATGAGACTGGGAACCTCATCATGTTTAGGTTATTATGTTATGAATTCCAAATGGGGAATGGCTTACCTTTAGCCAGTGGGTAGTCCACTCACTTCATGACATAAGCGTATTTCGAATACGTGGAACAAGACCTGTAGTAGTGGTTTCTCAAAGTACTATATGGTAGAAACCTAGACTACTACTGCTACAGCGTGGACTAGTACTCTACGACTTGAGTATAAGTTGGTGGTCTAGCGAAGCTGGAAGCATATACTTTGATTTGCTGTAGTTGAGGTTCTATCATAGGGCCAATATACTTGCATGTTGGGTATGTGTGACTAGTTAGTTAAGACAGACTTATATAAGATAGTTTATGCACTATGTCGCCCCTTGTGGTTGTCCGAATAGTCTAAATTAGCCAGGGCCCTGGGAAACATGACTTGGATGTTTGCTTTAGGGTAGCTCCCTTGGAAAGCGGAAACACTCCAGGAAGTCGTGGATCATTGGACTAGAAGCCTAAGGATGATAGATGTCATTTAGAGGGGTGTTAGTACACTTCTTCCTCTCTAAATGTACGGCGATGTGTAGATGGGTATTTTAGTTATTTCACCTGTAGGTCGGAGACTTTGCGAATGCAGCATTGTCCTTGGGGTCAATATTTCCTTATGGTGATATTAGGAAATATTTAAAATGCAAAATACAGCTATTTATATAGCAGGGGTATTTTGGTCATTTTAGCAGCCAAGGCGATGTGTCTTTTTGGTCCTCGGGATAGCCCGTAAGTCCTAACTATTTTTGGGATGAGGAATTGGTCTCAGTTGAAGAGGATTTTATTTTATTTTGTTTTATTTTATTTTATTCAAGAAGTCTAATTTATTATTGGACTGGAATAAAATAAATAAATAAATAATAAATAAAATAGGAGTTGAGAGAAATTAATTATCTAGTTTATTTGGTTAATTAATTATTCAGGGCCTAGGTCTAGTATGAATAATTAAGAAATTAACCTGGGCTTAAACTAGGGGAAATAATTAATGTTTAATTATTTATTGGGTTATTTATGTAGGCCCAAGAAATAAATAATTAAAGATTAATTATTATGGTTCATTTGGGCTCATTAATTATTTATTGGGTTACTTATGTAAGCCCAGAAAATAAATAATTAATATTTATTATTTTGGGCTTTTTGGGTCCAAGAAAAATAATAAATATTTATCTGGCCCAATAGCTTGGACCTTAGGGCTTTTTCCAGATACGGTTAAGAGGAGTTTAAGGTTAGGCCAAACTGTTTCTCAGGATAACATCCGGGTATTTTGAAATCCCGGGGATATGTTTATCAGAGATTGAGAGACCTAATTTTAGCTAAAATATAAACAACTCTTTGAAAAGAAAAAAAACCCTAATTTTCCTTGGCTAAGGAGACTCTCACGTGAGTCTCTCTCTCTCTCTCAAAGTCTCTTCTTCTTCTTCTTGTTTTTCTCTTGTTCTTTGCTAATCAATAGCGAATGAACCAAGGAGAATTGCGACCCTTCCTCTTCACCATAGTGTTCACCGACTAGAGGTTAGGCTGAGGAATATCCCGAGAGCTGGAGAGCTAAGCGTTAATGCAAACAAGACGAAGTCGAAGGCTAGCGGGTGTTCAACCGGAAGCTCCTTCAACTGTGCAAAGCGAGGCGATTCCAGCTGTTCAATCTGTTCCTACGCAACCTAGGAGGGTTAAGGAACGCAAATGTATGATCTTCACGCTTCCGCATGGCCTTTATGGCTCGCGTTTAATTTTTTTTTATCTCTGTTTTTCCCGTCCATGGCTTCCTGTGCTGCATTTTGCTATCAAAGTGGTATCAGAGCCATTGGTTTTGATCAATATAGGGAGCATGGTAGTTAATAAAATGGAGAAGATGATTATACCTGTGATCCTTCGCTGTTTTGGTATGGGATAGATGGTTTTGTAAGCTTCACCGTGAAGCATAGGAGCTACTGTAAATTTTTTGGCTTTGGTGTTTTAATCATGTAAACCCAATTTTAATGGGTATAGGCGGTTGTGGTTATGTTTTGGATGAGTTTTTATAAGTAAAAATGTCCAAAGAAGCAAAAAATTTGAGCAAAATATGAAGAAAAGAAGCTCTGCAAATTTTCGCGCGGAAAGAAAGAAAAACGAAGAAGATGCACTGTTCCTAAGCCGCGGAGCCGAGCCGAGCCGATTAAGCCGAGCCGCACTGTTTCTGTTTCACGAGCCGCGTCTTCTGAGCCGCATGAGCCGAGCCGCTACTGTAGCAAATTGAGCCGATGAAAATTGCAGAATTGAAATGCAATTGCGCGGGCGGAGCAAGGCGGGCGGATTTGGTGCGGGTCACGGAGCGGAGCGGTTTTGCGGGTTGAGGCAGCGCTTGATCTGGTGCGTGCAGTGCACAGCGGCCGCGGTGGACCACAGGCCAAATGGGCCCGGATCCGGTGCGGCCGGTGCAGTGGACCTCCAGTCAAAATTTTTTTATTTTTTTTTCCTTTTTCGTTTTGGGTCCCATACCAGGCGAAGTTAATATTTTTGCAATATTTATATTCTTGGAATATATTTGCATGAAAAATATTAGTAAGGGATTTTAGGATTAAACAAGATCATTAATTAATTAATTAATGTGTTTAATTCTATTATTTGGGCACTTAGGTTTAAAAAATAGAAAAGCATGAAAACGTTTATTGTTTTCTAGCATGCTATTTTTTTATGTACCTATGTGTGCTTTTCTCAAAGACCAAAGTCTTTGGGAACCTTTTGTTTTGGCAAGAAAAAATATTTTTCTTTAAAAACTAAATGGTTATTTTAATTGGTACAAAAATTAATCCTTAAATATTTTCTCAAAGGATTTAATCCTTGACATAGAAAATATATTGGATTTAGATATTTTTGTAAATTAAAATGGAGAGCCATTTTGTTTTGTTTTGGACTAGAAAAATGATTTTGTCAAATAAACTTGAGACCAAAGTCTCTAAGTTTTAATTGGAAATTTTTGAAATCATTAAGTTTTAACTTATATAAAATTAGTCCATGGAGGAAATCTCTCAAAGGATATAAGTCTTGACATAGAGATTTTATTGGACTTAGCTATTTTATTTTTGAGTTAAGAAAAACTTAATGGAATTTTCAAAAGGATATTTTCGAGAAAACCTTTATTTTAAAAGACTAAGTGGGAGAGGGGTTCCAACGGCCCCACGGCTTCCATCACGGTCCTCATTAGAGATCGTGGATCCCCTCGCGTCACCACAGGGAGTGAACCCGTATAGGATGGGGATACCACAAGGATCTAGATCTAATGGAAGGATGTAATTAATAACCCGGGGCACGTACTATGATCGGCCAGCCCACGTTGGAGGTTATAGTGCGAGGTATGTCCATAGGAAATGAGAGGAAACGGCCATCCCACGATGGAGTTATTCTCTAGACCATTACCTAGAAGGGAAATTAATTTGTGGTGGTTAATACACTTAGCTTAGGAAGCTGTTAATCTTCCCAAGAAGCTATGTCGGTTTTCCTAAGAGCCAAATTATTTTCGGTGCACAAATTTCATTTTGTTTTCACAAACTAATTTCTTTCTTTTATTTTCGATTTTCGAAATGGTGGGAGGTTCTTTTAGTCCATTGGCCGTTATTCTCGGGGAGAATAAGTTAACGGGTCCAAACTATGTGGACTGGAAAAGGAACCTGGACATAATACTCACAGTAGGAGTATAAGTATGTCCTTTACGAAACACTGCCTGTTATCGGGGAAGGTTCCACCGTTGAAGAGCGAGAGGCTGAAAAGGCATGGAAGAAAGGCGACGAAATGGCACGTTGCTATATGTTAGCTTCCATGTCTAATGTGCTCCGATCAAAACACGAGCACATGGCTTACGCATATGACATAAGTCAATCGTTGGCAACTATGTTCGCGGACAAGAGCCGGCCCGCAAGGCGGGAGGCTCTTCGAACAATTGTAAACACTAAGATGGGTGAGGGAGCATCGGTCAGAGAGCATATGCTCAAGATGATTTCTGCTTTCGAGGAGGCAGAAATCTTAGGGGCTGTCATTGACCCCGAGAGCCAAGTGGACATGGTTCTCGAATCTCTACGGAGCTCTTTCACTCGGTTCAAGTTAAACTATAACATGAACAAGTTGAACATGAGTTTGGTCGAGCCGATGAAGGAGCTCCGGATGGCGGAGAAGGTCATGAAGCCGCAGTCTAAGGCCATGATTGCTAAGGCCTCTTCTTCAAGAAGCTGGGCCTAAGCCCGGAAAGTTCAAGAGGAAGAAGGGGAATGCGGCGGCCCGACCAAGAACCGGCCCAAGGACAAACCAAAGGGCAAGTGCTTCAAGTGTGGAAAGAAGGGACAACTGGAAAAAGGAGTGTCCGGATCTTCGAGGCCAAGAAAAACCCCACGAGGTAATGTTTACTATCTAGAGTCCATATCAATGGTAGGATCAACTTCCACTTGGATTGTTGATTCGGGAGCCACGATCATATACGTAACTCCTTGCGGGGGTTTAGGAAGATAAGAAGACTCAAGAAGGGCGAACATGGGCTTCGAGTGGGTAATGGAGCACAAGTGCGGGCCCTTGCGGTGGGAGAAGCTGGATCTTATTTTTGATTGTAATAAGATAGTGGTTTTAAAAGACATTTTATATGTACCTGGTTTTCGTCAGAATTTGATTTCGGTTGCAAAACTTATTAATCAAGGATATTACGTATCTTTCCATTACGGTATTTCTATCGGTAGAGATGGAGAAATTTTATGTCTTGGGCACATGTATGGAAATTTGTTCTTTTTAAACCCTATTAACAACCAATCAAATAACGCTCTGTCCGAACCTTTAACTAAGAAGAGAAAGACCAATATCAATGATTCATACCTTTGGCACTCGAGGTTGGGTCATATTAACTCAACCAGGATTCGAGAGGCTAATCCATGATGGGCCTTTGGGCTCATTGAGATTGGAAAGTTGGCCTCGGTGTGAATCTTGCACGATGGGAAAAATGACCAAAAGGTCTTTTACACCAAAGGCGGATAGAGCCGATGAGGTGTTGAGTCTTGTTCACATCGATGTGTGCGGTCCATTGTCTACACCGGCTAGGGGAGGTTTTGAGTACTTCATCACGTTCACGGATGATTGTACGAGGTATGGTTACATTTACCGATGAGACGCAAGTCGACTCTTTTGACAAGTTCAAAGAGTTTAAGGGTGAAGTGGAACGTCGGACGGGTAAATTAATCAAAACCTTACGATCGGATCGTGGTGGAGAGTACCTCCTAGGTGAATTCAAGGACTACATGGTACATCATGGGATAGTATCCCAGCTCTGCTGCAGGGAACCCCCAGGTAGAATAGAGTAGGCGAGAGAAGGAACGGGACGTTGATGGAAATGGTCCAAAGCATGATGTCTCATGCTACTCTTCCGATGTCCTTTTGGGGATATGCCCTGGAAACGACGGCATATATTACGAACTTGGTGCCTTCCAAGTCGGTACCTAGGACTCCCTATGAGATGTGGGTCGGGCGTAAGCCAAGTCCGAATCATCTCGGGATTTGGGAGTGTCCGACTTATGTGCTTGATCAAGGGAGACAAGTTGGAACCAAGATCAGAATTATGCTATTTTGTTGGGTATCCAAAAGGGACAAAAGGAGGCTATTTTTATCATCCTAAGGAGCAGAAGGTACTAGTCAGTACCAATGCTAGAAACTTGGAAGATGATCAAAGTACTTCCACTAAAGGTTCAACGAGGTTGGAACTTGAGGAGAAGTTATCTATGGAATCAACTTCTACTGACCCGATTTTGGAACAAGAAGAGGCACAACCTCAAGAACCTGTACAAATGGAGCCTCGTCGTAGTGGGAGAGTGTCCAGGGTTCTGGATAGATGGACTGGAGAAGCCTTTGAGCTAGTTTCCGACCATCAAGAACAAGACTCCGCTAGGTACGAGGAGGCTATTGCTGATGCCGATGCAAATCTGTGGCATGCAGCAATGAAAGCCGAGATTGAGTCTATGTACCTCAATCAGGTTTGGGATCTTGTAGCTTCACCTGAAGGGATAAAACCCATTAGGTGCAAGTGGGTATACAAGAGGAAGAGAGGAGCGGATAGGAAGGTGGAAACCTTCAAAGCTAGGCTTGTGGCGAAAGGGTATACTCAGAAAGAGGGTATCGACTATGAGGAAACCTTTTTCCCGGTAGCCATGCTTAAATCCATTCGCATCCTCCTTGCCATCGCCTGTCACTATGACTACGAGATATGGCAAATAGATGTCAAGACGGCATTCTTAAATGGCCATCTTAGCGAAGACATCTATATGTCCCAACCGGAAGGCTTCATTGCTGAAGGCCAGGAACACATGATTTGAAAGCTTAAGAAGTCCATTTATGGACTTAAGCAGGCATCAAGAGTATGGAACATTCGTTTTGATGAGACTGTAAAGTCTTATGGTTTTATTCAAAACGAAGATGAACCATGCGTGTACAGGAAACTTGAAGGCATCAATGTAGTTTCTCTTGTCCTGTATGTGGATGACATTCTACTCATTGGAAATGATGTAGGGACATTGTCATCTACAAAGGTTTGGCTGTCTAGTCAATTCAGTATGAAGGACTTGGGAGAAGCCAGCTACATTCTCGGGATTAGGCTTCTTAGAAATAGGAAGCAGAGATTGTTAGGATTATCCCAAGCGACATACATTGACAAGATGCTGGCTAAGTACAGCATGGACTCATGCAAGGGAGCTCTAATCCCTTGCAGACATGGGTTGTCATTATCTTTGAAGGACTGTCCTAAGTCTCAAGAAGAAAATGACAGAATGAGTAGGATTCCCTACGCTTCGGCGGTGGGAAGTCTCATGTACGCCATGCTGTGTACTAGACCAGATATCTGCTTTGCCGTGGGCTTAGTTAGCGGCTATCAATCAAACCCGGGGAGGTTCATTGGCAAGGCTGTAAAGCATATTCTCAAGTACCTCAAGGGAACGAGAGATTATATCTTTGGTTTACTGGGTGATGATTTTGTTCCTACGGGATACACGGACTCGGACTTCCGGGCGGATAAGGATGAGAGAAAATCCACTAGTGGATATGTCTTCACCTTGTCTGGAGGAGCAATTTCATGGAGGAGTATCAAGCAATCTTGTATTGCTAACTCAACCATGGAAGCTGAGTATGTGGCAGCTTCGGAGGCGTCCAAGGAAGCAGTCTGGTTCCGGAAGTTTTTTTCAGAACTTGGAGTCGTAACACACATGGACAGGCCGATTGTGATGTATTGCGACAACACTGGAGCAGTATCGCAATCTAAGAAACCTCGGAACCACAAGAAGGGGAAACACATCGAGAGGAAGTACCACCTGATCCGGGATTTCATCCAGAGACGGAAAGTCGTGGTGGAGCATATTACCTCAGAAAATAATTTAGCAGACCCATTCACCAAGCCTTTGGCTGAGAGAGTCTTCAAGAGACACTTAGACGCCATAGGGGTGGGCACCTATGAACTTACCTAGTCTTAGAGTGCAAGTGGGAGATTGTTGGATTGTATGCCCTCTTAGACTAGGTTTCTAATGTAAAATCGAATTATTTAATAAAAGAATTTATTTTCGGAAATTGTTTGTGAATTTACTTTTTGTTTGTGCACGATTTTCGTTTGGAACAGACCCATTGTGTTTAAATAAGTGATCCATGTGAATGGTGGTCTTTCACAGTAAGGTATGGATCACGGGTTATTTAACACATAAACTTTTGTTCCTAACCTATTGATGAGACTGGGAACCTCATCATATTTAGGTTATTATGTTATGAATTCCAAATGGGGAATGGCTTACCTTTAGCCAGTGGGTAGTCCACTCACTTCATGACATAAGCGTATTTCGAATACGTGGAACAGGACCTGTAGTAGTGGTTTCTCAAAGTACTATATGGTAGAAACCTAGACTACTACCGCTACGAGCGTGGACTAGTACTCTATGACTTGAGTATAAGTTGGTGGTCTAGCGAAGGCTGGAAGCATATACTTTGATTTCTTGTAGTTGAGGTTCTATCATAGGGCCAATATACTTGCATGTTGGGTATGTGTGACTAGTTAGTTAAGACAGGACTTATATAAGATAGTTTTTGCACTATGTCGCCCATTGTGGTTGTCAGAATGGTCTAAATTAGCCGGGGCCACAGGAAACATGACTTGGATGTTTGCTTTAGGGTAGCTCCCTTGGAAAGCGGAAACACTCCAGGAAGTCGTGGATCATTGGACTAGAAGCCTAAGGATGATAGATGTCATTTAGAGGGGTGTTAGTACACTTCTTCCTCTCTAAATGTACGGCGATGTGTAGAGGGGTATTTTAGTCATTTCACCTGTAGGTCGGAGACTTTGCGAATGCAGCATTGTCCTTGAAGTCAATATTTTCTTATGGTGATATTAGGAAATATTTAAAATGCAAAATACAGCTATTTATATAGCAGGGGTATTTTGGTCATTTTAGCAGCCAAGGCGATGTGTCTTTTTGGTCCTCGGGATAGCCCGTAAGTCCTAACTATTTTTGGGATGAGGAATTGGTCTCAGTTGAAGAGGATTTTATTTTATTTTGTTTTATTTTATTTTATTCAAGAAGTCTAATTTATTATTGGACTGGAATAAAATAAATAAATAAATAATAAATAAAATATGAGTTGAGAGAAATTAATTATCTAGTTTATTTGGTTAATTAATTATTCAGGGCCTAGGTCCAGTATGAATAATTAAGAAATTAACCTGGGCTTAAACTAGGGGAAATAATTAATGTTTAATTATTTATTGGGTTATTTATGTAGGCCCAAGAAATAAATAATTAAAAATTAATTATTATGGTTCATTTGGGCTCATTAATTATTTATTGGATTACTTATGTAAGCCCAGAAAATAAATAATTAATATTTATTATTTTGGGCTTTTTGGGTCCAAGAAAAATAATAAATATTTATCTGGCCCAATAGCTTGGACCTTAGGGTTTTTTCCAGATACGGTTAAGAGGAGTTTAAGGTTAGGCCAAACTGTTTCTCAGGATAACATCCGGGTATTTTGAAATCCCGGGGATATGTTTATCAGAGATTGAGAGACCTAATTTTAGCTAAAATATAAACAACTCTTTGAAAAGAAAAAAAACCCTAATTTTCCTTGGCTAAGGAGACTCTCACGTGAGTCTCTCTCTCTCTCTCAAAGTCTCTTCTTCTTCTTCTTGTTTTTCTCTTGTTCTTTGCTAATCAATAGCGAACGAACCAAGGAGAATTGAGACCCTTCCTCTTCACCATAGTGTTCACCGACTAGAGGTTAGGCTGAGGAATATCCCGAGAGCTGGAGAGCTAAGCGTTAATGCAAACAAGACGAAGTCGAAGGCTAGCGGGTGTTCAACCGGAAGCTCCTTCAACTGTGCAAAGCGAGGCGATTCCAACTGTTCAATCTGTTCCTACGCAACCTAGGAGGGTTAAGGAACGCAAATGTATGATCTTCACGCTTCCGCATGGCCTTTATGGCTCGCGTTTAATTTTTTTTTATCTCTGTTTTTCCCGTCCATGGCTTCCTGTGCTGCGTTTTGCCATCAGCCTTTTGGGTAAACGACTTTTTGGTCATTTTCCCCATATGACAGAATTCACACTAAGACCAACTTTCCAATCTTAATGAGCCCAATGACCCATTATGGATTAACCTCTGAATCTTGGTTGAGTTAATATAGCCCAACCTTATATGCTAAAGATATGAGTCATTAACATTGGTCTTTCTCTTCTTACTTAAAGGTTCAAATTGAGCGTTATTTATTTGATTATTTGTAGGTTTTAAAAAGAATAAATTTCAATACATATGCCTTGTACATAAAACTTTTCCATTTCTACTTATAGTAATACCAAAATAGAAAGAAACAGAATATCCATGATTTATTAGTTTTGTAACTGAAATCCAATCTGTTTAAAATCGGGTACATATAAAATATCCTTTAATACAACTACTTTATTACAATAAAAAATAAGATCCAACTCTCCCACTGCAAAAGCCCATACTCATACTCCATTTCCTACTCGTAGTCCATACTCGTCCTTCTGGAGTCTTCTTATCTTACTAAACCCCTGCAAGGAGTTACAGACATGATCAGTGGCACTAGAATCAACAATCCAAGTGGAAGTTGATCCAACCATTGAAATAGATTCTAGATAGAGAACAATACCTGTAAGGTTTTTCATAGCCTGAAGTGCTTAATACTTATTTTTCCAGTGTTCTTTCTGCCCGCATTTGAAGCATTTACCTTTGGGCTTCTTGGGCTAGTTCTTGGGCTAGGCCTGTGCATTACCTTTCTCCTTCTTAAACTTCTTGGGCTTAGGCCTAGTTCTAGAAAAAAAGTCCTAATAATTATAGCCTTGGATTGTGGCTTCATGACCTTCTTCGCCACCTAGAGCTCTTTCATCAACTTAGTTAAAGTCATGTTTAATTTGTTCATATTGTAGTTCAACTTGAACTAAGTAAAAGAGCCCGACAGAGATTTGAGAACCATGACCACTTAGCTTTTGGGGTCAATAACAGTCCCTAAGACTTCCGCTTCCTCAAAAGCAGCAATCATTTTGAGCATATGTTCTCTGACTGATACTCTCTCAGTCATTTTGGTGTTTATGATAGTCCTAAGAGCCTCCTCTCTTGCAAGCCAACTCTTATCGGCGAACATCGTTGCTAATGATTGGCTAATATCGTATGCAGTGGCCATGTGCTCATGTTTTGACTGAAGCACATTCAACATAAAGGCCAACATGTTGCATCGAATCATTTCGTTGGCCTTCTTCCATTCTTTTTTAGCCTCACGCTCCATTGTGATGGAACCCTCCTCAATAACAGGGCAGGTCTCAAAGAGGACATACTTATACTCCTCAGCAGTTAGTATTATGTCTAAGTTCATTTTTCAGTTCACATAGTTTGGTCCTGTTAGCTTATTCTCACGGAGAATAACGGTCAAAAGACTAAAAAAACCTCCACCAACTATTTCTGAAATATAAAAAATAAAAAAAATTCAGTTTGTGAAAAAAGAAAACAATTTGTGTTTTTATCCTCATATTAAATCCGATAATAGTTAACCCTATCACTATTAACTTTAATATGATTAATTTAGCTCTTAGAAAAAACTGACATAGCTTCTTGGGAAGATTAATAGTTTTCTAAGCTAAGTATATTAACCACCACAAATTAATTTTCCTTCTAGGTAATGATCTAGAAGATAATTCCATCGTGGGATGATCGTTTCTTCTCATTTCCTATGGACATTCCCCGTACTATAACCTCTAACGTGGGCTGGTCGATCATAACACGTGTCCCGAGTTATTAATTACATATATACATTAGTTCTAAATCCTTGTGATATCCTTATCCTACACAGGTTCACTCCTAGGGTGATGCGAGGAGACCTGCGATCTCTAATGTGGATCGTGATAGAAGCCGTAGGGCTGTTGGAACCTCTTTCCTATTTAATATTTTAAAATAAGGATTTTTCTTGGAAACTATATTCTGAAAATTTCAATTAAATTTTCTTTTAACTTAAAATAAAATATTTAAACCGATAAAAATTTCTATGTCAAGGTTTATAATAAAATATCTAAACCCAAAAAAATTTCTATGTCAAAGTTTACACCATTTGAGAAATTTTTTCATTGATTAATTTTATTTAAGTTAATAAACTTAATAATTTCAATAAAATTTTTGAGAGATTTTGATCTCAAATTTTTGACAAAAACAATTTCTTTTGTTAAAATTTAATCAAAATGGTTTTCTATTTTAATTCACAAAAATATCTAAATTCAATATATTTTCTATGTCAAGGGTAAAATCCTTTGAGAAAATATCCAAAAATTAATTTTTGTTTGAATTAAAACTAACCATTTGATTTAAGAAAAATGTTTTTCTTTGTCAAAAATTTCCAAAGACTTTGTTCTTTGAAAAAACGCGCACATAGGGTACAAAAAGAAATAAGCATGCTAGAAAATTGTAAATGTTTTCATGTTTTTCTATTCTTTTAACCTAAATGTCCAAATAATAGAATTAAATACATTAATTATTTAATTGTCTTGTTTAATCCTAAAATTTTCTTTACTATTATTTTTCATGCAAAATATTCAAAGAATATTAACTATTGTAATAAAAATAACTTCGCTTGGTATAGGATCAAAAACTTTTTTTTTAATCTGGATCGGGTCCAGTGCACTCGTCACACTGGATCACGGCCCATGGGGTACACCCATGGACTGGATCCGGACGGGTGCCCAAGACCCGGCCTGCCAGCGCCCGACCCAGCTGCGCGGTCAAAATTGAATTGAATTGCAAATCGCTTTATTAAACATTCCAATAAATAATAAGCCCAAATAGACCAAATAAAAATTTATACATTTTATCTATTTTCAGATTAATTTTTTAATTATTCAATATGGGCATTGGGCCCTGAATAATTAATTAACCATTTAAACTAAATAAAATAAATACTCTCTCTCAAACCTTTTATTTTATTCTAGTCCAATAATAAATTAGACTAATAAAATAAAAACCCATAATTATCAAGGCCAATTCCTTAACCCAAATCCTTCATGACTTAAGGGCCATTCCGGGGACCAAAAGACATATTGCTTTGGCTACTAAAATGATCAAAATACCCTTACTATATAAATAGCTATATTTTGCATTTTAAATATTTTCTAATATTATTATAAGGAAATATTGACCCCAAGAACAATACTGCGTTAGCAAAGTTTTCGACCTACAGGTGTAGTGACTAAAATACCCTTCTACGCATCGCCGTGCAATTAGAGAGGAAGAGTGTACAACACCTCTCTAATGGACATCTACCATCTTTAGACCTCTAATCTAATGATCTATGACTCTTGTAATGTTTCCACTTTTCAAGAGAGTTACGCTAAAGTAAATATCCAAGTCATGTTCCCCAAGGCCCTAGATAATTAGGTCATTCGAACAGTCATAAAGGACGATATAGCGTAGAAGCTATCTTATACAAGTCTGTCTTAACTAACTAGTCACATATACCCAACATACAAATATATTGGTTATACGAAAGAACCTCAACTATAGTATATTAAAGTATATGCTTCTAGCTTCGTCAGACTACTAACTCATACTCAAGCGGTAGAATATTAGTCCACTCTATAGCAGTGATAGTTTGGGTTTTTTTTAAATAGTACTTTTAGAAACCACTATACAGGTCATGTTTTACATATTCGAAATACGCTCATTGCCACTATTATAGTTTATTTTCCCTCAATCGAGTCAAAACCTTCCTCAGGTGCTCCATGTGCTCCTCTAAACTATCGCTATAGATCACTATATCATCATGATACACCAACCACAAATCGGTCCAAAAAGTCCCGCAGTACTTCATTCATAAGGGTGCAAAAAATGGCTAGAGAATTAGTTAGCCCAAATGGTATGACCAAGAACTCAAAAGCTCCGTATCGGGTAACATAAGTAGTCTTGTACTCGTCCCTTTCCTTTATTCGAATTTGCCAATATTCGAAACGAATATTGGCAAAACAATCTGTAGTATTGTTAATTTTGGAGTAGTATTTTGCCTTGCTCAACTAATCAAAACAATCTGCAGGTAGGGGAATCGGGTATTTGTTCTTGATTGTGATCTTGTTCAAAGCCTGATAGTCTACACACATACAAAGAGAACCATCTACCTTTTTTTGGAACAGGATCGAAGCTCTATAAGGGGATCCTGCTGGCACTATAATACCAGATTCCAACATCTCGGTTAATTGCTTCAGAAGTTCTGCCAGCTCGGGCTGGGACATCCAATGTGGTGCGCGTGCTGGGGCTTAGTGCCGGCACTAACTCAATCTCATAGTCTACAGTACTTTGGGGTAGAAGTTCTTTCGGGAGCTCATCGGGCATCACATCCTCATACTTTTCCAGCAAGTATTTCACAACTTCTGGTATTGGTCCCGATGTCTCTTCCGCTTCTTCCTACTTTAAGTGGGCTAGGTACGTGGCTTCCTTGCGTTTAAGGCCCTTATTTAGTTGAAAGGCAAATAAGCTTTTGATTGAGGCTCTCCCAATCATTGATGGTACGATGCACAATTTGCTTCCCATCATTAAGAGCGAATTGCCATAGGGTAGAATCGCAGTCTTTGTGTCTCATAGGAATTCAAGCCCGAGGATCAGTTTAAAGTCATCCATCTCTATGGCGGTGAGATTGGTTCTCCCTTTAAAGTGGCCCATCTTCACACCCATTGCCCTAGCAACACCAACGATAGGCTTTGGGGCTGATTTAATGACTTTTACTTGGCCAGTATCCTTTTCTAACACCAAGCCTAGCCTTTCCACCTCTGTACTAGCCAAGTAGTTGTGTATAGCCCCAGTGTCCATCATCGCACGGATAGGTCTCCCATTTACTATAAGATCAACATACATGAGCCTTGTTCCTTTACAAATTTTTGGGTTTTGATATTCTGGGGTAGATTTTAGCTTTTTGTCCACAGTCGTTAGGGTGGCTACATCAAGTCCTTCTTGAGAAAGAGCATTGCAGCTCCAAGAGAATGCCCCCAAAACGTCTTCCTCTTCAAAGACATGGTCTGCCTCTAGAGAGGTCCGTGCCTTGGAAGTGGAAGGAGTCGCTTCGAGCACTCCAGATTCATAGATAGCATTCACCAAGGCTTTTCTCGAGTAATTTTGGACAAGATAAGGGTCGTTGCAAATAAAATAGCCAAAAGGTTTGCTAGCTTCATTCTTCTTTTTTCCGTGGTCCTCTTTGTTTTGGCAGGAAAGGAATCCTTCTCTGGCAGCGGGAGCTCTGTCTCCCCTACCATTTCTGAAGCTGGGCTAGAAGGGTCCATTGTTTCCTCCTTTCGCTTGAGGAGGGGCAGCTCGTTCTCTATCTTTTCTGGATTCTGTCTGAAAGTCGACCAGTCCTTCGGCTATTGTGATAGTATAAGATAGCTCTTGTACCCCCTGTTTGTGGAGCTCGCTTCTGGCCCAAGATTTTAATCCCTCCATGAAACTGAAGAATTTTTTTTTTTTTTTTACATATTCGTTATTTGAAGTTAGTATGCTGAGAAATTCTTCACGTAATCATGGATTGATCCAGTATGCTTTAGTTTCCTCAATTTTGGGCGGGCTTTGTACTCCACGTTTTATGGGAAGAACTGTTTCTTTTTAGCTTCCTTCATCTGTTTCCAAGTGTCAATGACTAGGCATCCCGCCTCAATTTCAGCAACCTGGACCCTCCACCATAGCTTAGCATCGTCATCGAGGAAGGTGGCGACAGTGTTCACCTTAAGCCCTTTGTCTGTTATCCCAACAATTTTGAAGTATTGAGAAAGATTGAAGAAGACGTTGTTGATCTCTCGAGCATCCCGGCTTCTTTTGAATGCCTTTGGTTCTCTAATATTTGGCTTTGGAGTAGGCATGGTATTAACCGGAATGTCATTCCTTCCATCAGCAACTCGCTCAATTGCCAAGGACAAGGTTCTTAACTTAGCCTGAACATCTTCGAACATGGCCTGCAACTCAACAATAGCCATGGAGTTATTTTCCACTTCCGCCTCGTTTCGTCCAATTCTCTCCTCGTGAGATTGGACATCTTGTACCACGTGCCTCGTCTCAGAATTAGTCGTCTCTAGTTCTTCACTTTATCTCATGATATCTCCCTTCACTAGGGACAATTGTCTTACCATAGAGCCACTGTCCACTTTGCTTTCTCCATAGCACAAGAGATGAATTTTATTTACAACGACCTCAAGGGTCTGCAACCAATCCTTGTTGCTTCCGGTACCTTGCAACGGGCCAACATTATCTGAACTCGAAGCCATATCTCTGATGGCTCTAATACCAACTGTCATGGGTCGTCTTTTTCTAACTTAGACTAATCGTGATGCCTGTGACTTGGCTAGGCTTGAGCTAACATCACACTGACCTTTTTTAACTTTGTTTGAATGTTTTTAAGTGAGCTTGATTGAATTCACAGTGGTTCGCTATGCAAACGATGGAAAACGGCAATGAACGATGTAAAAACAACAGAAAATGGCACTTAACCGTTACATGCTTGCTTGAAAGAACTCATTTCATTCACAAGAAAGCTTGTACAAAGTATTTACAATATGTATTGGTGAGGGGAAACACCAATGATTACAACCGACTTCGTTTACTTCTACCCGATCACGTTTTTGTACGCCCCCTATAATAGATGTGATAAACTTTTTCCATGTTCTAGCAGTAGACACCATTTTTCTGAGGAGGTGGAAAAAGTTTGCCGATTTTCTATAGAGTTAAGTACATGGAATTTACCTATGAAAATTTACATGCATGGCCTTCAAGACCTTAAAAAAATTACAAAAATATAACAAAAGACTAACTAAATGTTTACATAAAAAAATGGAGGGGCCGACGGTTCTGGCAGCCAGTCGGTCGTTGTCTCCTGCTAGGCGTGCACGTCATGGGCCGGCACTGGGCGTGCGGCACTATCTGGCATTGGGCACGTGGGCTTGCGGCACGGTCTCAGCACGAACGTCGGCTTCTTGGTCATGCAACATGGGCTTGTCATCGGGCACACGACACGGTCTCACGCTGGGCACTGCCGTAAGTGATTGGCACTTGACATGGCCCTTTGGTAGGGTCGTTAGTTTGGGACATTCGGGTATCTTCAAGCTTGGTTAGGCACTCTGTGGCACGGGCACAAACGTTCGTAGGGGTACTCGACCAGACCATAGATGGTGGCCAAGTACGTTTAGGAATGTTTAGGCATTCCGGTTTCCTAGACAAGTCCAAGGACATACGAGCGCTCCGTCTCCACCTTGAACGTTAATATTGAGCGTGGGCAAGGTCATGCGCACGCGAACTGTTGGATTGTATGCCCTCTTAGACTAGGTTTCTGATGTAAAATCGAATATTTTAATAAAAGAATTTATTTTCAGAAATTGTTTGTGAATTTACTTTTTGTTTGTGCACGATTTTCGTTTGGAACAGACCCATTGTGTTTAAATAAGTGATCCATGTGAATGGTGGTCTTTCACAGTAAGGTATGGATCACGGGTTATTTAACACATAAACTTTTGTTCTTAACCTATTGATGAGACTGGGAATCTCATCATGTTTAGGTTATTATATTATGAATTCTAAATGGGGAATGGCTTACCTTTAACCAGTGGGTAGTCCACTCACTTCATGACATAAGCGTATTTCGAATACGTAGAACAGGACCTGTAGTAGTGGTTTCTCAAAGTACTATATGGTAGAAACCTAGACTACTACCGCTACAGCGTGGACTAGTACTCTACGACTTGAGTATGAGTTGGTGGTCTGGCGAAGCTGGAAGCATATACTTTGATTTGCTACAATTGAGGTTCAATTGTAGGGCCAATATACTTGCATGTTGGGTATGTGTGACTAGTTAGTTAAGACAGATTTATACAAGATAGTTTCTGCACTATATCGCCCCTTGTGGTTGTCCGAATGGTCTAAAATGTCCAGGGCCCTGGGAAACATGACTTGGATGTTTGCTTTAGGGTAGCTCCCTTGGAAAGCAAAAACACTCCAGGAAGTCGTAGATCATTGGACTAGAAGCCTAAGGATGGTAGATGTCATTTAGAGGGGTGTTAGTACACTTCTTCCTCTCTAAATGTACGGCGATGTGTAGAGGGGTATTTTAGTCATTTCACCTGTAGGTCGGAGACTTTGCGAATGCAGCATTGTCCTTGGGGTCAATATTCCCTTATGGTGATATTAGAAAATATTTAAAATGCAAAATACAGCTAGTTATATAGCAGGGGTATTTTGGTCATTTTAGTAGCCTAGGCGATGTGTCTTTTTGGTCCTCGGAATAGCCCGTAAGTCCTAACTAATTTTAGGTTGAGGAATTGGTCTCAGTTGAAGAGGATTTTATTTTATTTGATTTTATTTAATTTTATTCAGGAAGTCTAATTTATTATTGGATTGGAATAAAATAAATAAATAAATTAAAATAAGAGTTGAGAGAAATTAATTATCTAGTTTAATTGGTTAATTAATTATTCAGGGCCTAGGTCCAGTATGAATAATTAGGAAATTAACCTGGGCTTAAACTAGGGAAAATAATTAATGTTTAATTATTTATTGGGTTATTTATATAGGCCCAAAAAATAAATAATTAAAGATTAATTATTTTGGTTCATTTGGGCTCATTAATTATTTATTGGGTTATTTATATAAGTCCAGGAAATAAATAATTAATGTTTATTATTTTGGGCCTTTTGGGTCCAAGGAAAATAATAAATATTTTTTCGGCCCAATAGCTTGGACCTTAGGGTTTTTTCCAGATACGGTTAACAAGAGTTTAGGGTTAGGCCAAACAGATTCTCAGAATAACATCCAGGTGTTTTGAAATATGAAATCCCGGGGATATGTTTATCAGATAATGAGAGACCTAGTTTTGGCTAACCAATAAACTAGTCTCTGGTAGAAGAAAACCCTAATCCTCCTAAGCTTAACAGAGCCTCACGTGAGTCTCTCTCTCTCAACGTCTCTCTCCTTCCTCTGGGTTTACTCCTTATTCTTTGCTAACCAATAGCAAGTGAACCAAGGAGAATTGAGACCGTTCCTCTTCACCATAGTGTTCACCGACTAAAGGTTAGGCTGAGAAATATTCCGAGAGCTGGAAAGCTTAGCGTTGGTGAAAACAAGGCGAAGTAGAAGGCTAGCGGGTGTTCAACCGGAAGCTTCTTCAAGTGGACGAAGCGAGGCGATTCTAGCCGTTCAATCCGCTCTTACTCAACCTAGAAGGGTTAAGAAGCGCAAATGTATGATCTTCACGCTTCCGTATAGCCTTTAAGACTGGGTTTTATTTTTCTCTGTGAAATTTTTAACGCACCAGTGATGTTCCCCTATTTTCGTCTCCCTCAATGTGGTATCAGAGCCACTGGTTTTTTATCAATATAGGGAGCATAGTAGTTAATAAAATGGAGAAGATGATTATACATGTGATCCTTCGCTGTTTTGGTATGGGATAGGATCTCTGTGAGCTTCATCGTTGAAGCATAGGCACACTGTAAATTTATTTTTGGCTTTGCTAGAACATCATGTAAACCCAATTTGAAGGGCATAGGCAGTTGTGTTTTCGTTTTGGATGTTTTTTGTAAGTAAAAATGTCCAAAGAAGCCAAAGAAATAAGAAAAAATTGAAGAAGAGAAGGTTCTGCAATTTCGCGCGCGGACAGAAGAAAAAACGAAGAAGAAAACTGTTCATAAGCCGCCGCGTTGGAGCCGAGCCGTTGCTGTTTTGTGAGGGGAGCCGGTTGGCTGCTGCGCCTTGGAGCCGAGCCAATTGCTGGAAATTGAGCCGATTTCATTGCTCAATTGAAACTTCAATTGCGCGGGTCATGCAGCGGTTCAGGCGCGCAGAAACGGGTCCTTGCGCGGGTTGAAGCGCGAGTCAACGGCTGAGGAGAAGCGGGTCGGTTCGCGGGCACGGGTTGGCTCTGAGGGTCGTGTCAGGCATGCGATCCGGTGCGGCGCGGTGGACCGCAGGCCACGCGGGCGTGGATCTGGTGCGGCGCGGTGCAGTGGACCGCTAGCGTTTTTTCTGCAATTTTTTAATTTTTTTTCTTTTTCATTTTGGGTCCCATACCAGGCGAAGTTAATATTTTTGCAACATTTATATTCTTGGAATATATTTGCATGAAAAATATTAGTAAATGATTTTAGGATTAAACAAGATCATTAATTAATTAATTAATGTAGTTAATTCTATTATTTGGGCACTTAGGTTTAAAAAAATAGAAAAGTATGAAAACGTTTATTGTTTTGAGCATGCTATTTTTTTATGTACCTATGTGTGTTTTTTCCCAAAGACCAAAGTCTTTGGGAACGTTTTTGACAAGAAAAATATTTTTCTTCAAAAATTAAATGGTTATTTTAATTGGTATAAAAATTAATCCTTAAATATTTTCTCAAATGATTTAATCCTTGACATAGAAAATATATTGGATTTAGATATTTTTGTAAATTAAAATGGAGAGCCATTTTGTTTTGTTTTGGACTAGAAAAATTATTTTGTCAAATAAACTTGAGACCAAAGTCTCTAGAAAGTTTTAATTGGAAAATTTTTGAAATCATTAAGTTTTAACTTAAATAAAATTAGTCCATGGAGAAAATCTCTCATAGGATATAAGCCTTGACATAGAGATTTTATTGGACTTAGATATTTTATTTTTGAGTTAAGGAAAAACATAATGGAAATTTCAAAAGGATATTTTCCAGAAAACCTTTATTTTAAAAGACTAAGTGGGAGAGGGGTTCCAACAGCCCCACGGCTTCCATCACGGTCCTCATTAGAGATCGTGGGTCCTCTCGCGTCACCCTGGGAGTGAACCCGTATAGGATGGGGATACCACAAGGATCTAGATCTAATGGAATGATGTAATTAATAACTCGGGGCACGTACTATGATCGGCCAGCCCACGTTGGAGGTTATAGTGCGAGGTATGTCCATAGGAAATGAGAGGAGACGACCATCCCACGATGGAGTAATTCTTTAGACCATTACCTAGAAGGGAAATTAATTTGTGGTGGTTAATACACTTAGCTTAGGAAACTGTTAATCTTCCCAAGAAGCTATGTCAGTTTTCCTAAGAGCCAAATTAGTTTCAGTGCACAAATTTTATTTTGTTTTCACAAACTAAATTCTTTCTTTTATTTTTCGATTTTCAGAAATTGTGGGAGGTTCTTTTAGTCCATTGGCCGTTATTCTCAGGGAGAATAAGTTAACGGATCCAAACTATGTGGACTGGAAAAGGAACCTGGACATAATACTCACAGCTGAGGAGTATAAGTTTCTCTTTTACAAAACCTGCCCTATTATCGGGGAAGGTTCCACCGCTGAAGAGCGAGAGGCTGAAAAGGCATGGAAGAAAGCTGACGAAATGGCGCGTTGCTATATGTTACTAATGTATTCCAGTCAAAACACGAGCACATGACTTCTGCATATGACATAAGTCAATCATTGGCAACTATGTTCGCAGACAAGAGCCGGCCCGCAAGGCAGGAGGCTCTTCGAACTATTGAAAACACTAAGATGGTTGAGGGAGCATCAATCCGAGAGCATATGCTCAAGATGATTGCTGCTTTCAAGGAGGCGAAAATCTTAGGGGCTGTCATTGACCCCGAGAGCCAAATGGATATGGTTCTCGAATATCTACCGGGCTCTTTTACTCAGTTCAAGTTAAGCTATAACATGAATAAGTTGAACATGAGTTTAACTAAACTGATGAAGGAGCTCCAGATGGCGGAGAAGGTCATGAAGCCGCAATCTAAGGCCATGATTGCTAAGGCTTCTTCTTCAAGAACTGGGCCTAAACCCAGAAAGTTCAAGAGGAAGAAGGGGAATGCAGCAGCCCAGCCCAAGAACCAGCTCAAGGACAAACCAAAGGGCAAGTGCTTCAAGTGTGGGAAGAATGGACACTGAAAAAAAGAGTGTCCAGATCTTCAGGTCAAGAAAAACCCCACAGGTAATGTTTACTATTTAGAGTCCATATCAATGGTAGGATCAACTTCCACTTGGGTTGTTGATTCAGGAGCCACTGATCATATCTGTAACTCCTTGGTGGGGTTGAAGGAAGATAAGAAGACTCAAGAAGGGCGAACATGGGCTTCGAGTAGATAATGGAGCACAAGTCTGGGCCCTTGCAGTGGGAGAGCTGGATCTTATTTTTTATTGTAATAAGATAGTGGTTTTAAAGGATATTTAATATGTACCTGGTTTTCGTCAGAATTTGATTTCAGTTGCAAAACTTATTAATTAAGAATATTCTGTATCTTTCCATTCTGGTATTTCTATCAGTAGAGATGGAGAAATTTTATGTACTGGGCACATGTATGGTAATCTGTTCTTTTTAAACCCTATTAACAACCAATCAAATAACGCTCAGTCTGAACCTTTAACTAAGAAGAGAAAGACCAATATCAATGATTCATACCTTTGGCATCTAAGGTTGAGTCATATTAACTCAACCAGGATTCAGAGGCTAATCCATGATGGGCCTTTGGGCTCATTGAGATTGGAAAGTTGGCCTCAGTGTGAATCCTGCCTGATGGGAAAAATGACCAAAAGGTCTTTTACACTAAAGGCAGATAGAGCCAATGAGGTGTTGAGTCTTGTTCACATTGATGTGTGTGGTCCATTGTCTACACCAGATAGGGGAGGTTTTGAGTACTTCATCACTTTCACGGATGATTGTACGAGGTATGGTTACATTTACCTGATGAGACGCAAGTCTGACTCTTTTGACAAGTTCAAGGAGTTTAAGGCTGAAGTGGAGCGTCGGACAGGTAAATTAATCAAAACCTTACGATCAGATTGTGGTGGAGAGTACCTCCTAGGTGAATTCAATGACTACATGGTACATCATGGGATAGTATCCCAGCTCTCCGCGCCGGGAACACCCCAGCAGAACGGAGTAGCTGAGAGAAGGAACAGGACATTGATGGAAATGGTCCGAAGCATGATGTCTCATGCTACTCTTCCAGTGTTCTTTTGGGGATATGCCCTGGAAACAGCGGCATATATTCTGAACTTGATGCCTTCCAAGTCAATACCTAGGACTCCATATGAGATGTGGACTAGGCATAAGCTAAGTCTGAATCATCTCAGGATTTGGGGATGTTCAGTTGATGTACTGATCAAGGGAGACAAGTTGGAACCAAGATCAGAATTATGCTATTTTGTTGGGTATCCAAAAGGGATAAAAGGAGGTTACTTTTATCATCCTAAGAAGCAGAAGGTACTAGTCAGTACCAATGCTAGATACTTGAAAGATGATCAAAGTACTTCCTGTTGGGATTCGTGGACTCCTAAACGCGAAAACATCTACGAATCCCTCCCGAGGACCCAAGTAAACGATTAAGAAGATCTAAATTTTAAGAATTACCTCTGGTTGCTGTAATCGAAATCCTTCGATTCTGGTTGCGCTATTGTACGTTCAACCCGAACAATCACCAGACGCTGCAGTATGCGAACGTCCTCTATCGGATACACACCGCGAACTCACTCGATACCCGGGGAGTGCTAGCGCCTAGGGTTTGAGAGGTTTTTTTTCTTTCTGGTAGAGAATGGCACGAATGTTCTCAACCGAAAAATTGGACTATTGAAAAGACGGCTAGGGTTTTCTTAAAAAAACCCTCGAACCTCTTAGAGTCCAACCCTAATCATATCTTATCATATTCTAATTTAAATTCAAATTAAATTAAAACTGATATGATAAGATTCTCGCCATTATCTCGGTAATTTAACTAATTATTTTATCGAGTCGATTCTTATAATCTGGATATCATCCAGATTCATCGAACTCGGTCACCGTAAAAATAACCTAACAAGTTCGCTTATTGTGTGACCCTATAGGTTCATTTAACACCGGCAAGTGTGCCTAAATCATATTTAAATGGCCCACAAGTTATAAGCGGTTTCTAGCAAAACATTATCACTATCCAGGTTAAATGAAGATCGGTGATCTCTTTGAACCAAACCATAATTTTATATTTAGTCCTTTTGTCACATGATATCCAAATTAAGCATAAGGCACGGAGCATGTCATCCTTATTAAGCTTAATCAATTATTTCTTGATTTCATAGTAGGTCTGTTCAAACAAATGATATCAATATCTTAGATTGATATATTTGAGCACGGCCATGCATTTTTAACAGTCTAACTTATCAAGGGGCCCATGGATATCTCTCCCATAACTGAGAGGGACAAATTCCTTCACAATCAATCATATTCCTTTCCTTGATTTATTCTATATCCAACAGTAGTCTAATTTATTATCTCGGTTAAAGACAACTTTAGACAATGTCAAAATATAGAATTTATCAAGTAAGAAACTATGATGAATTTAGGTCGAAGGACTTTCAATATTATTATGGCTAGAAAGTACTTATGACATATTCCATGAAGTACTCTCACAGTGGGTCATGTCCAATACAATGTTCTCTAACATTTATTTATGTCTTGACTCGATATCACAAATATCCATGGCTAGTAAAACATAGCCATCAAGTCACAAACATACTAATCTTAATTTATTATTATTCCAATAATAATAATCGATCAGGGACAGTTTTAGAATAGTCATTGTATTCATTGTAGGGTTTTACTATCAAGTCACGTACTTGATGACCAACAAAACAAAACTCACTATTCATGGAAAG
Source organism: Voacanga thouarsii (assembly GCA_026120185.1). Lineage (NCBI taxonomy): Eukaryota > Viridiplantae > Streptophyta > Magnoliopsida > Gentianales > Apocynaceae > Voacanga > Voacanga thouarsii. The sequence continues at coordinate 1,133,417 of JANUWF010001486.1, forward strand.
GAAAGCCTCATATTATTATATAAAACATAATGACAATTGTATAAGTACAAATTGACTCTAGGGCATATCCCCAACACTTCCACTAAAGGTTCAACGAGGTTGGAACTTGAGGAGAAGTTATCTACGGAATCAACTTCTTTTGACCCGATTCTGGAACAAGAAGAGGCACAGTCTCAAGAGCCTGTGCAATTGGAGCCTCGTCGTAGTGGCAGAGTGTCTAAGGTTCCAGATAGATGGACAGGAGAAGCCTTTGAGCTAATCTCCGACCATTAGGAACAAGACCCCACTAGATACGAGGAGGCTATTGCTGATGCTGATGCAAATCTGTGGCATGAAGCAATGAAAGCCGAAATTGAGTCTATGTACCTCAATCAGGTTTGGGATCTTGTAACTTCACCTGAGGGGATAAAACCCATTGGGTGCAAGTGGGTATACAAGAGAAAGAGAGGAGCGGATGGGAATGTGGAAACCTTCAAAGCTAGGCTTGTGGCTAAAGGGTATACTCAGAAAGAGGGAATCGACTATGAGGAAACCTTTTCCCCGGTAGCCATGCTGAAATCCATCCTCATCCTCCTTGCCATCGCATGTCACCATGACTACGAGATATGGCAAATGGATGTCAAGACGGCATTCTTAAATGGCCATCTTAGCGAAGACATCTATATGTCCCAACCGGAAGGCTTCATTGCTGAAGGCCAAGAACATATGGTTTGCAAGTTTAAGAAGTCCATTTATGGACTTAAGCAGGCGTCGAGAGCATGGAACATTCGTTTTGATGAGACTGTAAAGTCTTATGGTTTTATTCAAAACGAAGATGAACCATGCGTGTATAGGAAACTTGGAGCTATTAATATGGTTTTTCCTGTTCTGTATGTGGATGACATTCTACTTATTGGGAATGATGTAGGGACATTGTCATCTACAAAGGTTTGGCTGTCTAGTCAATTCAGTATGAAGGACTTGGGAGAAGCCAACTACATTCTCGGGATTAGGCTTCTTAGAAATAGGAAGCAGAGAATGTTAGGGTTATCCCAAGCGACATACATTGACAAGATGCTGGCCAAGTATAGAATGGACTCATGCAAGGGAGCTCTAATCCCTTGTAGACATGGGTTGTCATTTTCTTCGAAGGACTGTCCTAAGTCTCAAGAAGAAAAGAAAAGAATGAGTAGGATTCCCTACGCTTCGGTTGTGGGAAGTCTCATGTACGCCATGCTGTGTACTAGGCCAGATATCTGCTTTGCCGTGGGCTTAGTTAGCAGATATTAGTCAAACCCAGGGGAGGTTCATTGGCAAGCTGTAAAGCATATTCTCAAGTAACTCAAGGGAACGAAAGATTATATGATGGTTTACAGGGCTTATGATTTGGTTCCTACATGATACACAGACTCAGACTTCCAAGCGGATAAGGATGAGAGAAAATCCACTAGTGGATATGTCTTCACTTTGTCTGGAGGAGCAATTTCATGGAGGAGTATTAAGCAGTCTTGTATTGCTGACTCAACCATAGAAGCTGAGTATGTGGCTGCTTTAGAGGCGTCCAAGGAAGCAGTTTGGCTCCGGAAGTTCTTTTCAGAACTTGGAGTCGTACCACACATGGACAGGCCGATTGTGATGTATTGCGACAACACTGGAGCAGTATCGCAATCTAAGAAACCTCGGAACCACAAGAAGGGGAAACACATCGAGAGGAAGTACCACCTGATCCGAGATTTCATCCAAAGGCGGGAAGTCGTGGTGAAACATATTACCTCAGAAAACAATCTAGCAGATCCATTCACCAAGCCTTTGGCTGAGAGAGTCTTCAAGAGACACTTAGACGCCATAGGGGTGGGTGCCTATGGACTTACCCAGTCTTAGAGTGCAAGTGGGAGATTGTTGGATTGTATGCCCTCTTAGACTAGATTTCTGATGTAAAATCGAATATTTTAATAAAAGAATTTATTTTCAGAAATTGTTTGTGAATTTACTTTTTGTTTGTGCACGATTTTCATTTGGAACAGGCCTATTGTGTTTAAATAAGTGATCCATGTGAATGGTGGTCTTTCACAGTAAGGTATAGATCACGGCTAATTTAACACATAAACTTTTGTTCTTAACCTATTGATGAGACTGGGAATCTCATCATGTCTAGGTTATTATGTTATGAATTCCAAATGGGGAATGGCTTACCTTTAACCAGTGGGTAGTTCATTCACTTCATGATATAAACGTATTTCAAATACGTAGAACAGGACCTGTAGTAGTAGTTTCTCAAAGTACTATATGGTAGAAACTTAAACTACTACCGCTACAGCGTGGACTAGTACTCTACGACTTGAATATGAGTTGATGGTCTGGCGAAGCTGGAAGCATATACTTTGATTTGCTATAGTTGAGGTTCTATCGTAGGGCCAATATACTTGAATATTAGGTATGTGTGACTAGTTAGTTAAGACAGATTTATACAAGATAGTTTATGCACTATATCGCCCATTGTGGTTGTCCGAATGGTCTAAAATGTCCAGGGCCCTGGGAAACATGACTTGGATGTTTGCTTTATGGTAGCTCCCTTGGAAAGCTGAAACACTCCAGGAAGTCGTGGATCATTGGACTAAAAGCCTAAGGATGGTAGATGTCATTTAGAGGGGTGTTAGTACACTTCTTCCTCTCTAAATATACGGCGATGTGTAGAGGGGTATTTTAGTCATTTCACCTGTAGGTCGGAGACTTTGCGAATGCAGCATTGTCCTTGGGGTCAATATTTCCTTATGGTGATATTAGAAAATATTTAAAATACAAAATACAACTAGTTATATAATAGGGGTATTTTGGTCATTTTAGCAGCCAAGGCGATGTGTCTTTTTGGTCCTCGGAATAGCTCGTAAGTCCTAACTAATTTTAGGTTGAGGAATTGGTCTCAGTTGAAGAGGATTTTATTTTATTTGATTTTATTTAATTTTATTTAGGAAGTCTAATTTATTATTGGACTGGAATAAAATTAATTAATTAATTAAAATAGGAGTTGAGAGAAATTAATTATCTAATTTAATTGGTTAATTAATTATTCAGGGCCTAGGTCCAGTATGAATAATTAGGAAATTAACCTGGGCTTAAACTAGGGAAAATAATTAATGTTTAATTATTTATTGGGTTATTTATATAGGCCCAAAAAATAAATAATTAAAGATTAATTATTTTGGTTCATTTGGGCTCATTAATTATTTATTGGGTTATTTATATAAGTCCAGGAAATAAATAATTAATATTTATTATTTTGGGCCTTTTGGGTCCAAGGAAAATAATAAATATTTTTCCGGCCCAATAGCTTGGACCTTAGGGTTTTTTCCAGATACGGTTAACAAGAGTTTAGGGTTAGGCCAAACAGATTCTCAGGATAACATCCGGGTGTTTTGAAGTATGAAATCTCGGGGATATGTTTATCAGATAATGAGAGACCTAGTTTTAAGTAATCAATAAACTAGTCTCTGGTAGAAGAAAACCCTAATCCTCCTAAGCTTAACAGAGCCTCACGTGAGTCTCTCTCTCTCAACGTCTTTCTCCTTCCTCTGGGTTTACTCCTTATTCTTTGCTAACCAATAGCAAGTGAACTAAGGAGAATTGAGACCGTTCCTCTTCACCATAGTGTTTACCGACTAGAGGTTAGACTGAGGAATATTCCGAGAGCTGGAAAGCTTAGCGTTGGTGAAAACAAGGCGAAGTAGAAGGCTAGCGGATGTTCAACCGGAAGCTTCTTCAAGTGGGCAAAGCGAGGCGATTCCAGTCGTTCAATCCGTTCTTAGTCAACTTAGAAGGGTTAAGGAGCGCAAATGTATGATTTTCACGCTTCCGTATAGCCTTTAAGGCTTGGTTTTATTTTTCTCTGTGAAATTTTTAACGTACCAGTGATGCTCCCCTGTTTTCGTCTCCCTCACGAACGACCCATCACAGGTCGGCTTGTGACGGTTCCCAAGCCTTGAACTGAGCTGTGCAACTCTTCGCCCAAATTCTATAGCCCATTAATCGGCTAGATCTCTTTTGAATAATATTTAATGCCAATAATTTTTTGAATATGCAGGTTAATTTTTAAAATCATCATTCAAAGTATGTAATTTCTTAATAAAATTTTTCAAATATTATTTTACTCAATTTAATTATTACAAATATAAAAATGCCAAAGTTTAAAAAGTTAAACAAAATTAAACAAAATAGGAAATATGCAATTATTCTAAGAGAAATTTTTATATTCATCATTAGAAATCTAGAATTGTCTCAATTAAATCCCTTAAATATTATTTTACTCAATTTAATCCTTATAAATATGAAAAGTGTATCAAAGTTCTCTACAAGGAAAATTTTAAAATAAAAAATACAAACTCTGATAAATGATTTACTTAAATGTTAAATATATTACTTTTTTTCTTTATATTCTTTAAAAATATTACTCCTATATTCTTTTTTTTTCTTTTTTAAAAGTATTTTAACCTAATATTAGTTTGATATAGTTTTTTAAAAATTTTCTCTTATGATACTTTTAAAATAATATGTTTAAGTAAATCAATTATCAAAATTGTCAATCTTGAATCAATTATCAAAGTTGTCAATCTTACATTTCCATTATATTCCTTCATTCTTTACTTATGAAATATACATCAAATTATTATTATAATTATTATTTTTTTAAATTAAAATGAAAAGTTTCCCATTTTCTTTGGGATTGTTTTTGGCAATTCAATTAACCGTTGACCTCTTACCAATTAATATATAAAGCAGTAACTATTGTAGGATTAGACAAATATAAATGTTTTACTAATAAAGTACAAAGGTTACAAGGCATTCATCCAAGATATCTGTAATATTCAAAATTTTTCTTTCTAATTTAAAAATTTTAAATTATAAAAATAAAAATAAAAAATAATAATTTGATGGGAAATATGTATAAATAGTCTCTAATCTATTTTACTTGCCGCAAGATAGTCTCAATTCTATTTTTTCAATTTTTACAATCCGTAATCTATATATTCCTTGTTTTTAATGATCCTCACCATCTCAAATGTGGTGGAATCTGACAAACACAACACGTGAGACTTAGGTGCACCACTATAACGAAGGCAAAATTGACAAATCATATAATTTTATATCATAACTTCAATCCCTCTTTGTAGACAATTTCATAAACTTCTGAAGAGTATTGAGGAATGTTCTTCTAGGTGACCAATTACCATCAAAACCTAATTTCCCAATTTCTAATTCATTAGTAGAAAATAGAATGACTCAAAAGCCTTTGCAAATTGTCACCCACTTTCAAGCCCATATTTCGATTTTCTTGCACCTTGTTAGCCCATTGGAGAAGTAAGTTTGACCATATCTACTACTAATGGTGGTTGAAAGGCTTCAGCAGCTCGCAAAGTTTGGTTTTGAATGTCTCTAGCAATCGAAGATTGAGCTCGGGAAGACAACAAGCTGAGTCGGCAAAGTTCAAGGCAGCAGAGTCACCACAAATAGTAAAAGTAGCCACGCTATGTGCCCTAGCTGCCATTTCTGGGGTAGGAGATGTCCCCAGCCAAATTGTTGATTTCTTATTGGGTTCACAAGCTTCATGTACCCATTTGCTCCCATTTCTCCTCCTTACTCTTCCGTACACCAAGTGGTGTGCCTCTTTAAATGTCCTCCACCCTGCCTTCTTTTTATGTGTCTACAACTTCTACTTCTCTTCTATTACATACATTAGGTAGATATGGCTTTGAGTGCCTTACTTTTCCATAGCAAGTGTCCAAACTCTGGTTCTATTTGTCGAGATTTTGTTTTAAATTTGATTGTGTAGGTTAATTTCTAGTACTTTCTGGTAAAATTCAGTCTATATGGCTCAAGTGTTATGACTGCACATTTGAATGGCAGAACTAGAACATGGTAGTTTGAAATTAGGTGTTGAGTTTTTCTCAATCTCACATGGGATAGCTTATAAAAGGGTAAGGAAAGATTTCTCTATAAATAGGTTAGTGTTGTTTTGGAGAGAGTACACCAACTCATTGAGTCTAATAAATTGAGAGATTTTTGGGCCTTGAGTTATTTTGTGAGAGTTTGTAATTTTGTCCTTCCAAAAATTACATAGTACAGTATGTCCCTTCAGAGTCGTGGATGTAGGTCAAATTGAGAAACTGAATCGCATTAAATTTTCATGTTCTGTTTTATTTATTTATTTTTCTTTCCTCTTTATATATATTTTTGTATTGCTTCCGTTGCTCATCCCAACAAGTGGTATCAGAAATAGGTTCCAGCTTGGGAGAAGAGCAAGGTTCGGGCCTAGGGAGAATCGGGTCTGGGAGATGAGCAAGGTTCGGGCATAAGGAGGAGAGAAAAGGAGCAGGAGGTGCTTCAGCAGTAGTTTTGAGTAAGAGGTAATTTTTCAATTCTGACTAAGAGATAATTTTTTGTATCACATGGAGGTAAGATATTTTATTTTGGATTCTTTAAATATCACATGTATGAAGAATGAGATTTTACCTCTACTGTTTGATGGAAAAATTGACTTAACTTTGTGACAATGCACAACTCAAGACTACTTAGTGCAGTAGGGTCTTAATTCTGTATTAAAAGATGAGAAGCCAGAAGATATGAAGGATTTAGATTGGAGTACTATTCAAAAAAGGGCGGTTAGTACTATTCGATTAGCATTGGCTCCATATATTAAAGTTACAGTGTTGAATGAGACATCGCCTAAGAAGTTGTGGGAGACTTTAGATAAAAATCATGCATCAAAGACACTCACTAACCACTTGAAGATGAAGATGGATCTCTATTCGTTTAAGATGGAAGAAAGAGGTAACATTATTGACCGTATAAATAAATTTAATGAGTTAGTATCTTGACTTGAAAATTTAGAAGAGAATTGCTCAAAGTAAGAATTGCTCTTATTGGCTTCTCTACCCAGATCTTAAACGTCATTGGTATAGTCACTGCTAGCAGGAAAAAAAGACATGCAAACACTCTCTCTTGCAAAGAGAAACTCAAAGTAATCCTATTTGCTCTATGTCATAAATCAAGCCAAGGTCAAGAGCTTTAAATAGGTTTATATGACCTACACCATGGTAATATAGGGTTAAGGGTGTCCGGGTAGAGGCAATTTTCAAAAGATTAATGGTATTGTCATGAACATAGGTAGTTGTCATTAGCGTAGACTTGATTGCAGCTATGCTCCAGTCAGGATGCTTGGCCTTGAGCATACCACTCACATGGGGGCATGACATGAAAGTTCCTGATAATATGTTGAATTTAGTTCTTTAATGATTTGTCGGCAAATTGGATGGACTTGTGTTACTAGTCAAAGCAGCAAGGATATTCATCCCTAGTGCTACTACATCGATATAGGAAATTGGGTTTTGATGGTGGTAACCTAGAAGAACATTCAACATTCTTTAATACTCTCCTAGTGTTTGTGAAATTGTCTACAAGAGGGATTGAAGTTATGGTATAAAATTATGTGATTTGTTAATTTTGCCCTCATTATAGTGGTGCACTTAAGTCTCACGTGTTGTGTTTGCCAAATTCCACCGCATTTGAGGTGGTGAGGATCATAAAAAAAAAAAAAAGGAAATATATAGATTAGGGACCCTAAAAATTGAAAAAAATAAAATTAGTACTATCTTGTGACAAGTAAAATAAATTTGGGACTACTTATGTAAATTTGTCCAATTTGAGTTATGTTTCATAATTAAAGAATGAAGGAATATAATGGAAACTCAAAATTGACAATTTTGGTAATTGATTTACTTAGAGTTTAAACATATTACTTTAAAAGTATTATAAGAGAAATTTTTAAAAAATTATATCAAATTAATATTAAGTTAAAGTAATTAAAAAAAAGAATATAATGGTAATATGTTTAAAGAATATAAAGAAAAAAATATATTTAAAATCTAAATAAATTAATTATCAGAATTTATATTTTTTATTTTTAAATTTGCTTTGTGAAATGTTTTGATACACTCTTCATATGTATAAGGATTAAATTGAGTAAAATAATGTCTAAGGGATTTGATCGAAACAATTGTATATTTCTGAGAACAAATTTTTTATTTTTAAATTTTGAGTAATTGTATATTTTCTATTTTGTCCAACTTTGTTTGACTTCTTAAGCTTTCAACATTAACTTTTAGATGGAATGACTATTTTGATACACTTTTTATATTTATAAGGATTAAATTTAGTAAAATAATATTTAAGGGACTTGATTGGCATAATCGCAACTTTGGAGGACGAATTTGAAAATTATCCAACATGTAAATCTATTTACTTCATTTTTAATTTTTATGTAAATTTATTTATTTTCTATATAATTTTTTTGGCAACTTTTGTACATATAATTGTGACACGGTATGGATAAAATTGTAGGATAATTGGTATTACCAAATTATACAGTTCTAAATCTTATAAACCTTATTGTAAAGTATGATAAGTGAATGTGAATTTAACTCACCTATTGTACTAATTAAATTATCATTTTATCGACAGGCAAAGTTAATAAATATCATAATAAAATGTATAAATATTGTAATAGATGTATAAATAACAAAGGATTCTTTTAATACCTGAAAAATATTACTTTGACATCTTTAAAATTACATATTTATCTTCAAAATATTAAAAAGTTTTAGTAAGATCTTTTTGAATTTTACTTTTCTGCCCCCTCCCTTCCCCCACCTCCGTTTTGTCCTTTTTCCTTTTTCTTTTCATTTCCTCCCTCTCCTCCTCCTAAATCTCACTTGAATTGAAGCCCCATCACCCGTGGTTGTCACCTATCATTACTAGTAGATTTTGATTACAAATCCTCTCTACAGGTCTCTCATATCTCTCAGTCGCCAACTTGAATTATTTGTTCGCCTTCTTATTTATCTAAGATTTTATTTCAAATTAAGTAGCTGAATATCAATAGCAAACTTTACAAACAGGGCTTTTTGATATTTGTTAGAATAACTAAGAAACGGGATTAAAATTGCAAAAGCAAACATGTTGCATGGGAAGTAGAAGATTGTAAAGAGGTTAGGAGTGGCAAGCATTGGAACTTTTGACTGAGTAGGGATGGCAATGAGGTCGGGCCGGGTCAGACTAGGGACTAGAAATCCCGGTCATACCCCCGTATATGCCCCCATTTTCTCATTCCTAACCCGTCCCAGTCACGAAGAAAGGTGGGGATCCTCGCCCCTGGTCGCCGGGGACAAAACAATGTCGGGTCTCGGCCCAACGGGAAACGGGGGCCGGTTTGGGCCCGAAAATATCTAGAAAGATTTTTACAATAAAAATTTTTACCTCTAATATATTTTTGTTCAAAACTTTTTAATTATATAAAAAACTTTTGTGGTGGTTTTCAATGATTCACGTATTTATCATACCACTAAATTAGTAAGAGTAAAATTGATAATTGATAATTTATAAATTTTCTTTTCTTTTTCTTTTCTTTTTCTCTTCTTTTCTATTTTATTTTATTTTATATATATATATAATCTACATTTAGATACATATATAATCATATATAATATATATAATCTATATAGTATGTATATATATACAAAATATATATAATTCACCTCTATATATGTATTATATATATATATATATATACATACAATATAAAATATATATAGAGCGAGCCGGGCCGGGATCATGCAATCCTCATCCTCAGTTGGCGGGCCGAGGAATGCAGCCTGCCTCTATCCCTGCTTAAATTGGGGAATCTTCGGCCCAACCGGGCCGGGCAGTGCCGAGTCCCCGGTTTAAGCGGAGAAATCGCCATCCCTATTAAGGAGCAATTCTTACATGGACCGGTGGATTAAGTGCATTAATGAGTTATACCGTACAACTTGTATTACATAAGGTACAAGTCATTAATGCACTTGATCCATGTTAGAATTTTTCTTGGCTAAGTAGTTGCAACAATGGTTTTAATGCACGCAATCAAGATTCAATTATCCTTTTGAGATCACAAAGATCTCAAAAGGGAAGAGAAGCCACGAAAGTAGGCACAGAACGTATGGTAATCGAAGTAATACAACATCAATATTTTTCAAACTTTACTAGAATCAGGGCTTTTTGATATTTGTTAGAATAACCAGGAGCCGGGGTTAAAATTGCAAAAGCAAACATGTTGCTCGGGCTTGGCCTATGGGCCCTCCTTTTTTTTTTTTTAATTTCAATAAAATTAAACAAATTGTGTAAAAAATTTAGCTCAACCAAAATACTCCACCCAATCCAACCTATTCCAAGTCAATTTCGAGTAGCCCATGGAGTACTATCTTTTCATTAATTGCATGTAGAGCAGATGCTGAGATGCAAGTCAAGTGGCCCATTTTTCATTAAAAAAAAAAAAAGTCAAGTAGACCATAAACCAAAAGTTATAGCCTTTAGCTTTCTTTTCGTCAATTTCATGTAGACCACCAAACCAGACAACTAAGCCGGTATGAGACCCTATGCAAGAATCCCTAAATCTAATCTCCAATTTCTTTGCTCATATCTAGGCATTTGTGCTCACAGGTCACTATGTTGATGTTCCTTTTCTTGGTACGTTGCCACATTGCCGTTGTTGTGCTCGGACTGTTGAACAGTAGAAAATGGTTGTGTTTTTATCTCTCTGGTCTTCTTCACTACATCAATGTCGTTGTTGTGTTCAGAATATATAGCAGAAAGCAGTGATCTTCTTCTCATTCTTCTTCTTTTGGTGATTTTTCTTCTTTTTTCGGCTTAACCCCAGAAGTTATAGAGAAAGTTAGGTTTCTTTTTTTACTTTTTTCTTAATCCTAACCTATTATTTCTAGTTAATTTGCAATTTTTTTTTTTGTAATTTTATGTTGCAAGGGGTCTCTTTCCAACTATTATTTTTTTTCTTTTAGCTCTTTTGTTAATTATTTTGTTAGACTATTTAATTCATTTTTAATTGTTGCTATATGTTGATTTGGTAATTTTTTTCTTTGTATATTTATTAATTGAATTGTTGTGTAAAGGGAATGGATACTCAAAATCATGCCGATGATGATGACGAATGCATGAACGCGGGTGAAAATATGAGATCTTTAAATGATGGTGAACCCTCTAAAATTGGTAGTGAATGACAACAAAAAGAGCTAAAAAAGAGACATCTAATATATGGATATATTTTATTAAATTTGGTAAAAAGGTTGATGGAATAGAAATGGCTACTTGCAATGGTTGTAAAGTTGAAACAAAGTTGGAACAAAACCAAGTGGGATAAATTTGGCACCTCACATTTAAAACATCACTTGGAAAGTTGTAAGATGATCTCATTTTCTAATCCACAACAAATGTTCATTGATTATGAGGTGAAAGCAAAGGCAAGAAAATATGATCCTAGAATGTCACGAGAAATGGTATATGAAGTCATAATTCAACATAATTTGCCCTTTTATTTTGTTGAATATGAGAAGATTAGAGTTTGGGTTAAATATCTTAATCTAGAAGCAGGCCTAGGAACACTGCTACCAATGATGTTGAGAGAGTTCATTTGAGAGAGAAAGGAAGCTTAAAGCAGTTTTTGCTAAAATACCAAATAGGATTTGCTAGACATCTGATGTATGGGCAAAATGCACCATAGAGGGTTATTTTTGCTTAACTGCTTACTTTGTTGATGAGAATTAGAAATTGTGTAGTAAAATTCTTAATTTTCGTCGCATACTTCCTCAACACATGGTAGTTAATTTGGCTGCCAATGTGTTTGATTGCTTGAACGAATGGGGAATTGAAAGAATAATTTCCTCTCTTACTTTAGATTATGCTTCCGCTAATGATTGCATGCAAGATATTTTGAAAGGTCATCTTTCTTTGCAAAATAGCTTGGTTTGCGATGGTAATTATTTTCATGTGTGTTGTTGTGCTCATATATTGAATCTTATTGTTCAAGTGGGTTTGAAAGTAGCCCATGATGCATTATATAAAATAAGAGAGAGTGTGAAATATGTTCAAGGATCCAATGGAAGAATTCAAAAGTTTCAAGAGTGTGTGTAACAACTTGGCATTAACATTAATGTAGGGGTTGGTTTGAGGTTGGATGTGTCAATTAGATGGAATTCAACATATTTGATGCTTGAAAGTTCTATTAAATATAAAAAAGCATTTGCCATTGTCCAACTTATTGATAGAGCTTATGAATATTGTCCAACGGATGAAGAATGGAGTAGGGGGATCAAAATGCGTGAATTCTTGGAGCCATTTTATGATGCGACAAATTTGATATTTGGTACATCTTATCCCACTTTCAATTTGTATTTTATGCAAATTAGAAAATTTGAGTGCTTCTTGAATGAAAATTTAAATAGTGAAGATGAGGTTATTAAGAATATGGCTTAGATAATGAAGAAAAAGTTTAATGAGTGTTGGAAGGATTACAGTGAGGTGCTTGCCTTTGGAGCAATTTTTGATCCATGTATGGAGCTTAATTTCTTGTTGTATTGTTACCAAACAATTGAAACTTTTACTTCTTAAGGAAAAGTTGAAAATATCAAGGGAAAATTATATAAATTCTATTATTACTATGCAAGTGAGTCTTCACCAAGCATTCCTCCATCAAGTTTGCCTAGGCAAAGTGGAGTTGGCAAACCAAAGACATCAAAATTTCTCAATGTAAGTTATCTTTGCAATATTCTATTTCCTTTATTAATTTACTTGCAATTATTTTTTGATGATGATACTAATACCTTTTGTTTCTTTTTTGTTAATACATTGAAATTTTGTAAGATTACAAATAATATAGGAATAAGAATATTTCTACTCCAGGAAAGATTGAATTAGATATACATTTGGATGAGCCACAGTTTGTTCTTGAACCTTTTCATGAAATGGAAGTACTTAATTGGTGGAAAGATTATTCTAAGCGATTGCCTTGTTTATCTATCATGGCACGTGATGTTTTGAGTATTCCAATTACAATAGTGGCATCAGAATCTACTTTTAGGATTGACGGTCATGTTATCATCAAATATAGAAATTCTCTTCGCCATGATTGAGCTCAAATGGCTGTTTGCATAGAGAATTGGTTGGATGGATTTATTATACATACTAATCGTAATATATAGCAACTTTTTAAATTTCTTTAACTAGTTAATAATTAGTAAGTATAAGACTAATTATATTTTTCTTTCTTATTGTGATTTGTGATTATTAGATGAAGAATCTTGTCTTGAAACAGCCATGTCAAGGATATCATCGTCAATAGCAGATTAAAAAAAAATCATTAAGGAAAACTTGATGATTGAAGAATGTGCATCCTTTTGATAGTATAGGCAACACTTTTAGGCTTTCATGGCCTTTTGATGAAATCGTGAAACAAATATTGGTTTTTAACCTTGATGGTTCTAAATTTGAACTTTTAAATTGGATTATTGGATTTATATATTTGGAAGTTATAGATTTGTAATATGTGATTTGTGATGTTTAACTTGTAGACTTTTTAAAATTTTAAATTTAGATAGAATTATGTGTGTGTAAAGTGTAATAGATTAAACACGCCTAATTTGTTATTTGATAATTATATTATATTTTAAATTATAATTTAATTCATTATATTTGTATTAGTGTATAAGATTTGAAAATAGAAATATGGTATGAAATTTTTTTTAAAAAAATTATTTATATATAAATAGGGGCCTATGGGCCATCCCATGAGCTAAGAAGGGCTGGGCTAAGCCGGGCTAAGGATTTGACAACCCATAAAAAAATGGGCCGACCCATCCTGGCCCATATTTTTGCCAATTCACGTGGGCTGGGCTGGGTTGGCTCATTTTGATAGTCTTAATACAATGGCCCAAAATCTAACGCATTTATAAATATAAACATATCAAATTAATAATATAATCGTAGATTTGTTAAAATCACTAAAAAATATATTATAATTAAATTTGAAGATAATCAAATACAATTTGAATTGTTATTAAAGGATTCTGTTGTATTGGGGGGACAAATACGACACTTATACTATCGTATTAATTTGACACATAAATAACACTAAGGTAAAATCATCGTATTTGTCTTAACACAATACGATTGTAAAACCTTACTATTGTATTTGTTGTACACCAAATACAATAGTTTCATAACCGTTGTATTTGTTGATCCAAATACGATGATTTGAAAGAAATCGTCAAATTTATCTAAACAAATACGGTAGTTGCTTGAGTGTCTAATATAGTTATTATTTACGACGATTTTGTAGATATCATATTTGTCGGCATCATCGTATTTAACCTTTTTGTAGTGAATTTTTTATTGTATAGTCTAAAATATCCCGAACAAATATAAGGTTTAACATTGCTAATTAAAATTAGTGAGCAACAATGTAATTCAAATCATATCCTTTCTTTTCTTTAAACAGTATATTTAATCTTTCATTGCTTTTCCTTCTTTTTATGTAACCAAATGTCATGAATAATTATTAGTTTCCTCTCCCCTCATTTTTTTTTTCCTTTTTATTTCTATTCTCCGCTTCCCTCTCCTTTTCTTTCCGTCAATCCAAGAAGGCCTTAAATCCCATATAGATGAAGAGGAATAGTATATAATTGAAGTTAACTACAAAATTTCAGGCAAGTTTGTAACAATTATAATTAGCTTTGGAATCTTAAAATTAATAGGTAGAATTTTGCCTTGAGCGGATAAAGAAATCGTGGAGAAAGGGATAGAAAATCATGAATCATTTTTAGATATATATATTTTAAAAAAAAAAACTTCTGAAAGTTTGGATATGCCAAGGAATTTGCGATCATGTCAAATTTGTGATAATGACCAATTTGAGCGCTTGAAAAAAAAAACAAAAAAAAAATTAATAAAATAGGTGTGTAGTCAAATTTCTGATAATGACCAATTCGAGAGTTAAAAAAAATTAAAAACTTTAACAAAATAGGGTGTGTTTACACACACACTTAAATAATAAATATGCCTTACAACACACACACACTTAAATAATAAATATGCCTTTTGTTTATTCCCGTCATGGTTTATTATTTAACCCCTAGATCTTCTTGATTTTTAGTCATCGTGAGAATTTCGCAGGTTTTGTTTTATTACTGGTATAGTGTTCTGCAGCATGATTTACTCTCTCTGTTCCATTATTGTCAGTCCGAAACTATTACGGGTATAGTTGCCTATTTAACCTCTCGATTCTTGACTTCTTGATTGTCCCTCGCCGTGAGAATTGCACAAGTTTTACATTAGGTTTTGTAGTGTTCTTGTTACGGTGGTCCGCTGAATGATTTCCGCTTTTTGCCCTATCTTTGTTTGTCTGCTCTGACATGTCTCCTTCTGTAGAAGATTTTGATCCGATATAGAGCGTACACTGGACTACTGATTGAGCTATCAATATCTTGCTGTTGAGCATGGATGTGGGGAAGTACAGCTTAATCAAGAGGGTGGGGAGTGGTGGCTTTGGAACGGTCTGGCAAGCCGTGAATAACCAGACCGGCGAAACTGTTGCCGTGAAGATTTTTAAGGAAAAGTTCAATTCATGGGAAGAGTGCTTGAACTTACCAGAAATCAAGATATTAAGTAGGGTGATGAAGCACGCAAACATCGTAAAACTCAAAGAAGTCATTAGGCAAGAAGGCATTCTCTATCTAGTCTTCCAGTATATGGAGGGCAACCTGTACGAGCTCATGCAGATCACAGGACAGCCTGTTTCTGAAGCTGAAGTTAAGAAGTGGTGCTTTCAAGTTTTCCAGGGTCTTGCGTACGTGCATGGATGTGGATTCATTCACCGGGATATCAAGCCAGAAAATCTGTTGCTTTCCAAGGATAATAATGCCAAGATCGCCGATTTTGGACTTGCTCTCGACGTTGATCCTCAGAGCAGGCGTGATGATTATATTGGAACGCGTTATTACAGAGCTCCTGAGATCTTGCTCCGCTCAGCAAATTACGGCCGGGCTGTTGATATGTGGGCAATGGGTGCAACAATGGCAGAACTGCTTAGTTTTCGTCCTCTGTTTCCGGGTTCGAGCAAAGCCGATCAACTCTGTAGAATCTGCAGAGTTATTGGGAGGCCAAAGGAGGGGGAATGGGATGAGGGACTTGAACTTGCTAGGGTTATGAATTACAAGTTTCCAGAGACTGCTGGAGTCGATCTTTCTGCGTTGATTCCTTCTGCTAGCGAAGATGCAATTGATCTTATTAAATCACTCTGTTCTTGGGATCCAAGCAAAAGGCCAACTGCCTTGCAGGTGCTCCATCATCCTTTCTTCCGCCGCGATTGTTTGTCTGTGCCGCAGTTTTTGCGCCCCAAAACTGCACCATCTGTTGCAACCTGTGCTCCAACGCAGAAAAGATTTGGGTATGGATATTCAGGGGATTTGCCCAATTTGTACACAGGAGTTCAGAGGAAGGTCGAGATGAATCTTCAGAATGAGCAAATATATTTGCTGCGTTCCGTGATGCAACAACCAAGAAGTCTACGCTGGAATCAGTAGTCACATTGCTGATCTAATTGGGAATTTCTGACGCGGTTGAGAGTTCAGCATACACAAGAATCATTTACCGATTGATTTGCAGACGTACTTTTCAGATAGCAATATTTTGTTAGTTTCTTACCGCATGGAGTTTACCCATGTAGATACTATTTTTTACCAATGTAGTTTGCGTATTTTCATACTCCATAAAAATATTTTCTTAGTTTCTTACGATATGTAGTTTATCAAAAGAGATAATAATAATTTTTACCAATGTATTTTGCATTCTTTTGACATAACAATATTATGTTAGTTTCTTGATTTTAATGTCAAGCAGTACAGTTTTTACCATATATTTCAACCTCAGAATTAGAGAGAGAATCCTCTCTGGGACTCCTTAGAGGATTCAATTGCTAAGAGCCATGTCAACACTAAGAAGAAGATTGATTACAGAGTTACATTGATTTGATTAAAAAGGAAAACTGTACATAATCTGTTTTAAACATGGATTAGATTTAGTTGTTCATAAGGAAAGAATGGTGGCTCTTTCCACGAACAAGACTTCCACCTTTTCCTAGTGCTCCGAAACACTTTCCTTCCATCATCCTTCATTGGCCATATTGTGCACGGAGTATAAAAAATATTTAGATTTGTGATATTTTATCTGTACATAAGAATGTTTTTGCATTCATAACACTACTTCATTAAATATGTTTAGTATTTATATAATAAAGAATTATTGACTAAAATCAAAAGAACACAATATGGGTACGAAAACAAAAATATAAATCAAATAGTAGATGAGAATTTGGGACTGTGTCCACTGTTTTGTAAGCTATATAGAAAAGGAGCAGCCGTGCCCTAAACAAAGAAAATGTAACCTATTACAAAGGAGTGTAGTGTGAAATCCGGTGACAACACTACGAGGAAAAAGGGCTTTCGCGTCAAGATAGTGGGGCTTTAGTGACGTTTTTTGATATCATGACGCTTTAGAATGGCATCGTTCAAGGTCGCGTCACAATAGGTGCTGTTTTGTGACGCTAAGAAGCGTCATAAAGAGTGCCATGTTATGACACTATTTAGCGTCACAATATGTGCTATGTTGTGAAACGTATCAGTAAAAGTATCATGTTACCACACTCGTTTGCATCACAATATGTGCTGTGCTGTGACGAGAAAAAGTGTCATGTTATGACACTATTTAGCATCACATAGATTCTAAGACACTTAAAAGCGTCAGAAAAAGTATCATATTACGACAAACTTTAGTATCACAATAGGTTTTGTGACGTTTAAAAATGTCAATAAAAGTGTCATGTTATGACATTATTTAGCATCACAATAGATTGTGTCATTTTATTACACAATTTAGCATACAATGATATTGGTTTATTGCTATATATAACTATTTTATCCACAATAAAATGCAATTGCTAAATGCATCAATAAAGGTCAAAACAATCAAAAGTAGACCACATCAAAGAAAAAATTAATTCAAATGTAAGTTTCATAACATTCATAATCATCAAACAAAAGTAGTTCAAAAATGAAAAGTAAATATTTAAACACATTATTTCATTAGGACTATCCAAAATTTTGAACCTTATAGTTGTAAGTATAACTGCTTTCCTATGGTAGATGCTTGGGCTTTTGGTGTTGTATGTAGATATAGTCCAAGTGAACTTTAGCAACCATTCCTCTTCAAGCAAGCTTCACCATTACAGCTTCAATATCTTTTATCTCCCTTGGAAACTTGGTCATTTTTTTCAGGCAACCATTGGATGTAACACACGACGAAGACAAAAGACAAAACTCAAACATAAGCATGTTGGACTAAAATTCTAATTAAAACGAATAGAACTGAAGTGCATACATTTTGTCCCTTTTATCTAGGTTTGGTACTGTTTTGATGGCCTTAGAGATATGGTTATTAAGGGTATTCTTTCTAGAAGTGCATATGCTTCAAGTTATCTCTTGATCATTATTATCTTTCAGTTTAAAATATACACCATGCTATTTACATCTACAACATTTTTAGGTGAAAGAAAGCATCAAAATGGAATCTAATCCAAACAGGTAGTGTAACACCCCCAACATAAATTATGGTAGAAGTGTGTAGTGCTGTTGGGGGTAGCCCCGTCCAGTTTTCCAAACTAAGATTCTTTATAACAAACAGAGCAATGCGGATAATAAATACAAAAAAGCCATACAAAACTCATATTGTCTTATACATCCCAAAACAGAGTACATAGGTCCGTTCACTGTGTCTATATAATGTATATATACAACTAAGGAGTTTACAGACTCCATACTACAATAGTCTCCACTCTGGCCGAGTCCCAACTTCTGATCCTAGGAAAAATAAAGAGAAACAAGTGTGAGTGAAAATCACACAGTAAGTCCTGTGTGTGCTAGTGATTTCTCAGAAAATTAGTGAAAAGATTTTTCAGACATTTCCTTGATAAAACAAATCATAAGAACTAGCCGTGTTTTTCCATTGAAAACAACTCTACAACTTAACAAAAAGGTTTGCTCAAGAGTTATTTCAGAATTTCAGGCACGGTGGAAAAATCGATGTTTAATAAAACGCTGCCCTGCAGTCTGGGCCAATTTGGAAAGCCAAGTTCAATTATCAACCTTGTCCCATACAGGCACTTCTTCCAATAGAAGGTTGGCCACTGTGCAAAGCTCAGAAGGTTTTGCCTTCGACATCATAGTCTTATTGTACTAAGGAACATGCCTTTTTGCACTCAATTATGCATTGTTGGAATGGCAAGTGCATATAAGCACAATGCCTAAAAAATAAGAATCTTTTACTTACCACCATAAGTTCAAGGGTCCCACTTTTGACGTCAATTACCTTCAAGGCGACAAAGAGTTGAACACGTCAAGTATCCCCACCTAGCATCAGTGAACAACTCAGAATAATATGCACACAAGGCATACGCAATTGTCAGGCACTAAATGGCTAGCCAGGATGGCTAATCTTAATGTCCTGTCACCCTGTTTGAAGTAAGACATTCCTTAGAATAAAGCCAAATTACTAGGGTCATCTATCTCTAACGTAAACTAGTACAATAATCAAAGCTCCTGCTGAGTACTTAATATCTTCACTGGTTCACAAAACTAGTCCAATTCCATGGCACACAAGGCCAAATAAGTAATTCATTCTCGAAAGATTGCAAATAAAACATTTTCTGGGACCAAAATATCAATTTTCAAATGTTATTTTCATATCAAGGGATTTTTCTCCAAAACAACAGTATAGAAGGATAAGAAGTCCTTCCCGCGTCATAAAATCATTCCTTAAGGATATTTACGTAAATTATGCAAATTTAGTATACCCAAGTCCAAAAGGAATTACTTTTAACCAATCCAAAATTCTAAATCCCAAATGGAAATAAATTCAAAGATTTCATAATTTTATTGTGCCTGAATGCTTTAGAATAAATCATGGTTCAAGAAAGTAAGAATTCATAATTCTATACTTTTTATCATAAAACATGGAATAAAACATACTTGTGCGAGTAAAATATTCATATGCTGCACGTGTTCCACAAATTCAATCATTTTCCATGTTTTCATGACCATAGAATATTTGTCGTACAAGGAATTCAAAATCCTTTAGAAAATATTCCAATTTCTGAAATTTGTCCAATTTATGCCTAAGAAAAACCCAATCTTTGGTTAGAAAACCCAAAAGGTTTATCATTCACCTTTTCATACTTCAGGGAAAATACTCACTATATTACATGGTATTTAAAACCATAAGATTCCATTTTCCCGATTAAACCATAGCATGAAATAAGTCTCACTTGTTCCAAAAAAAATCACAAGTTTGGTCAGGAAAACCAAAGTTGGTTTAGAAAAACATTAAAGTTTATCAACCTTTCTTTGGAAATTCACTATTAAGGTTAAATATCCTTAAATACGGAAATCCATATTTCTCATGTATTCTAGTATAGAATAACGTCATTTCCATTAAAGAAAAGCCATACTTTTCTCAGAGAAACCAAAAGGATTCACAATGCATTACTTTAACAAGTGAAGAAATTCACTAGCATTTTCAGGAAAATAATTTTACAAAGACTCACCTTGAATTGCTTATCACTTAGCAATGTGAATGTTCGCTAAGTCTTCACCAACTCCTTACAATGAACGGCCTACATGACAATCGATCAATATCTCATTTAGTAACCCTTTTCAATTAAGATGTACTTATTGCTAAATATATATACATCTAAGGAAATTTTTTCATTTATTATTTCATTTCATACTTGAAATGAAATATAATCCTTGCATCCTTATATTCCATTTCATCTTCCCCATATGAATATAAGGCCTTAATAAGTCCATATAATCTCTCATTCAATCCATGAACATAATTAAAATCATTCCATGAATTTATTTTGCTCTTAATAAAATTCTGCAATTTTTCCAGCTTTGGCACATGAATTTGTTTTGTCCATAACTTTCAATCCACTTGTCCAATTTACTTCAAATTCGTACCAAAATGCTACTAGAATCCTTAACTTTAATCTTGTAAACTCTTGTTGTCCAATTCCCAGAATGCTATATGTTTACTGGGTGTGAAACAGCCCAGAATTTTCTGGAAATAAACCTATTTTCCAGCAAAACACATTATAGCTTTGTTCTCCTTTTTCCATAGCATATGAATATCACTTAATTCATTCCATTTCTCTCTTAAACATCATTTAATCACACCATTTCCAATCAAGGATAAAGCTGTACTTGCACAACCAAATCATAATAAAACCGGCAACTTGTATAATCATGAAAATCTTCCATTTATTCTCAATAATTCACCTAATATTACTTCATTTCTTTCTTTTACATGATCAGCCATGCTCACCCTCATTTAGAACCTTCAAGTCACTTCTAAACTTCATATAATCATAGCAAAAACACAGCTATATCCACCGCCACACAACTCTCCGCAATACATCCCACAACATGAAATATTTACCAAATAAATTCCATAATTCATACATAACTTCTTGTAATATTTGTACCAAAATAATCTCCGTGAATCAAATAAAAATTTTAATTCAAGGAAGGTAGATATTTACCTTCTATTTGCTGCTTTTAGAAGCTAAAATAGCCCGAGCTTCTCTTGTTTCTCTCTCTCTCTCTCTCTCTCTCTCTCTCTCTCTCTCTCTCTCTCTCTCTCTCTCTCTCTCTCTCTCTCTCTCTCTCTCTCTCTCTCTATTTTGTTTTTCTTTTCTCTTCTCTATTTCTCCTTGTTTGCTTGCTGTTTTCCAGCTGCTAAAGCCTTCCCCAACCAGTTCTTCATGGCTGTATATAGAAAAGATTAGTCTTGAGGTCAAACAAGCATTAAATGACCCTAAATGCTTGGAAGCTTCCTATTGGTCCAAATAATCCCTTAGGTGTCACTTGGAATTTACAACAATTCTATGGAATTTTATAGAAAATCCTTGCATGATTTTTCATGCAATCAATCATGGACCAACACATGTTTCATTGCACCACTCATATGTTGACATACATACACTTTTAATTCCTTTTTTTATTTCTTCAAAAATAATTATATTTCCTCAGAAATATACTTAATTCAACGCGCTATTAGGCTCACTTCGAAAAAACTTTTATTTCACCATCTTGATCCATGTGTTGAATGGAATGTAACGGTGTCTCTCAAAATTTCAAAATTCTCGTTTAGTTTTCCACAATTTGCGTCCAAAATTCCAATTATATCCCTGAAAGATTTTATGGCACCAAACCCTTCTTCTCATTAAATTGATTATTTCTTATTTTAGCATTACATACGAATTCTCTTTCTATACAAAGTACTCACACTTTAAAGTACAAAATATTGGGATATCACAGGTAGACATGAACATAGTTATAAAACCGAATCTCATGCTCAAATATTTAATCAATTAGATATGCTATAGAATATCTTTATTGCTATACAGTTACAATTTTAGAGTTGACAATAGGTTCTGCATATGTTAAAACTGCACTTTGCATTTCATTTTGCATGATCGGAGAATGAGTAATAGAAAATCTTTATGGGGCAAGGCTGATACTAGTTTTGCTGCAGCCTTTGAGAAGAATGAGATAATGAAATAACCAAGAACAAAAGAAACATAAACCAGTAGTAGATGCGGAAAAATACCTTTAAGGTGAGCAAGCATGGAGGAGAACTCAGATTTATTGGGCTTGGAAATAGAGAAGGAGGACTAGTTGTTGAGATTGCCACATCATGGTTCCAATCAGCAACCACATCAACAGTTGAAGATGATAGGAACCACAAGTCACCTAGATGGCAGCTCAGCAACATATGTGCACTTGGGAGAATCATACCAGAAATGCTTGAAGATGTAGAATTCATGAATTGGTGGTTGTAGTTGTGAAATCTTTTTGAGTATTTTTTCAATAAGCCACTAAGTCCTTAGTTCTTCATTTTTCCTTGTCATTCATTGAGTTTATGATGTGTGTGAGTTATATACCATTTCTAGTGCTTGGTATATTGATGTTGATATATTACTGTGTGTGTGTGTGTGTGTGCGTGTGTGTGTATATATATTGAATTGGTGTATCCTCAGTGACGAGGTTGAGTTGTTCATTTATTTTGTGGCTTTATTGTATTGGTAGTAACATAATTCTTGATACTCATATATATTTCGATATCATTTATATTAGTTGATTTTATAGCTTGTTAATAGTATTTATGTATACAATATACGATGATTTGTTTGTTATTAATATTGATACAAAATCTGATCACATGCTTTGTGCTTCAATTCTTTTGTATATATATTTTTATTTCTTCTAATTAAATTGTATAGGGATCCTTGAGATCCAAGCTAGTTTTAGAGCAACATATGTATGTATGTATGTATGTATGTATGTATGTGTATGTGTGTGTGTGTGTGTGTGTACACACACACACACACACCATTTTGTACTTATTGAATCAAATGTATGAAACCATTTTTTTAGATTCCTTCCAAACCTTGGCTTGATTCATGAAACCTTAGCCTGAATCATGACCTGATTCATGAAATTCGTGGCCCAATTCCTTCTATTATCTTTTTTACAAAATTCTTCATCTCGTCTTTTTCTAAATTTCTACATAGTATCAAAGCTCTTTCCAGATTGGTATGGGTTTTAACTTGTTCGTTGGGCTATTTTGTATTATTTTCATTAACTAGTAATCATTGAAAATCTTGCACCTCAAATTGCAGAAGATATAACTCCTAATCCATATTACATAACCTCCATAATTGCCCTTCACTTGTGTTGGTAACACCACTTCTAGACGCTAGTAATTATCAGGCATAGAGTAGATCCATGAGAATTGCTTTTTCCTGCAAACACAAAGAATAATTCATAGATCCATCCATCCCTATATCTGCTCCTCTCCTGGTGATAGGATGTTTAAACTATGGAAACAATGCAATAATCTGGTCATGGCATGGTTGATAAAGTCCTGTACTCTAAAAATTACTAGATCCATGTTATACAACAAAATAGAAGTTGAAATTTGGAAGGAGCTAAATGAGAGGTTCAATCAAGATGATATGCTCCGGTTATCAAATCTTATATAGGTTATACACAATTTGAGACAAAGTAATTATCCTGTAACCTAGTATTCTACTAATTTGAAATTCTTATGGGATTAGATGCTTGACTTAAGACCTATTCCTTGCTGCACATATACTGAAACTAGAAATGTTAGAAAATATATGGAAGGTGATTATGTGATACATTTTGTGAAAAGACTTCATGATAATTTTAGCATTCTTAAGGCCCAAGTCTTGTTAATGTCTCCTTTGCCTAGCATTAACCAAATTTTCTCTATGGCTCTTAAGAATGAAAGAGGAGTAGGAAACTCAAATTCTAGGAACGTTTTTCAGCCAATGGATCATCTTATTATGGCTGTTGGAAACAAATTAAACACTACCTTACCTATTAGTAATATGAACTTAAGTAATGCTGTTATGGAATGGTCCATATGTCCATTAGGAATCTTGCCCATCCTATAGAATAAGCATATGTAATCAGGCAGAACTTCATCGACTACACAGTTTGTTCAATTTACTAATGTTATGGGTGTTGAAAAATATGCCCTCAAAGATTGTGTATTCTGTGTAAATATATTACAAATAGACCCGACGCCAGGTAGGTCCATTGGACTCGGCACGAGGTCTACTAAATTCATTCAATTTGTTTTGTTTCTTATATTATTGCACATTTAAGGTCCAAGTGTGACAAATAATGGTCTATGTGTTAGGTCATTCTTCACAATAAGGTATAGATCACGGGTACTTGTCATATAAGTAAAAGTAAATTCTTAGTTGTTTAATGGAATTGGGCATTTCATCAAGATAAGATTATTATGCCATGAGTTCCAATGAGGAATGATTTACCTTGAATCAATGAGTAATTCGCTTACATCATTGGCATAAGCGTATTACGAATATGTAAAACTGGACCTGTAGTAGTGATTTCTCTTAAAGTACTCTAATTATAGAGACCGAACTATTACTGCTACAGCGTGGACGAATACCTTCATACTTGAGTATGAGTTGGTGATCTAGCGAAGCTAAGGTCTTGTACTTTAATGTATGTTGGGTGAGATTTTTTTTTGTAAAATCAATAACCTTATATGTTGGGTATATTACTTTAGTTAGTTAAGATGGACTCAAGCAACAGAGTTTTTATGCTTTATTTTGTGAAGTTAAATCACTCTCTTGTGATTGTTCAGGATAATCTAATAATCCAGAACCCTGGAAACATGACTTTAGAATGTGTGCTTTTGGGTAGCTTCCAATGATAAGCAAATACATTCGAGTGAGTCACGAATTATGGGACTAGAAATCTAAGGATAGTAGATGTCTTTAAGATGGGTATTAGTACATTTATCCTATCCCATTGATGGGTGTTACATGGAGAGGTATTTCCGTCATTTCACCTGTAGGTCGGAGACATTATTTAAGCAATATTATTCTTGAGGTCAATATTTTCATATGGTGATAAGTGAGAATATTTAAAATGGTAAAATGCAATTATTTGATAGTAATGGCATTTTGGTCATTTTAATAGTCATGAATAATATATCTCTTGATTCTCGGAGTAGCTCAAATTACCTTGGTGCCGTCTAGACACAATTTAGGCTTCATGGATAATTATCTAGGAGAGAAATAAAATTTATTCTAAGAATCAAATTAGAATTAATTAATTAGTCTTGGATTTTTCATAAAGCCTAGAAAAGATAATAATAAATTCAGAAAATTGGGCTGAAATAAATTATTTCATTGGGCTGATATATATTGACATATATTAAGAGTCCAATTGAAAATTGTCTTGGGTATTTGAGAAAGCACAGAAAAGATAAATAAGAAGATTGGTTTATGAACCTAACACCAAGCCCATTAGGGCTTAGTGTGTTTTGGCCCACTAGGATTTCATTAAGCCCTAAGGTGACCAAAATATACAAGGAAGAGATAGAAAGGTTTTCCAACCCTAACTCTCTCCCTCTTGTGTGTACAGTCACCCTTCCTCTTGTGTTTTCTCTTCATTCTCTCATTTCTCTCTAGAAGAGGATCTTGGTTATCCATAATAGTTTTCACCAAGCTAACCCAAAATCAAGTTAGTATCATACTCTGAAAGACTAGGAGAAGCAGCTTGGAGAAGTTTGATGTATAGGAGTAAAAGATTGACAAAAATACCGGTCGAACCACCGAGGCCTCTTTCTCCCTTTCCATCGCAAGATCCAGTGCAACACAACACCTTGGTGGTTAATCCATGATCAAACAAGATAAGTAAGTACTCTCTCCTAGATGTGGATCGAAAAATTGAAAATTTTTCGTTGTATTTTATTTGATGTTTTCCGTTTTTTATCATACATTGGTATCAGAGACATGGTTTTCATCTAAGAGCATGTACTAGGGTTAAAAACTGGAAAATGTGGTTCCTTTACTATGAAAAATGAATCTTTTGTGATTTCATGTGATTCTTCATACATTAGTTTCTAGATCTCATGTATGCCTCGCGGTTAGAGGTATAGAATCTTGTGTTCCAATTGTTTTCCCATTGTTTATTTTATTTTGAGTAGATGCGATGTACGCCTCATGTTTAGAGGCATATATACTTGTAAAGGCATGGTTTTATGCCCAATTTTGCATTTCTCTTAACCTATAAATATTGGGGACTGAAGAACATGGTTGGTGGAATGGTTGAGGGGTGAAAAAATGGCTAAAAAGCAGGATTTTTTCAAAAATCGGCGAACTCCAGAACAGACTCAGCGTCGGGCCAGGTCCATACTGCCCAATTTTTTTTTTTTTTTTTGGGTCCAAGATAAGGATAGACTCAGAAGGCGGATGCGCGCAATTTTGTCCAAGAAGAGGGAGAGCATTATTGAAGTTCTGTACCTCAATTTTTTTTCTTGATGTAATCATGTTTTGAAACCATTGTATGAGGTTGAATTTTGGTAATAGCTTTATTTATCTATGGATGAATAATTTGCATGAAAATGAATAATAAAGGATGAAACCACCTTATGATTAAACAAGATCATTAATTTTTAAATTTATAATGTTTAATCCATTATTTGGTCACTTAGGAATAAATGAATAGTTTGAGCATGAAAAAGTTTACTTTTGTTATCATGCTTATTTCATTTTTGTTATTAAATGCGCAAGTTCTTGTAAGACCAAAGTCTCACTAGAAACGGTTGTTGATAAAATGTTTCAATCTAAGAAAATTTAAAATAAAAGAGTTCATGATTTATTCTCTTAAAATGTCCATTCCTTGCAATAGAGAATAATGTTAAACTTGAGGTTATTTAATAAAGTTTTACTTGGCCGTTAACTTAGAAGAGTAAAATAAATTTATAGTTTATTCTCTTAAAGGATTTAATCCTTGACATAGAGAATAATATTAAATTTTAATTTTTTACTAAAGTTAATGAAGCCATAAGAGTGTAAAAAAGCGTTTTTGGTCCTAAAATTCTTTTTTCAATAAAAGATTAAGTAGGAGAGGGATTACAGCGACCACATGGCTTCCATCACAACTCTCATTAGAGATAGTAGATTTCCTCATGTCATTCTGAGCATAACCCCCTATAGGATGGATTTTCACAAGTATCTAGAACTAATGGAAGAGTGAAATTAAAAGCCTAGGATATGTGCTAGGATCGACAAACTTACGTTTAAGGTTTTTAGCACTGGATTGCCCATAGGTAGCGTGAATCAGTGGCCATCCTATCGATGAAACTTTTTTTAGATCATTACCTATTAAGGAAGTTTTGATTCGTGATGACTATACACTTAAGTTAAAATGTTATTAATCTTTCTACGAAGCTCTATTAGTTTTCTAAGAGCCAAACTATTTATATTATTGATAATGGTTTTAAGAGTTATCTATTATCAAAGGAATAATATAAAGAAATGTGTATTTTTTACAAACTAAACGAATGTTTTTCGCAATTTTTCAAAAATGTCTGGTTTTAGTCCATTGTCAATCATTCTGAAGGAGAATAAGTTGACAGGCTCAAATTATGTGGAATGGAAGAGGAACCTGAACATAGTATTCACTATCGAGGAGTACAAATATGTTCTTACGGATCCCTGTCCTACGATTGGGGAAGATTTCACTGATCAGGAGCGAGAGACCGAAAAGGTATGGAAGAAAGCTGATGAGATGGTTAAGTGCTATATGTTGGCTTCCATGTCTAGTGTACTCCAATCTAAACATGAGTACATGGTCACTGCATACGATATGAATTTATCATTACCTACTATGTTTGCTGACAAGAGCTGGCCCATAAGATAGGAAGCTCTTAGGGCAATCATGAACACTAGGATGGCTGAGGGGGCATCTGTTCAAGAGCATTTGGTCAAGATGATTATCTATTTCAAGGAGACTGAGGTCCTAGGCACAACAATAGATCCTGAGAACCAAATTAACATAGTTCTTGAAACTCTGTCTAATTCATATTCACAATTTAAGTTGAACTACATAATGAACAAATTGGATATGAATCTCACGGAGCTTATGAAAGAGTTCCAGACGGCAGAAAAGATCATGAAGCCCATGTCAAAGGTTTTGGTCTCTCGTTTTGCTTATTCTAGAATTAAGGCAAAGTTTAAGAAATTCAAGAAGAGGAAGGTCCAGAACAACACAAGAGCCCAGCCCAAAGCATCTGGTCATGCCAAGCTCAACGGGCAACCTAAAGGTAAATGTTTCAAGTGTTGCAAGAAGGAGTATTGGAAGAAAGATTGTCTGGACTTCTTAGCCAAATTTACTTAAGATATTACTCTATACATAGAGTCTATTTTGATGGTTGGATCAACATCTTCCTGGATAGTTGATTCTGAAGCCACTGATCATGTCTGTAACTCCTTGCAGGGGTTCAGAAGAATAAGAAGATTCAGTAATGATGAGCATGGACTTCAAGTAGGGAATGGAGCAAGAATATGGGCTAAAGCAGTGGGATATCTTGAGCTTATTTTTTATTGTAATAGAAAGTTACTTTTAAAATATATGTTGTATATTTCCTATTTTAAATAGAATTTAATTTCAATTTCTAAATTGATGAATCAAGAATATTCTGTTTCTTTCCATTCTGATGTTTTTATCAGTAGAAATGGTAATTTAATTTGTACAGGAAACATGTACAGAAACCTTTTTTATATACATCATATTAGAAATCAAATAAATAATATTCAAACTGAACCTCATAATAAAAAGAGAAAGACCATATCAAATGATTCGTATTTATGGCATCTAAAATTCAAATATATAAATCCCAATTGGATTTAGATACTAATCTATGATGCACTTTTAGGTGCATTGAGATTCGAAAAATGGCCTCAGTCTGAATCTTACCTTAAAGGTAAAATGACCAAAAGGTCTTTTACCAAAAAAACGGATAGAGCCATAGAAATATTAGTATTAGTACATACGGATATTTGTGGTCCGATGACTACACCAACTAAGGGAGACTACGAGTACTTTATCACTTTCACAGATGATCACACTCGTTTTGGTTATATTTATATGATGAGGCGCAAGTCTGACTCTTTTGATAAATTCAAAGAGTTTAAGGCTGAAGTGCAGTGTCAAACAGGTAAATTAATTAAAGTTTTGATATCGGATCGTAGTAGAGAGTACCTCATTGGTGAGTTTAAGTATTATTTGGTATATCATGGCATAATATCTCAGTTAATTGTGCCTAGGACTCCCTAGCGGAACAGAGTAGCTGAGAAAAGAAATAGAACTTTGATAGAAATGATCAGAAGCATGATGAGTCATACGTCACTTCCTATTTCTTTTTGTGGATATGTCTTAGAAATAGTGGCATATATTTTAAACTTGATACCTTCCAAATCAGTACCTAGGACACTCTATGATATGTGAACTAGAAGAAAGCCCAGTTTAAACCATCTCAAGATATGGAGTTGTCCAACTTATGTGCTGACAAATCAAAGTAAGCTAGAACTAAGATCAATGTTATGTTACCTCGTTAGGTATCCAAAAAGAACGAGAGGTAGATATTTCTATCATCCTCAAGAGTATAAGGTACTTGTTAGTACTAATGCTAGATACTTTGAGGATGGACAAGTTACATCCACCACAGGTTCAAGTAGAATAGAATTAGAAGAAAAGTTGGTCACTGATCAACTTCAGGTACTTCTAACACCCTGATCGAGGAACCAAAAGAAACATTATCGGATATTCTTATACAAACTGAACCTCGTCGTAGTGAGAGGATCACAAGAGTTTCAGAAAGATGAACCGGAGAAATCTATGATCTAGTCTCTGATCATCAAGAACAAGATCCCACTAGATATAAAAAGGCCATTGTTGATGCGGATACAGACAAATGGCAGCTTGTTATGAATACCGAGATTAAGTCTATGTACCTCAATCAAGTCTGAGATCTTGTTATTGCACCTGATAGGATAAAACTAATTGGGTGTAAGTAGGCATACAAGAGGAAGAAAGGTGCTGATAGAAAGGTTAAAACCTATAAAGCAAGGTTGGTTACTAAAGGTTATACTTAAAAAGAAGAGATCGATTATGAGGAAACATTTTCACTGGTAGCCATGCTTAAGTCTATCCGTATTCTCTTAGCTATCGCATGTCATTATGACTACGAGATATGGCAAATAGATGTCAAGACGGCTTTCTTAAATGGCTATCTTCTCTCCCAACCAGAAGGTTTTATTGTTAGAGGTCAAGAACAAATGGTCTGTAAGTTTAAGAAGTCCATATATGGACTTAAGCAAGCGTCGCGAGCATGGAACATATGTTTCGATGAAATTGTAAAGGCTTATGGTTTCATTCAAAATGTGGATGAACTATATGTGTATAGAAAATAAAAAAATGACAAAGTGATTTTCTTGGTACTTTATGTAGATAACATTCTACTTATTAGAAATTATGTAGGGACATTGCTATCTGTTAAGGTTTGGCTATCTAGTCAATTTAGTATGAAAGACATGGGAGAAGCTAGCTACATTCTAGGTATTAAGCTTTTTAGAGATAGGAAGTGGAGAATATAAGGCTTATCCCAATCTGCTTATATTGATATGATGTTGATCAAGTACAACATGGATCAATATAAAGGGGCTATTATACCCTTTAGACATAGATTATCCTTATCTTCCAAGTAGTGTCCTCAGACACAGGAAGATAAGTAGAAATGAGCAGGATCCCTTATGCTTCAACTGTGGGAAGTCTTATGTATGCTATGTTTTATACTAGGCCAGATATCTACTTTGTAGTAGGCATGGTTAGTGGATATTAGTCAAACTCAGAGAAAGCTCACTGTCAAACTGTCAAGCATATACTAAAATATCTCAAAAATATGAGAAATTATATGCTTGTATATCGTGCTGATGATTTGGTTCCTACCGGTTACACAGATTCAAACTTCTAGGCTGATAAAGATGAAAGAAAATCCACTAGCGGATATATCTTCACTTTATCTGGATGAGCTATTTCATAGAGAAGTATCAAACAATCATACATTGCTGATTCTACCATGGAAGTTGAGTACATTGCTACTTCAAAAGCTTCTAAAAAAGCTATGCGGCTCCAGAAGTTCCGCACAGAACTTGGAGTAGTACCGCACATGGACAGGCCTGTCACGATTTACTGTAACAATACTGAAGTGGTGTCACAATGCAAGGAACCTCAAAACCATAGAAAGGGCAAGCACATTGAGAAGAAGTATCACCTCATCGGGAGTTCATCCAGAAACGGGAGATTGTGGTTAATCAGATTTCCTTTATCAACAATCTGGCAGACCCCTTTACCAAACCTTTGACGGAAAAGGTGTTTCGCAAATATTTAGATATCATAAGGGTAGGCACTTACGGACTTTTTTAGCCTTTGTAGTGCAAGTAGGAAATTGTTAAAAAGTTTGCTCTCAAAGACTATGTATTCTGTGTAAATATATTGTAAATACACCCGACTCCAGGTAGGTCCACTAGACTCTGTGCCAGGTCCACTAGATTCGTTCAATTTATTTTATTTCTTATATTATTGCACATTTAAGGTCCAAGTGTGACAAGTAATGGTCTATGTGTTGGGTCATTCTTCACAGTAAGGTATAGACTATGAGTACTTGTCATACAAGTAAAATTGAGTTCTTAATCATTTGATGAAATTGGGCTCATCAAGATAAGACTATTATGCCATGAGTTCCAATGAGGAATGATTTACCTTAAATCAATAAGTAGTTCACTCACATCATTGGCATAAGCGTATTACGAATATATAGAACTGGACCTGTAGTAGTGGTCTCTCTTAAAGTACTATAATTATATAGACCGGACTATTACTGCTACAACGTGGATGGATACCTTTATACTTGAATATGAGTTGTGGGTTTGGCAAAGTTAGGGTCTTGTAGTTTGATGTATGTTGGGTGGGATTTTTTTTTTTTTTTTTGTGAGATCAATAACCATGTATGTTGGGTATATTACTCTAGTTAGTTAAGATGGACTCATGCGACAAAATTTCTATACTTTATTTTATGAAGTTAAATTTGTTGGGGATATGCCCTAGAGTCAATTTGTACTTATACAATTGTCATTATGTTTTATATAATAATATGAGGCTTTCCTTTCCATGAATAGTGAGTTTTGTTTTGTTGGTCATCAAGTACGTGACTTGATAGTAAAACCCTACAATGAATACAATGACTATTCTAAAAGCTGTCCTCGATCGATTATTATTATTGGAATAATAATAAATTAAGATTAGTATGTTTGTGACTTGATGGCTATGTTTTATCGGCCATGGATATTTGTGATATCGAGTCAAGACATAAATAAATGTTAGAGAACATTGTATTGGACATGACCCATCGTGAGAGTACTTCATGGAATATGTCATAAGTACTTTCTAGCCATAATAATATTGAAAGTCCTTCGACCTAAATTCATCATAGTTTCTTACTTGATAAATTCTATATTTTGACATTATCTAAAGTTGTCTTTAACCAGATAATAAATTAGACTACTGTTAGATATAGAATAAATCAGGGAGAGGAATATGATTGATTGTGAAGGAATTTGTCCCTCTCAGTTATGGGAGAGATATCCATGGGCCTCTTGATAAGTTAGACTGTTAAAAATGCATGGCCGTGCTCAAATATATCAATTTAAGATATTGATATCATTTGTTTGAACAGTCTACTATAAAATCAAGAAATAATTGATTAAGCTTAATAAGGATGACATGCTCCGTGCCTTATGCTTAATCTGGATATCGTGTAACAAAAGGACTAAATATAAAATTATGGTTTGGTTCAAAGAGATCACCGATCTTCATTTAACCTGGATAGTTATAATGTTTTGCTAGAAACCGCTTATAACTTGTGGGCCATTTAAATATGATTTAGGCACACTGCCAGTGTTAAATGAACCTATAGGGTCACACAATAAGCGAACTTGTTAGGTTATTTTTCTGGTGACCAGGTTCGATGAATCTGGATGATATCCAGATTATAAGAATCTTGACTCGGTAAAATAATTAGTTAAATTACCGAGATAATGGCAGAATCTTATCATATCAGTTTTAATTTAATTTGAATTTAAATTAGAATATGATAAGATATTATTAGGGTTGGACTCTAAGAGGTTCGAGGGTTTTTTAAGAAAACCCTAGCCGTGTTTCAATAGTCCAATTTTTCGATTGAGAACATTCGTGCCATTCTCTACCAGAAAAAAAAAACCTCTCAAACCCTAGGCGCTAGCACTCCCCGGGTATCGAGTGAGTTCGCGGTGTATCCGATAGAGGACGTTCGCATACTGCAGCGTCTGGTGATTGTTCGGGTTGAACGTACAATAGCGCAACCAGAATCGAAGGATTTCAATTACAGCAACCAGAGGTAATTCTTAAAGCTTAGATCTTCTTAATCGTTTACTTGGGTCCTCGGGAGGGATTCGTAGATGTTTTCCGCGTTTAGGAGTCCTCGAATCCCAACAAAATTACCCCATTGTGATTGTCCAGGATAATCTAATAATCTAGAGCAATGGAAACATGACTCTAGAATGTGTTCTTTTGGGTAGCTTCCAATGATAAGCAAGTACATTCAAGTGAATCACAGATTATCGGATTCGAAATCTAAGGATGGTAGATGTCTTTGAAATGGGTGTTAGTACATTTATCCTATCCCATTGATAGATGTTACATAGAGAGGTATTTTCATCATTTCACTTGTAGGTTGGAGACATTGTTTAACCAATATTATTCTTGGGGTCAATATTTTCATATGGTAATAAAGAAAAATATTTAAAATGGTAAAATGCAACTATTTGATAGTAAAGGCATTTTGGTCATTTTAGTAGCCATGAATAACATATCTCTTGGTCCCCAGAGTAACTCAAGTTACCTTGGTGTTATCTAGACATAATTTGGGCTTCATGGTTAATTATCTGGAAGAGAAATAAAATTTATTTTAATCATCCAATTATAATTAATTAATTAGTCTTGAGTTTTTTATAAAGCCCAGAAAAGATAATGAATTTAGAAAATTGGATTGGAATAAATTATTTCATTGGGCTAATATATATTGATATATATTAAGAGTCCAATTAGAAATTATCTTGGGTATTTGAGAAAGCCTAGAAAAGATAAATAAAATAATTGGTTTATGAGCCCAACACTAAGCCAATTAGGGCTTAGTGTGTTTTGGCCCACTAGGGTTTCATTAAGCCCTAGGGTGACCAAAATATATAGAGAAGAGATGAAAAGGTTTCCCAACCCTAGCTCTTTCCCTCTTATGTGTGCAGTCACCCTTCCTCTTATGTTTTCTCTTCCTTCTTTTATTTCTCTCTAGGAGTGTATCTTGATTATCCAAATGAGCTTTCACCAAGCTAATCCAAAATCAAGGTAAAATCATACTTCGAAAGACTAAGAGAAGAAGTTTAGAGAAGTTTGATGCGTAGGAGTAGAAGATTGGTAAGAATACTGATAGAACTACCAAGGCCTCCTTCTCCATTTCCATCGCAAGATCCAATGCAACTTGGCACCTTGTTGGTTAATCCGTGACTAAACAAGACAAGTAAGTACTCTTTCCTAGATGTGGATCGAAAAATTAAAAATTTTTTGCTGTGTTTTCTTTGATGTTTTCTGTTTTTGATCCTTTAGAGGGGGAACAATTTAGGAGGTATAATAGGAAATAACTTTACTGTACACATTATGGGTTGAATGGACATACTATAGAAAGGTGCTACAAGAAACATGGCTATCCTGTTGGATATAAAGGGAAAAAAATGTAGGCAATCAACAAGGAAATACAATCAATTATACTGAGATAGGAATTACACAGTCTAGTTTTCAAGATAGTGGAATTTCAGCAGATGGCTTGTACGATTTAATTTTACTTATGATCCTAGAAGACATCCGAAATAAGCTAAAAAAAGATTCCTAAAATGTTCAATATCAACAATTGGTGAATTTGTTGTAGAACAAAAGACCTAAATTATGAGTCATGAATCTTGATCTAGTGGCAAACCAGGCTATTATTCTTACTGCAAAGTTCAATGAGAAGTGTACAGGTACTTTGTGTAATTCAGCTTCATTGCATTAGATTTTAGACTCAGAAGCTTTTGACTACATTTGCACATCTGTGTAGCTTTTTAACTCATATGTACCTATGACCAATATGTTTGTTGGTTTACCCAATGGCCAGTCAGTGAAAGTCACTCATAAAGGAACCGATAAGCTTAATGATCATATACTTCTTACTGATGTTTTCTTAGTTCCTAGCTTCCATTTCAATCTTATTTCTATTTCTAAACTAGTTGAATAGATGAATTGTAGATTGATCTTCCAATCTGATTTCTGTCTTATTTAGGACATTGCCAGACAAAAGATGATTGGATTAGCTAGCCTCCATCATGGAATCTACTACTTGACAAAACTTGCAACATTTCTAGTTTCTCAACTCTTTTGTTCTTTAACTTTTCCTAGATCCACGTTGTGGTATTATAGGCTTAGCCATGTATCTAATAGAGTTCTTAAAATGTTGAGGATGCTACTTCTATTATAATGAACACTGAACATGATACTTGTACTATTTATCCTATTACTAAACAGTACATACTCAATTTTCCTGTTAGCTTATCCACTTCTGCTGTTTCATTTTATTTGATTCACATTAACATATGGGGTTCCTATAAGCATAACACCGTTTATGCTCAGAAATATTTTTTGACCATAATTGATGATCATACTAGGTTTACATGGACTTTCCTTATGAAGTCTAAAACTGAATCACAACAACTTGTTCATGAATTCTATGCCTTTGTTGAGACTCAGTTTGACAAGAAAATCAAAGTCATTAGGATTGATAATGGTGCTAAATTCTATATGCCTGATTTTTATCAATCTAAGGGAATTATTCACTAGAGGACTTACCTTTATACGCCACAGCAAAATGGTATTATGGAAAGGAAATACCAACATCTCTTAAATATTAGAAGAACTTTGAAATTTCAATCTAATATCCTTATTGGATATTGGGGATTTTGCAATTAATATCCCAAATTCCTTATGAACATCACTCCTACACTTTTACTAGGCAATAAGAGACCTTATGAGCTTCTATAATAAAAAATCCTTAGGTATAAGAAACTTAAGGTTTTTGGTTGTCTTTGCTTTGCTACAAACCTTGAGCCAAACCATTCAAAATTTGATCCAGAAGAGAAATCTTCAGTTTATCTAGGCCTTTCAACTGTCAATAAAAGCTACCTTCTTCCTGATCTTAAATCCAAAAGGATATTTATTTCCAGATATGTGATATTCTATGAGTTTATTTTTCCCTTTAGAAACAGGTCTGCTATTAATCTCATTGCTCCTTAGGTTCAGAATGACTTCATAGCTGATGCATCCTTGTATTCAGATGATCACCCTACTATCATTGTACCTCCTATTCCTCTTGCTCATATTGAAGATTCATCTTTTGTTTCAAACCAACAATTTCAACAGTTTTTCCCTCCAAGAAAACCCACCAGAGAGACACACAAACCTGTATATCTAAGTGACTATATTTGTAATAACTCTTCTTTGCATTCTACACCATATTCCATGCATTCAGTTTACACCTTGCATCATTTTAGTCCTAAGTATAAATCTTATGTAATGAATATGACATTACATAGAGAGCCTAACAGTTTTTATGAAGATTTGTAGTCAAATGAGTGGAATAAAGCCATGAAAGTAGAGATTTTGGTGCTTGAACTGAACCAAACCTAGTCTTTGGTGCCTTTACCTCCATATACAAAAGCAATTAGCTGCAAGTAGGTATACAAAATCAATCACAAGACAGATGGCACTATAGAAAGGTATAAATCCATATTAGTGACAAAGGGCTATACATAAAAAGTCAGAATAGATTTTCTTGAAACCTTCTCCCCAGTAGTCCGTATGACTACAATCAAGGTTATCTTAGCATTAGCAGCACAAGAAGGTTAGTTTCTTCATCAACTAGATGTTAATAATACTTTCTTTCATGGTGATCTGGTAGAGAAAGTATATATATGGAGTTGCCACAAGGTTTCAAAACTCAGCAATCTAATCTTGTTTGCAAACTTAAAAAATTATTGTATGGTCCCAAGCAGGCAATAGACAGTGGCATCAGAAACTTAGTAATTTTCCGTTACAACAAGGATTCAAGAATGCTTACAATGATCCCAGTTTATTCATTAGATAGTATAAATGCATTTTTACCTTACTTTTAGTATATGTAGATGATTTGATTTTGGCAGGAAATGACCTCACTAAAATTGAAAAGGTGAAGCAGTAATTGCATCAAGAGTTTACTATTAAGGACTTAGGGAGATTGAAATATTTTCTAGGAATGGAGAAAGTAAGAACAAAAAGAGGAATTTCTCTTTGTTAGAGAAAATATAGTTTTGAAATGCTAGATCAATTTGGATTTTTGGAGAGCAAGCCTGTCTTTACACCTATGGATTATAGTGGTAAGACTAGAATTGAATGTGAAGCATTGTCTTCAAACCAGTTTTATAGATAAATCATTGGAAAACTATTATACCTCACAACTACAAGGCTTAACATTTGTTATAGTATGCAACGACTATCACAGTATTTGGAGAATCCACAAAAGTTAATTTACCATAAGCTCATAAAGTATTAAGATACCTTAAAGCTGCTCCTAGACAAAGTTTATTTTGCCCTACTACCTTAAACAAGACTTTAATAGCTTGCAATGATTTAGATTGGGGAGAATGTAAGGGAAGAAGAAGTTCAATGACAGGTTTTTGCATTTTTCTTGGAGATTTATTAATATCTTGGAAATCTAAGAAGTATACTACTATCTCTCTCAACTCCACAGAAGCAGAGTACCGAGCTATGAGGCAAGTTACATGCAAAGTACAATAGTTAACATACATGCTTGAAAAATTACAATTTACACCTAACCAGCCTACACCCTCTTTGTGATAATAAATGAGCACTACATATTACAAAAAATACAAGTTTTCAAGAAAGAACTAGGCATTTGGCGATAAATTGCCATTATGTTAGAGAAAAGTATGAAGCGGGCCTCATCAAGCCACTTCTAGTTCGTTCATCAAGTCAGCTTGTTCACTAAAGCATTACAACCAGCTCAGTTCATCGTAGGGAATTTTGAGCCTCTCCTCTGACAGCTAGCTTTTGGTGGGAGAATTAACTTCCTTAAATGGTATCAGAGCCTTTCTTACACACACATCTCGGGTTCGACTCTTGATAAGTGCCAACGGGCAACATTAGCATCCAAACGGTGCGGTCAGAGTTGCGACGCGAAGCGTGGTGGTAGTTAAGGGGATTCTGAGCCTCTCCTCTGACAACTAGCTTTTGGTGGGAAAATTGGCTTCCTTAAATGATGGGAATGTAATATGATGTGAACTCTGTCTTTATCACTAGCATCTGACTATTCAGTGGAAAAACTGTACATAGTGCAATCCTTACTTTTGTAAAGAAAAATTTGATTTGCCTGTTATCAATCTTTATGCATACTCTGATGCATGTCCTAGATTAGGGGGAGGGGGATGTTGAGACTACCACGTCATGGCAGCTGAAGATGATAGAAACTA
The DNA here is from genome assembly GCA_026120185.1 of Voacanga thouarsii. Lineage (NCBI taxonomy): Eukaryota > Viridiplantae > Streptophyta > Magnoliopsida > Gentianales > Apocynaceae > Voacanga > Voacanga thouarsii. The sequence continues at coordinate 1,172,436 of JANUWF010001486.1, forward strand.
CAAGCAACCTGGATGACAACTTAGCAACATATGTGCACTTAAGAGAATCACACCAGAAATGCCTTCACATCAATTTAGCTTACCACATGCTTGTGTGCCTCAATTCTTTTGTTTATATATTTTTATTTCTTCTGATTAAATTGTATAAGTATCCTTGAGATCCAAGTTTGTTTTAGAGCAACACATGCGTGTTATATATATATATATATATATATATATATATATATATATATCCTTTTGTACTTATTGAATCAGACAAATGAAATCGTTTTTTAGACTCCTTCCAAACCTTGGCCTGATTCATCAAACCTCAATTCCTGATTCATGAAATCCGTAGCCTGATTCCTTCCATTATCTTTTCTACAAAATTTTTCATCTTATCCTCTTCTAAATTTCTACACTACTTATTAAGAATATCACGCAACTGGGACTCACAGGAGAAATAGAAAACCAAGAAAAAGACAGACGAAAATAGAAGTGTAGGAAGAAATATAACAGATGTGAGCTTGCCATTCTGGGGCAAAAGTTTGACAAACTCCCGCAAACTAGTTGTAGCAGCACCAAAAGGCCCCCATAACTCCATTGCAAATCAAGTAACTTCTGAATTTGCTATTCCACAAAAAAGAAATCAGTTATTTTATATTGGTTTCAAAATATTCTAATAGGTAGTAGTACTGATTCCCCTTCAACTTCAGCTAATTTTGAGTTTACACTCCTTATTTCAAAATTTTAGTTATTGCCCTTCATTTTTTAAAACTACTTACTCTTTTTATCCATTTTGATTGTTAAATGGTACTAACGACACCATATGTGCTATTCACGTGACAAATAAGGTATTTTTAGAATTATAAAGGAATAATTTTAAAATAACAAAAACAAAACTTTTCCCCTTTCATTCTCCTCTTTTTTTTTTTTCTTTTCTCTTTTCCATTTTCCCTTTTCATTCTTCTTCATCAGCACTAGTAGGCCCTGCCTCCCTCTCCTATGCCCCTTTCCTTCTCTTTCTCCTCCTCTTTCTTTCTCCCCTTCCTCTTCCCCCTTTCCTCCCTTTCTCCCACCTCACCACAAAATTGTATTTAATCACTAGGCAAAAAGTAGTGTATGCTAATTAGGGACTATCAATCCGAGCTTGTGAGTCGACTCGATCTAAAATATATATATATGGACCAAACTTGTTCCACCCAAACTCACAAATGTAGAGCTTGAGCTTGATTTGAATAAAAATACAAGCTTGGGTTTGCTCAAAATAATTCCCAAAAAAAAAAAAAAAACAAAGAACATAAGTATAATTTTTTTTTTCAATTCATATATAATAACATAAATATTTGTAATTAGAATGTAATTTTACATAACCCACTATTACAATAAAAATGAAAATGAGTAAATATTAGAATTTTTTAATTTTTTTAGAATTCAATCTTAAAGTTGTTCGTAATATTTAAAAGATTGAATTTCAAGTATTACGATAATGATAGTTATATATTTTGATTAATGTCATAATAAAGTACTATTGTAACATTAAAAAGTAAATATAGAATAATTATACTTAAAGTTTAGCAAGTGTATATTTTGATTATCAAGGACTTGTAAATGTTGTTGTCTAGTTTAATATACCATTATTAAATTTTATTAAAATTTGTAGAGAGAGAAAATGATTTAGCGATAGCTTTATAGTAATTTTTAAAAGAAACAATAAATTTTTTAAATTTCATATATTTTAACTCAAAAAATTAACTCTTTAATTAGTATCAAGTTATCTACTTATCAAAACTCATTTGCACAAGTTTATTTGATTATAAACAAAATTGATAAACATTGAAGATTCTTCACTACCATATTTTTAACTTTTTCAAATTTCAAATCTTCTGGCTACCATAATGGCAGCTCAGCCGCCGAATCCGCCGTATTCTCCAGCTTCTCCAGCTGACACTAGCTAGGGAAGGAGGTCTTTCATTTTGTTTTTTGTTTCAGATAGTGATTCCACTAGGATCAAGCCTACTCGCATGTTCTCCCAAGCTAAAATCGACATTATGTCGAAACCATTTCGGTTTGCACTAGTAGGAAAATTCCTGCAAGAACGGCCTACTTTGGAAGTTATCAAGAAGGAATTTCATATATTTAGTTCGAAAGGTGTTGTTACCATTCGGCTTGTTAGGGCTAGGTTCCAAAAACAAACCAAAAACCTACACTATCAAAAACTATGCAAACCAACACTCTAATGACAAAATCACACAATATGATAACAAAGAAATAATAACAAAAATAATACAAAAAATAAAATAAAATAACAAGAAATAAAATAAAAGAGAGAGATACAAGGACTTACGTGGTTCATGCAAATGACTTACGTCCACGGGTGGAGGCAGAACAAAAACTTCACTATGAAGAAAATAATTTTACAAGACTTTAGGAAAGTATTCCTAAGCCACAAAATACTAATTAATACAAAAATAAGAGAATCACTAAGAAACAAAAGCTTAATAAACTATGAACTCTTGTTCATGGTGTGTTATTGTTCAAAGAACTAAACTAAGCCTTTATTTATAAGATTTCAAAGGCGGTGGATAATTCATTACTAATCAATATGGGATTTGGAGCTTAACAAAGCTTTAATGGAGGTGGAGGATGCTTTGGTTTCCTGATGTAGGACAAATGGATGCAAGGCATCCTCAACAAATCTTCACATTGACTTGCATCCCAAATTCAAACATAGCAGTTTTGCTTCAACTTCTCCACAAAAATCCAAAGACCATAAATCATGAATAGTGAACACCAATCAAGTTCAGACTTTGCTTGAACTTGAAGACGAGAAAAGGCTTGTAAGCATGTCAGTAGGATTGCCTTTGGTATTAATCTTCCGAACAAAGACTTTCTTCTCAGCAATGATATCTTAAATAAAGTGAAACTTCACATCAATATACTTCGTCTTCTTATGATACATCTAATCTCTAGTCAAATGTATAACACTTTAATTGTCACAGTAAATTGTAGTTACACCTTTATGCAAACTGAGCTCTCCAAATAAACTTTTCAACCACAAAGCTCCTTTGATTGCCTTGATCAAAGCTATATATTCCGCCTTTATAGTAAACAGTGCCACTACTTGTTGTAAGGTAGCCTTCCAACTAACTGCACAACCTCTAATGCAAAATACATAGCCAGTAAGTGATCTTCTCTTGTCAAGATCTCCGGTGTAGTCAGAGTCCACAAAACTAACTAAAATGTTGTTACTTCTTCCAAACTCTAAACAAGCATCTGAAGTGCCTCACAAGTATCTGAGAATCTAATTTACTGCTTGCCAATGCGCTTTTCCAAGATAAAACATATATCTGCTAACCACACTAACTGCTTGTGAAATATTCGGATGAGTACAAGTCATTGCATACATTATACTGCCAACTACACTGGAATATGGAACCCGTGCCATGCAATCTTCCTCTTCACTTGACTATGGTGACTGAGCAGCTAGTAGTTTAAAATGACTTGCAAAATAAGTACTTGTAGATTTTGCATTTTTCATCTCAAACCTTTCCAAAACTTTCTCGATGTAATTTTCTTGAGTCACGTACAACTTTCCAAGAGCTCGATCTCTCTTGATCTCCATTCCAAGAATCCTTTTAGCTGCTCCTAAATTTTTCAATTCAAATTCATTCTTTAATTATCTCTTCAAGACATCAATTTCTACCATATTCTTAGCAGCAATGAGCATGTTATCAATATAAAGCAGTAGATAAATGAAAGAACCATCATATAACTTCCGAAAGTAAACACAACTGTCATACATGCTCCTTAAATAACTATGACTCAACATAAAGGAATCAAACCTCTTATACCACTATCTTGGTGACTGCTTCAATCTATACAAGGATTTCTTCAAAAGGCAAACTTGGTCTTCTTTTCCTTCAATTTCAAATCCCTCAAGCTGTTTCATGTAAATTTGTTCTTCAAGTTTACCATGTAGGAAGGCTGTCTTAATTTCACACTGCTCTAATTCCAAATCATACATAGTAATTGACTATAGCCCTTTATAACCAATCGTGCTTTGTACCTTCCATCTTTAGCCTTGGGAGTACTCTTCTTATTCTTGAAGACTCATTTGCAACCAACAATTTTCTTTCCAAATGATAGCATTTCAAGGACCCAAGTTCTATTCTTGTGAAGGAACTCAATTTCTTCATTCATTGCAATCAACTACTTAGCTGAATCTTTACATGAAATAGCTTTGTTGTAGGTAAATGGTTCACCAACAATATTTGTTTCTCTGCAACTAACAATGCATATGCAACTAAATTTGCATACTTTTGCAGTGGTCGAATCTTCCTTCTTGGTCTATTCCTGGCTATAGAATACTCTTCTTTTATATCTTCTTCATCATTACGAACTAAATTTTTCTAAACAGAGGAAGTCAAATTAGAAGGATCAGAACTGCCAATTTCAAGCTCCCCCTGCTCCTGCGTACCATCTTCATCTGTACTAGAAGAACTTGAAGATTCCCTTTTAGAATTTAACATAGATAATTCATCAAATGTAACATCTCTAATAATTACAAATTTTGGTGATTTAGGATTTGAATACCACAATCTATATCCTTTAACCCCAGAAACATACCCAAAGAAAATGAATTTCTTAGCTCTAGGCTCTAATCCCATCATTTACATGCATGTATGCCGGACATCAAAAAACTTTCAAATTAGAGTAATTAGCAGGCATATCTGACTAAACTTTCTCAGGAGTTTTGAAATCAAGAGTTGCGGAAGGGGCGCGGTTGACAATATAACAAGCTGTAGAAACTGCCTCTATCCAGAAATCCTTTGTCAACTATGCATTTGATATCATACATCGTGCTCTTTCCAAAAGAGTTTTGTAATACCGTTTTGTTGAAGAGTCATCATCACTATACGATGCCAAACAATTCCTTCATTCTTTCAAAATTCATCAAATTTCTTTTCATATAATTCCATGCCATTATCTGTCCTCAGCCGCTTGATATGTTTACTTCTGTTTCTCAATCAAAACTTTCTATTATTTGAAACTTAGGTAAACATCTTATTCTTCAAAAAATAGACCCAAACTTTTCTTGAAATTAAACAACAAAGATTTGAAAGTTAACAAATACTTGGCACAACCCTTAGATGGGATACGAGATGGACCCTAAAGATCTAAATAAATATAATCCAAACTACCTTTAGTTCGGTGAATAACTGGTGAGTTGAAGCTAACTCTTTTCTACTTCCCAAAAATACAATACTCACAGAAGTCTAATGCACCGGTATTTTGTCCATCCAAAATACCTTTCTTGCTCAACATGCGCAGACCTTTCTCACTTATGTGCCCCAAACGCATATGTCATAATTTAGTGATGTCAAAATCTGACAAAACTGATGTAGAAGCTGCAACAGAACCAGTATGAAAGTAGTTCCTTACAAAGTATACAAACTACCACACCTACAACATTTTATAACAATAAGAGCACCTTTATAAACTTTCATAACTCTACATTCAAGTGCATATTTACACCTAAGAATCTCAAGGGTGCCCAAAGAGATGAGATTCTTTTTTAAGTTAGGAACATATCTAACATTAGTGAGAGTCCTCATAATACTATTATGTATTTTAATTCAAACTGTGCCTTTACCCACAACATTACAAACGGCATTATTGCCCATCAAAACAACTTCACCGTTATAGGCTTTATAAGTGGAAAACAAATCCTTATTGGGACACATATAGTAAGAATAACTCGAATTTAAAATCCATTCATTTTTAGACCTTATCCTATTATCAGTCATAAAGAAAATATTTTCTTTACTCTTATTTGCTACAATACTAGCTTCGGCAGTATCAGTAGATTTTTCTTTATACTTACCCTTATTTTTCAATTTAAAGCATTCAGACTTAATGTGCCATTTTTTATAACAATAATTGTAAACTAAATTTTTATATCTGGATTTGGGTTTGGATTTTGATTTACTATTGCCACAATTTCTATTTTCAGATTTACCCCTGGCTACCAAACCTTCAGCCTGAGTTCTACTAACCTCCCCAATTAAATCCTTATCAATGCTTTCTTTTGATTTCAAAGCAAATTTAATTTTCTGATACGAGATAGTTTCTTTTCTATAGATTATAGGATCTCAAAAATACTTAAAGGATTGAGGAAGGGAACATAACAATAAAATAGCATGATCCTCATCATTTATTTTCACATCAATATTACTTAAATCTATAATGAGAGAATCAAACGTATCAAGATGTGAAGTAATAAATGTACCTTTAGCCATCTGAAGAGTAAACGAAGTTTGCTTCAGGTAGAGCTGATTTTTCACCGTCTTCTTCATATACAAAGCGTTTAACTTTTCCCACATAGCTTTAGTTGTATTCTCAGATGAGACTTCTCTTAAAACCTCATTAAAGAGATTTATAATAATACCTGATCTCGCCTTTTTATCCAGATCTTCAAATATTACTACTATCATCTCTACTGGCTTCTCCTCTATTCCTTTAAATGCTAAGTCAACCTCATCTTAAATTAAGATGGCCTCCATTTTGAGTTGCTATATGCCGAAGTTGACACCCCAATCAAAATTTTCCACTTTAGTCTTTGTTATCATCATTGCTATAGAGTTAAGAACTACTAACTCTGATACCAATTTGTTAGGGATAAGCCCCGAGAACAAATAAAAAACCTCCAATAGAAAGAACCACATAAACCAAAACTCTAATGGTAAAACCACACAAGATGATAACAAATAAATAATATAAAAAATAAAATAACGAGAAATGAAATAAAAGAGAGAGACATTAGGACTTACGTGGTTCGGTCAAATGCTCTACGTCCACGGGCAAAGGTGGAACAAAAACTTCACTATGAAGAAGATAATTTTACAAGGCTTTAGAAAAGTATTCCTAAGTCACTAAACACCAATTAATATAAAATCAAGAGAACCACAAAGAAACAAAAGCTTAATAAGCTCTGAACTCTTGTTCTTGTTGTGTTATTATTCAAAGAACCAAACCAAGCCTTTATTTATAAAGCTTTAAAGGCGATGGATAATTTATTGCTAATCGATGTGGGATTTGGAGCTTAACAAAGCTTTAATAACGGTGGAGGATGCTTTGGTTTCCCGATGTGGGACAAATAACAGGGCTTTTGGATTCGAAACACATCTTAACTAGGCCAGTTGTGGAGCAGGATTTTTCATATGTGTGGCTTAAGAAGTAAGAACATTTGGTATTAAGAGGATTTCCAATGCACATTCATAAGTGGATACCAAATTTCAGAGCTTCAGAAGATTATTCAATTGTCCCATTGTAGGTTTCTTTTCATAATTTGCCAGTTCAGTTCTTCACGAAGTCAATTCTTTTTTCGATTGCTTCGGCTGTAGGCCGGATTCTCAAGCTGGATGAGGCAACAACAACATTATTGCAACCAAGTGTTGCACGTGTTTGTGTAGAGATTGATCTACAAAGGCCTATAACGAAGAGAGCCTGGATAGGGACTGATACGAAAAGGGTTTTATCAAGCAGTTCAATTAGATGACTTGCCTGATTTTTGCACAGAATGCCAGAGGACTGGTCACTGCATCAAGAATTTTAAAAGCGTTGAATCAGAATGAGCTAACCCTAATGTTGCATCAAACAAGCAACCATCCTAAGCTGCACCTCAAATGCCACCAAAGAATCCTTCAATGCGATAGACTCCAAAGAAAACACTTTCGATAGATCCCTCATCCAGTAAATAGCCTTTAATGTCGGTGGGGCAAACTAAATCATAGAAAAATATACATTATGATACCCTAGTTGTTATTGTTTTTGCCTCTGTGCCCTGACAAGTGGTGTCAGCATGCAGATTTTACCAATGATGTCGGCGGTGTAAGTTGCACCAGTTACTACTCCGCCTATGATGATAGTTGCACAGGAGGCGGCAAATGCCTCAAACCCTAAACCTAGTGAAAAGAATTTTGATGTGACAAGTATTCAAATTCCTTCACATGATAAGGTGAAAGAGGTTCTTTTAAATGTTGACACTTCGGTAGGTTCAGATCAAAGTCTATTCCCATCTCATAATAGGGCGAATCATGCACTCCCTGCAACTGATATTCTTGATGCATGCATAATGGCCTGATTTCAAAATAGAAGATATATTCGAGTGCAAGTGATATTGACTTAGAGTCTGATGATGCAGTGAATAGTCTTCTGAGCTTTCACTTGGAGGTTTTACAGCCACTTGCTTGATGATCAGTGGAAAATCAAGAAAAAAGCAGAGAAGATCTCACGAGGCTATTACTCAGACACTAAATGTTCGAACCTCAGAGATGATCTCGTCAAATCATTATTTGGTGCTGAGCAGGGGAGAAAAATTGAAGTAAAAAGACTGAAGAAGAAGAAGAAGAAGAAGAAGATTTCAGCAACAGACATCAGTAAGCTCCCATCGAGGAAGGTAAAAATAGTTCATCGCTACTCTAAACTTGTTAAAATGGATATGATAATTTGGAACATCGGTGGTCTTGCAAATAAGTTGTCCTGTCAGAGACTTCGAAAACTTATTTATGATAATAATTTTGCAATTTGTTGTGATTCATGAGCCTATGATGATTCAGCAAAAATTCAAAGTATGTTATGAGGTTTAGCTTCCAGCATGGTTTCTTAAATTCCACTAGAAAAATATGGCTTATGTGGAAGGAGGGATTGCAAATAGATATGTTGCTGTGTTCGAATCAATTTGTGCATCTATCTTATCAGCTTTATTCTGATAAAAAAAAAAATTTATTGTTCTTTTGTCTATGCTCTTTGTACTTGGTTAGGGTGAAGAAATCTGTGAGATTCTTTATCTAATACTTCTCTAAGTTTAGATGGTAAGGCATGGATGCTGGGTGGGGATATTAGTGTAATTTCAAAAAACTCAGAGTATTTGGGCTCCTCAGAACCAGACTTTGCTACAATGCATGACTTTGTATGTTTTATTAGTGGTTGTGCTGTTAGGGGTCCTCCTTTTTCGAGTAGTAATACACTTGGGCCAGAACTGGGATACGTCCATATATTTTAAGCGACTGGATAGATTTTTGACTAACAATACTTAGGGATGATGTTATTTTCAGTACACAGGTGAAGAATTTAAATCGCACGAGATCAGATCATTCCCCTCTTCTATTGAAGTTGCTTTTGCTTCCGCCTCAAGTAGGGAAGTGACCTTTCCATTTTGACAAGATGTGGCTCCGGCATACTGATTTCATGAATGTTGTATTAATTGCTTGGCGGCCTACTGTACATAGTAATGGCATGCAGGTGTTATTAGATAAATCAAAAAATGTCAAGAAAGCACTCAAGCAGTGGAATAACGAGATTTTTGGTAATGTTTTTGATAGAATAATAGGTGCATTGGCTAAGGTTCTCGAGGCACAATTTCATTATGAAGCTAATTCAAAGGAGCAGCATCTGACAAGGCTAAATTTGAAAATTAACAAATTGGCTTTTTATTTAAAATGTAAGGAAGATTTTTGGAGTGAAAAAATAAGGCTGAAATAGATCTGGGATGGCGATGCTGTAACTTCTTTCTTTCATCGCTATTGCTTTACTAGGAAACAACGATCATTGATGTCTTCTATTACTAATGATCATAATTTGATATTGTAAAACCAAAATGATATCAAAACTCATGCAGTGGATTTTTATAGAAATATTATTGCAGATGACTTTCAAGAGGTTTCGGACAAAAAGTGTTAGATGTATGATTGTATTCCATTAATTGTCAGTGGATAATTTGACACTTTCTAAGGTTCCTCTCTTAGAAGAGTTTAGAAAGGTCGTCTTCCCTGTAGGAATTGACAGTGCTCCAAGTCCTGATGGTTTTACTAGCCATTTCTTTACTGCATGTTGGGAGATTGTTTCTTTAGTTGTTTTGGAAATTGTTCGAATTTTTCTAGCTAGCCTACCAATGTTGAAAGGTTTTACTTGTACTGTGTTGGTTCTAATTCCTAAGGTACAATCTCCAAAAACCTTTGCTCAGTATCATTTCTACAATCAATGTAACAAAGTTATTGTTGGGATACCTTGTATCCACTTGAGTTTGTCCCACATCGGAATCATTAAACATCATCCATCACCATTTAAGCTTTGTTTAGTTCTAAAGCCCCACATCAGAAGTTTGAGGATCATCCAACACCTCTTATGCCTATTTATAAAGGCTTGGTTTCGTTCTTTAAACATACAACAACACCAACACAAGAGTTTGAATAGTTATTAAGGCATTTATTTTTTTGTAATACTCTTGTTCTGTATTAATAGTGTTTAGTGGCTTAGGAACACTTTCCCAAAGCCTTGTAATATTGTCTTTTTCATAATGAAGTTTTGTTTCACCTCCACCCGTGGACATAGGTCATTTAACCGAACTACATAAGTTCTTATGTGTAAAACCCCACCTAAACCTACCTTAGAGTGAGAGGGATGGGGTACATATCATATCATCTTGTATAAAATATATTCCTTGAATGATTTTGTGTGCCTTAAAATTTTATTTATGCTTATTGAGTAGTAAGGGTAAAAAAGAAATTTTGCTTGAAGACGAAATAGGAAGAAAGCTTGAGGCTTAGATAGGAAGAGAATTTGGTTGGAAAAATAAGTACAAGAGTTGTTGTGGTTAAGTGGTTAGAACTTTATGATTTAATCTCTAAGGTCTTGAGTTCAAATCCTATCACCTAAGTTTCATTGTTAATTATTCTAACCAGTATTTGAATTTTTCTTTTTCTTACATTCCTTAAAGCTAGAAGTATTGTCTTAGGAAAGACACAATGGTAATATCCTAACCATGTTATCTTGTTCTAAAAGAAATTCTAGAAGAATTTTGGTCTCCATTATTTTAGCAAGCCTTGTCCTAACCTATTTAAATTTAAACTACTCCTATTTCTTTAATTTTTTTCCAATTTCTATAAAATGTCTTGGATAATTCTTGGCTTGAATTTTTGAAATTTCTAGCTTTTGGGATAGGAAGATGACCAAAATTGAGGAAGGAAAATAGGTATGTGGTTTTCATTTAAATCACCATAATTTTTCTTCCAAGAACTACATTTTCTTCTTGTTCTTTTTTTGGTTAAAATCTGAAAATTTTCTAAAAATTCTTCTTAGCTAATTTTCAAAAATTGCAGCAACCTTTGCCTATATAATTCTTGCTAGCAACCAACCATTTTGTGTAAAGATAAAAGCTGAAAATGTCTTGGAATTTCGCATCTTGTACAGCTTTACCAAACCAGAAAATTTTTCAACAAACTACTAAGAGTTAGACATAAATGTTGAGCTATCCATTTATACATAAGAATACTTGAAACTTTCCTCATTCTTTTCCAAGATGGTGGCTGGAAAACCACCATTAATGGACCTTCAAACACTCCTAAATTTCAGATACAAATCCATTTCAAAGTGGTTTAAAAATTCTACTCAAAATCCTTCTAAATCCTAAGAATTCCTATAGTTAAAACTCCAGAATTTTTTCAGCTAGCCTAACAAAGACAAGAACCAACTTCTTCATCAATTTCCATCATATTTTCGACTACCTTGAAGCCATGGACAGAACACATTGTCTTCTTCATCTACAATGGCCATTAGAGCTCCATTAACATACCTCAAAATATTCCTAACTTTATTTCATTCAAAACTTTTCAAACTTAAAAATTAAATTCCAGATTTTCTTTCATTAAACTCTCACCTAGCTAGATGAATAAACCAGAAATTTCTCCTCTCTTGTACAGCCATTTTCGGCCAATTATAAGGCTGAAACAATTCTTCATTTCATGATCAAAACATAGCTAGTCTAGCCGCCCACCATTGAAGGACAAGAAACCTTCAAGAAGAAAACACCATTACCAAATCTTCTACCTCAAACATCTCCACATTTTTCTCATTTTAAAATTCAAAATAGCTAAAATCTCTCTTCCTAGGATAACTGAAATTCTCCTCCATAGCTAGGCCATTTAGCCATCATACACCAAACACACACAAATCATTTTCTCTCAAATTCCTCTTGTGTTCTCAAGATCACCAAGAATATACACTAAACTTCTTCAACCTCCAATCACCTCTATGCATCCCAAATTACTCCAAAAACTCTCAAACCAACTAAGATTCAACATATACTCATCCATAACATACTCAATAACACTAAAAATACCAAAATTGATCTTCCATTTGGATCAAACGTGTTTTTTGTTCAAGAATAAGAAGAATATCAAGAAGGTAAATTCAATCACCTTGATCATTCTTCAACTCTTCATCACTATTTCGTTATCATCCTAATTATTCTCTCTCTCTCTCTCTCTCTCTCTCTCTCTCTCTCTCTCTCTCTCTCTCTCTCTCTCTCTCTTAGCCGAATCATTAGTGGCCATTCTTGAACAAACTTTAATCAAGGAAGGACTCCTCAAGCACTCAAGGACCTTCATTGGACAAGACGACATCTTCAACTAACGATCATCAAACAAGTATTTCTGTCATGACCTTCTCCTTAAATTTTCAAACTCAAGGCTTTTAGATGATGGAATTATTGGGTGGACTGAATAGTGTTGGTTGGAGATATGCATGTGGGTGAAAGGAATAAATTTAAAACAAGAAAATTGAAATGAATATTGAGGCTTAAGAATTATTGTTGGAATATGCTTTAGGATCATTGTATGACCATTAGTGTATTATGATTAAAGGTTTCATGTCTCTAGTATGGATGTTTTGATGTATGATGGATGTTGTACCACCATTATTTGATTATACCTCCATGCATGATGCTATTTTTGCCAATAAATCTCTAGATAATATTATGGGTAGATAGTACTACCCTTGTTGTGATAATTATTATTATAAATCTATTTTTGAATAAATCAGCATGTTATTTATTAAATATATGTGTGTATGAAAAAAAATATATATATATATATATACATATATATTTATACTAGTAAATTCATTATAATCATTAAAAATTATTATTAGAGCTACTTTTACTACTAATATTATTATCATTATTATTATCAAAATTATTAGTATCATTATTTAATTTAATTTACTAATTTTGATAAACATTGAATATTTTTAGAATTAATAATTACTTAAAATATTATTATTTTATTAGATAAATAAATGATAATATTTTTATTAGGCATTATTAAATATAAATAATAATATATAGGAATTAATTAATATAATATCAATATCTTTTAAATTTATATTATTTATAATAATAAATATTATTGGTAATTATTATCAAAATAATTTATTTATTATTAATATTATTTATTATATATTATTAGAAATTATTTATTATTTGTTAATAAATAGTTAATATTATAATTTATTATTTATTTATTATCTATTTACTATTTATAACACCTATTTATTTAGACTTATCAAATTAATATTATTCTGTAAAATACCTTATCAATTAATGTTAAAGCTTAAGGCATTGTTGTCATAACTGGATGTTGTTGTAACTAGTTAAGTTTAAGCATGTTAGTCTGAGAGTTATTTATTTAAACAAGTGTTGTTTGGATGTTGGGGCTTATACCCTATATTTACCCCAGGCGGGACTAGTTTGCCTTAAACTATCTTGGAAGGCTATTGAATCGAGGGAAAGCAAGAGATCAGGTAAATCCTTGCATAAAGCTATTTGAAAATCAAAATCATTTCGACAAGTCAAACCATGATGTATACGTGGAATTGTACTTTGGATGCAATTATGGACAATTTACTTTTCTTTTCTGGTCAATCAAACAATTTCCAGTTGAACAAGTAATTTTTAAAAAAAAATGCTAAACTTTTTCTTAAAAGCCAACTTTGACAAGAATTTTGAAAACCGTAATTGCTATTTAAAAAAACACACATTGGATAATCCTTATTTTTTCAAAAGGGACAAATATAACGTTGAGTACTCAATAAGAGTGGACTATTAGGATTAGTCTTTGAAGAGTTAGGATAAGTCTCTTAATAGATGGCCACCTCTGAGAGGTGAGTCCTTTCCGGATAGGATGCCAGTTTTGTAGATCATACCGATCCAAGTTAACAAGTACAGTCAAGTGAATTGTGTATTTTCGGAATAGACAATTAGTAAGTTTGGGTGTAGAGATGGAAGAGTATCTCACCCAGTAGGCTGTACATCTATCTTGCGTCAGTATGCACAAAATGTGGCATCCTGAACATTTCTCATCGTGGTGCACAAAGTGTAGTGCCATGGCTACTTCTTTAGAGTGATTGTTTTGATTTTATACAATGTATGGCATTTGAAAGGAAAACTCCACTCTTCACTTGTGAAATTTATTTGAGACTTGTCAACACTTTACTTTTATAAAAATTTCTCAATTTGGATACATGAACTGTTTTACCTGACACACCCTAAGTATATACGGGCTTACTGAGATTTATATCTTACCACCTTTTATACCATGCTTTCAAATCGATCCTGCTGTGAATGTTATTGATTAAATATTGTTTTGAGACTTGTTCATGTATTGTTTTAAGTTGTAATAAGTTTACATTTAGATCATTTCTTTCATTTCTTTTGTGAGTCCTAGTGATAAAGACCCCTTTTCTTAAGGATAGGGCAACATCCCCAGCCCAATCAAGTACGTAGGTAGTTGGGTGTTACATTATATCTCTCTCTTTTATTTTCTTTCTCATTATTTATTTTTTCTCCGCATTATTTTTGTTATTATTATTATTTTTTTTTGTTATCGTCTTGTGTGATTTTACCTTTGGAGTTTTGGTTTTTCCTGAGACCTATCCCTAACAAACTAGTATTAGAGCTACTAGCTCTTAATTCTATAGCAATGACGATAACAAAGACTAAGGTGGAAAAAATCGATTGGGGTGTCAATTTTGGCATGTAGCAACTCAAAATGGAGGCCATCTTAATTCAAGACGAGGTTGACTTAGCCTTGAGAGGAATAGAGGACCCAGCGGAGATGACAACAGTGGCATTTGAATACCTGAATAAAAGAGTGACATCAAGTATCATTCTAAATCTCTTTAATGAGATTTTAAGAGAAGTTCCTGCTGAGACTTTTGCCAGAGCTATGTGGGAAAAGCTAAAGGCTTTGTATATGAAGAATACAGTAGAGAATCAGCTCTACCTGAAATAAACTTTGTTTACTCTTTGGATGGTTGAAGGTACATCTATTACTTCATATCTTGATACATTTGATTCTCTTATTATGGATTTGAGTAATATTTATGTGAAAATAGATGATGAGGGTCAGATCATTTTATTATGTTCCTTTCCCTAATCCTTTAAGCGTTTTCGAGATACTATGATGTATAGAAAGGAAACTATCTCATATCAGAAAATTAATTATGCTTTGAAATCAAAAGAAATGATTGATAGATATGTAATTGGAGAGGTTAGTGGAACTCAGGCTGAAGGTTTGGTAGCTAGAGGTAGATCTGAAAATAAAAATTGTGGCAATAGTAAATCAAAATCCATATCCAAATCCAAATATAAAAATTTAGTTTGCAATTATTGTCATAAAAAAAAGGGCACATTAAGTCTGAATGCTTTAAATTAAAAAATAAGGATAAGCATAAAGAAAAATCTATTGATGCTGTTGAATCTAGTGTTGTAGCATATGAGAGTAAATGAAATATTTTCTTTGTGACTGATAGCAAGACAAAGTTTGAAAATGAATAGATTTTAGATTCAGATTGTTCTTACCATATGTGTCCTAGTAGGGATTTGTTTTCCACTTATAAAGCTTATAACAGTGGAGTTATTTTGATGGGCAATAATGTCGTTTGTAATATTGTGGATAAAGGTACAGTTCGAATAAAAATACATAATGGTATTGTGAGGACTCTCACTGATGTTAGACATATTCCTAATTTGAAAAAGAATCTCATCTCTTTAGATACCCTTGAGGCTTTTGAGTGTAAATATGCAGCTGAAAGTGGAGTTATAAAAGTTTGTAAAGGTGATCTTGTTGTTATGAAAGGTTGCATGTCTGGTAGTTTGTATACTTTGTAGGGAACTACTGTCACAATTCTATTGTAGCTTCTACATCAGCTTTGTCTGATTCTAATATCACCATGGCATATGCGGTTAGGGCACATGAGTGAATAAGGTTTGCGTGTGTTGAGCAAGAGAGGCCTTCTAGATAGACAAAACACCAGTGTATTGGACTTCTGCGAATACTGTATGTTCGGGAAGCAGAAAATGGAGTTAGCTTCAACTCACCATCAATTCACCAGACTAAAGGTACTTTGGATTATATTCATTCAGATCTTTGGGATCCATCTTGTATCTCATCTAAGGGTGGTGCCAGGTATTTATTGACTTTCATTGATGATTATTTAAGAAAAGTTTGGGTTTATTTTCTAAAAAATAAGAGTGATGTTTATCTAACTTTTAAACAGTGGAAAGTTTTAATTGAGAAACAGACAAGTAAACAAATTAAGCAGTTACGGATAGATAATGGCATGGAATTTTGTGAAAAAGAATTTGATGAATTTTGTAAAAAATGAAGGAATTGTTCGGCACCATACAGTAAAAATGATGCCTCAACAAAACAGTGTTGCAGAACGCATAAACAGAACTCTTTTGGAAAGAACACGTTATATGATTTCAAATGTAGGGTTGACGAAGGATTTCTGGGTAAAGACAGTTTCTACAGCATGTCACATTGTCAACCGCACTCCTTCTGCAACTCTTGATTTCAAGACTCCAGTGGAAGTTTGGTCAGGTACGCCTGCTAATTATTCTGATTTGAAAGTTTATGGGTGTCCGGCATTCATGCATGTAAATGATGGGAAATTGAAACCTAGAGCTAAGAAATGTATTTTTCCTTGGGTATGCTTCTGGGGTGAAAGGATACAGATTGTGGTGTCCAGATCCCAAATCACTAAAATTTGTAATTAGCAAAGATGTTATATTTGATGAATTGCCTATGTTAAATTCCAAACGGGAGTCTTCGAGTTCTTCTCGTGCAGATAAAGATGATACGCAAGAGCAAGTGGAGCTTGAAATTGGCAGTTCTGGTCCTTCTAAGTTGACTTCTTCTCTTCAACAAAGTATAGTACTGGTACCTATTGCCTCTGATCAAGTTGTGATTTCTGACGAAGAAGTTCGAGAAGAAGAGGAATATTCCATAGCTAAGAATAGACTAAAAAAAGAGATTCGGCCACCTCAAAGATATGCAAATTTAGTGGCATATGCATTGTCAGTTGTAGAAGAAACAGTTGGAGTTCGTAAGCCATTCAAGGAGTGCCTGGACTTGAATGGTGTTTGCTGTTCGTGATTTGTGATCTTAGGATTTTTGTGAAGAATGTGGAGCAAAACTGCTATGTTTGAGTTTGGGATGTAAGTCAAAGTGGAGATTTGTTGGGATGCAAAGCATCCATTTGAGTTTGTCCCACATCGGAACCACCTAACATCATCCATCACCATTTAAGCTTTGTTTAGTTCTAAAGTCCCACATCGGAAGTTTGAGAATCATCCACCACCTCTTATGCCTATTTATAAAGGCTTGGTTTGGTTCTTTGAATGTACAACAACATCAATACAAGAGTTTGAATAGCTATTGAGGCATTTGTTCTTTGTAATACTCTCGTTCTATATTAGTAGTGTTTAGTGGCTTAGGAATACTTTTCTAAAGCCTTGTAAAATTGTCTTTTTCATAGTGAAGTTTTATTCCGCCTCCGCCCGTGGACGTAGATCATTTGACCGAACCACGTAAGTTCTTGTGTCTCTTTTTTTTATTTCTTTTCCCGTTATTTATTTTTCTCCATGTTATTTTTGTTATTATTATTTCTTTGTTACCATCCTGTGTGGTTTTGTCATTGGAGTTTTGGTTTGTTCTTGGGGCCTATCCCTAACAGTTATCTCCATGTTGGCTACGAGATTAGGTAATTTGTTGCCTAAGAGAATCTCTTTGAAACAAACTAGCTTTGTTAAGGGCAGGCTGATTTCAAATAATATTCTTCTTGCTAAGGAGTTGTTGCATTCCTTAGATAAGAAAGTAGTAGGATATAATGTGGCTTTCAAACTTGATATGACGAAGGCGTTTGATAAATTGATAGAGTGTCTTGCCAGTCTCTTTTGGAGGTCGTGCAGCGTTTTGGTTTCAATGATCATATTTTACATGTGATTCAAAACTTGTTGAACAATTGTTGATTTTCTGTTTTGGTGAATGGTGATTCTTGTGGGTTTTTTAAATCTTGTAGGGGTCTCCGTTGAGGGGATCCACTACTATCACCGGCTTTATTCATTATCTCGCAAGAAATTCTATCTAGAGGATTCAATTTTAGGATGGATACCGGGCATTTCAAGCCTTTCAATGTTCCAGCCTCATGCTTTCCAATTTCCCGTCTAAGCTTTGGGGATGATGTATTAATTTTTTCACAGGATTCCAAAAAGGCTGGATGCAGTTAAGAGTATTTTACATGATTATGAGAAGGTGTCTGGTCAGCTTGTGAATATTCAGAAAAGCTCTTTTATTACTTCCACTAAGGCTTCTCCTGCTCGCATTTCCTTGATTCATCAAGTGCTGGGTTTTTCTAAAAGAGATCAGCCTTTCACTTATTTGGTGTGTCCGTTGTTTAAGGGGAGGAAGAAAAGGGTTTTCTTCCAGCCACTTATTGATAAGATGAAAGGAAGAATTCAGTCATGGTAGTACAAGTTCTTGTCTGATGCAAGAAGACTACAGCTTGTTAGATCGGTTTTGTTATATATTCCTTCGCATCTTTTGCACGAGTCCTCTGAGGGCTGTTATTACAGATTTAGATAGACATATTTCTGGGTTTTTTGGGGGGCATTCAGAATTTGGTGCAAGGTGGCATTGGAGGAACTGGGGGTGGTCATGCTTCCCTTTCGGGGAAAACGGAGTTAATGTCCGATCCTTTGATCACATAAATGCAGCTTTCTCATTGAAATTGTGGCGGCGCTTCTGGGAGCAAAATTCCTTATGGTCTAAATTTTTATGGAGTTAGTATAACCCTAAAAGCTTGCATCCATCTCAGATTCGTTTGAAACAACAGTCTTCTGACCCATGGAGACGGCTTTTAAAGGTGCATGACTAGGTGAATCATTGATTTATGTTTCTTTGAGGTCAGACTCATCCTCTTTTTGGTTTGATAATTGGTTAGGAGAAGGGAAGCTTGCTGATCTCAACTGCTTGGTGGTTATACCTCATCTAGAGTTTCTGATTGTGTTCGTAACCCTTTTTGGGATATGAGCAAGCTTACTGATTTGCTGGATGATTCCTTATTATATAAAGTTCTTAAAGTCTGCCCTCTACATCGACTGGGAGTAACAAATAGAATGGTTTGGAAACCGGAACCTTCTGGTAAATTCTCTGTTTCCTCATCATGGAGTTCTATTCGGCCAAGGCAGGTCAACAATAGTTTGCGGGAGGGTATTTGGGGATTGAAGGCGGAGAAAAAGTGAAAATGTTTCCGTGGAGGTTGTCCAATGGTTTTCTGACTTGATATTGTGCTGCAAAATCTGGGAGTTCACTCATGCTCCAGGTGTGAATTATGCAAGTTGAATTGTGAGACTTTTGATCATCTTTTCATAAGTTGTTCATTAGTGTCTGGACTATGGAATTTGCTGGCATCTAGATTAGACATTGCTCGTCTAGTTAATCCTCAGCAGCAATTGCCAACCTTCCTTAGGAAGTGGTGGTTTCTTCGGTCATCTGATATGGAATCCAACAGACTCTATCTTCGGGGTTTCTTTTGGGGTGTTTGGAAAACGAGTAATGCATGGCGATTTGAAGGAGAATCCGTGACAGTTTCAAGTCTTATGTATTCTATTGAACAGTTCGTTTATCTTAATAGAGGAGCATTTAGAGACGGCTTGTCTGCTGGCTTCAGGGACGGCTTCAAGATGTGGTCTTGAATGTTGACGGTGCAGTTAGTAGAGACTCTGGTTATTCCGGTGTTGGAGCAATATTAAGACATGGAAATGGCTCATTCATAGCCGCCTGCTCCAAGCAGATTTGCAGACAGGTGCCTTTGCCGCAGAGGTCGCAGGGATGTTAGAGGGACTGAAGCTTGCATTGTAGCTGAAATATCCAGAGATAACTATTCAGTCTGATTGTCAGCAGCTAGTCACTATGTTAAATCAGGATGGATTTTCTTTTCCTCATGACACAGAGCATTCGGCATTTAAGAGGACTCCTACAGCGGCTGACCAATTTCAGGGGCTGCCATTTTTTTCGGGAAGGAAATCTGGTATTTGGCGAAGTTGGCATGTAGTCTGCCTTCTCCCATAGTTTACAGCTCATTTTTGTCACTTCCTAGACGCGTTAGGGCTCCTATGTTTTAGATAGGAACGGGCTCCTTCTCTGCGTTCTTTTGTAAACATTTAGTTTTTGGACCGTTAGCTATATACTGTTTAAGATCAATGAACGGGGAGAGATCCGCCTTATCCCCACTAAGGTACTGGTAATATTACTTAAAAAATTACGTATCATTTCAGAACATTCATATATTTAGACATTATTAACTCTTTTTTTAAAAAGCGATATAATTAATAAAAATAAATAAATATTATATATATATATATATATACATATATAATTAGACTTAGAGTAAATTAAACTCACTCAAGTTCGAGTTCAATCAGAATAAATTTCAGATTTCACTCTTCCATCCAAATTCACTTGAAATTCGGTCCAAATTAAGTGAGTCTGAACCTATTAACAATCCTAATGTTAATCAACAAAAAGAAACTGCATAACATTCCTTTTCCGGTTAGGGCTGGAAACATATATATATATTGTTTATTCCGTTCTGGACTAGGAATCCAAATCCATGCATCTGTCTTCTATTTAACCTCTCCATTCTTTACTTCATGATTGCTCGTCATTGTGAAGATTACAGAGGTTTTCGTTGTGTTATTGGTACAGTAGTCCGCCGCAGCATGATTTCCTCTGTTTGCCCTATCTTTGTCAGTCTTCCAAGTTCTCCTTCTGTGGAAGATTTTGACCCGATATAGAGCGCAGACTGTACTACTGATTGAGCTATTAATATCTTGCTGTTGAGCATGGATGTGGGGAAGTACATCTTAATCAAGAGGGTGGGGAGTGGTGGATTTGGAACGGTCTGGCAAGCCGTGAATAACCAGACCGGCGAAACTGTTGCCGTGAAGATTTTTAAGGAAAAGTTCAATTCATGGGAAGAGTGCTTGAACTTACCAGAAGTCAAGATATTAAGTAGGGTTATGAAACACGCAAACATCGTAAAACTGAAAGAAGTCATTAGGCGAGAAGGCATTCTCTATCTCGTCTTCCAGTATATGGAGGGCAACCTGTACGAGCTCATGCAGACCAGAGGACAACCTTTTTCTGAAGCTGAAGTTAAGAAGTGGTGCTTTCAAGTTTTCCAGGGTCTTGCATACGTGCATGGATGTGGATTCATTCACCGGGATATCAAGCCAGAAAATCTGCTGCTTTCCAAGGATAATAATGCCAAGATCGCCGATTTTGGACTTGCTCTTGACGTTGATCCTCGTAGCAGGCGTGATGATTATATTGGAACGCGTTATTACAGAGCACCTGAGATCTTGCTCCGCTCAGCAAATTACGGCCAGGCTGTTGATATGTGGGCAATGGGTGCAACAATGGCAGAACTGCTGAGTTCTGGTCCTCTGTTTCCGGGTTCGAGCGAAGCCGATCAACTCTATAGAATCTGCAGGGTTATTGGGAGGCCAAAGGAGGGGGAATGGGATGAGGGACTTGAACTTGCCAGGGTTATGAATTACAATTTTCCAGAGACTGCTGGAGTCGATCTTTCGTCGTTGATTCCTTCTGCTAGTGAAGATGCAATTGATCTTATTCAATCACTCTGTTGTTGGGATCCAAGCAAAAGGCCAACTGCCTTACAGGTGCTCCGTCATCCTTTCTTCCGAAGCGGATGTTTATCTGTGCCGCAGTTTTTACGTCCCAAAGCTGCGCCATATGTTGCAGCCTGTGCTCCAACGCAGAAACGATTTGGGTACGGATGTTCAGGGGACTTGCCTAACTTGTACACAGGAGTTCAGAGGAAGGTCGAGATGAATATTCAGAATGAGCAAATATATTTGATGCGTTCTGTGATGCAAAAACCAAGAAGTCTACTTGCTGGAAACAACGACCCCATTGCTAATCTAATTGGGAATTTCTGATGCGGTTGGGTCAGCAAACACAAGAATCTTTTACTGATGTAGTTTACAGACTTTTCGAGATACTGAAGTATATATTATTTTTTACCAATATAGTTTGTGTAGCTTTGATATTTTTATCAAAATAGATAACAATATTTTTTACCAATGTGGTTTTCATACTTTTGATATACAATATTTTGTTAGTTTCTTGATTTTAAAGTTAACCGTACAGTTTTAAGGTTTTGTTGTTGCTCTTCCAAAGTGCGGGAACTTCCATAGATTTTAGCCCGTTCAATCTCCTTTGCCAAATAACATGCACTATATGACATTACCGGAGATAATATCTTCAAAAGGGAAGATAGATTTACAAGAATTGTTTGATTAACTATCAATATGTGATCCCTAATGAATCTGAATCCTTGAGATAGAATCATAGATGACACATTTAAGTTGTTCAGAAGGAAAGAACGGTGGCTCTTTCCACAAACAAAGACTTCCACCTTTTCCAAGTGCCTCGAAACATTTTTCTCCTACCACCCACAACCATAAGAGTATGTTCCGCCAGTAGAAAAATAGTTGTAGATGGTCGGATGCAGTATTCATACACCACCCCACCCCCCCCCCAAAAAAAAAAATTCCACATCTCAACTAGTCACATAAACACCATCTACATAATCTAGCAGGATGTTGGTATCAGTAACCTATTTATACTTCTTACCGCTACTTTTGGTTTTTTACTATCTCCTACAAATTAATTATTTCTCTTCTGGATATGCTTCCCAGTAATGTTCTTTTTCCTCAGCAGAATGTTCTTATACTTAATTATCCGGGCCTATTTGACAATACCACAGTTGTAAATTCCCTAATGATCTTGGCTAACTATCCGACCTTTCCCCTCCTCCCCTACGGCAATCTCGCCCTGCCCACCCCCCAAAGGGCCAAAACCCCTGCCAGCTCCTCCCTCCACATTCCTTTCTCTCACAAAGGGGAAAACCATTGGAAGAAATCAAAGGAATCTCAGAAGACAGACGAAAAGATAAGTGTGCTAATTAGCAAAACGGTAAGTGCATAACACTACTTCCAAGGTGGTGAGAATGAATACATCCTTTTCTGCAAGACGTTCTGCTTTTGCTATGACAAAGAACTCAAGTTCAAGATCAGAGTACTTGCAGGATTGGATCTGCTCAACTAGTTCACAATCCCAAAAATAAAACTCCCTCTTACCCTCTAATTGACTTATTTGTAATCCCACAACTCACTGTTCCCCTGATCAGGTATCAGTACCCAGACTGTGGGAACACCAAATAGTGAAACCTTGACAATCATAAAATGTTGCTTGCTTGCTTATTGATCTGAGATCGTTTAGCAATTATCTGTTCACAGAAATGTAAAGTATGAATACCACACCTATCACATGCAATAAACTAAAATTTTCCTGAACAGTCATACGCAAGAGTTGTCCAAGAACCTCAAAGGAGCAACTAACCCTCCATTGATAAGACATCATTTAGGTGCTACAAGAGATAAAAAAGCATCCATAACACTAAGCAGGAAAAGGAATCTGAACAATCCAAGCTACTGAAATATACATGGAGAACAATGTCTGCATATAACTTGCGTATTTCTCCTTCACTGTCATCTTTTGCTAGGCAAACTATCTTGAGAATTTATTTGAACCTGCCACATAACATCATAATATTCCACTTTTATTAAGGTCCAGAAGATCAATGCAATGGCTACAAAATGCATTCAACAAACAACTCATTTCATCAACCAAGCATATTACTCATAACTGAATATGAAAAATGTTGGCCTAAGACACTTATTTCCATTTTATTAAGATAAAGAAAAAGAGTTGAACTATAGGAAGCCCGATGGGTGAAAAAAATCGACAAAAAGGTGGTGCAATATGTTTCTTTTCCCTTAGATAGCTGTAGGTCTATCAATCTAGACTATCTTCATCCCCTTAGTTGCAGAGCCAAAATTTCAACAGAACTAATGAATGAAACCAAACCAAACCTTCAAAGAGAAGATTTATGGTTGCAATTGAAGGGGGAAAATTGGAGTAGATACATTCCCTTCCCTTCCTAACTCCCTTTTTCCCCCATATTCTAAACAAGAAGCAGATTAAAGCCCTAACAGTACTGTACAGTGCAAGATAATTACAAACGAGTCATGGCTGGGGGGAAGGCTCGATAGAGAGTTTATGTCCGTCCTAATTGCCAAACAGTATAGAAGCCTGTAATCCAAAGGCTATCCATCTATTAATTTTTGGACTCCAAGTGAACTGCTTCAAAGCTAATATTATGATAATTTCTGGTTGGAGAAACAGGAGTTACTGCAACATTTCACCTCAGAAATTTCTCAGACAAAATACAAATTTGACTTGCTAGAAAACATGGTATAATCAAACGGAGGGCAGAATGGTAACTGATCTTATCATCACTAACTAGAATAACTCTTCACAAGTTGCAACTATACTACTGCACTGCTAAGAAACTGAGAGAAGGAACAACCTCCTTTCCAACTTGCAGCCTTGTATAACACGACATTTGGTTTTGTTTTTTTCCTTGTCAGGATTGAAACAAAGGCCAAGTCCGCAAAGGAAGGGAACAACAGAGTTCAAATTCATGTCCTTCCACCCTAATGCCTAAAATTTTGCAGCTACAGTAGCCCAACAATCATTTTCATAAGTGTACAATCTGCAAGATCCATTCTTAAGTCACAATTCAAAGTTTGATTTTGCAACAAAAATGCAGTCAAGATGAATCTGAGCAATGGACGAAACATACTGTCAAGAGAGAGAAAGAGAGAGAGAAAAAAAAAAGTATAAGTAGGATGAGGTCCTCTACCAGTAAACCTGACAATAAACAAACATCTTCAAAAAGATCAGGTAAGTCCTCAATAAGTTCCTCCAACCTTGCCTACAATTCTCAAAGTAACCATAGCTTTCGTCTTCTCAGTTTCTATACAACGAGTACAAAGAGGACATCCACCACACACAGAAATTCTTGTTTATATGCATACAACAACAAACTAAGCCTTAATCCCAAATAACTTGGGGTCGGCTACATGAATCAATGTCAGGCAACGTGTGGTCATCCACATGAATCTTCTCTCGCCACTTCCTTCTATCAAACGTCATACTCTCATCCAAATCTAACAAAGACATATCTCTATTAATTACCTCTATCCATATCGTTTTAGGCCTACCTCTACCTCTGCCTAACCTATCCTGCTTCACTCTCTCCATCGTCCTAACAGGAGCATCCCTCAGTCTTCTCTAAACATGTCCAAACCAATGCAAACGACTTTCTCTCATCTTTTCCTCAATAGATGCCGCACCCACCTTTTCCCTAATGGTCTTATTTCTAACTCTATCCTTTCTAATATACCCACACATCCACCGTAACATACGTATCTCAGCTACTTTCATTTTTTAAATATGACACCTTTTAGCTGCCCAACATTCCGTACCATATAACAAAGCAGGTCGTACGACTGTTCTGTAAAACTTTCCCTTTAGATTCAATGGTACATTACGATCATAAAGAATACCAGTCACACTCCTCCATTTCAACCAACCCGCCTTAACTCAGTGTGCAACATCGCTATCGAGCTCTCCGTCTTTCTGAATAATAGATCCTAAATATAAAAAACAATCAGCTAACGGTATATCTCTACCTTCCAAAGTTACACTCTGGGCTATGTTTCTGCTACCACTAAACTTGCATTCTATATACTCTGTTTTACTCCTACTAATTCTGAAACCCTTAGATTCCAATGTCTGCCTCCATAACTCCAATTTAGCATTTACACCGACTCTAGTCTCATCAATCAACACAATATCGTCCGCAAACAACATACACCATGGCACAGCCTTCCTGTATAGTGCAGGTCAACTCATCCATAACGGCTGCGAAGAGAAAAGGGTTAAGCGCTAATCATTGATGCACCCCGATATTAATAAGAAATTTTGCAGTCACTCCGGCACAAGTCCTTATACTTATACATGCTCCCTCATACATATCTTTAATGAGCGTAATATACTTTATTGATACATCTTTCTTGACCAGCACCCACCAAACTACTTCTCTAGACACCCTGTCATAAGCTTTCTCCAGGTCAATAAATACCATATGTAAATCTTTCTGCACCCTGTCATAAGCTTTCTCCAGGTCAATAAATACCATATGTAAATCTTTCTTTCTTTCCCTATAATATTCAATCATCTGCCATAATAAATGAATTGTCTCCGTAGTGGAACGCCCAGGCATAAAACCAAACTGATTATCTGAAATTTGTATAATGCCTCGTAACTTTTGTTCAATCACTCTCTCCCAAAACTTCATAATATGACTCATGAGTTTAATCCCATTGGCACAATCTTGAACATCTCCTTTATTCTTGTACAGAGGAATCAGAGTACTCTTCCTCCACTCTGTAGGCATCTTATTAACTTTATATATCTTGTTGAACAGACTTGTCAGCCACGTAATACTTATATCTCCTAAACACTTCCAAACCTCGATCGGTACACCATCCAGTCCTACAGCTTTTTTTGGACTCATCCTTTTAAGGGCATCACGGACTTCATGCTTCTAAATACAACGAATCCACCCACGGTTAACCTCTTCGTTCGGAATCGTCAGGCTACCTACACTCGAAACTTGGATTTGACTCCTGTTGAATAACTTATCAAAATACGATCTCCATCTCTCTTTTATTTCTTCGTCCTTAACTAAAACGTTGTGGTTGTTGTCCTTTACACATTTCACTACACCTCTATCTCTCGTCTTCTTCTCCCTGTAACGCGCCAATCTATATATATTCTTCTCTCCGTCTTTGGTATCTAACTTTTCATATAAATTCTTGTTTATATGCATATAATTCCAGAATCAGGGCAATTACCACATGAAGAAGTCTGTTCCCTTAAGATCATTAATGATGTTGCTTAAAAGCATTTTGGAATTAATCAAGTAATATCAGTCACAAGCCTATTTGTTTATGTCTCCTGGCTAATTCTCCTTCGATAGATAATACATACTATGATCAACAAAACTAGTTCTCGCTCCTCCATGAATTAATAGACTATGGTTCAATATTCAAGCTTTCACCGATGCCAGTATTCTTAAACAAACTTCTAGCGTAATTACTTGCCTTTGGTTAAAATGACTTCTGGCCAATAAACACCTTTACTTGCAATATTTTCCATTCAGGCATATGCTCTGAATTTTGGTGTAAAACATGAACTTATCAAGTTATTGACAAACACATTGATCTTGAGCCAAAAATTACGTTGTCCATCACCTTAATACCCTTGAAACCTATTGAAAATTTTGTTTCAAATAGTTTTTTTTTTCTTTTTTTTTTTTAAGTCATTCCACAACTTCCATAAACTTTGATGTCTCCAGACTGTTCTTTGATAAACAAATCCAATTACATTCCCCATTTATATCAGAGTCAACCTAATTATAATAAAAACTCATACTAATCATACTCTTTGTGATTAATAACAGAATGAATGACGCCACAGACAAGCAACATATTAAAATATTTAAGACCTCAACTTTACCCTTCAAATATAAAATTAAAACATATTTACAGTACAAAGTGAAGGACAAAAACCCTAAAAAGTTTACCAATACTTACAAAAATTAGTCCCTTAGAGGTTCAACAAAAAAGTCTTAAACCATTTCTCCACATTCTTCATCATCCCAGCCAAAATCTTAAACCGCAACATTGCCACCATCAAATGCAACAGGCCACCAAACTTTCCAATCATCATCAGTATTCATTGAACCGGGACCCCCAGAATCCAACCGAACTCGGGTTCTGCAAGTGGGGCAATTGGGCACCTTTATGAGCCAAGTATCCACACAATTGACATGAAACAGGTGTCTACAATCAGGCAATTTCCTGCAAACATCTCCTTCCTTGAAACTCTCCAAGCAAATTGGACAATCCCTTGCAGTTTGGGCTGATGCAGCGTAGCTGAGATGCGGGAGGAGTTGTTGAAGATCTTCTCTGGAATATGTAACTGGAGTGGAGTCTCTTGAAAATTGAGGGTATCTTTGGTGATGATGGCGCCGACGACGGCGACCGGCGCTGGTGGCGAGGAGAAAGTGAATAAGGACGAGGGCTGCAAAGCCTATGAAAATCAGAAACAAGGATAGAACGAATCCCATAATGATACATTTGAAGAAGACGCAAAGCAGCTTTCTGGTGCTGGATTCTGTAGTTGTTTTTGGATGCGATTGCGGAGGCCGGGATGGAAATGTTTGTGGGTTGCCACGATCCTCTTCCGCATGGTGATGGCTGTATCGTTGATGATGTTGTTGTCCTTCTTCTTCGATTTCTTGGAAATAGATTGGCATGTGGGAGACTGGAATTCAGTTGTCAAATGTCAAGAAATTAAAGATTGAGAAAGGATTTCAACAGAAAACAATTGAATCTATGAATATGAATAGAGAGAAATGAAGATTCTGGGAAGAAGAGAAAGGGGCGGAAGAGAGAGAGAGAGGAAGCCACAGGGTGAGGAATGGGGATCGGCTCTTGTGGAGGATGGATGACTGGGAGGGTAGATTGGTCTTGGGCTGAAAGACGAAAGCTGTTACTACTTTCTATTGCATCCTACTAAAATTAGCGTATTTATTGTATTAAAATATTTTATAATAATTGATATTTTTATAAAAATTAATATAACATATATTATAAAAATAATATTCTTATATTAATTTAAAATATCTGTCAATTTTTTAATTCATAAAAATTTTTATATCGAGTTAATACTATTCATTTTAATAGAATAGATGAAACATTATTATTAATAAAATAAAATAAAATATAACACAAAATAATGGACATAATGCTTTAGACATTTTTTTTTATTTATATGCTACATCTTTTATCTCTTCTTCTCGGAAAAAAAAAATAAAACAAAAGTACCTTTTTACTCTCCACTTTTTCATTTATCTTATCACAATTAAGCACTGTAAAAATATTATCTCCTTTTATATAATTCCATTTTGTAAGTAAAATTTTAAGGTCCTGCTCCTGCATTTAATTTTGTAATTTTTTTCCTTTATGTACTGCATATAATGGTTAAAAAGAACCTTTAGATCTCTTAATGACAAAATCACATCATAAGCTAGTAATATTGTTACTAGTTAATTATACGATTTTTAATTTTTTATACATAAAGAGTGCAAAAATGTAAATCGAAACTATTCTTTCTATAAGGGTGCTTTTAATTAATTATATTATTATCTGATCACTAATATTACAAATTTGGTTTAACAATTTTGTTTTTTTCATCGTGATCTTCGATTTATATTTTAAAAAAATTAAATTAAAAAATTAAATTCATACTTCTAAAATTTAAATCTATACCCTTTTAATAAAAATCACACTAAAAAAAGTCCTGTTCACTAATACTAAAAATTTTCATCCTCGTTACTAATTTTTAAGGAACCATGTTTCTACAATTCAATTATATGTTAGAATATAAAATTTAAATGTTTGGATTTAATTTTAGTACAAATGCTAACTTACTAATATTTAAAAGACTAAAATTACATAAAATTTGATAATTCTAAAATAGTAAGTTTGTAGAATAATCACAAAATTATATTCTTTTAGTAAATTTTTTTCTTTTTCTTTATGTATACCTTAGAAGTGAAGCAAAAGAGGGGGAAATTTTTCAATTTAGAACATTCTCATAAAGTATTACTAAAAATACTTTGACTTCATACAAAAATAGTTTACCTTAATTTTTTTAGCACAAAGCATAAATTCTGAAATGAATATATGATTAAAAGAGAACTTAACTAAAATATAGAGTAAAAAATTTTCATATTTAATTAAAATACTTAATAATTAAAAAAAGAAATAAACATTCTCTTGAAATAAATTTCATATTATTAAAATAAAATTATAAATTTAGTTATTTTATTTTTTTAAAAATGTATTAGTATATATAATGAATATTACTTATGGACATGAATTTAAACATTACATATAAAAATTTCAATCCTTCAATTCTAACCCGATTTTTCATGTTTTAGGCTGCTCTCCTTTCGCTCCCTCCTTATTACATAAACAACCTTTGCTTTCTCTTTTTTTTTTTTTTTCCTTTTTTTGGGCACTTTATATTTTATTTTTGAAGTGCAATGCTACTCATACTATAAACCCCTTGAGACAGGAATGAAGAGTGGCATAAAGAATCGAAAAATGAGGGATTCCGGCGGAATAGAAGAGCACACAGTTTTCCATTTGTCGGACTAAAATGATCATGACGTCAGCATTATTGATGAAACGTGTGCCGTAAAGTAGGCAAATACTTTGGGCGTTCGTTATGGCTTTGACGGCCCACCCCGCTCCCCGCCGCCAGTTTTTAGTCTTGCTTTTGGTTCGGCCACTTTCGTTATTATTATTATTATATTTTTTTGTTTGTTTGTTCTTGTTAAAGTTCTAGAAACCTTATCGAACATTTAAAAAAAAATACTGATAATTGTTTCCTCAAATAAAATAATTGATCTTTAAAAAAAAAAAAAAAGAAATTTTATCTTTGGAAGGCGGTTTTGTCTCCATGCACACATTGTTGCATTAGACGTACCCGTTTAATAAAATGTTGATTCTTATTTGATATTAAAAAAATAAAGAAAGAAAGATTATTTTTGTAGCGAGTTAGATATTGGCACATTAGTAATTCATGACATTCTATATGTTTAAATTGGTATAGTTATTTAATATGTCTTTTCTAAATTATAAATCGATTGTTTAACTCTTAATTCTATCATTTACCGGGCATTCTCCTTTCCTTCCATTACAAAGGAGTCTGCTCACTTTGCCCCCAAAAAATAATTTGAAAAATATTTATCATTTTTTAAAAAATACAATATATAATATATAGTATGACGATTTTTTGCCTCTCGAAGTACAGCTCAGTGGGTAAGTGACTGAAGTATTGTTGTGACTGTTAAGCCTCCAATCGTAAAGTGGAGGTTGGAATCCTGCATTTACCATGAATTTGGTCTCTTGTGTGGTAGTGATTAAATGTAACTTTGGTTGGCTACTCAGTGAGGTATATTTGAATTTACCTCCTCCATAATTCTAGGGGCAAGATAGTGAGACCCTCTAGGGGGGGTACCATACTTTTTAGTATGAAGATTTTTGTACAAATTAAATAAAGAAGGCCACAGCAAACACAACGCATATAGTGATATTGAACTTGTATATCTTAATTATTGAAGTGATTACAATATATAGAGGAGATTATCGAAATATAAGAGATAAAATAACATACAATTACAACAACTGAAGATTAGAATATGAGGTGTGAATCTAATCTGTTACAACTAAGAGATTGATCTCAAATAGAGTTCTTTACTCTGTTGACTTAGTCTTGACACGCCCCCACAAGATGGAGGATCCATTGGAGACTCCAATCTTGGAACGAAGTTGAAGGAATTGAGAACAACTCAGAGCTTTCGTGAGCATGTCTGCTAATTGGTCTTTGGAGCTAATATGCAACACACGCAAGGAGCCATTAGAGACCCGTTCACGAAAAAAATGATAGTCAAGTGCCAAGTGCTTCATCCGGGAGTGATAAACTAGATTAACACACAAATATGTTACACACGTATTATCACGGAATAAGTCTGGTAGTTGTGGAAGAGAAACACCCAATTCATGCAGAAGGTTTTGGACCCAAATAACCTCTGCTGCTACATTTGCAAGTGCTTTATATTCAGCCTCCGTGGATGACCAAGAAACAGATTTTTGATGCGCTGATCGCCATGAGATGATATTAGAACCCAAGTATAAGACATACGCTGTAGTTGAGCGACCATTGTCATGTGTACCAGCCCAATCAGAATCGGAGAAGGCTTGAAGAGTTAAAGAAGAATTCCTCTTCTGTAACATCCCTCATTTTCTTCTTGTCGCAGTGGGCCAGCTCAAGTGGGATGTCGCCCCGTCCGACTCCTCATACTAGGGGTCTTTATAACGATTTAAACTTAAAGTAAGCAATAAAGTCGAAACTTAAGTAAATATATGAAACATGCTCTTTATTTATATAAACATATGAGTCACGATAGGTACATTGTCATAACTTCCAAAATACATAAGCTAAAACATCTCAGAGTCTATGTACAATGATCACTCCAAAAGATTTGCTATCCAGTGCTACAAAAGAAGTCCTGGAATACCGTCGTTATTCTTCAACTCCAATCCCTAAAATAGAAAAGACAAATACACGTGTGAGTGGTATACTCAGTAAGTCCCGTGTGTACTAGTGTTTTGCTCAGAAGAGAGATGATTTTCAATTTCTTTACTGAAATAAATTTCACAACAACGAAATAGCAGTAATTGGTAAATTTAGAATCAAGTTATCATGTACATTTGAAAAATAATGATTTCCAAACATATGACCCCTAATTTTAATAAATGCGGGTTCTTCCCCTTTTAGAAGTGCGACCCGCTTGCAAAGTTCAAGGAACTTCTCCTTCGGCTGCACGGTTTCTGGTGCCAGGAACTGCGCCTTACAGCACGTCACCCGTGTCAGGCCGGAAGGGAGAGCAGCGTACAAATGTACCTCACCGTACACTTAGGGATCTTTTACTTGCCTCCATCAGCCAGGGGTCCTAATCCTGACGTCAATCATCATCAAGGTGGCAAGGAGTCAAACGCCCTGAACATCCCATCCTTATTCCAGCGAATAACTCAAAAACAACAAGCGTTCACAAACGCATTCACAAACACGGCAATTGCCAGGCACTAAACGGCTAGTCAGGACGACTCATCTCAATGTCCTATCGCCCTGTTTGGAGTAAGACAATCCCCAGAACTAGTCAGGTTACTTGGGGTTGTCTACCTCTAACATGGGCTAGTACAAAGATCAAAGTCCTTACTGAGTACTTAACGCAACAACACCAACCCCATTTGACTGATCAGAGGGTTATCTGATCCCGTAGGATCTTCAATCAAAACATTTTGGGGCCAAAACAATATTTTCCAAAATCATGTTGAAACCAGATAAAAGGTTTTACTCACACATCAAAACGTGTTTCCAAGAGTAACCGGGTTATTTTTCCCGTACTCAATCACAAAAGTCATTTTCTAAGGACATTCGGGTCATCTTACCCATACCAAGTTCCAAAAGACTTTTTGAGGGTATCCGGGTCATTTTACCCTTACCCGATTTGAAATATATTCACAAGAGTTCCAATAAGGATAATTCGGTCATTTACCGAATACTCGAGTTCCAAGAGTTTTCATAAAATATTCCAATAAGAATATTTGGATTATTCTCCAAATACCCGATTCCGACATTTACCATTTTTCGAAAATCCCAAATATTTAATCCAAATGGACTAAATTTACAAAATTCGTGTTTTAAACATCCAGTAAGGTTTTCAAACTGAATATGAAATTTATTCGAGTTCGAAATAGCATAAAAGCAAATCTTACTCATATAAACCTTAAACATATTTGAGGATTTCCAAAATGGCATAAAACATAGCATTTCATGGAAAATCAAAGCACACTAACCTTTAAAAAGGTTTAGAAATCAATGGGATTCACCTTGTATACTAAGTCGAAGTTGCACTCGTGTATAGTCCTAAAAGGAGTTCCCTCGACTTGATTTACCTACTCCATTAGTATATCTTGGTATTATTACATAATGGTTTCAAATGCTTAATGGTTTAGATAAGATTTCTATAATTTTCTTAAAGAAATAAATGGATTAATGCTTTGGATGGTTTTCTGGTTTTACAGCTTTACCATCCTCCACTATTTTTCACATAACTTATTCAATATAAGTCCAAATAAGGTGAGGTTACTTCCATAATATCCCTAAGATATCCCTCTATCAATTCCAGGTCATGATCCATGCAAAATCCATCCCATTTTGTACAGTTTTTCAGTTGATTCCACTATTCCGAGTTTGGAGTCCAGTTTCGTCACTTTCCAGTATCTTGTACATAACTCTTTCAATTTAGATCCAAATGAGGTGAAACCACTTCCTAAATACTCCTAGGACATTTATCTATCAATTTCAGGTTATGGGGTAGTCAAACCTCTCTCCATTTCATTCAGTTTTTCAGCTAAACTTACTGCTCCGAGTTGGAGGTCCAGAATTACTATTTAGAAGCTCAACTTGTTTTAATTTGTTTCTATGGTTTCTTCAACATATCCTATCACATTTAAACCCTCCAATACCTTATTTGACATCCCAAAATCATTGTTCTAACAGGTTTTCATGCCAAGCACTTCTCTTTTGTTCAAACAAATAAATTATTCCCAACTTACCAAACCAGTAAATTTTGGCAGTTTTCACCATTTTTATTGTTCATGATCTCTTAGCCATTCAAAACCCTCACAACCTCTACACAACTTGTTCCAAATCCTTTCTAACTAGTCTAGGACATGTTTAGAGTCATTTATGCTCAATTTCCAGTCACATCTACTCAAATTTCCTTTAATATTTCTAAACAATACAAACTAGTGAGTTGTTATTAACAAATGGTTTTTCTTGTTTTCTTTATCACTTCCTTCCTTTTTCTTTTCAAAACTTCAGTATACCATCACTCCAATACACCTTAAATGAACTGAAAACCATACTCAACCCATCACTACACCAACCGGTCAATTCAACATCCATCACAACATCAAAATATTTTCATTGCTCAACATCAACAAATTCATATGCATTTAGTTTCCAACTTCTAACATCATTCTTTTAGCTTTTGAGAAATGATCTCTTACCTTTCCAAGATGAGGGTAAAGTTGTATACTCCTTTCCTTCCTTCCTTCTCCTTTCTTTCTCCTTGCTGCCGGTTTCCTTTTCTTCCTCCTTGCTGCCGGTTGTCTTATCCTTGCTCCCTTGCTGCCGAAAATCTCCCTCTCTCTCCCTTAGTCTCTCTCTTGTTCTTCCTTTCCTCTCTTTACTTTCTGGTTTTCTCCTCTTCTCCCAGCTTTCTCTCTTGACCGAAAATTCTCCCCCTTGCTCCTATTTATATAGCTTGTTCTTCTTGATCTTACTTTGGTCTAACTAAAAGGAATTAAGGTGAGTTGGTTATTCTAGAAACTCTTAGGCTTTCCAAGAGAATTATGGAACCATGTAGAAACTTGTAGAATTTCCTAAAAGTCTCAAGACTAATGCATTCACTAACCTTACATGGCCATGCATAATTATAATTAACTTGGCCTAATCTAGTTTAGCTTAATTAAGCTTAATTAAAAAGTCCAAGAATGATTAATCTTAGTCAAATATATCATGCTTGTGGGCCCTCTTCATTTACTTCTTGTGGCCCCTTAAAATATCTTTGCATAAAATAGATATAGCTAAGATATTTATAGTATTAATTGAAATATATATATATATATATATATATATATATATATATACACACACTAATGGTAAAAATAATATAATAATTCAACATAATTATTGAATTTAATAATACTATAATTTAATATTACCAAGAAGTATTTGTATTAAATAATAGATATATAAAAATAATAGTAATGGATAATAATGATAGTAGAATAATAGATTATCATTAAACTACAATAATAATGATAGTAGAATAAAGTAAAATAAAATAGAATAGAATAAAATAATAACAACATTAGTAATAATACTACTAATACTATTATTAATAATAATGGCACTAGGGATGGCCATTCTATAACATTAGGAATAATATTATTACTTTATAGTCTTAGTAATACTATTAATAATAAGGAAGGGAAAATATATCATTAATTCCTTTATATATATATATTTTCACTTTGAACGACGGGTTATTACATCTTCAGAAATAGACCATGATGAATGGAGCCTTTTAAATATCGGAGGACTCATTTTAAGGCCTGAAAATGCCGCTTAGTCGGAGCATGCATAAATTGAGACAATTTGTTCACAGCAAATGAAACATCTGGACGAGTAATGGCTAAGTATTGCAAAGAACCAACAAGACGACGATAGGCAATAGCCTCAACTAATGGAGAACCATCAACAAGAGAAAGAGGTTCAGAGGAACTCATAGGGGTAGCAACCTCCTTAGCACCAGCTATGTTAAACCAAGCAAGTAAATCAGCTATATGTCGATGTTGGGAAAGAAACAAACCTGTTGAAGTAGAAATAACTTCAACACCCAAAAAATGATGCAGAGAACCCAGATCTTTAATAGAAAACTGATTGCCCAACTGCCGAATAAATTTATCTTGAAATGGAGAATCATTACCTGTGAGAACAATATCATCCACATACACAAGGAAATAAAGTACAACACCGTGATGATAATAAATGAACAAGGAAGCATTAGCAAGAGATTTGCGAAAACCAAAAGCAAGCAAAAAAATTTGCAGCTCATTATACCAAGCTCAAGGTGCCTGTTTGAGATCGTACAGAGCCTTGCGAAGTTTGCAGATATGATGTGGATATTGGGGGTGAACATATCCAGGAGGTTGAAACATGTAGACATCCTCATGCAATGTGCCATGCAAAAATGCATTATTAACGTCCAATTAACATAAAGGCCAATTTTTAGACAAGGCAAGGCAGAGAACAATTCTGAGGGTCATAGGCTTTGTAACAGGACTAAAGGTCTCAAAATAATATCGCCCGGGTTGTTGTAGAAATCCCTTCGCAACAAGTCGAGTTTTGTACTTAGCGATAGATCCATCAGAGTTGCGTTTGACACGAAAAACACACTTGCAACTGATCGGGGCGTGAGAGGATCTGGGAATTAAGTCCCATGTACCATTCTGGAGTAAGGCATTAAATTTGGCATCCATTGCATTTCGCCAAAAAGTGTCTTTGATCGCCTGTGTGACAGTGGTAGGTTCAAGGGCAGTAGGTAAAAGGTGTTTAGTGGTGA
This sequence comes from Voacanga thouarsii, assembly GCA_026120185.1. Taxonomy (NCBI): domain Eukaryota; kingdom Viridiplantae; phylum Streptophyta; class Magnoliopsida; order Gentianales; family Apocynaceae; genus Voacanga; species Voacanga thouarsii. Next base: position 1,209,432 of record JANUWF010001486.1, read on the forward strand.
GGTTGACATATTTATCATTGTAATATCTAGAATTTGGCTTTTTCACACCGGTTGGACGGGAGGAGACGGGTTAAGGATGAGCTGGTTGTGGAGGAGAAACAGGTGGAGAAGAGTTGGAGGTGATAGATGGTGTAGGAGAGGGTAAGGGAGAGGGAATACTAACAAAGGAAGAGGAGTCAGCAATGTGTGGAATGGATTGCAGAGGAGAAGATGGCTGAGGGTGAGGTAAGGGAGATTCTTGAGTAGGAACAAGTGTTGGAGTGGCATCGGTAGGAAGGTCTCAACAACAGAGGACGGACCATTTGCTGGTGGAGAACCTGCAAGAAAAGCATCTTGAATACGAGAAGGGGACATATCAGAGTTATTGCAACCTTGATGGGGGAAGACATTTTTGATGAATTTGACATGACGAGAGAAATACACACGATTAGTTGAAGCATCGAGACATTTATAGGCAGATTGAGATGTGGAGTAACCCAGAAAAATGTAAGACTTGGACCGGGGCTGAAGTTTAGACGTAGTATATGGTCGTAACCAAGGAAAGCAGAGACATCCGAAAGGTTTCAGACGCTGATAATTTGGAGATCATTTAAAAAGCATTTCAAATGGAGTTTTAAAAGACAACACTGTGGAAGGAAGTCGATTGATAAGATAAACAGCAATCTGAAAAGCATGAGACCAAAAATGTAATAGAAGAGAGGCAAAATGTAACAAGGAAAGACCAGTTTCCATGACATGTCTATGGTGGTGTTCCGTAGTACTATTGTGCTCAAGGGTATGTGGAGCTGTGGTGAAATGCGAAATTCCACAAGAATTAAAAATTGGAAGAAGCTTTAGGTACTCCCCTCCATTATCTGAGAAAACAGAAATAATGTTGGTTTGAAAACAATGTTCTACCAGCCGTTTAAATTGAGGGAACAAAGTAAACGTATCAGATTTTTTCTTCATGGGGTATAACCAAATATATTTAGTAAAATGATCAACAAAGATAATATAATCCTCATAGCCATCAATAGATTTTTTTTGTAGGACCCCAAACATCAGTATAGACCAGTTCTAAAGGCTTTGTGCTGACAAGAGAATTGTAAGAAAATGAGAGTTTTTGACTTTTATTAATAGAGCAAGAGCTACAATGAAAATCAAAAGTCAACAGAGATGTGGAAACTAAGCCATTGTTCTTTAGAACAGTACTAAGAACTTTGTTAGAGGGATGACCCAGTTTGTGATGCCATGCAAATAAGGACGCTGTGGTGATGGTATTGATTTGAGGCTGACATGGAAAGATTGCGCAATAAACATCATCAATGTTCTCTCCCCGTATTAGAGGTGCTCTCGTGCGAAGATCCTTCACAAGAAAATGAGATGAGAAAAATTCAACAGAAACTGGGTTAGATTTACACAATTTTGCTATGGAAATCAAATTTGTTTGCAGACTTGGAACACACAAAATATTGGATAATTTAATTGGCTTATAAGGCGTATGGATTTGTGTGTGACCAGTGTGAGAGATAGAAAAACCTGTACCATCACCCAAAAATATTTCATCTGGACCACCATAGTCAGAATAAGATTGTAAAGCAGACAAATTTGATGTCGCATGATGAGATGCACCACTGTCAAATAGCCAAGGTTGTTGTGACCCAACTGGAGAACTTGTCGAAGTAGTGACATTGGCTATTGAACTCGAAAATGTAAGTGAAGGCTGAGTAGTAACTGAAATGTTGTTCTCTTTTAAGAATCTAGCAAGCTTTCTACAATCAGGTGTAGTATGACCTGCAATTTCACAAAATCGACAAAATAAATCTGATCGAAATGATCGGTGACTGTTTTCATTTTGATGAGAATAATTTCCACGAGCACCATCGCGTGATCTGCGAAAAGTAGAATGAGAATTGTATCCTTGAGCTGGTCTGTTGAATTGGTGTGCCTTGGAATGTTGTTTCTGAGCGACATTAGCTGTGACAAGAATAGGAGGAGAGGTGGAGCCTTTGTCGTTCAATGTTCTTTTGAAATTAGTTAGCTTCTCAAATAATTCTGCAAAGTTCATGGAAGATTCATGAACTTTGATAGCCGCAACAATAGGATTGTACTCATCCCCTAACTGAGTGATCACATGGACAATAAGATCTTCGTCACTTATTGGATGTTGAGTAAGAGTCAATTCATCTGCAATAGATCGCATCTCATTAAGAAATTCAGCAATTGGTTTGGTTCCCTTTGGAGTTTGAGCGAGCTTGGTTTTGAGAGAAATAATTCTAGACCGAGAAGAATTTGCATAGCTGTGAAGTAGTCTCTCCCAAGCTTCTTTGGAGGATGCAGCTGAGGAGATAATTGGTTGGATGCTTTCGGAACAGCTACCAAGAATGGCACTGATAAGAATCCAATTTTTCCGATACCAAAAAATGTAGTTTGGATTAATATTGTGTTTCTCGCTGTCGAGAAACTGAGATGGTGAAGCCAGAGTACCATCGATGTATCCTAGCAGGTTGAAGCCAATAAGAGTTGATTGAATCTGTCTTCTCCAGCGGGAAAATTGGTAGAAGTGAGTTTGATAGGAAAGTTGGTTGGTGTGTTTAGTTGCACGATTGGTGCTGAGTTAGCAGCAATCATGGTTTGCAAAAAAAAAAAGGATCGAAAAAAACTCATTGGAGTGTTTGAAGGCTCTGATACCATATAGTGATATTGAACTTGTATATCTTAATTACTGAAGTGATTACAATATATAGAGGAGATTACAAAAATATAGGAGATAAAATAACATACAATTATAACAACTGAATATTAGAATATGATGTGTGAATCTAATCTGTTACAGCTAAGAGATTGATCTCAAATAGAGTTCTTTACTCTGTTGACTTAGTCTTGACAACGCATAGAATTAAGGGAAAACTAAAATCGTATTTGATGCAGAAAATTTGAAAACAATGTACAATTAATAGCCTTTTATATAAAGCTGGGAGTGTTTTCTAGAAGCCTCAGCTCACCCAAGTGTCTAATTACAAAGCATAATTGGCTATTAGTTGTACAACAACTGTATTACTCATTAAAAAAAAAATCGTTTTGTTGTGTTATCCCAGGTGAAGTGCTTCAGTGGTGGTGTTGGTTTCACCATTGTGCTGCAATTGCAAATTTCCTGAAAAGCAGTCAACTACTGCTGATGTTGCTGATTAAGTAGGTTAACACCCCTTCCCTTTCCCTGCCCTTTACAAGCCAAACGTGGGAGGAAGAGAAAGGCCTAAATGCTGAAGAATGCCATAAAAAACAATGGGAGGTGTTAAGGCTTAGTAAAGACATCAGCCAATTGAGAAAGAGAGGGAACGAGAAGAGGTTGAATTCGGTTGGCTTGAAATAATTAATGAGCAAAATGACAATCCAGCTCCACATGTTTCGTAAGCTCATGAAAGACTAGATTTTCCACTAGATGATGGCATTACAATTATCACAATAAAGTGGAACTAGTAAAGGTGAAGGTAAAGACAATTCATCAAGCAATTGCAATAACCACTGAAGTTCACAAGAAGCTTAGCCAAGTGCATGATATTCAGTCTCAGCTGAACTCCAAGAAACCATAGATTGCTTCTTAGATTTTCAGGAAATCAATAAGCAACCAAGAAAAACACAATGCCTAGTGATAGAACGACGAGAGAAAGGACGGCTGGCCAATTGGAATCAACAAAATTCTGAAGACGAGGAAGATGTGAAGTACTGAGAAACAACCCTTGATCAAGAGTGCTTTTGAGAATTGAGATAATGTGGAACTCAATGTAAAGCTTGAACATGGAAGATAGCAGGTGTGAGCCTGTAGCCCAATTCTTAATTGGGGTTGTCTTTTTTTGTCTAATCTGTTATGGGTTTAGCCCATGGACTTAATTAATAGAGGGAATAATTAGGAGACTTATTAGCAATTATTATTCTTACGACTAATTTATGTTCTGTCAGTATATTTTTTTGACATTCACGTTATTCACCATTCAGAGACTATTCAGGAAGAGAAGAAGGGCCAGGAGAAGGAGACAATTGAAGGGGAAGTGATTGAGACTACATGTTTAGGTAATTTGTGTTCTTTTATGCTTCTGTCAAGAGTTAATTAGTATATAGGGTTCTTGATTTTGAGATTCCGATTTGGAAAAATTGTGAATCTAATGATTTTAATAGAGTATTGATAACTGGGATTGTAGGGGAAAAAGGAATTGGAGGGATAAAAGTAGTCTGTGATTTAGTGTTTCTGGTAAGGGATTCTGACTTAACTATGTTTTTTGTTCTTAACTGGTGTTTTAATAAATTCTTTTCTGTTCTGAAATTCTGAAAAAATTATGTTAGTATAAAATTGGATTGAGCATGGTAAATAGTTCATTACTGTGATTGGGTTTTTATGATGGTAAGTATGGTTTATGGGATATGTGATCTTTTGTTCCGGCAGTGTTCTGATTTTCGGTTCTATTCTGCTTGATGGTTGGGGTTTGGAATTGGTAGGGATAATCCCATTCCATTTTGTGTACTGGGCCTAGGCTTGGGGGATACAATACCTAACCAACCTATTCTATATACTGGCCCATCTCCTAACCGGATAAAATAGTTAGGGGACTGATATCAGTTAAGTTAAACCAAGTCCCCAAGCATGAATCATCTTCTTGAATTAAACTATATTTAAGTATGTATTATGTATGTTTAAATAGTTTTTGTGTAAAATAGTATTTTTCCTTGATAAAGTGGAAGGTTGGGTTGGTTCTTGGGGTTGAGATGCTGCATGTTGGATTTCTGTGTTCTGAAAATCGCATTCGCACAGCCCCAAAGATCAACCGGCGTCGGCTCCCTCCTTCATGCCCAACACAAGCCTCATTCTGCTCGACCCCGGTGTCATCAAGGTGGCACCCGGTGCCAGCCCTCCTCTTCTCAGTTCTAGTCCTGGTTTTCTTCTATACAGATGATGGTTTTTCCCCTTTGACTGATTTATCATTATTTTTATTGAATAAATAACATCGGTTCAATATTTAGGTGTCGATTATGCATCATTCGATTCAGTGTTTAGTAAAACTAAGAAATTCATTGTTCGTCTTTTCCTCCCTCTTTGTTTCTTTGTGTGATATTCCGAGATCTTCTTATGGTGGTGCACAACCTTTTCGGTTCCCTTCAAAACTCTGATTCTCTGACTTTCGACCAAGAATCCTAATATTTTGTTTTATCAACCTCTGTTGTGAGTTAAATGTGAGAGTTCCCTTAAGCTTGGACCGCAACCATTTCTTCAACTATGACAAATTACAAATTTTTGTTGAAAGACTAAGTGCTTTGTGAAGCTATTACTTATGTAACTTGCTCAATCCCAATTAAGTTAAAATTTTCTTACTGAGCTAGTGAGCTCACCTCTTATATATTATTTTAAGTTCTCAATTGGAAGAGGAAGAGTTAGACGAGTGTTTCAAGGAAGACCTAGAGTGATTTTTCTGAAGAGTTTATGTAATACACTATTCATGTTAAATTTATACTGATGACAATTGAGGTTTTAGCGTTTGTTAGAATAGTACAAATTTATTGGATTTTGTTTTCCATTGTGTTTTAGCTAATGACATTTGGCTTATTTTAGTTTAATTTGTCTGTTTCTAGTTCCGAATTTGGTATTCTATTTTGGGATACTGTCATACCATCCTCGGTTTTAGGGCGTGACATTAAGTGGTATCAGAGTAATAAGTTATGATTACCTTAAGCTTAAACTGCAAGTGATATAAGTTTGAAAATTCTATAAGTCTGATATGTGTGTGAGTAGAGGTCTAAGCGAATTTAAGAAGATAAGAAGACTACAGAAGGGCGAGTATGGATTACGAATAGGAAATGGAGCACGAGTATAGGCCCTTGCAGTGCAAAAGCTGGCTCTTGTTTTTTATTGTAATAAAGTAATTGTATTAAATGATATTTTATATGTACTCAATTTTAGACAGAATTTGATTTCAGTTGCAAAACTAATAAATCATAGATATTTTATTTCTTTCCATGTTGGTATTACTATCAGTAGAAATTGAGAAGTTTGATGTACATGGCATATGTATGGAAATTTATTCTTTTTAAATCTTACAAACAATTAAATAAATAACACTCAATCTGAACCTTTAAGTAAAAAGAGAAATACCATTGTCAATGACTCATATTTTTTGCATATAAGATTGGGCCATATTAACTCAACCAGGATTAAGAGGTTAATCCATAATGGGCCATTGGGCTCATTAAGATTGGAAAATTAGCCTCAATGTAAATCCTGCCTTACAGAAAAAATGACCGAAGGGTCGTTTGCCCAAAAGGCTGATAGAGTCAAAGAGATATTGAGTCTTGTTTATACTGATGTATGTAATCCTTTGTCTGCTCAAGCTAGAGTTGGCTTTGGGTACTTCATCACTCTCACGGATGATTATACAATGTTTGGTTATGTCTACTTGATGAGACGCACATCTGACTCTTTTGACAAGTTCAAAGAGTTGAAGGCTAAAGTGAAACGTCAGACAGGTAAACTGATCAAAACCTTACGATCGGATCGTGGTGGAGAATACCTCCTCGATAAGTTTAAGGATTACATGATACATCATGGAGTAGTATCTCAACTTTCTACGCCGGATACACTCCAGCAAAATGGAATAGCTGAAAGAAGGAATATAGCATTAATGGAAATGGTTCGAAGCATGATGTCTCATGCTACTCTTCCGGTCTCTTTTTGGGGATATGCCTTGGAAACAGCGGCATACATTCTGAACTTATTGCCTTCTAAGTCAGTACCTAGGACACCTTATGAGATGTGGATTGGACGTAAGTCAAGTCTAAATCATCTTAGAATATGAGACTATCCAACTTATGTACTGATCAAGAAAGACAAGCTAGAACCAAGATCAAAATTATACTATTTTGTTGGATATCCAAAAGAGACAAAATGAGGTTACTTTTATCATCTCAAGGAGCAAAAAGTACTGGTAAGTACTAATACAAGATACTTGGAGGATGATCAAAATATTTCGACTAAAGGTTCAACAAGGTTGGAATTTGAGGAGAAGTTATCTTTGGAATCAACTTCTTCAGACCCGATTATGGAATAAGAAGAGGCATAGCCTCAAGAACCTGTACAAATAGAGTTTCGTCATAATGGGAGGATATCTAGAGTTCCAGAAAGATGGATAGGAGAGGCTTTCGAGCTAGTCTCTGACCATCAGGGACAAGATCCTAGTAGATACGAAGAAGTTATTACTGATGCTGATGCAGATTTATGGCATAAAGTAATGAAAGCCGAGATTGAGTCTATATACTTCAATCGGGTTTGGAATCTTGTAACTTCACCTAAAGGGATAAAACCCATTGGGTATAAGTGGCTATATAAGAGGAAAAGGGGAGCGAATGGGAAGATGGAAACCTTCAAAGTTAGGCTAGTGGCGAAAGGGTATACTCAGAAAAAAAGGGAATCGATTATGATGAAACATTTTCTCCGGTAGCCATGCTTAAGTCCATCCGTATCCTCCTTGCTATTGTATGTCATTACGACTATAAGATATGACAAATAGATGTCAAGACGACATTTCTTAATGGCCATCTTAACGAAGACATCTATATGTCCCAACCAGAAGGTTTTATTACTAAAGGCCAGAAACATATAGTCTGTAAGCTTAAGAAGTCCATTTATGGATTTAAGCAGGCATCTAAAATATAGAACATTTGTTTTGACGAGACTGTAAAGTTTTACAATTTCATTCAAAACGAAGATAAACCATGCGTGTACAGGAAATTGGAAGGCATAAATGTGATTTTTCTTATCCTATATGTGGATGGCATTTTACTCATTGAGAATGATGTAGGGACATTGTCATCTACTAAGGTTTGGTTGTTTAGTCAATTTAGTATGAAAGACTTGGGAGAAGCTAGTTATATTCTCAGGATTAAGCTTCTTAGAAATAGGAAGTAGAGAATGTTAGCATTATTCCAAGCGACATACATTGACAAGATGCTAGTCATGTTTAGTATAGACTCATGTAAGGGAGCTCTAATCGCATGGATTGTCTTTTTGTTCTAAGGACTGTCCTAAATCTCAAGAGGAAAAAGACAGGATGAGTAGGATTCCCTATACTTTAGCTGTGGAAAGTCTCATGTACGCTATGTTGTGTACTAGGCCAGATATTTGCTTTGTTGTAGGCTTAGTTAACATATATCAGTCAAACCCTGGGGAAGTTCATTGGCAAGCTGTAAAGCATATTCCTAAGTATCTCAATGGTACGAAAGATTATATGCTGGTTTATAGGGCTGACGATTTGGTTCCTACTGGATACACAGACTCAGATTTCCAAGCAGATAAGGATGAGAGAAAATCCACTAGTGGAGAAAATCCACTAGTGGATATATTTTCACTTTGTCTGGAGGAGCCGTTTCATGGCGGAGTATCAAGCAATCTTGTATTGCTGATTCAACCATGGAAGCTAAGTATGTGGCAGCTTTGGAAGCGTCCAAGAAAGCAGTCTGACTCTGGAAGTTCCTTTTAGAACTTGGAGTTGTGACACATATGGACATATCAATTGTGGTATATTGCGACAACTCTAGAACAGTTTCGCAATCCAAAGAACCCAGGAACCACAAGAAGGGGAAGTACATTCAGAGGAAGTACTACCTAATTCGAGATTTCATTCAGAGACGAAAAATCGTAGTGGAACAGATAGCCTCGGAGAATAACTTAGCAGATCACTTCACCAAGCCTTTGGCTGAGAGAGTCTTCAAGATACTTAGACGCCATAGGGGTGGGCACTTACGGACTTTCTTAGTCTTAGAGTGCAAGTGGGAGAATGTTGGAATATATACCAACTAGACTAGTTTATCTGATGTAATTATCGAATTTATTAATAAAAGAATTTATTTTCAAAATTTGTTTGTGAATGTACATTTTATTTGTGCATGATTTTTGTTTGGAAATGACTCATTGTGTTTAAATAAGCGATCCATGTGAATGGTGGTCTTTTACAGTAAGGTTTGGATCACGGGTTACTTAACACATAAATATTTGTTCTCAACCGATTGATGAGAATAGGAATCTTATCATGTATAGGTTATTGTGTTATGAATTCCAAATTGGGAATGACTTATCTTTAGCTAGTGAGTAGTCCACTCACTTCATGGTATGAGCGTATTTCGAATACGTAGAACAGGACCTATAATAGTGGTTCTAAAAGTACTATTTAAAAAAAACCCAAAATATTACTGCTACAGTGTGGACTAATACTTTACCGCTTGAGTATGAGTTGGTAGTCTGACGAAGCTAGAAGCATATACTTTGATATACTGTAGTTGAGGTTCTTTCGTAGAACTAATATACTTGTATGTTGGGTATATGTGATTAGTTAGTTAAGACAGACTTGTACAAGATAGTTTCTACGCTATATCGCCCCTTGTGACTGTTCAAATGATCTAATTATTCAGGGCTTTGGGGAATATGACTTGAATGTTTACTTTAGGATAGCTCCCTTGAAAAGTAGAAATATTTCAGGAGTCGTGGATCATTGGACTAGAGGTTTAAAGATGGTATATGTCTATTAAAGAAGTATTAGTATATTCTTCCTCTTTAATTGCACGGCGATGCATAGAGGGGTATTTTAGTCATTACACCTGTAGGTCGAAGACTTTGCTAATGCAGCATTGTCCTTAGGGTCAATATTTCCTTATGGTAATAATAGGAAATATTTAAAATGTAAAATAGAGCTATTTATATAGCAGGGGTATTTTGGTCATTTAGTAACCAAGGCGATGTGTCTTTTGGTCTCCGGAATGACCCTTAAGTCATGAAAAATTTGGGTTAAGAAATTGGTCTTGATAATTATGGGTTTTTATTTTATTAGTATAATTTATTATTGGACTAGAATAAAATAAAAGGTTTGAGAGAGAATATTTATTTTATCTAGTTTAATTGGTTAATTAATTACTCAGGGCCCAATGCCCAAATTGAATAATTAGAAAATTAATCTGAATATAAACTAGATAAAAGGTATAAAATTTTATATTGGTTTATTTTGGCTTATTAATTATTTATTGGGCTGTTTAATAAAGTTTAGAAAATAAATAATTTTATCTGGTCTAATGAATAAGACCAAGGGTAAGATAAAATTAATATATATATATATATATATATATATTAATTAATTAATTAATTAATTAAAATAAAAAAACAATACAGGATGGAACTCATGTGTTTCGCGTGCAAGATAACAGAAAGTATTCATACTTTCTGTTTGCACGCGAGTGGAGTCTCTCTCGGGGCATCTGCTGAAATAAATATGAATTGAAGGCATTGATTGGAGGATTGGTTTCGGGGATTCAATTTTCATTTCACAGAGACAAATCCAAATATCACAGAGAAAGCTTCGTTGAAGCTTTCACCAAAGTTAATCAAAACCCAATATTCAAGTTTTCATCGGCTGTGCTATGGGTATCATTTTGGAAGATTAAAAGCTTCACGTGGATGAGAAGCAGTAGACGTTTACAAGGACGTGAGCCATTAGCTTCAAATATCCTTATATAGACATTTACACTAGTGCGAAGAGGACTATTTAATCACAAAGGTAAAATTTTCATTTTCCTAATATGTTTTCGTTTTGATAATTTTTGCCATTTTAAACTTTCAACGCCTTTTGAGGAGTATACTACACCCTTATTAAAAAGATAAAAATGCTCTTATCTATTAGTTCTAACAGAAAAAAAGTAAAAGAAGCCCAAAATTAATCAATTTTATTTATTTGAGGGCATCTTAACAAATGCAAGGCTAGATGTGGCAATTTAGATTTGCATTTTGTGGATATCCAACTCCATCTATTTACATATAAATATGCATGATTAAAATTAGGTTAATGGATTTTTATTTAATTTCAACTAATTTAATGGATTTAAATAGATATTTAATGGTGTTCAAAATATCTATCTAAGTTTCAATCAAAGTTAACTTTCAATTTATTAAAAAAAAAAAAAATCGAGTATGGTTTTTATTTTGTGACAGTTTCTCTTAACGCAATGATTTTAGACCTATGATCTTTTTTCTAAACTCAAAAAGTTTAAAAGATTTTGTAGATTTACTTTGGTATACGTCAAGATAATACATATCATTAATATTACTTGTGAGGGTAAATCAGTAAATTTCATCATTAATATACTAAATCAATAAATTTTACTACATCAGATTACTAACTGTTGAGCAAATGAAAGCCGTTCCTTAAATGACAGTTATATTTACTTGTATACTAAAGAAAATAAATTAACTCATTAAAAAAAAATAAATGGATAGATATAGATTAATAGACACCAATTATTCATTTAAATGGATTATATTCCATTTAATTTAATTCAAATCCATGTGGATCTCCATTTTGACAGCACTATGCAAGGCCAAAACTGAACTTTTGGAATAGCTGAGCTGAACTGCCACCAGTGCACTCTACCTTTTTTTAGGTTTGATTTAGTTAGACTGTTTTGTGGAAGTAAATGAGGAGGGAAAGTAAATGTAGAAGTAAATGAGGCATTTATCTTATTTGGTTAGATGTAGATGTGGAGAGAAAGTAACTCAGGAGGGGTACACCCCCCGCTCCACATCAGCATTTTCTTTCCCTCCTCCCCCCTTAATTTGGAGAGATTGGGAAAGAGAAAATAAAGTGAGAGTAATAATGACAATATTTATCACATTTTTAACATTAAAATTTTAATAAAATAGATAATAAGGGATAAAATAGTAAATTAAATTAGTTATTCTCTCTATTCTTCCCTCTCATCCCCTTCATATTTTTACTCTAACCAAATACGATAAGAGTAAATATATTAACTTTCCCTAGTAGAAGTAAAATATGTCTATCCTCCTCTCCTTCGCGAACCAAACCAAGCCTTAGTGAGATTAAAGGTCAGATGAATTTTGTGATGTCAAATAAATCTCTTGTGTAGGCTTTTTTTTTTTTTTTCTTTTAATTCTTTTCCTCCCTACTTCTCGTTGTAGTGAGTGAAGGCTTGAAGGAAGGGCTTGCCTACATATTAGCAAGTTGTTCAAATCTATCAACAACATTTCACAAGCTAAGTGTGAGTGAAGCAATATTTGCTTTCTATATCTTCTCAATTTTTGTTTTTCCAAATATACCAGTGAATTGAAACTATGCTAAAATTGATCTCACTTTATACAATCGATTTTAAACTTCTTAAAAGAAAATTTTCCATCTTATTCTTGAGCTTGTCGAATTTGAGTACTAATTTAAAAAAAAAAATCAATTGTCTAACTTGTAATTTAAAAGATTAAGAATTAAAAAAGTTCTAAGTTTGAAATACAAATTTTTGTATCGTATTTTGATCTCATGGGATTGTGCCAATGTTATAGATATATAAGATCGTTAATGGTCCCGAGCTCGGTTTCATTAAGATATGAGATATATATTTAATATATCAACATAATATATCAATATTGGTATAGTTTATAAATATTTTCTTTAAAAAATAAAAACATTTTAAAAATAAATTGACATTCGTAAATACTAAAGAAATAACTTCTAACTTCATTTTTTCCTTTTTTTTTTTTGCATTTTTGTAATGTTTATTATTTATTTTAAAAAAGTTCCAAAAGAATAGTTCGGCCCAGCCTGAGCTAACATAATATGTTGGGCGACTTTGGGCCCTATTTGTCGCAGGGGGCCAAACTTTGACAAACTAATAATCTAGAATTAGGACGAGGACTAGTTATTACATTCTCTGTGGTCCACAATATATTAATAAAAGTTTACAAATTTCAACAGAATGGAGGCCGGTTGAATTGAATTTGATTTATTTTATTTTAAAATAAGAAAGGAGAAAGAAAGTGAAAAAATTGTAATTTATTTTATTTTTATAAGACACCTTTACGATTCCAAAAATGCTCCCAATTTAGTCACATAAAAATATACATGTAGTGCTATTAGCATTGCTTAATGGTCAAAATGGACGAAATAATAAGAATTAAATCATTTTATGAGTTGAAAGGTAAAGATTAAAAATTTAAAATCTAAAATCTGTTCTTTTTATCAATGCAAAATACATTATGAAAAAAAAAACCCCGAAAAATCAAGCCAAGCTTCAGTCAGCCGATCTAGAACTTGTGGAAAAAGTTTACTGCTATCCCTATTCATGCGGCCATTTCTCGCATTTTGGGGAAGGTAGTACAAGAATTATCAAAAAGTTTGGCACGGTCACGATTGGCTGCTACCATTCAAGTCAAATTAAGTGAAGACTATTATCTTAAGATGGAATATTTTCCCTTTTCGTGGGGAAAATTCAGTCACAAATATTTATAATTTAATAGGTAGTTAAAAATATTATTTATGAAACAAACATTTTGGACTTGATATTGATATGTCTTCAACTTTGAGATATTGAAGAGGGAAAACATTGTAATGATCATGGTAAAAAGACTTCAAATTCCTTTGTAAATATAGTATTCTATTTGATTATTCTCACTTTCTGGGAGAAGCAGTGAAAAATATTAACAGAGAAAAAAATTGCAAAACTAGTCCTTGAGAACACATATATGATTTGTGTTGAGCAGTTGAGTGGAAAATTTTTTCTCTTGGAAATTTCCAGTAAGGTTTCCTAATAACTTTTCCAGATATTTAAAAGGTAGCAGTAAAATTTGACTAAAAAGTATTGTTCCCTATATCAGAGGGAATTGAGACTGTAATCTTATGTACAAAAATTATGTACCAAATTATAAATAATTATCACGGTTGCATAAATAACAATCTCGATTGTATAAATGTTATTTACGATTTGTAAAAATAGTGTGATCTGATGAATTTCAACTCACGATTAAATGAATAATAATTATAATTTGATAAACAAAATTTTATATGACAAACACGATATGTTTCACTAAAAGTCTTTTTGACAGGGCATCAAATTTTCATCCCTTTCAATCTTGACTATTAACTACCCTAGCAAATTCCGTACACGAATTGTGCAACGTCTGTTTACTCTCCAAAAATTAACTTTTCCGGACGAACCCTAACTCTATATATATATATCGAATCTTTCTAAGCATTGCTGCACAATCCATTCTCTCTAGCAACTGATCAGAGCAAATATTGGAGTTTTTAGTCATCCCAAAACTTTCAAGAAAAATGGCCATTGAACGCGTCATCTTCATGGCTTTTATGGCCGCAACCTTGATTCATGTGGCCTCTGCAACTGCCGGAGAAGCAACTTTTTATACTGAATATATTCGTAAGTTAAATTACACTTTTCCTTCAGCCATCCGTTTACTTATGGGTGTATAATATCCAGTTCATGAAGAAGAATTATAGACTGAACTAGAAAGAATAAATTTTTTAGGTCAAGATTATGTGGATAATGTATTCTGACTTAGTTTTTATATGTTATTTCAAATATTAGCTTCGTCATGATCATCAAAGGTATAAGAAAATGTTTTACTCACAACAACAATAAAAATAGTAATAGTAGTAGGAGTAGCAATAGCAGTAGCAGTAGCAATAGTGATAACTTCGGGGATTCTCAACAATAATAGATCTTACAAGTATAAAGTTTCAATAAAGAAAGAAATTTAAAAAAAAACTACAATTTCTTATTGAATTTTACTATTTTCTATTACATTAATTACTATTGTTCTATAATTACCGATGAAGTACTACACAATAATCATGCTTTACCAAAATAATCAAAGATTCAAATTTCCAAGGCATCCTTTTCTAACTACGTTGGATATTTGATCCTTGTGTTTTTCCAGTTTTACTAATTATTGTCTTGAGGGTATATTATTAAAATTGTTAAAATTAATCCATATTTAGTACCTTAGAAAAGGCAAAATCATTGTTTCAAAATTTTCGATGATTCGAACAATATCTAATCTAGTATAGATCCAATCTCTTGACATTTATAACTAAAAATTTTCAACTCCTTACGTGACTTGGTCCAGTGTGCAAGTCCAACTCAAGTAATCAATAGTATCACCAATAAAATTCAGTATCTGGAAATTAGATCTGCAAACACAATAGAATTTTTAAACCTGGAAGATTATGATCATGTACTTGTCGTACGACAATGTCAACTTCTGCGCAAGTAATATCCGTCACAAAGATATATAATAATTCAATTGGACTATCAAATTCATAAATTATAAAAAATAAACTTCAATATTAATGGTATGCTTGGATTCAACTCTTCTTAAAAAAAAAAACTACTTCTAATTTAATTTTTTTTGGACGAAGAATGAACTTAATGCAAATAAATTTTATTTATAAAATCTTAACAATTTTATTATTCACTTTAAATAAATTACAATATTGATCTTTAAATCTATAAATTTTTTATAAAATTTTAAATCATACTTACATTTGTTTTTTTTTTTATAAATTCAATAATTAATACCAATCCAATTATATAGTAATAATTATTAAAGCAAAAGTTTAGTTAAAGAATAATATTGGATATTTGAAGCTCAAAGCAATTGCTTTATAACTTGTTTGCAGCCTCTGCATGCTACGGCTACCAAGACCAAGGCACCATGATAGCAGCAGTCAATGAACCATTATTTGCCAACAAAGGAGCTTGCGGGAGATGTTACAAAATCAGATGCACTGGAGCGACCAACGCTGGGGTGCCTATGCCTTGCAGGAATGGCGAAATCAAAGTAAAAATTGTCGACCGCTGCCCAGGATGTAAGCCAAACCAATTCGATCTCTCTCAGCAAGCCTTCTCTGCCATCGCCGATCCTGCAGCCGGAAGAATCAAGATTGAATATAGCCCCTGTTAGTGAGCTTCTCAGCTTCTAAGTGTCCCGTTACTTCCTGGCAGTGCTCAATATTATACATGGGCTAAGAAAAATGGCTTCCATTCGTGGATGATATATCTTAAATTCCTCTATCGAACTATAATTTATGTATGAACTCGACTATTTGAAAATAAAGTATCTTATATTTTTCAAATTACGGTACACTTTTATCTGAAATTCTAACATAGACTTAATTTACGTGGATCACATACATTGAATGGTTGTACTTTAAACATTAAAAAGTTATACGATATAACTTTTCAATATATGTAATATACGGGTATACGATTCACATAAGAATTTTTATATTTTTTTTTATATCACCATGAGACAAATTCAATGGTGAGAGATTGATAAGCATAAGTTACAATCAGTGAAATGACTCACTTTGCCCCAGTTTTGAGTGAAGAAATTGGATTGAAAATTAATACATGAAATAAGATTTTGGGATTTATCCAAAAGGAAAAACTATTTGGGGTTGTATAATTAAAAATTTGCAAATAATGAAATTTGAAAACACTCATGTTTCAATTTGTAATTTTAAATTTAAGATGGCAACACGATCTGGTCAAGCGGCAATTATTGTGGATAATTAGGTTAGGTTGGGATTATTATTATTATTATTATTATTATTATTATTATTATTATTATTATTATTATTATTATTATTATTATTATTATTATTATTATTTTTTGAAGAATACCAATACTTGTACACGAGAAAAGAGCAAAGGAATGGGCACACCAGCTTGTGAACAGTTAATTAAAGTCCCGTATAATAAAGTGAGAGGTTATCAAAACATAAATAATAGAAATTATATAAAGCGATAGAATATTTATTATATACTCTAAATAAACTAATTAAGGGATGCTTGATAATATTAAGATTTGACTACAAGTATGAAAATTTGAATAATGAAATTTAAAAATTAAAAATTAAAAATTGATTTTTGAAATTTCAAATTTGAGTCTAAAAAAAAATTAATTATGATTCATTCCTATATTATATTTAATTAAAATAATTAAATAGAAATAAATAATAATATATAATTAAAATATAAATTTAAGTAATTTTTATTTTACAAAAAATTTATAATAAATTTTAATTAATTAAATGATAATAAGAATATATTATTGACTAAGATAATATATTTCAAATAAAGTAAAAAATTAAACAAAAAATAATACTCCTTCCGTCCACAGATAACTGATCTAATTGTAAAAACTACGCATATTAAGGAATTGTAAAATTTTATAGTAAAAATAATTAAAATGTCCATTATATCTTTTTAGAATATTTTTATTATTTTTTTCACCTCATTAATTTGAATCTTATCATTTCTTTAATTGCATTACTCTAATAATTACATATGCATGTCTTTCTCTTCTTACTCATGTACTTTGTCTCTCTCTTCCCAATCTTTATTTTAGAGTTTTCTTTTTACCATATCAATTATATTTTTGACTATTTTTATAGGATAATTTAATTTTATTGTTGATTAAAATAACTTTACTATGAGTAATTGTAATATTAATTAATTGATAGAAAATTGTGCTAAAGGTAAAATTAGGAAAAAAAATAATTAAATATAACTTATATTTAAAAAGTAAATAGTTATTTTTAAATAAATTTAAAAAATTTAGGTCAGTTATTTATAAATAAAGAAAGTAGAATGTTACGCAACCTGTGTCATCAATATTGTTGACTACAGAGAATGTATCATATTAATCCTCATCCCAAGTTTTAGATTGTCATTATTTCAAAGTTAGGGACGGCTGCGAGTTGCGAGTTGCGATTTGCGCTATTATAATCCTTTTGGGGTTGATTTGAAAATTATGATCCCGACAAATAGGACCCGAACTTTGACCGACGTAGAACCGAAGCTGGGGGCTGGGCCGAATTATTCTTTTAGAACTTTACTTTTAAGTTTTAACCCGAACGAGTTTGTTCTCAATTCAAAATTAAAATAATTTATATTTTTTAAAAACTATTATATTTTCTTTTTAAATCTTATTTTAACCGTACACATTTAATATTTTTAATTATATTTAAATAAATTTATCTCAATTTCACTTCTATTCAAATACACCTTAAATAATTAACACTAAAAAAAAATGAAAAAACCAATTATAAGAAAAATTTAATAAAGTTGGAAGTTATATTTTTCTTTAATATTTAGAAATGTAAATTTATTTTAAAATATGTGTTTGGATACTATACCTTTTCTAAAGTAATATTCATAAACTATATATATATATATATATATATATATATGTATATTTATTTATTTATTTATTTATTTATTTATTTATTTATTTATCTATCTATCTTAATGAGGGTGGTCCGAGCTCGGGATTCGTTGACAGCCTTGTACATCCTACGTGGGCACAATCTTTGGAAATCTAAATTAGAACCGCATAAGGAGTGTGTGTGTATAATATATATATATATATATATATATATATATATATATATATATATATTATCAATTAAATTATTATCTTAAAGTGTTGAAAGATTATTATTACTATTATTATTATTATTATTATTTGGGTTCATTTAGAGAAGCATGGACATTTCTTAATGATCAGGTGAAGTAGTTTATTGGAGAATATTATGGAATTGTATTCCTCTATGGACCATGAATGGTTCAAAGTTTTTTAATCATTAGTTTATAAGACAAGAGTTTAATTCTAGATTTTCCCTCCTTACAAAGTACTAAAATAACCCCCCAAAAAAAAAAGAAAAAAAGAGAGACATTTCCTCAATATAATTCAATTCAAATTTGGTGTATTTTAGAGGAACAAAAGTAATTTCTGCTTAATTTTAAAGAAAAATTTTAATATGAATCAATATTCCATAAATAAATATATTATTAAATTATATCACATACAATATAAGTTGTATAATATAATTTATTAACACACTTAATTTATTAATTTATAATCCATATAAGAATTGTTCACTTTTACATGCCAAAGGAGAGGATAGGTGCTCTGGCGCGGGCACGTAGTCAGCCGAGAAGACGTGCAAAGACCGCATTCTGAATAATGAAGAATGCCAGCACTATAAATTGCAAGCTTTGTCAGCCATATATGATCAAAATCAAATCGAGTACCAGTTTTTGGCAAAAACTACAGCTTACTTCTACAGAGAAAAGAAGGGAAATGACTGTCCCACGAGCTATCTTGATGGCCTTCGTGGCCGCTGCCTTAGTTCATGTGGCTTCTGCAATTGCTGGCCAGTCTACTTACTACACCACTTACGTTCGTAAGTTGCATTCAACCCTTCACTCTGCATTATGATTTTGTTGTAATGAAGCTATGAGCACTAACTGATGATCATGTATGAAAATGAAAATGAGTGCCTCAAACTAGTCCTTTTTAATTTGGTAGATTTCACAGAGTAAACGCTTTTATTTTGTAGCATCTGCATGCTATGGCTTCCAAGACCAAGGCACCATGATAGCAGCAGTGAATGAACCACTATGGGCTAATGGAGCAGCTTGTGGGAGAAGTTACAGAATCAGGTGTACAGGACCCACGAACCGAGGGGTTCCTCAACCTTGTAGAAATGGTGAAATTACCGTTAGAGTTGTTGATCGCTGTCCCGGATGCGGACCCAACCAGTTTGATCTCTCTCAAGAAGCTTTCTCCAGGATTGCAGACCCTGCAGCTGGTAGAATCAACATTGAATACAATCGGTACTGCTCGTATTCTTTAACATTATGAGCTAATGCTAATACTTTCGTACATTTTCAGTTCTGTGATTAATGATTCTAACGTTTTGTCCTCTTTATGCTTTTTATTGATTTTGATCAGGGCCTAAAGGACCTGAAAAATCTCCACAGTGCCATCGCAACCTTCTGCGTTAATTTCTGCTGTCTGAAGTTAATAATGTTTATGGAATAAAAGAAGTCTGCTCGTAGGTGATATTAATTTCCTTCACGGAAATTGACACTATGTAACACATACTTTGGGATTTCCATATATTAAATAATTAAAGTATTAATTTTATGCTTCTCAAACTTTTCCATGTGCATCTCATGCTATTGTATTTTATTTTTTTTTGAACGGAAAAACTCTTTGACGGATTTCCGTCTAGATATTAAGTAGTGGATTAAACGAGGCAGTTTACGAAAGAAGAAACTCCTATAATCACGCTTAGAAAAGTTGTCATGGTAGTCATTCATTTATTCTCCTTTCTTCTACCAAAAAGAACAAAGTTAAAAACAAATCAATTCCACTATTAATAATCATAAATCAAGATGAATTGAACCCGAACTTTTGTCATTCATATACGTACTGATACTTGGTTCCATTATAATATTACTGGTCAATGAGAAAGAGAGGAAAACTCTGTTTTTTTTACCCAAAAAAAAATTCTTTTATATTTCTTTGTTCATAATGGGAAGGAAGAGGAACAAATTGTCAATGTTTGAAATAGTGATAGTTTTGAAACCAGTTCACTTTTGGCATAATTCGTAGAGAAAAATTCATTTTGCTAATTAAGTATAGTTAAAATATCACATTGTTATGCTAATTTTAATTTAAATCTCATTATTATTTGAACTTTAATTTTTTCTCAAATTATCATCCAAACAACTTTTAAGCAACACAGTTTAATATACAGAGGGCAATGTAAATCTCTCTTCCAACCAAGTTAAAGGACAAAATGACTAAACTGTCCATAAATCTAAATTACAAAATCAACACCAAAAGCCACCACTTTCCCATGACAAGTATCTGCTAAAGGGGAATCTAAAGATAGAATCGAAGAGATAGCCAAAGCAGAGGATGAGGGAATAGCCTTTCTGAGAGAAAATACAGTACAAAGACGGTTGACGGCAAGTTCCGGCTTTTTGGCTCTGCACACTAGTTGTGACCGGTCGAAGGGCGGGTTGAATAGGCTGTACGACTTAGGTTTTATTATGACAATTGCAGCTGCTTCTTTGTACGGGTTGATTTCGCTGTTGGTGGAGTTGATGTACCGGAAGGGCCAAGCAGGCGATTACCTACACCTTGGTCTTGGAAATTCAGTGTGTGTCTTCGCCACCGATTTCTGCAGTGTCGGCATGCTTATAAACAAAGACGTTCAGGGTTGATCTCAACAGTATTGTGCTTTTTATTTTTACATACTTAGATTTATAGGCAATTTAATCTTTTTATCTTTTGAATTGGTTGGTTAGTGGAAAATTTACTATTTTTCCATGTATTTATCATGACTAAGAGTCAAAAGTGTTTGGATAACAATTTGAGAAAAAATTAAAGTTCAAATAATAATTAGATCAAAATAAAATTTAGATGGCAATATGAGATTTTGATACAAAGGATGACAAAGTAAATTTTTTCCTAATTTGTACATTATGTGTAATTTGGTTAGTTTGTTGACATATGTACAATCTATTTACACAATAAAATCCATTCAAGCAAAAGCCACTTCTCCCTTTCACACTAAAATTTACTATTTGTACCCTGAATGCCATCTTGGTACACCAAACTCCATTGGCCCCAGTTCGGTAATAAAGAGGACAAAGACAGAAACTTAAAACATCACCTCTAGACAATTATACGCGACAAGGAACCGTTCCAGAAAATTGAGAAGCAATTTATATACTAAGTTATATAACTTTCAGTTTAGTTTTTATGCGAAAAAAAAAATAGATATAATAGTTTGATTTTTTTTTTTTTTTTTTTTGTGGTGCCTTATCAAATCCGGCGAAGATAAACTCTCTTAATTTATGTGAGATTCATCTATGGCAACTATATTTAACCCTTTGGACAACGATTTACTAAACCCCATTCCCTTTCATTAAGATCTAAATTAACAAGGTTTCTTGACCCAAACATATAACATTCAAGACTTTTGTAATGTTACAATTTTGTAAAACTCATCCCTATTAAATAGAATAAGTAAGCACACAAACCGATAATATTAATTTCTAAAATTACAGAGTGGGAATATAATTTAGCTAGCCAATAACAAGACAGATTCTTTTTTTTTTTTTTTTTTTGGGGGGGGAGGGGAGGAGGCGGGGTGTCCACCCCTCAAAATTTTTAAAAATTACTTTTTTCCTTTGAAAATTGATTTTTTTTTTTTGAAAAGTATGTATATCTTTCATTTCCTAAAAAACTTTTTAAAATTTGTAATAGTATTCTATACTTTTTTTTTTTTCTTTATTATGACTGCACTCTTATACAAGATCCTCCTTTCACCCCTGGCTACAAATCTTACAGATTTATGTAATGCAAATATTTTTTAATACATCTATAGTTAGTCCCCAAACAAAATGCATCAATGAAAAAAAAAACCAGAAAATCAAGCCAAGCTTCACTCAGCCCATCTAGAACTTGTGGAAAAAATTGACTCCTGCCCCTATTCACACGGCCATTTTAGAAAACTTAAGCAAAAACAAAACATTTCTTTCATTCTGGGGGAAGTTGAACAATTACGTAATTGACCGTATACAGAATGCGTCCAATCCTCATCTCAATTCTCATTCTACAATAATTATCAAAAACTTTGGCACGTCCGGGGCGGCTACCATGCAAGTCAAATTATGTGGAGATTATGATCATACGATGGAATTATTTGCCATTCTGTTTTTTGGGAAAATTGAGGTTGGTGGTTAATAGTTAAAAGCATTATTCACCAAACAAAATATTTGGACTCAAAACTCTGAGGTAGTGAAAAAAGAAAGAAAAAAAAAAAAAACTTGTAGTGATCGTGAAAAAAAGACTTCAAATTCCCATGTAAATATTGTCCTTATTGTTGGATTTGACTTGTCAATTTCTGGTGATTTTATTAAATTTATTATTAAGGTTATGTCAGTTTGATAGATAATAATATAAAGAGTCTAACAAACACAACAAATTGGTAACACCGTTCGACTAATAAGCCTACGTCTGTAGGTTCTAAACCAGTAAAGAAATTCATTAAAACTTTTAATCAAAATACAAGGATTATATTTATCTTAAGCATCAAGTGATCCCTAGTGGACTTTGACACAGTACAACACAGTGTCCTTTCTATCAAACTTGTAAAAGACCATTGTTGAATTCAGCCTAACATGATTGATCATTCATCAACCATTGATGATCCAACTCCACGGGTCTTCATTCGACACAAACCTTTCAACACTAAAAGACACAAGTTTCACCGAATTGTTTGATTCAATTCTAACCCAATAACAAGGTATCAATAGATGCAAATGAACTTGAATTACTATTGCAACGAATCAATTAATCCCCTACTCATATCAACGAGAGCTGCAATAGTCCATACTTAGGATATTCTAAAGAAGCTTTTTCTCACACAAACTACCTAAGAATTTAATGAATAAATCACTGTAATTTCTTTCTTGATCTCCGCGTATCTCTTTCTTCGAGTTCACTGAATATTTATATACTGCACAGAGATTTGCAGTTTGCTTAGACTAGGAAACTGCTAAACTAATCCACACGATTTCACAATTTCACTACATCACCGATTCATTTTCCTAGTTGTCTAAAAATTTCATCAATCTGCTTGCTTACAAATATTCACAGAATCCAGAACAAATAATCCATCAATATATCAAAGTAGATTTCGTTTCTTAAATAAGTTCAAGTTGCATCAAACTGTGCCAATCACATAACCGACATATGACATCCGATTCTAATTCATTAGTACCACAACATGAAACTTCAACAATCTCCCCATTTGGCACTGTTTGATGCAAAATGTCTTCAAACTTCCATCTATCATCCAAAATTCAACACAACAAAAAACCCAATGCTAGTGGATGACAATAAGAGCAAATAGAAAATACACATATAATAGCTAATACCACAGAGTAACCAACAAAGAGATGCGACAGTGACAGTTAACATAATAACAATCCCAAACAATCCCAAGAAGGCAACAACCTAATTACTATTACAAATCATAATGTGTAGTAGTAGTTGTAGAAATAGCCAAGAACAAATAGCCACCTGAGCAAAGCACCACACCACACCACTGTACCACTCCCACCCCCCACATCCCCTTTTTGAAATAAACAGAGACAAAGAGCATCAGATGGAGCACCAACAGGTTTCAGAGAAGCTTAGCCTCTAAGATGAGAAGACTTCCTCAAAGGGGTCTGAGAAGATGCAAAGGATCTCAACACAGTTGTCTTCTTTAGAGACGGATGCAAACACTTCAAATCTTTGACAATTTTATCATATGACAACTGAACATAACTTGGGCAAGCACGCATATATTCTGTCAGTAAACATGGCTATGGGAGCAACAAAGTGCGGGTCGAAAAAAGATCAGCATAGTGGACAAGCTACTGAAAAATAAGATCACCAACATTAAACTGCAATCCTCCCCTTATCTTATAGAGTAGAATTGCTCTCTCATTCAATACAATGGAAACATTGTTAGTAAGCATCCAATTGTAACAAGAAATTTTATATAATAAAAAATAAAACCTTGCTAGTTGTGAGGATTTATGTATCCATTGATAGGCCAACTAACAATCGTGCCTGCTATCAGGACATTGCAAATATCATCTAACTCAACTTTCTCACCCAAACCTTCTATGTCCTTTGAATAGGGAATGTTAAATATCTTTAATAGCGACGCAAGAGTAAAGGTAATCAGAGTCCCTCGCATAAAAACATAATGGTAAAATGGTCCTCTGTTGTTTGTAATTGAT
Organism: Voacanga thouarsii; assembly: GCA_026120185.1. Taxonomy (NCBI): domain Eukaryota; kingdom Viridiplantae; phylum Streptophyta; class Magnoliopsida; order Gentianales; family Apocynaceae; genus Voacanga; species Voacanga thouarsii. The sequence goes on from JANUWF010001486.1 coordinate 1,233,903, forward strand.
ATCTTCATGTTGACATAAAACTCCCTTACAAGAATATCATTATAATCTTCTATGTAATTCACATTTCCCAACAATCCTGTATCTAATAGAGCCTTACATAGGCCAAGATGACTAAATTTTGACGTATCAATCTTTCTTTCTTCCAACACACCTTTGAAAGAAATGACACCAAACTATTCCTTATGTAATACTCTACAAATTTCACTCTAGAAAAATTGGATAATTTAATTTTATCATATGAATTAATTGAATTATTTGTGTGATTATTTTGTTTAATCATATGAGACCATTTGCTTGATAGGTGGTAAGTGAATAATTCTTAATTAATTAATATTTTGTATCTATGATAATAATATTACAATGACTTTTAACTAGAAAAAATAATTTCTTGAATAATCCAATTTTATGGCAAAACTAGTCTTTAATTTAATTAATTAAAAGTTTTGGTCAAAATTCAAAACAAGACTAATTTTGACATTTTGACCCAATTTCATAACTTGACCTAAGAGAACCCAAGACCCATGACCCATTTTGACCCATTAAAACACATTACATCTCAACCGTTGAATTTAGGGTGAACTCGAATAAACTTGTTGCAACTCTTGGATGAGCCTAACCCTAATATAAAAACTATTTTCTCCCTCCATTTTCACACTAGCCGATTGCCCCTCTTGTTCTCTCAAAAAAATTTCTTTTCTCCAACATCTCTCAAGGAGAAAAACTTCTCCTTTCCTTGCTACCAAGCTATCGGTAGCTTGGTTTCCATCATATCAACCGACAATCACTTGCACACACTTGCTTTTAGGTCTTGCAAATATTTTACCTTAAACTAGCACTAATTCTTGGAACTTGGAAGAGCATTTTTAGTGGTCATTGAGCTGATGAGTTAAGGTAACTTTTCCATTTTCTTTCCATTCCTCTTGTGATAAAAAATCATGGTCTCACTCTCTCCATTTTTTATTTCCTTGATTCTTCCCTTGCAAAAGCACTCCATAGAAGGCCCAAGGACTTGAAGATTAAACCCTCATCTTGTTAACTTTCATTGTATAAAAGTAGAGCTTCAAGAGGTGGGCAAAAGAACTCATTTTCCTTACTTGATATTCTTGAAAGCAGAAAAACAGAGTAATCTGTCTTGCTTTCGTACCTTATGAAAATTGCTATACCTATTGTTTTGGATGTGAAAATGTGGTGTGTTGTTAACCTTGCCATGTAATGATATGAGTAGGAGATTTCTTTGAAGTGAAGAGTGCATTTTTCTCTCTTTTTCCTTATGCTAGCCAAAATTTTGAGTGTGATATATAGCTTGGTATAATATGTGAAAATGCTAATGTTGTGTGTGTCTTTGCGAAGAAAAATGATATAGCCATATTGTAGTTGTGTTATGCTATGTGTGGGTGATTATATATGCTGTGGATGAAGGGATTTGATGTGGTTGAGGAGTTTGTTTGATGGTGATAAAAACAGAGGAATGCTGGTTTTATGTTGGAGTTGAATTGGGTCTTATTTGTGAGCCGAGTTTTTGTTGATAGCTTGATTAATTTTGAGTCTCTGAGAATTGTTTTAGGTGCTAAGATTATTGTGGTGTAAATTTTGCATGAATTAAGTGAAGAAAACTCAATTTAGTGATTTTTATACCAAAACAATGCAATCTGTGCAGGAACTCATGTACAGATGGCCATTTTTAAACCCCTGAAAATCCCCTTTTTTGACTGAGTTTTCTCATGAATTATTTTAGAAAAATAATTATCAAAAAATCTATTATAATTTGTGAGTTATGAATTTTTCAAATGGACTGCACAAAACAAATTATTGTTCACCTGAGGCATTATGTAAAATTTATTTGAGTCTTTTTTTGTAGGAAACTTGAGGAGATAATTGTATAGTAATTCACCTCACATATCAAGGTGTAAAACTAAAAGTTTTTGTAAAGAAATAAAATAGTTTCCTTGACTAATTTAATAGATGATTCCAACCCCTGTTTTGTATTAAAAATAGAATTTTGTGCTTGAAGTGGAAAAATGAATTTGTTCAAAGGAATAACTATAAATGTTACAAAATTTGACTTAAATGGATTTTGTGTGATGTTTAGAGTTATGGGGATTATTTGTTAAAACTTTGGTAATTTTCCTATATAGTAATTTTGAATAGTGATACCTTATACCATTATAAAATGAGACTTTGATGAGAACTCTAATTTTTGCAAAGTTATTTGATTTCTTGATTTGCTTGTGTATAAATTAGTATAAGTGCTACTTTATTGAATGATCAATTAGAGTTGCAAGGGTAATTAGGGTTTTCATGGGTGATTATTTTTTTGCATGTTAATTAAGGCTTTGTTTGGCCATTAGTGTTAATAAGGAAATAGGAAAATTTTATACTATGTGAATTATGGATACTTTAGTAAATTATTAGATTTCTTGATGGGATATATTATAATTAGAATTAATTAGGCTTTGTCACTAAGAATTTTGGGATTATTTAAGACTTAAATAATTCCCCTAACTATTTTAGAATCTCGATTAACGCTTTATTTAGTTTAATATAAAATGAAATTAATTCCTATCTTGTATATATATGTTAGATTTTGAGCTGGATGTAGGAGGAAGAAGCACTTAAGTTAATTTGAAGTTATTTTGCTATGTTTTGTATAAGAGATAAGTCCTTACATTTCCATAAAAACTTCTTTTATATGAATTCTTTTAGGACTTGTAAGTTCTTGCATCCCAAAACATATTTTTCACAATTGCATATTATGAAATGCGAGATCCTTACTAAATTCAATGATATTTAATTATGCAATATTTGCATATATAATGCATGCTTAATTTCAAAAAAATATTTTTGCTTATGGCATTAAAATTTTATGATCTAATTTATGAGCCTATCACTTGAGGAAAATACTTATGCATGTAAATGACACTTATCATTAATATTAGTTTTATTATATTTTATTAATTCTTAAGTATTTATGTGGAGCATTTCATGATTAATATAATTTTGGAGTCTTGCATCAAATATATACTATTCATGAAAATATGCTTATGCATTTCATGCATGCAAAATGTTGCAAAAATCATAGCACGAATTCTATCCATATGGAACCATTTATTTTTTCTTTCTACAAGCTAATAGTGTTTAATGAATTATTATACTTTGAACAAATTACTAGAGCTGATATAAGGTTTTGGTTTCCTATTGGAAATTTTGGGGAAATTGCGGTTTTGGATTTTGGATCGGACTAAACTTGGAAAATGGATTACCTACTACTGGAATAATATTTTCTTTTAGAAATAAAATTATATATTCCACATTTCTTGAACCATATATAATTTAGACATTGAGTCTTCAATGGGCGAGGTACTAGGACTAGCTCACATTAATTTAGAAGAGACTGCCGATAGATTGGCCGTCTCTAGATATCTATCTTTTACCAAATGGGACATCATTTCTAGGTGACTAAGCCGAGTTCTTAGCTAACAATACAATTTTCAGTAGTTAAAACCGGAGGATGGATGTGGGATATCCACTTGATGGATTAGACAAGAGGAACGTTTTGGGGTGTTCTCTCAGTAGGGATGTACACGCTATAGGATAATTTTTCGTTTGGTTATGTCTTAGCCATTTAAGACATATCGAGATTAATGTGAAAATTTTGGTTCCAAGACTTTGTCTAAATAACAATCCTGTTCCAAAAATCATGTTGTGTAATTCAACATTTTGTCCAATGAGAATATTATTTAAGTGAATTAATACAATATACTCATTCTTCTCCCCAAAAATTAATTTCCACAAGAGAATGAATTTTCATTCATGCATCATGATATTTATTTAGAAAATTATACCACGATCAAATACACAATGGACTTATTGAGATTTTTTATAATCTCACACATTTTTCTCTAATCACGTTTTCAGGAGGATGTATGTTTATTAAGATCTGAGACTTGAAGTTCTATTTTGTAAGAGTGTTAAATCTATATCATTTGATTGAGTAGTTGACCCAGCCCCTTGTTGTTTGAAGAAACCCTCCACTTCACTTGTTTCACGAAAAGCAGACATGAGATAAGAAATCCAGTGTTTCACTAAGATTTCGAATAGCGGTCCCGAATTCAAGTTGATTGTATTTCACCTCTTCCTCAGAGAAAGACGATCAAACAATTCCCCATCATGGTCCTTGCAGGTCGGATCATCCATATAATATACAAAAAGAAACTCCAGATATTTGAGATCTTTTTTTTTTAATAAGATCTCAATTCCAGCGACGGTTTCATTAGATATCTTACAACTAGAATCCCCCCTTTTTCCGATCCAGTTCCTCCACCACCGCGAACCCCAGTTAGATTCAGGGATGCTACACTTTTTTACCTTTATTGACTTTAATTTTGGTTGGATGATTAGATTTTCTTTTAGCCAAATTTAGAATTTATATTTTATCGATTTTAGTAAGTTTCTTCGTGATGTAATTTAAATTTAAGTACCAAAGATTTGTCCTTTTCTTTTACTTTCTTTCCTATGGATTTTATCCTATCACGCTATTAAAACCTCTGGTCCAAAGGATGGAGTGACATCCTTGGCCATGTAGGCCACTTATTTAGTAGGTGTTACACCTCACTTATATCATCACAAAAGCAATGCATATCAACATCTACCTGTTGAGTTTTTGCTTTCTTGACAGGCTTAATTTCTTCTGTCTTCTTGCTGAATTGTGTAGTCTTTCTTTTTGTTGCTTGCTTTCTTTATTTCTACTACTTCAACCTTATCATTTGTTTCCATATCATATAAATCATTTTCAAGAATTTCCTTTCCTTTGGTCTGTTCCCCCAACAAATTCTTCTTTACTTTGAGAATTAGAACTAAAAGAATTGTCACCAATTTCTTGCTTCAATTGTTCTACATTTTTTGTTTGCTTGACAGAGGCACCTGTTGTTTCCAATAAGTTGAATTTCTACTCACTGTGTTGAACCGGTGCCTGTTATTGTGAAAAGCTAGCACCTATTATTTCTTTTTTCAGAGAAGCCAGTAAGCCATGGACAGGTTATACTTTTTCTCAAATTTTATTTTCTTCTACTTCTTTCTTGTTTTTTTTTTATTATTTTTGATTCTTTTGATTCTTCTTCCTCCTCAAGCCTCTTTTATTCAATCCTATACAAAACAATATACAAATGTGGAAATAAATAGTTATTTAGGCATTATTTTACAACAAATAAATCAAAATTTATATAATAATTATGTGTATGATGAGCACTCATCATTAGTTCCGAAACAAAATTCATTATGGAAAAAAATGAAGCCAAGCTTCACTCAACCCATCTAGAACTTGTGGAAAAAGTTTGTTGGTATCCCTATTCATACGGCCATTTGTAGAAAACTTGTGATTGGGTGCTTGTCATTCCAATCCAAAATTTATCTTTAATTTAAAATAATTACAACTTAAGTAATTTTTATTTTAAAAAATTATTATATACTCACAACACATTATATTATTTCTCTTTGGTTATATCTTAGATTCCACCTAACTCTATCTATTAAATAATTTTTTATAATATTCAAACAAATTTATCTCAATCCAATCTCTAAATGTTTGTTTGTTTGTGAGAAAGTTTGGCACGTCTACGGTGGGTGGCTACCATGCAAGTCAAATTACGGGAAGACTATGATCTTAAGATGGAATACTTCCCCTTTTCCTAGGGAAATTTCAAGCACAAATATTATAATTTAGTAGTTAATTAGTTAAAAATATTATTTATTAGACAAAAAAATTTGACTCGATATTCATATTTCTTCAACTTTCATATTGATATTGAAAAAGGAAAACCTTGTAATGATCAAGAGAAAAAGACTTCAAGATCCTTTGTAAATGTAGTGCTTGTCTTTTTTGGTGACGTAGTATTCTAATTGATTATTCTCACTTTCAGGGAGCAGCCATGAAAAATATTGATGGGGAAATTGCAAAACTAATTCTTGAGAATACGGAGAAATTTCTTGGCAACTTTTCCAGATATTTAAAAGGTAGCAGTAAACTTTGACTAAAATGTACTGTTGCCTAGATCAGAGAGAATTGAGACTATGTAATTTTGTGTAGCAAGGTGTAAATAATTATTATAGTTGTAAAAAAAAAAAAAAAAGGATGCTGAAGGGGATGCATTCCTCCCCCACCCAAGCGTCGAGACCCCACGACCGGATAGGAATGTAAATCGAGATGTGCACCAACGGTAGGTACCATGAGGGAGAGGACCTCGCGAGTTCAACTCTAGAGGGAATCGAACCCGCGATGTGGTCAGTTCACTACAGATATGTCACTTTAGGCCTTGCCAACTGGCCTATACCCCCGGGGCATTATTGCAGTTGTATAAATAATAGCACTGTTGTTGGGACCGAACCGGACCAGTCGGTCCAACCGTGGACCGGTCCTCCAATCGGTCCGGTCTGGTCATTTAGACCGATTCTCTCAAAAATCGGTAGTTTTTTAAAGAACCGTATTAGACCGGCCGATCTAATATTGAACCGATTCCTTTAAAAAAAATTTAGGGGCAAATTTTATAATTTTTGGGGGATAAATTAAATTATATAATTCAATAAACTACTTTAATATGTTACATTGTTAATTATAAAATAAAAATGATTATTTTTAATCATGAATTTGAATATTTATGTTTTTATGGACTTAAATTACATTATAGTATTGATCAATTTTCTTTCAAAAATAATTATATTTTAATTTTTAAATTATAATATTATCGGTTCAATTATGGTATAATTACGGTTGGACCATTAAACCATGAACCAGTAACTTTTTTAGTTCGATGACCGGTCCAGTTCTGAAAACATTGAATAATAGTCTCGATTATTCGAATATTACTCATAATTAAATGAATAACACCCAGGTTTTGTAAAAATAGTGACAACCTAATGAACTTCACTGATGATTAAATGAATAATAGTTATGATTTAATGAACAAACTTTTATGTGACAAAAACGACTTGTTTCATAGTAAAAGAAAATTTGAACCATGACCACTTCATACACTCTCAAATTTTCATCCTTTTTAATCTTGACCGCTAACTAGCACTAGCTACTCAATTTTTGTACGTGAATTGTGCAGCTCCCAATCCTAGCAAAAAAAACATTTTTTATCCCCAAAAATAAAAGTCTGGGGACAATTTAGAGATTGCTTGCTTTCAATTTTCATAGCTAAATGATATATTTGATAATCCAATTAAGTACTTAAAATTAATCACTTAAGTACTTATTTAATTAAATGTTTGATAATAGATTATATTAAGTGTTTAATTACTTGAATACGTATAAAGGAATAAGGACTCATGTCTCTAGAGAGGTTTGAATCCGGGATATCAATGTAAAAATTCAAATACTAACTATCTTGGCCCACTCAATAGACAAATTTAAATATATTAAATACTCCTTTTATTGATATTATTCTTTTTTATTTAATTTAAATATAATAAAATATAATATAAAAATAAATTACAATTAATTCATTCTCTAGATTTAAACTTTAAATATTAGAATTTAATACTTAAATATTTAAACTTCAATATAGAGATTTTAACTTTTTTCAAAATGAATTCTAATTCTATATATTCTGAATCTTTCTAAGCATTAGCGCACACAGGGGCAGACCTACGTACAGCTTAGCCCTTCCAAGAATTTAAAAAAAAACTATATATATATATATATGTATATACACAACACACACACATGTATGTACGTACGTACGTACGTACGTACGTACGTATGTCAAATTATATAGCACTCTGAGTCAGCCGGTTTCCTAACATTTCCTATCACAAAACTCGATAGCCACCTCTCAAACCCCACCCAACATTTCTTTTCACAAAACTCCATAGCCACCGCTTAAATCCCACCCCACATTTCCTTTCACAAAACTCCACAGCAAGTTGTAAACCCCACCCACAGTTTTTGGAAAACCCTACGGTCCCTACTACACCGAAGCTTCAAACTTAAAGATAATGATTCATGAAAAGGCAAAACTCCTCTGGTACATAAGGCAAAGCTCTTCTGGGCCTTGTCAAAAGATTCCAAATTTTACTCGTCACAAAGTTTTATGTTGTTTCATTCTATTAAGGTAAGTTATGGGTTTAGTTTTTAATATTTTATTCAATTTGAATTTTTTTTTATTTTTTAAAAAATATTTAACTTATGTATTTAGGTAATTTTGTAATTTTTATACGAATATTGTTAGGGATATGCCCTAGAACCAATTTGTACTTATACTATTATCGTTATATGTATTATGTAATAATATAAGGCATTTCTTTTCAAGAATAGTACATTTAGTTTTGTAGTCATCAAGTACATAACTTGATAGTAAAACCCCACAATCAATACATTGACTATTCTTAAACTGTTCCTGATCGATTATTATTAGTGGAACAATAATAAATTAAGATTAGTATTTTGTGACTTGATGATTATGTTTTACTAACCATGGATATATGTGATATCAAGTCAAAACATAAATAAATGCTAGAGAACATTATATTGGATATAACCCACTTTGAGAGTACTTCATGGAATATGTCATAAGTACTTTCTAACCATAATGATATTAAAAGTCTTTCGATCTGAATTCATCATCGTTTCTTACTTGATAAATTCTATATTTTGATATTATCTTTAATCAGATAATAAATTAGACTACTATTGGATATAGAATAAACTATGGAAAGGAATATAATTAATAGTGAAGGAATTTGTCCCTCTCAATTATAGGAGAGATATATCCATGGGCCCATTGATAAGTTATACTGTTAAAATGCATGTCCGTGCTCAAATATATTAATTTGAGATATTGATATCATTTATTTGAGCAGTCTATTATGAGATTAAGAAATAATTGATTAAGCTTAATAATGATGATATGCTCCGTGTCTTATACTCAATCTAGATATAGTATGACAAAAGGACTAAATATAAAATTATGGTTTGGTTCAAAGAGATCACTGATCTTCATTTGACTTAGATAGTTATAATATTTTGCTAAAAATCGTTTATAACTTGTGTGCCATTTTGGGCACACTAGTAGTATTAAATGAACCTATAAGGTCACACAATAAGCGAATACGTTAGGTTATTTTTCTGGTAACCAAGTTCGATGTATTTGGAAATATATTTAGGTTAATCGAATCTAGAAAATTGACCAAATACAATGAATCTGGAAATATGTTCACATTCAATGTATCTGGATAATGTTCAGATTATAAGAATCTGACTTAGTAAATTAATTAGTTAAACTACCGAGATAATGACAATCTTATCATATCAGTTTTAATTTAATTTGAATTTAAAATAAAACATGACGAGATATTATCAGAGTTGGATTCCAAGAGGTTTGGGTAGTTTTAAAAGAAAACCCTAACCGTCTTCTTAAGAGAGCTCTCTGTTAAAATATTTGTGCCTCTATTACCAGAAAAATTAAGCTTCTCATAACCCTAGGCGCTAGCACTCCGAGTAACGAGTTAGTTCACCGTGTGTATCCGATAGAGAGCGTTTGCACATTGCAGCGTCTGGCGATCGTTCGAGTTGCACGTACGCCAAAAACTGGAAGACAGAGGTCTTGATTACGGTGAATAGAGGTAATTCTATAACTCCTAGATCGATCTTAATCATTTAGTTTGGGTCTTTAGAAGGGATTCGTAGATGTTTTTCACGTTTAGGAGTTCATAAATTCTAACAAATATATGTGTAGGGGTAAAAGTAACAGTGAGGTGGGTTTTGGATTGTGTTGTTACGAGATTTACTTTGGTGTATTTAAATAAATTAATATATTCCAGGTATGTATTCCAGTGAGCTTGGGTGGCGGCTCCCAGTAAACCTAGGTGGTGGTCTATATATGTGTATGTACTTTTTTTTTTTTTTTGTATTATTATCAAATTTGTGAAACTATGAATGTGGGTTGTTTGCTCTTTTTTTTTTTCATTAATATTTAGATTTATATTGACATTTTAACTAATTATATCTAAATTATGCATTAAAGGATTGGAATTTTTTTCCTTTTTAAATTATAGATGAAAAGACCATGTACAATTGATGCATTCTTCAAAAGGAAAAATGTTGAAACTTCAAAATCTAGTGAACAGTCACATCCCGTTGATCTTAGTCCTTCAAATTCTAAAGGTCAACTTGCGAAAACTCCACCAATAGTTCAAGTAAGATTTGATGTCAATTCTTTGGAATGTGATCCAGGGTTACGATTGCAAATACATGAATATCCTACTGATAGTCATGTTGAAATTCATAGAGCCTATATTAAGGTAGGTCCATATCAATATTTGCAATCTAATTATCCAAAATCAGGAAGAAAACATTCTAGTAGCTTTCAAACATCATGGTTTAAGTCATTTTCTTCATGATAGTAAAGATGCTGCATTTTGTCTTCCTTGTTATCTATTCTATAAAAAGGATGGACGTTTTGAATTAGATTCATTCATTGTTTATAGTTTTTATTCATGGAAGAAAGTGAATGATGGTGAAAATTGTGTAGTTTTGACACACGTGGGGAAAAGTCCAAATTCTCCTCATAAAAAGGCTGAGAAAGCATGTGATGATCTTATGAATCAAGATGAGCATATTGATTTTTTTTTTTTTATGAAATTTACTTCTAAGCAAAAGGAAGAAAATTGACTTCATTTGAGAGCTTTCATTGATGTTATTAGTGGCTTACATTTTAAGAATGTGCTTTTAGAGGTCATGATGAGACGAAATCATAAAAAAATAGAGGGAACATTAAATTTTAAATTGTTGAGTTTCATATCATCTTATAATAAAAAAGTAGCATAATTTGAATAAACCTTCTCAAAATGCCTTGTACACATAACATAAAGTGCATAAGGAAATTTTACAAGTCATGGGAATAAAAGTAAAGAATACTATTCATGAAGAAATTAGTGATGCAAAATTTTGTATAATTGTTGATGGATCTGAAAAGGAGCAAATGGCTATTGTTTTAAGATTTGTTGACAAAAAGGGTTGCGTACAAAAGCATTTTTTTGGACTTATTCATGTAAGAGGCATTAATGCATTGACATTAAAAGATGCAATCATTTCTGTCCTCTC